>CM053755.1:16408954-16426731 GCA_028658305.1 Pachyuromys duprasi | reverse complement strand
AAAGTACCCAACCTGTGAGTGAGATAAAAATAAATAAATTAAAAAAAAAAAAAAAAAAAAAGAAAAAGTGGGGAGGAGGCTGGAACTCATTGGTACAGGAGACAACTTCCTGAACAGAACACCAACAGCACAGGCTCTAAGAGCAACAATCAATAAATGGGACCTCATGAACCTGAAAAGCTTCTGTAAAGCGAAGGACACTGTCATCAGAACAAAACAACTGTCTTGAGTGTTTTGCATGTCTGCCTTGTCATTTTTACTAGACTGAAATTTCAAGAGTTGAAAGAAGAAGGCTGTATTACTCCCTGGTATCCCAGTATGCCCAGCACAGGAAGAGTTTCTTGGCTAATGTCCGTGACTAAAGGGTGAGGGCTGAGAATATAGCTCAGGGGAACAGTACTTGCCTTGTAAGTGTGAAGTCCTAGGCTCAATTTCCAGTACCATCAAAGGTGGAGGGGGTGAGGCTGGGAGAAACCAATGACTGATTAAATAAAGCAAAGGAAATGAAAACTTTTCAAGGATGTATGTTTAGTTTTTAAATCATTTTATATTTACCATATGCAAAATAGATTTGATCAAAGAAGAATCAACATCAAGTCAATAACTGATCTCACAATATTCAGTACACTACGCAGCCCCTAAACTAATGTGTGAATTAAGAGACTGTTATATCTAAGCCCAAAGTAAGCAGTTGATAAGCAGATGCTGCCACACTGTAGGCAGGAACTCAATCAACGAAATCCCTAGGCTTTACAAAGATCCACTACATTGAGAAAAATGCATACAGATTAAGAAGAACAGCACACCTGTGTCAACATCAGGACCTCCTCCTGCACACATGCATCCATTCACCAGTTCTGGAGGTATGTCCCCAGGCTGGACCATGTGCTTACCCTCCCCAAATGTGCAGACACCTTCATGCAGATAATACTAATGATATACTTTAGAGAATCATCTTCCTGAATAAGCTCAGCTCTCTCTCTTGCTCTCTCTCTCTCAAGTTTCTACGTGATGATCCTAACTCCAAATGTGACCATATTTGGAGATAGGCACTTTACAGAGGTAATTAATGTGAAACAATGCAATTAGGGTGGGCTTTGATGCAATAAAATTGGTGTCCTTTCTTTTCTTTCTTTCTTTCTTTCTTCCTTTCTTTCCTTTTTCTTTCCTTTCTTTCCTTTCTTTCCTTTCTTTCCTTTCTTTCCTTTCTTTCCTTTCTTTCCTTCCTTTCTTTCCTTCCTTTCTTTCCTTCCTTTCTTTCCTTCCTTTCTTTCCTTCCTTTCTTTCCTTCCTTTCTTTCCTTCCTTTCTTTCTTTCTTTCTTTCTTTCTTTCTTTCTTTCTTTCTTTCTTTTTTTTTGTGTCCTTAAATAAAGAGGATACTGAAACACAGAAACATACAAAGAGAAGGCAACATGGAGGTCATACAAAGATGTACATAAATCAATAAATGAAGTCTGAGAGAGACTGTCCTTCACGGCCTTCAGAAGAACCTCCCAACTCCTTGGTTTCACACATGTGGCCTCCAGAATACTGAGAAAATATATTTCTCTTATCTTGATCCACCAATGCACAGTGCCTCAGAATTCTGGTAAATGAACACGTTCCTCACAAATACTGAAGCTGAAAAGAGTCTAGACATCTACCTGCTGTGGTTTACGTCTGAAATGTCCCCAAGAGTCTCACACTTTGAAGACTGATCTTTTTACCAGTATCCAGAGGTATTGATCCTGTGAGGCCTGAACTGGCCATTAGGAGGGGGTCCTGGGTTAAGTAGGTCTCTGGGATATGCCTTTAAAGATTATGTTTTTTATGTTCTCTGTCTCCTCACTTTTAAAATATGAGCAGCTTTCTTCTGCAAGCCTTCCTTACATGATGCCCCACCTCACAAAGACCTACATTAGTGGAACCAGCAACCACAGATGCAAACTTCCTAAAGCAGGAGCCTGACTAAATCTTTGGCCCTTTAAGTTGTTTGTCTTAGGCATTTTGTCCCAGTCACAAAGGCTGACTAACACGTCTGATATCTGTCTTTTAAATTTCATTTGGTCCCATTTCCTCCTATTGCTCATCTTCATGTCCTCACCAATAAATGGAAAGCCTGGAAATTTCATACTAACTTCATATCCTCAGTTGTGCCCAAGCATTGCTGAGGTTCCAAGTATCATCATTACCCCATTTACAGCTTACAACTATCTGTAGGTGGAGAGAATCCAATTAATAAACACGTAATAGACAGTATCTGATACTAACCTGTCTTGGAGGTTCATTACTGTGCACTCCACTCTGCCTTGGAGGAGGCATAGGCTCCTTTCCATGCCCTCAGCATCCTCCCAGAGTCTAGTTCTCTGCTTCCCCGTCTCTTTATTCCAGCAGTCAAGCCTTTAGCCATCATGAACTCTGCAATTCTGCAAAGCTCTGTCTCATCTTACTTCCCTAACTGGTAGCCGTTTTGCCTCAGTGCAAACACACCTGGCCTAGAAAACCTCTAAGCCCATGGCCAAAGTCAGTGTCAAAGCAGTTGCCTCTAGAGAACTTTCTCTTACCACTTTGAGGCCAAATCATTTCTTTTTCTTTGCACCATGGCTTTAAGTCTCCCTCTGACTTGTCCTCTGAGCTGGTTTGTTGGCCTCAACTGAAGCCTCCTTGGCTCTCTCCATGCAAAGACAGAGACCCTGTATCTTGAACAGTACTGAAGGAGAATGATAGACAAATAGTTACAGAAAATGTCCTCTTCTTGTCCCCAGAATTGCATATCACATCTTTAGGCAGAGACTATCACAACCCAAAGGAAAGAAAGAGATTCACCAATGAAACTATCACTTAAGAATCCTAAATACTAGCAAAAGTGAAGCTGCATTCTTTCCAGGCCAACATTCTACCATTGAGTTCTATCCCCAGCCTTCCAGGAAGTTAGTCTTACCTTACACTTTGGGCCAATGTTAGCTGCTCCTTTGGTAGTTGCGGGACAAATATGTCTAAAAGAAAGCATAAAATTGAACGTAAGAATGACTCTTTCACCGGTCATGGTGGTGTGTACCTTTAATCTCAACGCTCAGGAGGCAGAGGTAGGAGATCTCTGAATTTGAGGCCATCCTACAGAGCAAGTTTCGAGACAAGCCAGGCTACACAGAGAAATCCTGTCTTGAGTTGAAGTAGGAGTGGAGGGGGTGAATCTTTCACTGATCTTTACAAAAAGTGACACCAAAGCATTTACATAATGGAATAAAAGCAAGGACAATTACTGGTCACTTTGGATGGTAATGTAAAACAAGGAAAGCAGGGGATTCCAAGTCAACGTCCCCACTATACAAATAGCTCTTATTCATCAAGAACAAAACGCTCAGTGTTCCAAGTGTGAAAATTACTAAGCAAAATTAACAGGAATGGGCAGGACATTTTATAAGAAGCCAAACCTCCCTGGTGGACAAAACAAGGGACTGTTTTACCTAACATGCTTTAGCATGACAATTTTTAATGATAGTAGAAGGCGACAAAGATTTCCTTTCAAAAGAAAAACTCAGGGAATGAATATCAAGGATCTTCACAAAGACCAAGAACCCATAGAAATAATCCTGACTAAGAAGCAAGTCTAAATTTGATATGGACAGAAGCACTGTCCAGGCTTTCTTCAGTGCAAACCAGGACACTGCTTAGTATAGCTGAGACTCAGCTCCTCCCTCGGAAGAGTCCAGGAACTGTAACCCACTTGGTATAAATCAAATGCCAAAGCACGTGCAGACTCACTTAGCACAGAGTGCACACATGTGGCATCACTTAGCATACAGTGGGCACTTAATATGCAACTCCTTTCCTTGCTGCTTGTCCTTGAAATTTCAAACAGCAACTTCTCAGTGCCGAGTGACATCAAGATTTCTGACAAAGGCCTCTGACTTGTATGGGACATTTGAATTGCCCAGCAGCCATGCTGGGATTCATGCATTTAGAAGAGTACTTGTATAAAATCTCTCTTGTTAAGACCATTCACAAAAAGAGGTGGGAAACTGAGCGAAAATACTCTTATCATGGCCGCTTGCGATCATAACATGTGGTTAAAAAAATGGTGGATGATATGTGCTCAAGGATGAGGCGTGTGGACAGGACTCAATTGGTGGAGTGCAAGAATGCACAAAGCTCTGGTCTCAATACAAAGACAGGTGTCCTGTAGCATGCCTGTATCCCCAGCAGTGAGGAAATGGAGGTAGAAGAATCAGAAATTCAAGGCTATACTCTCATATACAGTCTGAAGCCATTGTAAACTACACGAGACTCTGCCCATCCCCAGAAAGAGAATTGCTGATAAAAGATACAGCATATGTGTGTCTGTTCATACACACACTTTAGATGTGTATATACCATATTAGAAATACACATGTATACAGATGAGTATTTATTATGTAGTGGTTACAGATAAATATAGAGACAGATAGATAAATATGAGGGATAGATAAATATGAGGGAGAGAGGGAAATTGATCACTTAATGGAGAACTTATTACTCTAATAGGTAAGACCCTTAACATTATCCTGTGGTCAAAATGTAACTTATTGAACAGTTATTAGTACTTGGATTCAGAAGCCTAAACACACACATACACAGACACACACACAGACACACACACACACACACACACACACCCCTCATGACAAACACATGCAAAATACTTCATGGTTATATGCAATTGTTGTTAGTGCTTCTGCTGTTTTGATATAATTCTGAAATGTTAGCACCTGACTATAAGTCACATAAAAGTGTGGCTATAAAGATTATATTCCCAGTCAGACTCTCATACCCAGATTAACCTGGCTTTTAATTTCTGATTCTTAGAATCATGAAAAAAAAGCATTAACATTTTAAAAACTCACCACAATATTGACTCAAAAAGCGGGGGCAGAAGAGCATGGTGACTTTGAGTTCCCTGCCTGCTTACAAGGAAATTCAAAAGGAATTTCACCTGAATCAAAGATGTGCACATAAAACTGATTGTTAGCTGAGAATTGATGCTTTGATCAGATGATCATTTAATGTCTCGGTGTTTAAACCTCACACAGATTACGGCCTTTCCCCACTTTATTGTCATTTGACCACTCCTTTTAACCTTCTTCCCTCACATTCCTGTGTGAGCAACTTCTAGAAAATCCCATTAAGACAAAGGAACTTCTCTCCCCTGAACAGACTTGAACGTAATCCCCCCTAAAGCAGCCCAATTTGTACAGTGGGTAGAACAACACACAGAGTTTGGCTTCCTTCTTCCCCTTGAACCTGACCCAAGGTGCTTTGCCTCTGTCTCTCTCCAAACAGATCATCCTTTCCGCTCTGTCCTGAGCCAGGTAAGCCCCATTCTGTCCCAGCATGGAGGCCACGGAACAAAAGTTGGAGACAAACGTACCCAGCCCAGAGGCAAACATGCCTTGCTCCAGCTTTGGCCCGCAGTAAACACACGCTCCGGCATTGCTCTTCTGTAGATTCTGAGCAAGTTTCACGAGCCAGTATCTCACAAACATCTGCCTTCATTATAATTATATTTCTATTTCAGCCGCACCAAGCTATTTACAGAGGAGCCTGTTCATAAAGAGCTTTATAATTAAGCAAACAGAAATATCTTTTTATAGGATGCAGATCTAGGGGTGATAATCACACACAAAACACACAGCAACAGTTGCAAATAGAGTGTTTAACGCTAGTTATATAGTTAGTGATGTGCTCAATAAAGCCTGACATGCCTTTGTTCCTAAATACGAGAAAATATGGTCTTTGCTACACTGCAGTGTAAACTGTCTTCTCCTAGTTCCTCCCCAACCCCCTAAGCAAAGGCCATATAATTCATGATAGGTTCTCAAAACGTATATGTGTATGTATGTGTTTTATATGACAAAGCTACAACATACATTCTCTGGCTTTGTAGCATTTGAAATCTGCCTGGGATTTGGAGAAGAGAGCGGGTGAGCGGATTCTAAATATAAGCAAGGATGTATGGACGCACAGAATGTGACAGATCAAATTAGCAGAGGCGAATCAATGCGATGGTATTCTGGAAGTAGTTGCTAGACAAAGGGAAGTGAAAACCGCTAATGGCGGTGTCAGAAGAATTCCGCGTGCTCCAATCAAAAGCTACAAGGGCAGCCAGCCATTTGCCAGGAACGTCAGTGTAAGTTCATGCACATTTCAATAACTCTCACCAACTCTCCCCTTGTTCATGATACTCAGAAGCTTCTATTTTCCGACAACATTTGCCTTGCCATTTTGTAGGCTAGCTTGGCCATTCTGAAGTTATGTGTTCCCAGGGTCTGGATGAAAAGCAAACCCTGTTTGTTAAGACTGCATTCAGCCTCAGAGTTCACACATATTATCAGCCAGCACTTTATTCTGAAAGCAGTTACTACTGAAGAGTACACATAGTACGTTATAAGTATTAGAGAAAGCGATTTGACAAATACACATAGGAAAGGCTGGGGAGATGGCTTAGTGGGTCTGAGTGCTTTCTTTGCAAATCTGAGGACGTGAGTTCAAATCCTTGGTGTTCGCATAAAAAGCCAGCATAGCCAAAGAGCTGCTGAGAGACTCTGTGTCAAGATGTCAAGGTCAGAGAATAATAAAGACAATGGACATTCTTCTGGCCACTGCATGCACAAGTCAATTGGTACCTGCACCTGCATACTAACTTACACGTAACACACACACATACACAGACAATAAAGGAATAGAGAAAATGTTCAGATATTAAATATCAATTACCTTTCATCTGGTAAGCCCAACAAGATAGTTCCCCACTTAATATGAAGAGAAGGAATCTGAAGTGTAACTCCGGTTATATATATAAAACGTGTGAAAAAAAAAGTCTAAAGTGGATTAATACAACCTTTATCCCAGAAAAAGATTAATCAGATTCTCTATTATTATCATAAAGTTTGGAATATCCTCGAATACCTAAATGAAATGGTGTGATAATTTACCACACATTCACACTGTGGGCGCTCTACCTGTAATAAAGCAATCGTCTGAAGTTGGCAACGATTTGGAAGAATGCCTAAGGTATGCTGCTTAGGGTCAAGGTGAAAGGCAGATGGTGTAAAATCAATTGTGTGTAGACAGAAGCATTAAAAGTGGGAAGAAACAGACCAGCCAGACCATATCAGTTAAAGCAGGGAGGTGAGTTTAGATGACTTTTTCTTCATTCTTCTTAACTGACTGATTTTTCTGAACCTTTTATGATAATTATCTGCTAAGTTAAGCTGCAACCAAAGGCTGCTTTATAACTATGGCCAACTTCAACAGCAACAGAAATTATAAAACTGGAAGATTTTCATCCATGTTCGGACGGCTTGTGCTATCTTTTCAGGCTGCGAATTAGAATCCAGGGACTAGCCAGGCAGCCAGGCAGTTGTCAAGTCACAGTAATGGCTGTGCCCCTTTCAAATCGTTTGACATTAGTTTGATATTTCCTTTTTAATGTTTTTAAGTTGCAACGTTGTAAGAGAAAACAGAGTGGATTGGGCAAATTTCCTTGCCTGGCAGATGCCACCGGGTTACACAGACACAGGACTCTCAGGTTTGACACTCACGCTGACGTCCCCACACGGAGTCTTCAGAGTCTGCCAAAATAGCTAGAACAGAGGAATTACCAAAGAAAGACTGGTTGAAATTCAGGCTGATCTGTTACTTGAATCAACCCTCTAGCTCTGGTGACAGGATTGTTGATACAAAACTCCTTTCATTTTCTCACCTTTGAAGAGGATACTGAAGCCATGGATGGGGCAGAGTGCAAAAATACTCTATAAATCTGAGACTTTCCTGGGTTACTGTGTGAGTCAGGTAGATACCTGCTCATCTGCTTCCAAATTTGATTGCGGTATGGAGCACTAAGTAGTGGTGTGGGAGGATTAAAAAATGAAAGATTTAGAGCAAATGAGGAGAAAGTAACAGATAAAGAGGGAGGAGAGAAAGGGATATGAGAGAGAGTGAGATTGGTTGATGCATATACACACTAGTCAGGGAAGAAATGATGAGCACGGTCTTGCCCGACAGTGGCCCCATTCCCCTTCGGGCACAAACACTGGCATGTCAGTGTTTCACCTGTGGCCCCCCTGCCATGCGTGCCTGTCTGGTATGTGGTATACACTGTGGTTATTGGTGTGGAGGATCTCATAGGCTGGTCGATGCTCACGTCCATGACCTTTCAAGGCATTGTGAGCCTGGAGTGCACACCCGTTCTGGCCTGCTGGCTGCCCTTAGGCATCACAGCTCTGCTCAAGTGCAGCCCTGGCTTGGTGTTCCACTTCTGGATTTGGAGCTAACA
Source organism: Pachyuromys duprasi (assembly GCA_028658305.1). Classification (NCBI taxonomy): domain Eukaryota; kingdom Metazoa; phylum Chordata; class Mammalia; order Rodentia; family Muridae; genus Pachyuromys; species Pachyuromys duprasi. The sequence goes on along the minus strand of CM053755.1, from coordinate 16,418,437 downwards.
TGGCTCTTCCCCCACCCCCTATTTCTGGGTTACTTCTCTTTGCTTGGGAGAAATCCCATGAGAAGACACTTCTTTGAAAAATAAAATACTCCCTCTGCCCCACTCATGTCAAAAGAGAAATGAGAGTCTGATTTGGCCAAACTCCTTTCTCTACCACCCTGCTTCCCTCCTGCCATGGCCCTTTTTATTAATGTCCTCTTCTCCCAGGCCTGTAATTAGCTGCATCCTGGTTGGACATGGTCTGTAAGCGGGCCAGCACTGTGGGTGTAGGGGATGTGCAGTCATAGCAGGATCTGTGCTTCTTAAGACCCTGCCTGTGCCTGCTTCTAAATTCTGTCATTGGCCCCTCAAAATTGGCGCTGATTTCAGAGCGCTGCATGCTCAGTTGCATGTCTGAGTCTAAAAAGGATGTTATCCAAAATTGTCCATGCTCAATGGAATTCCCACTTCATGGCTGGCCACACACCCCGCACTGCCCCTTCCTAGGCTCCTCTCTCAAGTCCTTGGAGCACTCTATCCATGCAGCGTTTGCTTCTCCTGTCATAGCCTGCATACTTTCTCTTCTTGGAACTGCTATGCTTATCACCTCTTCTGCTCTGTCACTGTCCCCTCTGGCCCTTTCTGGCTCCGCTATATGACAGAACTCTAGTTCTACACACTCTGAATGTTTTTCCTTTAATCATATCTGGAGTTTTCACTACCCAGAAAACTTTACCTTTCTCTACTAGGTGAGAATATTTTTTAAATTGTGTTTTCCATGACCCATTCTGCCACTTCAGGCATAAAGTTGAGGCACTGACTCACATACACTCTTCAGTCTCCCTGGAAACTCAAACCCTCAAGTATGAAATGTTTTCACTGCCCCCTCTAAACTGCTTCTTCGCCTAAGTTTCTTTCTTTGGTCAATGATTCTGTCTTGACATATGAGACAGATTAGATGATGGATGGATGGATAGGTGGGTGGGTAGGTAAGTAGGTAGATACAGAAACAATACATATATTGATAGGTGATAAGCATATTGATAAATGATAGATGACAGGTAGGTAGATAAATGATAGAAGATAGATAAGAGCTACATGATAGGTATGTAGATAGATAATACGTAAATAAATAGATGATAGACAGTAGATAGACAGATAGAAAGGTATCCCTGTAAACTTTCTCCATCCAATCAATTATTCAGTTGCACACATGGTCTGTTACAATAAACCCACCTGTGCAGAATACACAAAGGCAAATTCCTCTCATCTTTACCATTGGAAAGTACCTTTCCATGGGTACGTGTGGTTTCTATTGAATTTAGAGATCTGCTATAAGCCTTAAACTGAAAACACACACACATACTAAATGGATTCAGGTGACACCCAACAACCTGTTGTATTGGGATGTTAGAGCCCTGCTGTTTTTCTCTCCAACACTGTGCTACTTGATGCCCACGTGGCATGTTGCAGCAGTACCCGGCTCCAACTTTCTTATTGAAGTCAGTTAACAAAGATTTTTTTCTTTCAGAATCGACTAAATGTGGTTAGAACCCTTGACCTAAGAATCATTTGCCTATGCAGCTTAATAGATTTTTCCTCCTTGTCCACACAAAGTCATAAATGATTGGAAAGTGGTCAGTCCAGAGACATTTGTTCATCAGTCATAGTTAGGTCATATTTCAACTATCTATAAAGTACTGATAAATCTACCAGCTCAAAAGAGAAGGATGAATAAGAGACTGGCAACTCCAGAGGAAGGTGGCATGGGATAGAAGCATGACCAAGGTGGCTGACTCTCAAGGTTTCCTACATCCTTCTCCTTTGATACTACTATAATGTATACCTCCCATGTATTCGTTACTTTTCTTTTGCTGTCACAACACGAGGATGAAGGCAACTTATGGAAGAGTTTATTTGGGCTTAAAATTTCAGAGGGATAAGAATCCATGATGGGGGAGTGATGGCATGGCAACCAGAAGAAGCAGCTAAGAGCTTATATCTTGAACTGTAATTAGGAAGCAGAGAGAACACACAGACTGAGGGAAGTCTTTAAGCCTAAAAAGCATATCTCTAGTGACACACCTCCTCTAACAAGGTGACACCTCTCGGGCTTCCACAAACAGTACCTCCAACTGGGAACCAAGTATCCAAATGTCTAAGACTACGGGAGACTGCTCATTCAAACCATGTCATTAACTTTTTTGTACTGTAATATTTCCCACATTATTGCTTATGGCTCTAGCTTGTTTTACCTATTTTATTCTGTCTTTCTGTTCAGTCATTTTGTAGCTGGTGGCTGGCTTCTCCCCCTTGTTCTCCCACTTTTGAGAAACACTTATGGACATTCTTGCTCAAGAACCTTAAGTATAGATAAGTAGTGGAATTGCTATATCAACATAGTAGATGGTATTTGAGGAAAATGCCAGCTTGTTTTCCATGGGGAATCACAAGAATGGCTTCTCCTACCACCAATCACAGGAGCTCTCCGGGCATCTCTATTACGTTATTCTTAATCTTTAATTTATTGACATCTTAATAGGATAAAGCTCTGTCAGTGTGTTCTCTATTTGTATTGCAATAAACATACAAAGATCTATGGAAGGTGTTTCTAATCTTAGGACACCTTTTTCTATTAGGCTTGACTCCCCCTGATTCAAAGAATTTTTAATGAATTCTTGTCTTGAATCTACACCTCTTAAAAACCTCTAGTTCCATCAATAAAAATCCATTCCCCTTAATGTGTGAGTTTATCTGACCATGATGGGAGTTAAGGATAGCAGAAGGACTAATCATCACTCTTCTGTGGCATAGGACTTTAATTAGTATCTATTCCCAATTGGTACATATTGAACATTAGAACGTGTACTTTGTCTTGTTTACACCACTTTGTCTGTTTACATACATACATATATACACATGCTCAAGCACACATACACTCAATACACTGTCCAAAACACCACACAGTGCAGCACTCATCTTTTTCTCTTCCACTGTCAGCCCCTGCTGCCTCTCACCAACACTCTGCAGTGAGTTTCAGGCGGAACTCTCATCCCTCATCACCACTGCAGCCCACGCACAGACTCCAGAGTCCTCCTGAAGAAAGACAAAGTCCCTTAGCCATCTCCCAGAACCAGCTGACCCGCTTCTCCTCCTGAGCATGCCCACTCCTGCTATTCCTGAGGCATGAGTCATGGGGTGATTGCTCCCTCCTAACTTAACTCTTGACCCAATGACAAGCAAGGAAATCAGCTTTTCCGACTGAAGCTCAGGCTCCTGTAAAAATAAGGGTAGTTCTAGTGACCAACTTACAACACATATGGTGAGTGGGAAGATTAAGTGAGAGAATGCTTTTTTAAGCATTTGGTATACTATCTACATCGTAGCGGCTGATAAACATGTACGGGTTTTCACGGGCTTGACTGTTTCATTAATACTACACTGTGAGCTAACTGTTCATGTTGCTTTCCGCAGATAATCAGCACAGGTTTCAGCTGGCCAGTCTCCCTTGGCAGCCCACACCCACAGCATGCCCACTTGTTCGAGTTGGGAGGCCAGTGTGCTGAACCTCAGAGTTTGGAAGCACTGAGGCAGCACGTCCCATGTAACGTGCTAAGACGCTCTTGATAAACACATCTCCCTCCCTGTAAGCTATGCAATGCCGGAGAGCAAGGGCGATTCTGTTAGTCATCTTTTTTTCCAGGATCGCAGCCAGCCGCAGAACAGGTGTTCAGGAAATTTATGTTGTTTAACTGGCTTCCTCCTTTTTCTTTTTCATCCCTATTTCTTTTCTAACCCTCCTGAAATCTCACATTAAAAATTCCTGCACTTTTATTTTTATCTGCAACTCTTATTGAACCATCACTTGTGATATCCAGTCTAAAAACAGTATCATTTAAAAAGCACAGCCCAATAGTAATTTATGTCCATTTCTTGTGCACAATGTACCATGGATCTTGATTTTCTTTCTCCGTCTGCCCTCCAAGTCCCTCAGTATCAAACATCCTTAAACACACCCCAAACACAAAAATCAGCTCTCCTATGCTCACAGGCTCAGTGCCTTAGGGTCTCTTTTCCATCTCCCCACACCTCACCTCTTTCCCCCTTATTGTTCTGTTTTCCTGTGTTACCTCAGGGATAGACCCCCTAGAAGATTTCATCCTCCTCCCCCTGGTATTTTTCTAGAGAGAATGTCTCCAGTTGTGGGTTCTTCTCTTATTTTGGAATTCCAGAGAGGAGGACTAACGAAAGGAAATGACCTCCTATGCTTCTGCCGTTGTCAGAGGTGGGGTGAGAAAGAGTATGTTATATCCCACCTGTATGCTTTGGCTATACTCTGTGGCCTTGCCACACATCTGACTATGTTCAGGGATAGACCATATTCATAAACAGGAGCCGTTCATAAATGTTCCTTTAACTCAGTGGTTCTTAACCTTCGTAACCCTGCAACTCTTTAATTCAGTTCCTTATGTTGTGGCGAATACCCCCTCAACTATAAAATTATTTTCATTGCTATTTTATAACTAATTTTTGTTACTGTTATGAATCAGTAAATGTCGGTGTTTTCTAATGGTTTTAGGCGACCCCCGAGAAAGGATAATCCAGTCCCCAGGGTCTCCATCTGCAGGTTCGGAAGCACTGCTTTAACTTTTTAAACGATTACTTTTTCCACCACTCCCTTCTCGGTCTGAGGCATGAGATCTTCCTGTGGCTTAGGGAAATCTCCAATTCAGCCATGTTGTCCCAAACGGCACAATTCCCTACATTTTTATGAGGTGGATATTTTTCTACTATGCATACACATCACTATTCCTTCATCAATTCATCCACTGACGGACACTTGGGGTGTGTCTATATACTGACTATATTGCTGCTATTATTGTGGTGAGGGTGAAAGGTGGGGGTCAGAGATCTCCTGTAACTACTGACTTTGTTTCCCTCAAATATATGATTAGAAATGAGATTTCTGGACTACAAGCTTGAGCACTGAGGAATGATGGAGTTGTCCTAGAGTAGAAGCGTGAAGCGTGTACATGGAGACTGGGAGGTTAGGGTGCTCTCTGTGCTGTGCAACTTTGCCTCAGTGAAGCCAACTACTGGATGCCTGTGTTACATGTTATTGAGTCACTGAGTTTTGAGAGAAAATAAGGGGGTCTCATGAAACCCCACATGCTAGTTCTGCCCCTAGGCTATTGAATGAAGGGGAAAGCATCTGGCTGCAGATATGGCAGCCAATGTACAATGCTCAAGAGAAGGAAAAACCAAAACTGAAATCCTAGGGCAAAGGAAGGGTACCTGCCTTGGTGAGTTGCATGGTCTAGGTAGGGGTTGGATGGATAAAAGTCTGAAGGGGGGGCAATGGTAGTGGGAACAGGCCTCAGAAAGCCACACCGATTCCACACTTCAGAGCTCTAGGTTGAAACAGCACACATTCTAGAACTCACCCTCCACATACTCATCTTTAGTTTCATTTGCAGCCGCTACTGCCAGCCACACTGAGGCTTTGGTGCTGCAAATATGAAGCAACAGGTAACATTCCCATCCATTCTCCTCATCTTCTCTTTCTTCTCTCCACCCCCTCAATCCCTCTCTCATATGTATGTATGCACACATAATCACCTCGCTACTTAGAAATGAATCTGCAGTATATTTTTCCAAGGATCCTCCATGTGGGCTAGGAAATTTATTCTGATTTAGTTAATTATTATTTTTCTCACCAGGCATACCATAGTTATAATCTCTTTAGAAGATAAAGAAGACTCTAAAATTATTATCCGAAAACATTGCTCTGCTACTTGCTGATGTAAGTAGCAGGCTTGCATAGTGAGTCAAAGGGCTGCAGTACGGGGTGTAAGACTCTACAAGTCAATCAAGCTATCAGGGGACCCAAGGATCATCATTTCTTGCTCTCTGCCAACAAGTTTCCACCCAGTGGATAACAGGGCAGTGAGAAAAAAACATGATGCTAGAAGAGTAGCCACCAGAGAGCTCACATTTCTCTTTGAAGAGCCAAAGCCAAAGCCAAAGCCAAAAAAAAAAAAAAAAGCAAATTTTGCTCATGAGCATCAAGCTTGAGAATAGCCACTAGACCTTTCTCTGTTGTGGGAAATAGTTGGGGCCTGCTTCATAACATGTCACACTCCTCATACAGGGGTCAGGAGAAAACAAATAATAGAATATCCTCCACGTCCCGCAAGCATCCAGAAGACACTTGTTGGGACCATTCCAAACCCTTGTGGCCAAGCTTTCTCAGTGCAGAAATCTGGGCTTCAGAAATGAACAGAAAAGTTCTTATTGCCTCTCTCTTCCACCTATTATGGGCAGGCTCTGAGAACTCAAGATGAACATGCATACCAAACAAGGAAGACCTTCCCTAGAACCTTCTGATTAAGGTCCAGATGCCAGGATTCAAACCAGCATTTCTAACATGGACAGGGTAACTGACCAGCTAAGATGTTGACCTCTTTGTAAATCAGTAGGTCAGTAGAACATGTTAGAACACATGTCTTATCTTTACAAATGGACAGGTAGAATTTTCACACAATTCCCTCTATCTAGACTGTCTACAATATGGAAGCTTGATTTACTTCTGCAAGATGGCCTGTCTAGTGGAAATCTGGGACATTGGGACAGAAATGTAGAGGTATATGGTCCCAGGTGACAGTAGAACCATTATTATTCACTCTGGAACACTTCCCTCAAGGTAAACATATAGTGTATTCAGATTGTTTATGTGGGCAATGAGCCATTCCCATCACAGCAGCACTGAAAGGCATTTCTGTATCTTTTTTGTTGTTGTTCTGCAAATTGAACCCAAAGTCTTACACATGTAGGCGAGCTCTCTATGACTGAGTTATGTCTTCAGACTTTTTTTCCACCTTGAGGTAGAATTTAACTAAGTTGCCTAAGTTGGCCTTGAACTCATGATTCTTTTGAAACAAAGAAAGAATGAAGAAAGTACAGTCTCGGCCTCCTGACCAGATGAGATTACCAGCCTTTGTCATCAGGCCTGGCTCACATGATGGTTTTATTGATCATTATTAGTTCTCCAACAAGGAAGCTGTCAGAAAATCCAGGTTTACATTAGCATGAAACAGTGGCTTCTGGAACAACCCCTGCCCATCCAGTCTCATTAGCATCAGACCTAGCATTCTGTGCATACAGGTGGTCCCTGCACTTCACCTCATGTGGACAGGAAAGTCTTTAAGAATGCTATCCCAGAACCTGGAAACAACCCAGTTGAGGAATGGATACAGAAATTGTGGCGCTTTTACACAATGGAATACTACTCAGCAATTGAAAAGGAGGAAATCATGAAATTCAGGCAAATGGTGGGACCTGGAAACGATCATCCTAAGTGAGGTATCCCAAAAGCAGAAAGAAACATATGGTATATACTCACTTATATAGACCTATAGGATAGGAAGGTCATGCTGAAATTTACACACCTAGGGAAGATATACAAGAAGGAGGACCCAGGTTGGTATGATCAATGCTCGTTTGGATGAACAAATGGGATGGACATTAAATGGAGGAGAAAACAAGCAACAGGACAGGAGCATACCAAAGAGGACCTCTGAAAGAATCAATATAGCAATGTATCAAAGCAGATATTAAGACTCACAACCAAGCCTTTGACAGAAGGCAGGAAGTAATAATAAAAATAGGGGAAGTTAGTGAGACTTAGGGAGAACAAGAGCTCCACAAAGACCAAACTGAGCAAAGCACAGGGGTCTTATACGAGACAGTTTCTCCAACCAAGGACCATGTATGGATATGGCCTAGAACCCCTGCTCAGATGTGGCCCATGAAAGCTCGGTATCCACCTGAAGACCCTAGTAAGGGAAACAAGGACTGTTTCAGCCATGAACTCGATGGCTGGCTCTTTGACCTTCCCCCATACATGCCAGGAAGTATCAGCCTGGCTAGATCCCAGGGGAAGACATTGCAGCCAGCCCTGAGGAGACAAGATGATCTGGGGTCAGACGGAAGGGGAGGAGTCCTTCCCCATTGGTGAACTTGGAGGGGGCAGGGAGGGATGGGGAGAGTGGGAGGGACTGAGGGAGGGGGCTACACCTGGGATGCAAAGTACCTAACCTGTGATTGATATAAAAATAAATAAATTACATTAAAAAAAAGAATGCTATCCCAATCTGTAGGCAGTCGTTTTGTTTTGATGGCAGTGTCCTTCACTTTACAGAAGCTTTTCAGTTTCATGAGGTCCCATTCATTAATTGTTGCTCTTAGAGCCTATGCTGTTGGCGTTCTGTTCAGGAAGTTGTCTCCTGTACCAATAAGTTCAAGGCTCTTCCCCACTTTTTCTTCTAACCGATTTAATGTGTCTGGTTTTATGTTGAGGTCTTTGATCCACTTGGACTTTAGTTTTGTGCAGGGTGATAAGTATGGATCTATTTGCATTTTTCTACATGTAGACATCCAATTAGACCAGCACCATTTGTTGAAGATGGTATCTTTTTTCTATTGTATAGTTTTGACATCTTCGTCAAAAATCAGGTGTCCATAAGCACGTGGATTTATCCCAGAGTCTTCTATTCAGTTCCATTGATCCATCATTCTGTTTCTATGCCAGTACCATGCAGTTTTTATTACTGTTGCACTATAGTACAGCTTGAGATCAGGGATGGAGATATCTCCAGAAGATCTTTCATTGTTGAGGATTGTTTTAGCAATTCTGGGTTTCTTGTCCATATGAAGTTGAGAATTTTTCTTTCAAGGTCTGTGAAGAATTCTGTTGGTAATTTGATGGGGATTGCATTGAATCTGTAGATTACTTTTGGTAAGATGGCCATTTTTACTATGTTAATCCTGCCAAGCCATGAACACAAAGATGGAACTCATTGGCACAGGAGACAACTTCCTGAACAGAACACCAAGAGCACAGGCTCTAAGAGCAACAATCAATAAATAGGACCTCATGAAACTGAAAAGCTTCTGTAAAGCAAAGAACACTGTCAACAAAACAAAACGAATGCTTACAGATTGGGAAATAATCTTCACCAACCCTCTATCTGACAGAGGGCTAATATCCAGTATATATAAAGAACTACAGAAGTTGAAAAACAACAAATCAAGCAATCCAATTAAAAAATGGGAAACAGAGCTAAACAGACAACTCTCGATAGAGGAATATTGAATGGCAGAGAAACACTTAAAGAAATACTCAATGTCATTAGCCAGCAGGGAAATGCAAATCAAAACAACCCTGAGATTTCACCTGACACCCATCAGAATGGCCAAGATCAAAAACTCAAGTGACAACACATGCTGGAGAGGTTGTGGAGAAAGGGGAACCCTCCTCCACTGCTGGTGGAAATGTAAACTTGTACAACCACTCTGGAAATCAATCTGGTGCTTTCTCAGACAACTAGGAATAGCACTTCCTCAAGACCCAGCTATACCACTCCTAGGCATATACCCAAAAGAGACTCAAGTACACAATAAAGACATTTGCTCAACCATGTTTGTTTTTTTTTTTCTTTTTTT
>CM053755.1:16371770-16406804 GCA_028658305.1 Pachyuromys duprasi | reverse complement strand
CAGAAGCTGGAAACAACCCAGATGCCCCTCAACTGAGGAATGGATATAGAAATTGTGGTACATCTACACAATGGAATATTACTCAGCAATAAAAAAACAAGGATATCATGAAATTTGCAGGTAAATGGTGGTAACTGGAAAGGATAATCCTGAGTGAGCTATCCCAGAACAGAAAGAGACACATGGTATATACTCACTCATATAGACATATAATATAGGATAAACCTACTAAAATCTGTACACCTTAAGAAACTAATCAAGAGGGAGGACTCTGGCTAAAATGCTCAGTCCCCAACCAGAAAGGCAAAGCAGATTGACATCAGAAGAAGAAAACAGGAAACAAGCTAGGAGCCTGTCACAGAGAGCCCCTGAAAGGCTCTGCCCTGTAGACTATCAAAGCAGATGCTTAGACTTATGGCCAACTTTTGGGCAGAGTACATAGAATCTTATGAAAGATGTGGAAAATAGTAAGATAGGGAGAGGACAGGAGCTCCACAAGGAGAGCAACAGAACCAAAAAATGTGAACACAGAGGTCTTTCCTGAGAGTGATACTCCAACCAAGTACCATGCATGGAGAAAACCTAGAACCACTGCACATATGTAGCCCATGACAGTTCAGTATCCAAGTGGGTTCCATAATAATGGGAACAGGAACTGCCTCTGACATGAACTGATTGGCCTGCTCTTTAATCACCTCACCCTGATGGGGGAACAGCCTTACAGGCCACAGGGGAAGACAATGCAACCACTCCTGATGAGAGCTGATAGACTAGGATCAAAAGGAAGGAAAGGAAGACCTCCCCTATCAGTGGACTTGGAGAGGGGCATGTGTGTAGAAGGGGGAGGGAAGTTGGGATTGGGAGGGGAGGAGGGAGGGTTTTATGGGGGCTACAAAGAGAATAAAGTGTACTTAATAAAAATTAAAAAAAAAGAATGCTATCAAAATGTTTAAGCAGTAAGGGGTGATGCCAGGGGGCATTTTGATTGCAATCACAGAACCCAAGATAGACCATCTAGTTAAGGTAACTTCTTACTTCAAAGTCTCCAATTGTTTATTTGAGAATATCCACAGAACCTCAGCCTGCAGCCTAATCTGGTAGTTGGCTTCACCATTATTGTACACTCATAGCACTGAAGATTTATAGCTCCCATTCTCTCCAAGCTGGCTCAGATCCTGCCTTTTCCCCAGCTGTTACTTTGATCCCCATTCTCTTCTAAGATTGCAACATTCTCAGAGTGTGTCCACAACTCAACACTGGATGGATTATGAGTCATCTGTTCTGTTACAGCAGAGAGAACACTATTAAAAATGATTACCAATTTCAAGACACCTCTTCCACTTCTTTAGCACCGAGAACAGCACAAGGTAAATTGTGCACAAGGTAAGAGTTTCAGCAAGTTGGTTAATCTGGGTAGATCTGGTCCACTTTGCTTCAGCTAATATAATCGAAACACCCACGTCAGGTTACACTCAGGGCTGAAAGTACATCAAATGAAAGCAGTAAACCTGGCCAGAACACTGCCATACCACCGTCCATCCACCCTTGGCTACCAGATGGCCCCCATATCTCACCAATCCTACTCTTCAACATCTCAGAGATTACATTATTTCTTTCTAAGACAGCTGTGGCTGGCTAAACCTAGCCCCTCATCATGCCACCCAGATTACTTTCTAACCCTCTCACTCTCATCTTTGAGGTGCCCATATGCCCTCTCTGGTGGCTAATGTTACTTGAATGCTTGACAGAATCTAGAACAACCTGGTGTGACAAACCTCTGGCCATGCCCATGAGGAGTCAGTTCAATTACATTAATAGATACGGGAAGACCTATTTCAGTTGTGGGTGGGACTACTTCATGGGTGAGTTCTGGAGCAAATCAAAAGATGAAAGAATGCTGAAGCACAGACATTGCTGGCTTGCATCCAATCTGTGGCTGCTTATCCATCATGTAAAGGTACCACGATCACCTGTGTTCTGGCAGCTTCATCTATTGCTATGTCTTGTCTTGCTGGATTCTTTTATACCATGCCTTATTCTACTTCCAAGTCAGACAAAATCACATGGGCTTGAGATTCACACACGTGACTTCCTCCTTGGATTTCTCTTTCATTACACCTAAATTTTAGAATGTTTAAATTCATATTTCTCTAATTCAATAATTTGCATTCTCTTCCTCAATGGTGTGATCTTAGTGAACATAATAATCCTAATTCTTTATTCAAACAAAAAAGTCTTTATTCAAACAAGTCCTAGTGCTTCCACTTGGATTGGTTATGTCTGTCATGCCCAGTTTCTCCTACCTGACTGGCACTATTTTAGATCAAGCAGCAGCTGAGACTCTCCTGGCTTATCTCAGGTTTCCTACTTGTATTGTGTCTTCTATTTCCGTCCCTCATCATCAGGCCACCCTGGTGATTAGAACCTGCCTTCATTCCCTAATGCCTTGTGTCAAGTATAAACTCCTTAAAGATGCTCAGTTCTCAACCTGATAAGTCCCTACTTTCTCCCCCTGTCATCTCCAATTCTGTACCACTGCTTTCAGCTCCTCAGAGACACTGTGTCTTCTGGGACTGCAAGTTTTGCAATTGGCAGAGAATTCCTTGTAAAACATCCATTCATTCTTCCTCCATAGCCATCAAGCCTCCTACCTCAGCTGATATGTCAGCTCCTGGGAGAAGCAGCAGCTGCTGCCAGGTAAGGCCATCTTCCCCACAGGAGATCTTTGGGATCTCCTGTTTCTGCACCACTGCACTTACTGAATGATTCTGGTTTCCTGGTAACACTGGATGACTGACCATGGCAGTTGGCAAAGGGCATGGTTACTGAACAAAGAATTCATCTGAGTTATATACTGCTGGTATTTTCTTCTGGTTTTGGGAAGCCCACCTCATTATGACTGATGGGCAAGCAATTTGCTGAGGTTTGTTAACCAAGTGCTTCAACTGTTGTGAGATCTGCTCAACTCAGAAAAACACTTAAACTATTCTCCTAATATAGAATGCTATTTTCCCCCTTTGAGTTTGTAGCTCTGGTTTTCATAGGATACATCATGCCAATAAATACTCTCACATATTGCTGGTAGGAGTTTAAAGGGAGTCAAATCTTTTGGAAAGCAACTTGGAAATATGTATCAAGAACCTTACAAATGTCCCCTGGGTGTAATAATATTTCTTTTTATCCTGATGGAAAAGAGATGGAAACTGAAAAACCTTTATATCGAAGGCAGTCATGGTATCACTTAGAAACAGCATTAATGATCAACGAAATGGAATATCCACACAGCATTTTTAAACTAATGCTAATGTGATAACATGAGTCAGGTAATTGCTAATGAAAGCGGAAGAAAGGAAGATATATGATTTTTATCTCTGCAAGGTAATGGCTGTGCACATGACCATACTCCGGAGGAGTTGCTGACACTATATTATAATAGAGCACTGTTGGGGTGATATAGTTAATGATAGATTTTCCCATACTTCTAGATTTAATACATTTTCAAAAATGACCATGTTTACTTCAGAACATACATATTTATTTTTAAACATTTTTTGATATTACAGATAAGATAGTGGCAGAAATAGTGATATATTTTTATAAATAAGAAAAGAGGCTTCAATAACTACTTTTGAAAAAAAACATTAATATAAATTAAGTTGCAAGAACACATAGGAGAGGTATAGCCAGGTATTAAAAAAAAGTACAGAATGACCTATAGACACTTATACAGCTGCCAAGAAAAGATGGAGCCAGGATAAGAAGGCCTCCTTCAAGAAATCTTGAACATTCATTTTCTCAGAGGGAAGTCTGACAAACAGATAATTAGAATCCTCCAAGGAGAAGGAAAAATGTGACATTTACTCAACATTAAAAATAGTGATTGTTACAGTTGACTGGAATCAGAGCCACAGGAGAATAGTGGAACCTTGGCAGCCATGTTAGATTGATAAATATAGAGCACCAGTCTAGAGAGTTGTGATTCAGTAAATACGTGTTTCAGGAGGCTCTTCTCTAGTTTGTTGCCAGGCCCACACTGTCTACTGTGGTGTGAAGTCAGAGCTGTGGGGTGTGTGAAAAGAATTGTGAATCAGTCCCCTCAGTTCTGAGCTCCGGAGCCCAATAAGGCCGAAGGTGTTGCTGCTCCAACACGGGGTTAGCCTTTCCCTGCAGTCAAGCAGAAGAACAATTTACCCGACACAGCACAGATACCACAAACACAATGCCAAGCTTTTGTTTGTACTTCTGGGTTAGAAACTGCATGGAAATGTTCCCTGGCCTGGACTGAAGCAAGCTCACAGGAGAGGATGTCATAGGTCAAGGGTTGTGACAAGCTCCCTCAGCATTCCTCTGGCCCCAATTCATCATTACAGCGCTTTGAGCCCAGGGATGTGGCTTCATTGCTAGAATGTTTGCAAGCACATGCAAAACCCTGTGTTTGGTCCCCAGAACCATATGAACCTGGCATATGATGCATGACTATAGTCCCAGCATTCTAGAGGTGGGGGCACAAAGATCAGAAGTTCAAGTTCAGTCTAGGCTCTGTTTCACAATGAAACAGCTCTTCGAACATATGTGTTCACCTACAGTATCATCATTCATTCCACTAACCAGATGCAACCACCTGTCCTGGATAACTGTCAATTATTCATGTTACAAACTCCTAATCATTCAATTCATTCACGCTCTGGGACCAAAAAGAATGAGCCTAAACCCCTTCCTTGCTTGTCCAATACTGCAGATCTCAAATGGGGAATGAGAATTAACATTTCATTAAGCATTTGGGCTTACTATCGTAGATCAAATTACAGATTTCCCCAAGAAATGTTGTCTTTGGGTCTCTGTGCATGAATCAGGGAACAGTATTTTCTAAGATGCTTCCAGTTTTACAAATGTAATTCAAGGTCCTGGCATTTGGAAACAATATGTCCAAGTCCAAGATCACCAGATAAAACAAATGTTATGTATATTTAGTCCTGGGTTTCAATGACTAAGTCATCCATTAGTTGGTGAACAACTAATATATAATGAGTGTGCCTGGATCCAGTCTACACAAAGTATAGAATGAAAGAATACCTTTTCTTATTGCTCTATCAGAAAACCTGGCAAAAGCAACTTCAGGGAGAAGAGGTTGTTTTGGCTCACAGTTTTTAGGGATATAGTCCATTGTGGTGGAGAGGTCACCAGGGCAGGCAACTCCATGTTGGTGAGAATATATACTTGGAACTTCCTACATCTCAGCAAAATGGGAAGCACAGACGTGACAGAATGTTCCATCGGACTATAAATATCTGTTCTCACCCACAGCAGCTCACTTCCTCCAATAAATTTTCCTTCTTAAAGTTTCTACACCTTTCAAAAACAATGCCACCAGCTGAGAACCAAGTTTTCAAATACAAAGACCTCCTATATGTGACATTTTTCCCATAGAAATCATGATGTCTGGATTGATAGGACCGAATGATATGACTGGGATTCATAGCAGAGAACACAATGGCTCCAGCATATCCCCCTGCACATTCCAGAGCATAAGTGTCACATCTTCCTGCTTTAAAAGAGAGAGAGAGATACAGAGAGATAGAGAGAGACAGAGAGAGAGAGAGACAGAGACAGAGACAGAGACAGAGAGACAGAGAGAGAGACTAGAGTGACGAGGCCTGCACATGACATAAGTGCACATGACATTTCCCAGGCCCCAGATCCACCTGAAATCCCAGAGACAAGCAGCTATCAGGGACTACTGGGTGAGATTTAGCCCCCAAGCCAGGTTTGTTTGCCAGGTTCTTCTAGGCAAACCGAGCAGAGATAAGGCCTGCCTCATGCCCTCCAAACAACATTTCCTGGGTCCCAGAGGCCTACTGCAATCAGGGACCACCAGGCCTGCCAACACCAGGGACAACCAGATGGCTAAAGGACAGCATGAAAACACACTCAACCAAACTCAGGGCAATATTACACCACCAGAACTCAGCTATCCTACTACAGCAAGCCCTGGATATTTTAATACACCTGAAGAGCAAGAAAATGATCTTAAATCTAATCTTATAAAAATGATAGAGGCCTTTAAAGAGGAAATGAACAAATCCCTCAAAGAAATACAGGAAAATATAATCAAACAGGTAAAGGAAATGAATAAATCACTTAAAGAAATATAGGAAAACACAGGCCAACAAGAGAAGGAAATGAATAAAACTCTTCAAGACCTGGAAATGGAAATTGAAGTAATAAAGAAAATACAAACTGAGACAATCCTGGAGATAGAAAGAGAACAGAAACTACAGACAGAAGTGTCACCAACAGAATACAAGAGATGAAAGAGAGAATCTCAAGTGAGGAAGATATGATAGAAGACATTGATGTATCAGTCAAATAAAATGCTAAATCTAAAAAGTTTCTAACACAAAATGTTCAGGAAATTTGGGACACTGAAAAGACCAAGCCTAAGAATAACAGGAATAGAAGAAGATTCTCAGCTCGAAGAACCAGACAATATCTTCAGCAAAATCATAGAAGAAAATTTTCCTAACCTAAATAAAGAGATGCATATAAATGTACAAGAAGCTTACAGAACACCGAACAGATTGGACTAAAAAGGAAAATCCTCACACGACATAATAATTAAAACACCAAGTTACATAACAGAGAAATAATATTAAAAGCTGCAAGGAATAAGGGCCAAGTAACACATAAAGTTAAACTTATCAGATTTACACCAGACTTCTCAACAGACTTTAAAAGCCAGAAGGTCTTGGGCAGGCACCATGCATGCTCTAAGAGACCACAGATTCCAGCCCAGACTACTATATCCAGCAAATTTTCAATCACTATAGATGGAAAAAACATGGTATTCATGACAAAACCAAATTTAAATAATATCTTTCCACTAACCCAGCCTTACAAAGGATACCAGAAAGAAACTCTAACACAAGGAGGATAACCATACCCCCCCCCAAACATAATAAATAAATAATTTTACACAAGAAAAACCAAAAGAGGGGAAACACACACACACACTACCATAATCAAAATTACAGCAACCAACAATCATTGGTAATTAATATCTTTCAACATCAGTGCACTCAATTTTCCAATAAAGAGACAAAGGCTAACAGAATGGATGTGAAAACAGCATCTAGCATTCTACTGCATACAAGAAACACACATCTCAGCAACAAAGATAGACATTACCTCAGAATAAAGAATGGAAAGAGGCTTTCCAAGCAAATGAGCACAAGAAGCAAGCTGGTGTAGCCACTTCAATATCTAATAAAATAGACTTTCAACAAAAAGTAATAAAAAGAGATAGAGAAGGACACTTCATACTCAAAGGAAAAATCCATCTAGATGACATTTCAATTCTTAACGTATATGCCCCAAATGCAAGGGTACTCACATTCATAAAAGAAACATTACTAAAGCTTAAATAACATACCAAACCCCACACATTCATAGTGGAAGACTTTAACATCCCATTTTCACAAATGGACAGGTCAATGAGACAAAAACTAAACAGAGAAATGATATTAACCAATGTTATGAATCAAATGGACCTAACAGATATCTACAGAACATTTCACCCAAACACCTTTTTCTTAGCACCACATTGAATGTTCTACAAAACTGACCATATACTCAGTCACAAAACAAGCCTCAACAGATACAAGAAGATTGAAATAATCTCTTGTATTATCAGACCACCATGGGCAAAAGCTGTACCTCAACAACAACAGAAACAACAGGAAGCCTACAATCTCATGAAAACTGAACAACTCTTTACTCAATAACCTCTGGGTCAGGAAAGAAATTAAGAAAGAAAGTAAAGACTTTCTAGAATTCAGTGAAAATGAAGGTACAACATACCCAAACTAATGGGACACAATGAAAGCAATGTTAAGAGGAAAGTTCATAGCATGAAGAGCCTTCATAAAGAAATTGGAGAGGTCTCATACTAGCAACTTAACAGCAGATCTGAAAGCTCTAGACCAAAAAGAAGCAAACACACCAAAGAGAAGTAGACATCAGGAAATAACTGAACAGAGGGTAGAAATCAATAACTTAGAAACAAAGAGATTAAAACAAAAAATCAACAAAACTAAAAGCTTTTTCTTTGAGAAAATCAACAAAATAGACAAACCCTTACCCAAACTAACTAAAAAGCAGAAAAATAATATTCAAGTTAACGAAATCAGAAATTAAAAGGGGACATAACAACAGACAGTGAGGAAATACAAATGATCATTAGGACTTGCTTCAAAAGCTTGTACTCCACAAAACTGAAAATTTTAAATGAAATTGATGATTTTTTGATAGATTTATTTACCAAAATTAAATCAAGATCAGGTTAACAATAGATTGTTAGTCCTATGACCCCTAAGGAAATAGAAGCAGTCATTAAAAGTCTTTCAAATGAGGTAACCCAGACCAAGAAAGATACGCATAGTATGTACTCACTTATAAGCAGATTTTAGCCATATAGTACAGGATAGATATATTACAATTCACAGACGAAAAAAAGTTAAGTAACAAAGAGGACCCAAGGGAGGATGCTTCAATCTCACCCAGAAGCGGAAATAGAATAGACAGTGCAAGTGGTCGAAGAGAGGGAACACAGACAGAAATGGGGGTGGAGACCAGACCTGGGGAGAATGGGATGGGGGTACAGAGGGCCTACAGAGAGAAGAAAAACAGTGGGTGGAGGCATCTCTAGGACAAGCTGGAGACATAAGACAGGGTAACCTTCTAGGTGGATATGGAGTGACTCTAGCTGAGACTCCTAGTAGCAGGGGTCACGGAGACTGAAGAGGACACCCTCTAACCAGACAGGACTCCTAGTGGAGGCCGTGGAACACCAACTCAATCACAAACATTTTGACCCAAAATTTACCCTGCCTACAAGATGTGCAGGGATACAGATAAAGCAGAGAATGAGGGAATGTCTAAGCAATGCCTGGCCCAACTTGAGACTCAACCCTGACACTATTAATGACATTCTGCTATGCTCACTGACAGGAGACTAGCAGAGCTGTCCTCTGAGATGCTCCACCTAGGAGTGGAGTGAAACACATGCTGAAACTCACAGCCAAACATTGGGCAAAGAGTAAGAAGTTTTGTGGAAAAGTGGGATGAAGGATAGAAGGACCTAGAGGCACTAGGAGCTTCACAGGAAGACCAACAGAGCCAACTAACCAGGGATCAGAGGAGCTTGTGAAGACTGAAATACCAACCAAGGACCATGCATAGATTGAACCTAGGCCCCCAACATGATGTAGCAAATGGGTAGCTCGTGCTTCATGTGGGTTCCCTAGTAAGGGGCATGGAAGACTATCTCTGACAGGGACTCTGTTGCCTGCTTTCTGATCACTTCCCCCTCTGGTGGGGAGTGAGGCCCTCCGGGGGGGGGGTGGTCTCAGCAGGTCACAGGAAAAAAGGATTGCTCATTCCTGATGAGACTTATGAACTAGGGTGTGTGGGTGGATAGGGCTCCTCTTATCTGAGGAATAGGGGAGGGGGGATGGGCCTAGAGGAATGGAGATGGGTCCAGGAAGATAGGAGGGATGGAGAAGGCTATGACTGGGATATAAAGTGAATAAGAAATTAATTAATTAAAATAAAAAAGAGAAAAAAGTCTCCTAACCAAAAAAAGCCCAGGGCCAGACAGTTTTAATGCAGAACTCTATGAGACTTTCCAAGAAGAGCCAAATACTCCTCAACCTATTCCACAAAATAGAAACAGAAGGAACATCACCAAACTCATCCTATGAAGTAACCATCATCTTGATGCCTCAACTACACAAAGATTCAACCAAGAAAGAGAATTTCAGACCAATATTCCCCACGGACATTGATGCAAAAATACTTAATACTCACAAACTGAATCCAAGAACTCATGAAAAACATCTACCATGATCAAGAAGGCTTCGTCCCTGGAATGCAGAGATGGATCAACATATGAAAATCCATCAATGTAATACACCATATAAACAAGCTGAAAGAAAAAAAAATGATCATTTCATTAGATGCAGAAAAGTCTCTGACAAAATCCAACACCCCTTGATGATGAAAGTATTGGAAAGATCAGAGATACAAAGCCCATTCCTAAACATAATAAAGGCAATACACAACAAGCCAACAGCCAACATCAGATTAAATGAAGAGAAACTTAAAGCAATTTCACTAAAATCAGGGACAGGACAAGACTGTCAACTCTCTCCATATCAATTCAACATAGTACTTGATGTCCTAGCTAGTGCAATAAGACAACTAAAAAAATCCAATGTATACAAATCAGAAAGGAAGTCAAATTATCACTATTCACACAGATGATATGATAGTATATACAAGTGACCCCCTAAAACTCTACCAGAGAACTCCTACAGTTAATAAACACCTTCAGCAAAGTGGCTGGATACAAAATTAACTCCAAAAATCAGTAGCCCCCCCTTTATACAAACAATAAAGTCAATGCAAAATAAGTTAGGGAAACTACACTTTTACAATATCAAAAGACAATATAAAATGCCTTGGTGTAACTCTCACCAAGCAAGTGAAAGAGCTGTATGACAAAAACTTCAAGTCTCTGAAGAAAGAAGTTGAACAAGATAGAAGGTGGAAAGATCTTCCATGTTCATGGGTTGGTAGGATTAACACAATACAAATGGCTCTTACCAAAAGCAATCTGCAGATTCAATACAACATCAAAATTCCAAGACAATTCTTTACAGACCTTAAAAGAACAACCTTCAACTTCATATGGGAAAAAAACCCAGAATAGCTAAAACAATAAAACAACTTCTGGAGGTTATCACCATCCCTGATTTCAAGTTGTACTACAAATCAATGGTAATAAAAACCTCATGGTACTGTTATAAAAACAGACAGGTTGATCAATGGAATTGAACTGAAGTTCCAGAAATAAACCCACCTATGGACACTTGATTTTTGACAAAGAAGCCAAAACCATACAATGGGAAAAAAAGAAAGCATCTTCAACAAATGGTGCTGATCTAACTGGATATCTGAATGTAGAATTTTGCAAATTGATTCATTTATCATCCTGTACAAAACTTAAGTCCAAGTAGATCAATGACCTCAACATAAAATCAGAAACGCTAAACCTAATAGAAGAAAAAAAATGGGATTTAGCATTGAACTCAATGGTTGAGGATACAACTTCCTGAACAGAATACCAATAGCTCACGCTCTAAGATCAACAATTAATAAATGGAACCTCAGGAAACTGGAAAGCTTCTATAAAGCCTAAAACACTGTCAATAGAACAAAAAGGCAGCATACAAAGTGTGAAAAAAATCTTCACCAACACTCTGTTAGACAGAGGGCTAATATCCAAAATATAAAAATAACTCAAGAAATTAAACATCAACAAACCAAACAATCCAATTAAAAATCAGGCACAGAGCTAAATCGAGAATTCTCAACAGAGGAATATCTAATGGCCGAGAAACACTTAAAGAAATGTCCAATGTCCTTAGCCATCAGGGAAATGCAAATCAAAATAACTCTGAGATTCCATCTTATATTGGTCAGAATAGCTGATATCAAAAACTCAAGTGACAGCACATGCTGGCAAGGATGTGGAGAAAGGTGAACACTGCTCCATTGCTGTTGGGAGTGAAAACTTGTACACACTGGAAATCAGTTGGAGGTTTCTCAGAAAATTGGTAATAGATCTACCTCAAGACCCAGCTATATCACTCCTGGGCATATACCCAAAAGATGGTCCACCATATCACAAGGACACTTGCTTATCTATGCTCATAGCAGCTTTTTTTCATAATATCCAGACATTGAAAACAACCTAGATGTCCCTCAACCAAAGAATGAATAAAGAAAATGTGGTACATTTACACAGTGTAATTCTCAGCTATTAAAAACAAGGAAATCTTAAATTTTGCAAGCAAACTGATGGAACTATAAAATATTATCCTTAGTGAGGTAACCCAGATCCAGAAAGACACACATGGTATGTACTCACCTATAACTGAATATTAGCTATATATATATATATAGGATACCATTCTACAATCCACAGACCCAAAGAAGCTAAGTAACAAGGAGTGCCCAGGGGAGGATGCTTGAATTTTCCTCAGAAGGGGATATAAAATAAACATTGAAGTGGATGAAAAGAGAAAACTGGGTGGGAGAGGGGTTGGAAGGGGTACAAAGGTAGGGATCAGATGACAGGAGAGCAGGGGTGGGAGGTGAGAAAGTTGGGAGAGAGGAAGGAAACCAGTGGGGGGGCATCTCTGTGACAAGCTGAAGACCACCAATGGAGTAGAATCTCAGGAAGATACAGGAATGACTCTAGATGAGTCTCTTAGCAGTGGGGGATAGGGAGACTGAAGGGGACACCTTCTATACCCAGGCAGGACTTCCAGTGGAGAGGGGAGGACACCACACCACCCACAAAACCTTGGGCCCAAAATTTACCCTACCAACAAGGTATGCAGCAAAAAAGATGGGGCAGAGATTGAGATAAGGACCAAACAATGACTGGCCCAACCTGAGACCCACTCCATGGGAGAGAACCAACCCCTGACACTATTAATAATACTCTATGTTTGCAGACAGGAGACTAGCATAGCTGGCTTATGAGTGGCTCCACCCAGCAGCAGATCAGAACAGATCCAGAGACCCACAGCCAAACAGTAGGTAGAGATTGGGGAGTCTTGTGGAAGAGTTAGGGGAAGGATAGAAGGAAGCAGAGGGGATAAGAGCTCCTCAAAAAGACCAACAGAGTCAACTAACTAAGGTCCATGGTGGCTCACAGAGACTGAGGCACCAACTAAAGACCATGACTGAATCTAGGTCTTCTACAGATATGCAGGTGATGGGCAGCTTGGATTTCATGAGGGTTGCCTAGCAAATAGAGCAGGGGTTGTCTCTGACATAAACTCTGTTGCCTGCTTTTGTATCACTTTCCCCTAGCTGGGCTGCCGTGTTGGACCTCAGTGGAAAAGCTTAGTCCTGATTCAACTTGATGTGCTGGAGTGGGTTGTTGGTGGGGAGCTCCCCTTTTCTGAGGAGAAGGGAAGGGGGTCATGGGGAAGAACGTGGGAGGTCAGGACCAAAAGGAGAGGGGGGAGGAGCCTGTGACACAGATATAAAGTGAATTAATAAATGTAATAAAACAAAAAACACAAATGAAAGCAGACAATACAGAAGATCATGAGGCCTCAGAAACCATTCAATATAGGAAAAAATGAAGGAATGGAAAACATCTAGCCCATGAAAGAAAACAGTTGGGAGAGACATGAGAGCTATGATCCAGTATACAAAAAGTGCATATGAAAGAGTAATTCAGTTAAGTTGGTGTTGCTCTGGGGAGCCAAACCAAAGTCAGCGAGAAGAATAAAAGCCTCGGTGCAATGGAGACGGTTGGTTCTAGCCATGTCCCTTCCCCACCAGGTGTGCCCCACCACCTCACTATAGGTTGTTGCCCCCGTGAGCCACTCCCGCCTGGGTTTCTGTATCATGATGAGAGGTACTGCCCTCTATTCCCCATCATGTTCCGTGAATACCTCTATTACATATCTCAGTTTAGAACTAATTAAAACCTATGCTCACCCCTAACTTCACTCCCTGAACCAGATTCAGGCTTGTTGGTTTTCTTACATATAACACCAAACCTCTCCTTAGGAAATGCAGAGAACAAGACAGATCAACTGGGGGTAAGAGTCTCTCTGGGATCCAGTTTTACTTCACTTACAGATCCTAGGTGTGGATCAAATGAGACCTGGGGACCAAACTGAAGACTTCACCCTTAGAAAGATGTTTATGCATGATTTGTGCATATGTTCAAGAGACATCCATCTACTGAGGAGAATTCAGCTCAGCCCAAGGCAATGCAATGAACTCTATGGAAACCACATGGCAATTGGCAGCACACTCATCTGGGATCCAGAGAGAAAGAATAAAAGCATTGTTTCTTAAAATTCAGCAGGGGCCCTTGGAGCAGAAGAAACATGACCTTGTTCATTTAGGGAGTGCTGCCAGGCAGAGTCTTCTGGACTTGATAGAGCCACTGCAGTCATGAACTCACTGTAGCTGTGGTTCCTATATAAGACTGTACGAGATCGAAGCCACTGGCATTTCCTTATGTATGGGACAAGGGCTCATGAGAGTCCAAGACAGTTCATATGTGACAGGGCATGCCACTTTCTGACAGGTGTCCACGCTTCAGTAAACAGTCCTCCTTTCATACTCATGCAAATCATCATAATTAAAGTCAGTGGGTCAAAAATAGGATAGCAGAGTAGGAGGGTTATTGGAAAGAAAGCATTAGAGATAGAGCTGAGAGATGGGGAGAGAAAAACGACCCAAACTAAGTAAATACAAGTATGAAATTGTCAAGGAATAAAGGATAAACTGATACATATCTCACTACAGCAGCGGAGACTGTAGAGGAAGAGAAATGGAGGGAAGAGGAAGCAGAAGAGGAGAAAGAGGAGGAAGGAAAATGGGGAGAAGGAAGAACGGGAGGAGAAAGAGGAAGAGAAGGAAGGGTAAGACAGGGAAGAAGGTTAGGAGGAGGAAGAAATGCTTATAAGATACTTGTGATGGCCGTGGTGATAGGCAAACTTACTTGAATGAGGTAAGTTCATGGTCAACCTGACGTACAACTTTGAGCTAGGGATATAAAAGAAAAAGTCTTATTCTTATAAAACTACTAAAACCATCTCAGAAAAGGGAAGTGTTTATTTCATGTCTCCCAAGATCATAGTACTCTACTAAGCTGCAGGACCATCTCCATCAGCCTCTATATCTCCAGAGAAAGTGATGGGAACCCCCTCAGCTGAGGTAAAGCCCTTGCAAATTAAGCTACAGCTCTTTCAGATTTCAGGGTCCTGTTCTTCAATTCCAAGTAGCTGCCCTGGCACTTTTGAGATGAACAGCTGCCTGGGTAATCTGCAAATAGTGTATGCCCTCTCCTGGCTCCTCCATTTTTTTGCTCACAGGCCGTGTCCACCTGGGCTGTGCTCTAGGTGAGCTGGCGAAGCAACGATGTGGATGGGCAGCTTCGTATTTCAGCACATCCCAGAGAACATTTCCATCCAAAGGTTTTCCTCAAATAGGGCTCCGTGCAAAGGCTTCATGCCAGAGCACACTACTTCACTGTGTGTAGTGAAAACATTTATCCTGGGCCCCAAATTCTCCATTCGTCTTTTACTTTGGCCCAAAGCATTGGCACACTATGACCCACCCTTCCTCGGTTTCAGGCATGGAGTTAGAATCTTCCCCCTTCATGGTTTAAAGACAGCCAGGCCTGTATGGGGTCAGCCAAATCACACAAGAACACAGCAAGAGTCCAGGTATGGCACCATCTTGCATCTCCATGGCCTCAGGCAACAACCCCAGTCTCTGACCTCTTCTTGGTTGCACTTTCACTTTGAGGACAATGCTCTGCTCTTCCAGGCATCTGCAGAGCTGCTCATTAAGGTTTGTTTTCTGGTTAGGCCCTTGGCTAAGCTGCACAACTCTCTGCAGAGTGCAGGGAGTGGTCTGAGCCTCAACTCCTAACTCCACAGTGCTACTTACACATGTGTTTCTTAGACCACAATACCTCCCAGCAATCTAAACCATGGCTAGGAATATCACATTCCCTCATCGAGAGCCTGGTTCCTGTTCTGCTGGATCTCCCACAGCAAACAGCCCTGTGGACATAATAAACAGGGCTTCCTGCCATCCCGGGAACATCTCACCATTTTCCTTCAGTCAAAAACTGGCTTGGATGCCGAGCTGCTGCCAGTCCAACACCGGGATACCACGTTGTACACACAGAGCCTATGATGGGTCTGTCCCCTTCTGGGACTTTGTGTGTGGCCAAGAGTTAACACTCTTTTCTCATCTGAGACTTTCCATCAGCATGGAAAATGGGGGTGCTCAAGCTGGCGTGAGAGAAATGAGTTTGTGTCTGTGTTGGCCTAACTTCCCTCGTGAGCAGTCTCTGGCAAGGATACTGTCTCAGGTCACATGGGCATCTCAAGGCACTGCTTAGGAACAGGTCTCCCTTGCCCCTGACAGCTGATACAGTAAGGATAGCAAGCGGCAAGCTTTACTCACAGCCAGCTCTTACCTTAGTATGTTTAAGTGCCTTTCAGCTCATGAATAATACCACATTATAGACTTAAAACCAAAGTGTTTACATTGTCCACATGACTTTATCAAAGAAAATGCATACCACATTTATAACATATAATTTATGTCTGTAAATCCATAGCAGTTCATCATCCAGGCAATGGAATGATGCCTTTTCTATGGATGCCACTAACAAATTGCTTGTTAAGTACCTGATTCAATTCTGATACTGTGTCAATCCACTCAATTCACTCAAGTGTTCATTTCAACATTGGTGTTTTCTATTTGATGAAGTAGTCTATTGAGGATCTATTTTGGGGAAAGCTGTCAGATGTCTCTTCGGTATAAACTCGACATCTCCCTTGCTCTACCTTGTGTCTTTCTTAAAGGTACCCTACTTCCCATCTCTAGCTCCTTGCTTTCAGAACTCAAATGTCACACACTTGCAGTAGCTCTTCCTGACCTTGCCTGTGCTTCATCCTACCCATGTACTCAACTTTCTCGCAGCATGCTGCACCTCTTTGTAGCAGAGTTTTCTTTTGACTGTGCACTGTTTTGTCCTATATATATATATATACATAAAACTACTCAAAAACATCAAACACAACGTCATTCTCCCCAGTGCATATATACACGCGTGTGACTTATAGCTGAGGTTCTATTTTCCAAAGCCTGAATTCTGAGGCAGTGAGGGAAGTGCCCTCTTAAACAGAAAGGATTATTGGTGGTTAAAAACTTCTTTGGCAGCATTATCTACAGCAGAAAGGTGCATCACCTGAGTTCAAAGTCCTAAGAGATGGGCATTTCCCAGACTGTGAAACTATTGGAGTTGCTATTTTCCTTATTCATCTTTGAGTCAGCAAAGCCATCACAAGAAGATCTTGTTCTGATTTCTATTTTTAATACAGGCAAATAATTCATTGAAATCTCCAGCCCCTCGGCTAGTTTCTTCCTCTCCTCTCAGGCTTCCATGTCCTCCTGTTGCTTTCCTTCCTAATGGACCAGAGCTTGGGACCTTAGCACAACTAGTGCCTGACCCCAGCCCTGCCCTTGATGGCTTTTATCTGTAATGGTAGTGGCTCCTGGGTGTTATTCCATGCACTTTTTCATGTGTTTACTTATTATATCCTGGGCTGAGGCTGGTAGAGTGCTTGCCTAGCATGCACAAAGCCCCCCCCCCCCATGGCCCAGTTTGCTAGTAACACACACACACACACCTTGCCTACAATCCTATGCTAAACTCTCTTCCCTGAACAGAACTTTCTATAGCACACTTGATTCCTAGTCTTATTTAAAAAGAAGGGGGTAGGGAAGAAGGTATATAGGAGGATCAGTAAGAAAGGAAGGAATAGGAAAGGAAAGGGCAAGGATGAGGAAGAAAGGAGGGAAGAGAGAAATTGGGAAAAATAAAATAGTAAGAAGGGCTCTTAATTATGTAGAAGCTCCACATACTATAAGGATTTACAAAGCATCTTATTCTTAGACTTTCTCAGGTTATATAAAACCTGGTCTAAAAAAATAAATCTGAAGGGCCGGGGCTGAAGGTGTAGCTCAGTGGTACAGTGCTCACCTAGAGTGAACATGTCTCTGGGTTCGATCCCCAGAACTAGAAGAAAAAAAAAAGGGTAGGGGAATGGAGAAGTGCTAGAAGAGTTTTTATTGTTCCTCACTCTAATAAAATGTTTTGGGTGCACAAAAAGTTGTGCAATGGAAGAAAAAGCTTTAGGTCTACTCTTCCAAGCTGACGATAAATTTCATCTCAAATCCCCAAAGAATGAGGAGGTATGATTTAGTACTCAACAAGGTTTGCATGGTGCAAACCCCCAAGTAGACCCACCTGGCTTCCTTCTCCACACCTACCACCAGTTCCTCATTGATTACGGGTGAAACCTGCAGCTAAGCCGAAAACCAGTGGCAGAAATGGAGGCATTTTCTGGCTAAGGGAGAAGACTTGGAACAGCCATGGTGGAGGAGGGCTTGTGGCCCCCACTCTCCCAAAGCTAAGGAAAGAGAATGACTGAAATTCAGATGTTAGAAGCAAATCTGGGCAATGTAACAAAATCTTAACTAAACAAAAACAAAAGAAAACAGGAAACGAGATGATCGGCCCTAAAATTTAGATCATTGTTTCGTTGATTCTTTCGGTATAGAGTTTAGCTGTAAGTGAATTTAAGAAAAAGTATTGTTAAAGGCTGGAGGTACTTCTCAGTGGCAGAGAACTTACCTAGTATGTATAAAGCCTGGGGATCAATCCCCAGCACTTAATAATGATGCCAATGTAATAAGTTTCATCTTCTTGGATTTCTTTACTTAGAGAACGTACAGACGTATTCACTAGGCATATAAGGCAAAGCAAGCCCTACTTAACAATATACTAAACTAAATATGATGTTCTGCAAGTACGCAGACCATGAACGGGCTCTCCATTTATCCTGTTGAGACCATTAGCCAACATCCCAGCATGAACTGCGGAGTGGTATATTAAACCGAAGCTGATACGGTACAGCCAAAGCCTGCTCAGTCTATAAATTAACAATGTAGATTTAAAGCTTTATTTATGAGTCATGTGCCCAAAGACCCTGGAGCATATTGAAGCAGGGGTCACTTCAAAGGTGAAATCCACAGCAATGCTAGCTGCTGCAGTTCATTAAGGATGGACCGTATTTGGCTGATTATGCAAAATTCCTCACGTTTTTCCTATTTCCATATCAGATTTCAGTTTTCCTGTGCACAGCTTTCTGTGCATTGATTTTTCTTTTCACTGACAATTACTGAAAGGATTTTGGGTCCATCAAACTGTACACAGACCTAACAAGGAGAATCTTCTAGAGATGTTTCATAAGCTCTTGGCAAACTTTTCTCAGGAGCAAAAATTAACCCCAGATAGTGTTTATTAGCTTTTTATAAATTAATCACAGAATTAGTGGAGTTCAGTTGCTAGTGGTACATGCTTTTCTTGGCCAAGAATTAATCAAGTCTGAGCTCCTTAATAAAACTCGGCTAGGAACAAATTCTTTCTCATCCAGTTTACATTTTAAAATGACAACATGATTTTCCTCTCTGTTCAGAGAATAAATTTCAGGAAATAGTATTTTCAGCCTCCTGTGGCATTAACCCAGGGATCTAGAAATGAAGAACAGTGAAGTCTTGCCTCAGGAGTCCATAGTTGGGCTTTTAGCTTACTTATCCAACACTGGCCTAAAACTCATACGGATTCTCGGTTTCAACAATCATTATGCTTCTATTACAGTTACTTAAGAATTATATCCTGGGCTGAGGCTGGTAGAGTGCTTGCCTAGCATTCACAAAGCCCTGGGTTCAATCCCGGCACTGTATAAACCAGGCATCATGGTACACACTTCACCTGTAATCCCAGCATTCCTCAGGTAGTGGTAGCAGTTGAATCCCAAGTTCAAAGCCATCCTTGTCTACATATCTAGTATGAGGCCAACCTGGGCTGTAAGAGGCCTGACTCAAGAAAAAAAAATAACTAAATTTTCAAACATTAGTTTTAAACACAGAAGCCTATTCTGATATAAAACACCTGCTGTCTACAGGGCACTGCAGAGAGCTGCCTGAGGAGCACAAACACTGTGGTTCCTTCCAAAGCACATTTTCAAGCTCAGCTGGTTCCAGGACAAACACAAAGACAAACACACACAATGGGCTCAGACCCGCTCTTCTGAAGCAGACACGCCCCTGCTGGAGAGCAGGGCCAGAAGCTGAATATACAAACAGACACTGGACAGATGAGACCTAAAAATAAAACTCTGACCCTCAGCCTGCAGCACCTCATCTAGGAAGCCAGCCCACTTGTCCCCACAAACAACCCAGGAGCCCAACCTTTGGTCAGCCACACTGAGAAAGCTGTCCTGCGATTCCAATGACCAGCCAGGCTGGAAACAATGATTTCTGTGAAGTGAGCCCCAGATGGCTCGGGCTTGACTAAATCGCTGGAGCAATCTCTAATTTTTGTCCTTTCTTCTAAGTCGGGACGGACGGAAGGGAGCAATGCTGACCTGCCTCTAGCCAGCTGCCTCTAGCTTCCCAGGCCAGCAGCCTCCAACATAAGGTCTTCTCCTTTTGCTTCTTGCAAAGCTCTGGTATTTCTCACGACTTCTCCGAAGTCAGCCCTAGGAGCTGACTCTGGCCACCTGAAATGAGTAGCTGTTGTTTTTCTCTTTGGGTGGTCCTGGCTTACCGAATGCTAGTTGCAAAGGGAGTGCATAGATTGAACACTACTCTGGAAAAATCCTTGTCTCTGTCTGTCATGTAAAAACCACAGAATAAAAATGTGGCTTGCAAGGATACCTATGGAATCTAGAAGCTCCCTCCAGCAGGAATACTGAGCCCAGACAACACAATGACACACGATTCATATAAAATATGCTTTGTTTGAATCCCCATGTTTGAGAGGCACAGACATACACCTATGTTAGAATGGTGTAGTTCACACTTCCCAACAGTGAGAAATTAAAACAGATTTTAATAAACCATGCTACAAGAAGTCACCCCTCTCTTGTATCTAAAATAAAACTACAAATTATTGTCCAATGAAATACTTTTCATTGAGTACACAGCCAAAAACCTAAGAATAAAAATATCCTAGAGATGTGTCAAGCAGTTAATTAACAAAAAATGTTGTGCTTTTGTTTTAGATGTTTGTATTTATGCTTCTTTCTTGGTTCTTAAAATTTGGTTTATTTTCTTATTCTAAGTAAATATTCCTTACATTTTGTAGCTGTAACTTTTTTCTTAAAGAGAAACATCCTCCACCACCATACATTAAAACAACAACAAAATCATCTCATAAAATGTTAAGATCTATGGACTCCAAATTGGAAAGTATTGAAAATTAGCATGAAAGAGTTGAAGGAGTCAACTAGCTTCTGGCCAGGTTTTGTCTTAGATGGTGGGAAGATCCACTGAGAACCTCTCCTGCCTGAGTGCCAGGAGTTGAAGAGACATCTGGGAATTACTCTGCTGCTTTTGTCCTCCTTGGAGGCACATGACTTCATGCCTTCAGCCTTACTCAAGAGCACGAGCGGCTGGGGGAAGGGGAAAAAGGTTTGAGCTCTTGTCCACTGGTGATATGACCCTTACTCTGAGTACTTTGTCCTCAGCAGAACATGGATAATCCTCCATGGTGGCCCTGGGGATCATATTTGTCCCTATTTGCTTATTACTCCCTTTCCTGAGATGCTACAAGGTAAGCAAGCAGCTAGATCGCTCTCTGTACTTGTCTTCAGTTTGCCCAGTGGAGGAAAGGGAGCACAGAAAGGAACTATCCCATCCCCTGGGCTGCTCCCTGCCTCCCCAGCCTCCCCAGGCTGTCTTAACGTACTGCACTACTCAAACCTCACCAGAGAAACATACCTGAAAAAGTACTTATCCAGGTAGGGAGACTTCTAGTTTCCTTCCTGTTGCTGTGATGAAACACTCTGACCAAAAGCGACCCAGAGGAGGAGAGGGTTTGCTTAGCTTACACCTCCAGGTCACGTAGCCCAACACTGAGAGAACTCACAGCAGGAACTCGGCTTGCTGACTAGTCTCCTTACACATGTGCAGATAGCTTTCTTATATAGCTCAGAAGCACCTGCCTAGGAATGGCAGGGCTCGGAGGGGGCTGGGGCCTCCAACACAGATTAGCAATCAAGAAAATGCCTCACAGACCAATCTGATCCAGAAAACATTTCAATTGAGACTCCCTTTTCAGGTGTCTAGGCTGAGTCAATTTGACAGTTAAACAGACATAGGATAGAACGGGAATAATTACTGGAATCCGCTCACACAATTATAGAGGATAGGACATCTGCTGGTACCTAGCTGGAGACCCTGAAGATAGAAGGTTCTGGTCCACTCGTAGGACCAGGGAATCTTAATGTGTGAGGACTAAATGTATAAAATCCCAGCAAAACACGTATGTTGAAGCCCATGTCTCCAACAGGATGATTCTAAGGAATGGGGTTTTGGGGACATGATGGAGATCAGGTAAGGGCATAGAGGTAAAACCCCAATAATGGGGTTGGGGGTCTTATAAGAAGAGAGAGGTTAGAGCTTTCTCTCTTTGCCATGTGAGGCTAGAGCCTGAAGGTGGCTGCCTGTTAGTCAGCAACAAGTCTTCACAAAACACTGCCACTGCCAGCCCCTTGACCTGGAGTGTCTGGCCTCTAGGAGTATAAAGAAGAACACATGTTTCTTATTTAGGCCATCCACTGTGTTATTTTTGCTGCTGTATCC
This sequence comes from Pachyuromys duprasi, assembly GCA_028658305.1. Lineage (NCBI taxonomy): Eukaryota > Metazoa > Chordata > Mammalia > Rodentia > Muridae > Pachyuromys > Pachyuromys duprasi. Next base: position 16,384,472 of record CM053755.1, on the reverse strand, counting down.
CAAATACACAAAGGCAGCAGTGAAGTAAGTTTTAGTCTGAAAACCAGCAGGCAGGAGGACTCAAGAGCAGCCAATATTTAGTCCAAACCCGAAAGCCAGACAAGTCTAGTGACCCACCCAGAATGATGTTCTGCCACACGTCTGGGCAGCCCAGGCAAAGGAAGACGATGGTGAAACGGTCTCTGGTGTCTCTTATAAGGACAACAGTGCAATAAAGATGACCTCAGGACCTCCTCTTAGCCTGACAGTCTCCCCTGGGTACCACAATGAAACACTATCATCACACTGGAGAGTTGGGCTTTAGCACAGCGCTTTGTAGAGGACACAGATGAGTCCTTAGGTAAATCGATGGATGACCCAGCTTAAGAAAGAGATGTGGGCAACCTAGGTTTTAATTGCTTTCTGAGAATGCTAGAAGCTTGGGATTGTGGGCATGGGCTGCAAGGGAGTAGCAAGGGTTCCTGCAGTCAGAGTGTGCTGTAAATATCAGGCAATTAAAAGACAGTCATACTGTACATATGACAGTATGTGGATGAAGTGGCTAGTGAAATTACAGAAAATTACATATATCTCCAGGCAACATTTCACAGAAGTTCAAATTAATGCCAGTTTTTCACTTGATTCCTTACCCCCTGGGTTTCACATGGGCTATTAGCCTGAATGCAAACTCTATGACCACAGCCTGAGAGCCTATGACTGTGACCTTGTGCTAGATGATGCCCAGATGCTTGTCCTCAGAGGAGTTCCTCTGAGCAGCAAGGGGAAAGTGGGGACAGGGGGGCCCTAGGCTGATCAGCAGGGAGTCTCAGTGACCCCCCAGGGCTGTAACTCTCCCGAACATAACTTCCCACCCTCCCTCGGGAAGGGAAGGTCTAATTTTCTTGTTTGAATGCTTAAGAGTAGGAGGGCCTAGTCACTTGATGTCTGTCATTCATGATCTCAAGCTAATGGCCTTTCTTCTAAGTAGTAGAGGGAGAATAGTCTGTTGTAGTTGGCACCAGTATCCAGCCTCAGAAGCATAACATAGGCTCACCAGGCTTGCACAATGACTTTTAAAAAGGATGCTGGGACTTGTTTTCTCCTACATCCAATGTCCATCCCATTTGTCTTTCTAAGTGAGGATTGATCATCTTACCCTGGGTCCTCTTTCTTGTTTATCTTCTTTAGGTGTATAGATTTCAGTATGTGTATCCTATCTTATAGGTCTATATAAATGAGTATATACCATGTGTGTCTTTCTGCTTTTGGGATACCTCACTCAGGATGATCGTTTCTAGGTCCCACCATTTGCCTGCAAATTTCATGATTTCCTCGTTTTTAATTTCTGAGTAGTATTCCATTGTGTAAAAGTACCACAATTTCTGTATCCATTCCTCAACTGAGGGACATCTGGGTTGTTTCCAGGTTCTGGCTATTATGAATAAAGCTGCATGTAGGAGAAGACAAGTAACAGGGCAGGAGCCTACCACAGTGGGCCTCTGAAAGTCTCTACCTAGCACTGTATCAAAGCAGATATTAAGACTCATAACCAAACCTTCAGCAGAGTTCAGGGAATCATATGGAAAAGGGGGGAGTTAGTAAGACCTGGAGAGGTCAGGAGCGCCACAAGGACCAAATATATGAGGGCACAGGGGTCTTTTCTGAGACTGTTTCTCCAACCAAGGACCATGTATGGTTATAACCTAGAACCCCTGGTTGAATGCAACAAATGGTAGCCCAATATCCAAGTGGGTATCCTAGTAAGGGGAACAGGGACTATTTCTGACATGAACTCAATGGCTGGCTCTTTGACAACCCCCCCTCCCCCTTGAGGGAGGAGCAACCTTGCTAGGCCACAGAAGAAGACATTGCAGCTAGTCCTAATGATACCTGATAAGCTAGGGTCATATGGAAGAGGAGGAAGTCCTCCCCTAGCAGTGGACTTGGAAAGTGGCAGGAAGGAGATGAGGGAGGGATGGTGGGATTGGGAGGGAATGAGGGAGGGGCTATGGCTGGGATACAAATTAAATAACCTGTGATTAATATAAAAAATAAAAATTACAATAACATAGGGGATGCTGGTGCTGGGGAGATCGTGTGGTCAGAAAGGGCTTGCCGTAAAAGCATGGGGACTGAAATTCACACCCCAGTGTCCACATATCTGGTGTGGCATTGAATATCTGTAACGGCAAAGCAGAGACCAGCAGATCCCAGGAGCTTGACGGACAGCAAGTCTAGGTGAATCAGTGAGATCTGGGTTTAGTGACTGACAGAGCCTGTCCAAGAAACACAAGGTGGAGAGCAACTTGCAAAGGATACCTGATACCTGGCCTTCACAAGCATGTATACATTGGCCTGCAAACCTCCACACACATACACAGAAGAGAGACACTTGCCTTTAAACCTAACCGTCTGTAAGAAGCTGGGAGTGTAAACTAGCAGTAGCATGTTTGCCTCATGTGCTGAGATCACAGGTTTGATTTCCAGGATTATAAGACCAAACAAAACAGAACAGAACAAAATTAAAACAATGAAGGCTGATAATAATAACAATAATAAATTTTTAAGCAGTTAAGCCTGCGAGACAACAGTTTCTTACCATCAGAGTTAGGTTCAAGGTTAGACTTGGCTTTGAAATGCTTGCTGTCTTGTCCCTCCTCAGAGAAGCCTCATTGAACAGGTCAGCACCCTTCAGGGGTGAGTCTCTCTGATGGGGCCTTGAACTTTCCATTTGGGAAGCTAAAGTAACCTAAGTACATTCTTGTCAGGTTAACTTTCAAAGCTGCAAAGATTCCTGGGGATGATAACTGTCCTTTGATTCATAAAAAGGCATTTTGACTCTTCACTCCTTTAAGATAATGTGCCCACAGGATCTAAATTATAGAGTCAAATTACATGTCACACCAATCAATTCTCTGTATGTTAACCTGGGCTCCATAGATGTGGTGGTAGGAAAGCAGGCCAAATTCGCTGTGTATAATTTATTTGGTGTCAAGAAAATAAGTCATCACGAGGCAGAATTTATATGAGTTGCATGACTCACACCCACAAACTTGTGCTTTTAATTGGAAATGCCCTGTTGGCAAAGCGAAATGGTGACAGGATCGCTGGTGTTACTCTCACATCCTGGCAGAAGCACCATGAGGGAAAGAACTGGCCTCCACATCTTAGGTGTCCCAATCCCTGGGTCCAGGTCCAGGTCAGCTCAGCTGGGCTCTACCTGTAGGGAATCTCTTTCCAGCCTGTTGCCTGTGAATGTGGCTATGAGCTGTATTCCTGAGCAGCTGTGTGCAGGCAGACAGTCTCAGAACCAGTGACATGGAATGGTTGAAGCCTTCAGAAGACCCTGGGACCCCCAAGAATGGAATCTGGAATCGATAACTACACAGAGCTGGATAGTCTTTGGGAAGCATGTTTCTGTGGAGGTAGGGGCGGCAGAAAGGAGAGGATTCTTTTAAAAGAGATGTCCCATTCCGCACAGACTGTATTCCAGTCTCTGTTTTAACACCTTTGAACACAGACAGAATTCAAGGGCATCCCTGGGTCCAGAATGAACATCTAATGCATTTCACTAAGGCCTGGCACTTGGTACCTCATCCTCTTTTATTCCCAGATGCTCCTTCAAGGAGTCAACAGTGCTTTCCTGAATTCATTAAGAACCCAACATGCCTCTGATATGAACTCAGTAGTTGGCTCTTTGATCACCTCCCCCTAAGCGGGGTGGGGAAGGTGGGGGGGGGGGAGGGAAGTCTTGCCAGGACACAGAGGAGGACAATGCAACCAGTCCTGATCAGACCTGATAAGCTAGGGTTAGATGGAAGGGGAGGAGGACCTTCCCTATCAGAGGACTTGGAGAGGGGTATGGGAGGAGATAAGGGAGGAAGGGTGGGATTGGGAAGGAATGAGGGAGGGGGCTACAGCTGGGATTCAAAGTGAATAAATTTTAATTAAAAAAAGAGAACCCAACATGCAAAAGCATGTATAGGCTTTTTCTCAGGTTATAAAATGGTGAAAGGGACCCCCTATGTACGTGTTAGGGTATAAACCCTGTGCTTATCATGTGGACTCTGTTGTCTCGCTTTAGTTTTATCCTCTATACCACTCTTTCATTCAAAAGGTTGGGTCTTCCTTCAAGGCTGGGTTTCTGACCAGGTAGGGCAGGGACTCCCACTCTGGCTGTCTCTTCCTCAGCTCAGCTTCTAGGATGGCAGTCTGACTTCCTAACATCTTAAGAAGACAAGAAAATTCAATAATGGAACTACAAAGAGCATTTCCAAGGTAGACAGCACAGTGGCCCAAAACGACATCTGTCTTGAAGTCTTTCTGACAATCATGTGGCACACCATTCCCTGAGAATCCCCTGAACACACCTCAGCATTCTCTGCCAGCCGGCCTGTGGAGAAGCTGAAGGCAAGGAAATGCCCCCTCTAAGCAAAAAGAGATGGTACCCTGAGGATCTACACCACAGAGTGTCCTTTGACCTTCACATATTTATACCTAAACCCATATGTGCACCCACACACAGGACTGTGTACACAGGAAGGAAGGAAAGAAAGAAGGAAGGGAGGAAGGAGGGAGGGAGAAAGGAATGAGGAAAGTAGGAATGGAAGGAAGGAAAAGATGGAGGGAAAAAGGAAGGAAAATTGGAAGGCAGGAAGGGATGGGAGAAAAAAAGATTAATTGATGACCGTTCTTTGCACTCTGAAGTGCCAGTCAGCAAGAAGAACAGAAAGCGTCTGACTAGCAGCGGGATCTTTGATGTGAGGGGCAACAGCTCGCTGTCCTTAGTGGATAAATCCATTTACAGCAGCTGTGGCCAATGTGCTGTCCAGGGCACGGGGCCAGAGTCATGTTAAGGAGAAGAGAAACCTGGGCTGTAAATCCACAGCTTTATGTTCCAAGGCTTCAGATCCTCCTAGCTTGCTGCCCAGAGAAGTCCGCAGCCTTTGTCTCCATCTCCTGCTGTGTTTGTTTTACAGATCATGGGAAGAGAATGGTCCATGAGGGATGGATGTGGCTCTCTTTGACCCCAGGGAAACACAGCAGCTTCTCATCCTTCTCATTGCAACTGAGGGGGAGATGCAGAGTTGGAGCATCTTGCCCTCCAGCATCCTTTGCTCCAAACACATTTTATTAGCTGTGGGCAATGCAGAGTGAATTTTCATGTCATGCTTGAGATTTACCTAATTTTTAGCACAGGGAGGTGAAGGACAGGAGCTCCTCTGAAGCTGTGGCTGTGCAGATCTCCTGTACAGTGGTTCCCTTCTGGGATGCCTCTTCCTGGAGACGTTTCTGGACCCAAATCTAACCTCCTGCTGCTTCCTGGGGAATATAGTGCTCTCTTGGTCTGTCACCCTCGCCAGGTGTGCTGGGAAATGGTGGAAAGAGAATGAGGGTGACCACATGGTCAACATTCTCCCACACATGGGCATGCTGATCTCAGTGGGAGGAACAAGGACGAGACAGCTCAGGGAAAATAAGCTTCTTATGTGGACACAGACAAGCACTTTCACACTCAGGTCACTGCCAGGGAGCTCAGCATGAGCTTGGAACAACAGAGAAGAGGTATGAAGGACACAGGAAAGTCAAAGGCAAGTGAAATGAAGGAATCAGACCAATAACTATTTGGCCCAGCTCCTTTGTCTCTTAGCCATAGAAGCAGAAGCCAGGGAGCCCACAATGAAGACGAGATGACATTTGTCAAGCCCCATGAAACTTCTGTGTTGTCTGTTATACAACAAACCCGTGCTACCTGTACATGACACAAGGTTAGCATGTAACCGTGACTTCACTTTTTGACAACAAATTTACTGGAGGTCAGGGGGATTACCCTAAACTCACAGAGGAGGACATAGAAACTGCAGGAGTTATATGGGGTGCCCACAGTTAGAGAGTCACTCTAGGATCATGGCTGGCAGAACTGCGTATGTCACGTGGGTCCACACCTGTGTGTGAAGAACACCTGTCTACCCCTGGAGAAGCCCTGCCCTATGTGACCAGAAGCAAGCAGTTGAGGATACAAACCAGAACAGAGACCACACTGAGTTAATCATGAAAAGCAGGAGAAAGGGGTTTCTGTCCTGAGAGCTGCTTCCGGGTTGATCTTTCTCTTCCCGACACCGCTCCCAGAAGCTGAGGGATTGGTTTCTGCTTTGCAAGTCTGTTCGCAGTCCTTTGGGTTACTGACATGGAATGAAAGAAAGCAGGAACCCTGCCTTGCTGCAGGGGAATTCGGAAATTTCTCTTACTGGTGGTGAGAATGCCATTGTTTTCATGTGAGTTCTACCGGTCGGACGCATTTTGCCCAGATTAGCTGTACAAATTGCAACACCAAGTGCACTGTCTGCGGGATGAGAGCCTCAGCGGCACTTCTGAAAACCAGCCAGCCTTCAGGAGATGCAAAGAACTTTGATTAAACAAAGAAAAGGAATGTGGGGCTGTTTCCTGAGCCCGCAGTACAATTGTCTCCCTAAAAACAATATTGTACACTCCCTCCGCCTCCAGACGTGGCTTTCCCTAGGAAGCTGTGCTGCCCGTGAACTCAGAGAGATCCTCAACTGTGACTAATTGTTTTCAGCTCTCATTGATTGTCAAGACTCCTGACAGAAGTCTCCGAAATAGCAACCGAAATTGCCGCGTGCACCAGCCTTTCTCAGTGTGCATGCACACCGCCCTCCCCAACCCCCACCCAGTGCAAGCCCCTTTCCATCAGGTTTAAGGACTCCCAGGGGGCCTGGGGCTGCCACCACCACACCACACCTGAAGAGTGACAGCAGCCTTTTCCTCCGAGGGAAGAGTGTCCTTCAGTTGAGGCCGGGCATACGTGCGCGCTGCCCTCGTGAGCGGAGAAGGGGAACGCAGAAGAAGGCAGGTAAATCTGCTTTCTCACAGGATTGTAATTCACTAAGCTGTAAAATGAATCTGAGCAGGTGATGGCAGCACCATTGCATGGAAGACTGAGGGACACACTTTTCCTTTAAGTAGAGATTTAAACACAGAGACCCTGGGCCTGTGCTCAGGTATACATGCCACCCTGTCTCCCTTGGAGAGTCTTTCCTGTGTGAAAGTCTTCCCTGGAAGCGGGCAGTGGGTACCACATGAAGATCAGTGTTGTCTTTCACCAGGCAAGTATTCCTCCACTGAGCAAGGACAGACAACACTGCATCCCCAAAAGCCACAGGCAAGAATGTTGTCCAAGAGCAGTTCAGTTCAGGGGCCGAGACTCGGGGCTTTTGAAAACACAGTGCAATATCTGGGACTCCAGGTGATCCGTGGTTAATGGCCAGCGATAACAGAAGAAAAGAGTGGCATGCATGTATGCGCGACGTGTGTGTGTGTGTGTGTGTGTGTGTGTGTAGTCAGACTCACAACAGCATCTGTCCTTCCACATAGGTGGGAAATTCTGAGGACAATGTTCATGATGACTTTGGTTCTACTAACTTGAATTCCGCTGGAATGCTTCATAATTACTGAAGAGTTATCATTCATGGGCCAGACGTCCTTTTCTTTACTTCTTTATTCTTCCTTTCCTTTTTCAGTTAAGTTTTTATGTGTGCGTGTAAAGTAGTGGGTGTTTGTTTGTTTGTTTGTTTGAGACAGGGTCTCTCCATGTGCAGCCTTAGCTGGCCTGGGTTTGCATTATAGACCAGGCTGGTCTCCAACGCACAGAGTTCTGCCTGCCTCTGCCTCCCTGAGTGCTGGGATTATAGGCGTGACCATCACGGCTGGCTACGTAGGGGGTTTTATTATGGCATTTTCACACACACACGTGTCATTATGCTTAGTTCCCTCGTGCCCTTTCTCGTGTGCCTTGCCCTTCTCTGATTCCCTTCATTCTCCCAATTAATTTCTTCCTTTGATTTCTTGTCACTTACATTCTATTCCTTCTTGTTAGCATCTTCCTTAAGATCTGTCATCTTCTCATAACCCACTTCTAGCTTCATCACACACACACACACACACACACACAACATTCTTAAAGTAGCTTAGGTAAACAAAGTTGCTCTAACTGTGATGTCCTTTGACTTGAAAAGTTTTGACTGGTGGTAAGGAGTAATCACTGGTAGGTTCTCCATGCTCCACTGGGTACACATATGTGCAGCACTAACAGGACTGAATGGGTTACCAAAAACAGAGATGAAGTTGAAGAGAGGTAGGTGGGGGGATTTTGGAGGAGCTGGAGTTTAAAATGGGAGTTAGATAGGATAGTATTCCACTGTACAAGCATATACAATTCTCTCTCTCTCTCTCTCTCTCTATATATATATATGTAACATATATGTTACATATATATATGTAACATATATATATATATATATATATATATATATATATATATATATGTTACTTAGTTACTGACCTGTGTCAGCACTCAAGTGTGGGATACATTTGTCCCCTTTCCGTGTCTTCTTTCCTAACTGTACTTAATTCTGTTTCTAGAATGGGTCATTTCTTAAGACACCAATCACTTTCTCTGCAGACTTTCTGGTTCTTTTAACATTCTCCTTTACAAACTCAATGTACAAAGTGATTCCGTAGCCCCCAAAACACAACCACTGAGTATTTTTAGTCTTCCCTCTTACAAAGCGAAAGCTCAGTGCCTGCCATCTTTCTTCCAACATCTCCCCTAAGAATGATTTAAAAAGAGAAAGGGGAAATGCTGAACCATTTGAAAGTGTTTCCATTGCAGATTGTCGTTAGGAACAGGCTGCCTGGGCACAGCTCCAGCTGGCCAGTGGCTGCCTTCAGCTGTGTGGGACTGTAAGCCACATCCCTCGACAGGGCATGAACGAAGCGCTGGGCCACTCCTTTGAGAGTTCGACCAATGTGTGGCTTTGGTGGAACCTGCATCCAGTTTGATGTTTGTGTGGTTTGATGCTGATGCTTTCCGCAGGGTCCTTGAAAGATCTCACTGAAAATGACCCACGTTCAGTTTCTGTTGTCTTCTGTCACACATTGCTAGCCACAAACACAGCAAGGAGCTCCAAGGGTGCCACTCTATCAAAGGAAGAGGGAGGAGGTCAGGTGTACACTGTCCTTTGGAAGACCTCACACTGGGACTCCATAAGGGACTGGGGTCAGGGCACTGTGTTTCTTCTCTCCGAGGCTCCTTCCCACCCACCCACCATGGGCGCCTGTCATTTCTCCTCAGTTGCAGTGGCTTCTGAGCCAATCTCTCTGAGCTCTGGTGCCACATGAGGCATGAGTCAGCTCATCCTCTGTGAACAGGCAGCAAGGTCATGGACTCCAGGACCTTATATACTATTAGTGCTGTCCAATCATAATAGTTGTTCTGTGACTATGGAAATACATTTGTGTGGTTTAATATATGACATACACTTGCATCATCTCTAGTCCAAAAGAGTGAACCTAAGAGAACTTAGACATTGTGACCAAGTTCCTGACTGTGGTTTGAATGTGAAATGTCCCAGCCCCGACTAGGCTCAGGTGTTTGAACACTTACTTGGTCCTCTGCTGCTAGTGCTATTTTGGAAATGTGTAGATCCTTAAGAAGTGGAGCCTTGGTAAAGGAAGTGTGCCGCCAAGGGGTAGGATGTGGGTGAGTCATAGGGTTTCTGGTAGCTTGAATGACAGACACCCCCTTACTCCCTGGCATTTGAATGCTTGGTGCCTAGTTGGTCCTCTTTGGAAAGACTGGGGAGGTATGGAGTTACTGGAGAAAGTATGTCACTGGGAGGAGGCTTTGAGAGTCCACCAGCTAGTGCCATCTCCAGCTTGCTGTCTTTGCTTCCTGTATGTGGTTTGTGGTGTGAGCTCCCAGCTCCCAGCCTCTGGCTCCAGATCCTGTGTCTACTGCACGCTGTCTCCCCACATCCACCATCATGGACTAACCCTCTGCAACTGTAAGCCCCAAATCAATCTTCCCTTCTACAAGGAAGGCCTGGGTCATGGGGTTTTATCACAGCAACAGAAAAATTGCTAAGCCCCCGCTCCCACTGTTAGGAGTCCCACAAGAAGATCAAGCTACACAACCATAACACATATGCAGAGGACCTCGGTCAGACCCACGAAGGCTTCCTGATTATAGCTTTGATCTCTGTGAGCCCCTATGAGCCCTGGTTAGTAGATTCTGTGGACCAGGTTCTTGGATTATTCTTTACCCTTCTGGCTCCTAGAATCATTCCTCTCCCTCTTCTTCAGGATCTTTCTGAGCTCCACCTTATGTTTGGCTGTGAGTTTCCGCATCTGTTCCCATCAGTTGCTGGATGAGGCCTCTCTGAGACAATTATGCTAGACTTCATCTGTGAGCATTCTTTCACTGGCTTTGTTTTGTTTTTGCTAGTCATGTTTAGTTCTGTTTTAGCTCCTTGGGCTGTCCAGCCTCTGGTTCTTCCAGGAAGTTTGAGGTGTGGGCTCCCTCTCATGGCATGGCTCTCAAACTAGACTCCTCGTTGGTTAGCCACACCCACAAGTTCTGTGCCACCTTTATCCCAACACATATTGCAGGCAGGACAAATTGTAGGTCAAGGGTTTTGTGGATTGATGTCCCGGTCTCACCACTGAAAGCCTTGCCTGGTTACAGAAGATGGCTGATTCAGGCTTCATATCCCCCACTATGAGGAACCCTCACTAGGGTCACCCTCATAGATTCCAGAAAGTTTCCATTGTACTAGATTTCTACTTCACCCCTGAAATGGCCCTCAATTCCACTCATCTCTCTCAGTATTCTCTCCTTCCATCCCCTGCCCGAGTCCACCCTCAAAAATCTATTCTATTTCTCTTCCCATGGAGATCCATGTGACACACCTTGAGTCCTCCTTGTTACTTAGCTTCTCTGGGTCTGTGGACCGTAGCATAGTTATCCTGTGCTTTACAGCCAATATCTACTTATAAGTGAGTATATGACATATTCATCTTTCTCAGTCTGGGTTATCTTACTCAGGATGCTTTTTTTTCTAGTTCCATCCATTTGCCTGCAACTTTGATGATGTCATTTTTTTTTCTTGGTAACAGGTAATACTCCATTGTGTAAATGTACATTTTATTTATTCATTCTTCCGCTGAGAGACGACTGAGTTGTTTACAGTTTCTGGCTATTATAAATAAAGCCGCTAATACACAAAGCTGAGCAAGTGTCCTTGTGGTAGAACGGAGCATCCTTTGGGTATATGCCTAGAAGCGGTATAGCTGGGTCTGAGGTGGATTGATTGTCTTGAGGTGGATTGGCTGTACAAGTTTTACTCCCACCAGCAGTTGAGGAGTATTTATTTTCCTTGCTCCACATCCTCACCAGCTTGAAGCTGTCACTTGTGTTTTTGATCTTAGCCATCCTGACAGGTGTAAGACAGAATCTCAAAGTAGTTTTGTTTTTCATTTCCCTGCTGGCTAAGGATGTTGAACGTTTCTCTTCAGTGTTTCTCAGCCATTTGAGACTTCTCTGTTTAGAACTCTCTGTTTAGATCTGTACTCCATTTTTTAATTGGATTATTTGGTTTGTTTCAATCTAGTTTCTCGAGTTCTTTATATAATTTGGATAGTAGCCCTCTTTCAAATATGGAGTTGGTAAAAAAAAAAAAAACAAAACTTTTTCCCTTTTATTGGCTGCTATTTTGTCCTATTAATGGGTAGGAAGGGGTGGCGGTGAGTTGGGTCTTTGGGATTTTGGGTGTGAGGGCTCAGAAGGCAGCTGGGCCTCTTCCTGTTCTTCCGACTGGTGTAGCGTGCACCTGAGCAGGAGGTGTCCATCTGAGGTGGGGTGGGGGCACAGCAGGTGCTGAGACGGGAAGGGTGGCAGCAGGTGGCGTCTTTGGGATCTGAAATGAGGGTGTGGGCTGTTTTTATTTTGCCTTCTTCACTTAGATTTGAACACCGCTGGGCTTGATCTTACTGTTGGGAATAAAATAGAACCCGATGTGATCTTCCCATATAAACCTCCTGTGCCAAACACCAGTGTTCAATGAAAAGTGAGGGCAGGATAGGCCTGCTGGCAGCTCAGAGAAAGAGAGTTCATTGTGCGGCTTATGCGAGGTCATTGTTCACAATTATCATCCAGTGAAAGGAGTTCCCTTCAAATCCTCTGTTGTTTGAGTTCCCTTTCAGGAATGACTTTGGAATCTTAATCTAATTTCCCACCTATTCATTGAGTGTATAAAAATTTTCTAGTGTTGTCTGCCATAGCGGTGAATTACATCTACCAAATTTCTTTCTTTCTTTTTTTTTTTTTACATTTTTTTAAATTTATTTTTATATCAATCACAGGTTAGGTACTTTGCATCCCAGGCTTAGCCTCCTCCTTCATTCCCTCCCACCCTACCTAACCCTCCCTCATCTCCTCCTCGCCCCCTCCAAGTCCACCAACAAGGGAGGACCTCCTCCCCTTCCATCCAACCCCAGCTCATCCTGTCTCCTCAGGGCTGGCTGCAATGTCCTCCCCTGGGATCTAGCCAGTCTGTCACTCCCAGGCTTGTATGGGGAAGGGTCAAAGAGTCAGCCATCAAGTTCAAGACTGAGACAGTCCCTGTTTCCCTCACTAGGGTCTTTAGTCTTACACCGAGCTATCCTGGGTCCCATCTGCACAGGGGTTCCAGGACACATCCACACGTGGTCCTTGGTTGTAGAAACTGTCTCATACAAAACCCCTGTGCCCTGCTCAGTTTAGTCATTGTGGAGCTCTTGTTCTCTCCAAGTTTCACCAACCTCCTCCATTTCTATCATCACTTCTCGCCCTCTGCCAAAGGCTTGATCGTGAGTCTTAATATCTGC
>CM053755.1:16359045-16371270 GCA_028658305.1 Pachyuromys duprasi | reverse complement strand
AAAAAGGAGGAAATCATGAAATTCGCAGGCAAATGGTGGGACCTGGAAACGATCATCCTAAGTGAGGTATCTCAAAAGCAGAAAGAAACATATGGTATATACTCACTTATATAGACCTATAGGATAGGAAGGTCATGCTGAAATCTACACTCCTAGGGAGGATATACAGGAAGGAGGACCCAGGTGGATATGATCAATGTTCGTTTGGATCTACCAAATTTCTAATGTTAAATATATCTTGGATTCAGATATAAATCCATATTGTTTGTGATATATATTAGACACACATATCTCTATTATTGTATAGCTGATACACAACAAACAGAACATAGATTATGACATTTTAGGCTGGTCATGTTTCTGCAAAAGCATCAGGTTGTTCTATAATTTCATAATTTTTGTAGGTTCCGTTTAACCAGATTCCGTCATGTTCTTAGCTATGAATAGCATTTCCATGCTTCTACTTTCCCACTCTTTTGTTTGCTTTTGAGATACTTTACAGCCCAGGCTGGCCTCTGACTTGCCATTTTTCTGCCTCCACCTTCTTCCTGGTATTACAGGTGTAAACAAAGTAGCCTAGTCCTCCTCTCATCTTTGAAGGCATGGATTGAAGTTTTGTGAAATGACCACGGAAAGCTCTTCAGGCCTGAAATACACGTCATAAGAATATGAAATCTGGATACCAATTCATCAGTAACATTTGTGTTAATTTTGGCAGGTAAACGTTTTTAAAGGCATTTGCTCGTTTCACTTAACTTTTGATGTTGGCATAATGTTTTCTAGGGAAGGGAAGGGAGGGAGAGGGAGAGGCAATGGAGTAACAAACATGTAACATGCATGTATAACAGATTGTGAAATGAAGCTGATCCATGAAAACCTAAAAAATGATAAAGCCCTTTCATTTGGGCCAAGCTGAGGTGCCACTAGGTGCAACAATGCATTAAGGAAATCCTCACAAGATGGTGACCAGGGACTTGAACTCTAGTACTTTCCAATTCTATCAGCCAAGTAGAACAAGTCAAACTCTGTTCTTTATAAATAATATTCTCTAATATAAATGAGCATCTTTATAGCATCAGAGAAAAGACCAAAACCGCTGGTAGCTAAGGGTAGGGCTCTTTTTTTTTTTTTTTTTTTTTTTTTTTTGTCATTTCTCCTTTTGAGCCCTAGCAATTCCTGAAGCCCAGGGCTGGAGCCCTGAGTTGTGTCAGCTCTCTTCCAAGAGGCCTGGGCCATCCATCTTGGCTGGCCACCAGCAAGAAAGCGTAATACGACGAAGAAACCCAGCCAGGAGAATATTCACTGGGGCCATGGGGTGTATGAAGATGATGTAGTGCAGTAATTGGTCTCCCCAATTCCTGGGGCCTTATGTGACATTTCTGAGGCTTTGTATTAACTCCCACAATCACTCTTAATTACAGCCTTCATGGTGGTCCAGCAAGTCCTGACTCAGCCAGAGACATGCTGAGTCAGCAGGAAGTGATCTCATTGTCTCTGTGGGAAGTTCCTACACTGTAAAGCAGTGGGAGGGTGCTGGGGAGGGGATGAGGCTCCAAAGAAATGAGATGGGAAAGAAAGCCTTCAGCAGCGAGAATGGGCATCTGAGATGGCGCTGGGAATGGTGGGGTCATTCTGAATTGGGGGGGGTTGCTGGCGACTTGTAGGAGATGATATAGAGCGCAATGGCGAACCAGTCAGATAAAAGTATCTTTTGACTCAAGGAAGACTCTTTTATTAAAGAATTTTGAGCTGCCCCTAAGAGAGTAACTTCGAGGACTGAATTTGATTTCCATTAAAAAAATAAAACAAAACAACTTCTCTTTAGTTTCCTGTTTCTAAGGGACTCCCCCCCCCCCCCAGAAACATATTGCTTATTGGATATTTCATCTCTAATTTTGGAGACCATATGTTGTAGGTATTCTGGGAAAAATCTAGGTTTCAAATACTATATCCATTGTCCCCAGAAACACATTTAAGGGATAGTTATGACTTGCTTCATGGACACTGATGTCTCAGGGAGAGCTGTTAGAGAATTGTGTATGGAGTTCTTTAATCTTCATGACAGCTCTTGAAGTGCATATGGTTGAAGATCTAGTCCTCTATATATGATATATAGTGTATGTTTGTGTATGTGTGTATGCATATGTGAGAAAGCTCACAGTCAACATTGGATGTCTTATCGTATCTTCACCTCATTTTTATGTGTGTGTGTGTGCAAATGAGAAGATAGTCTCTAGATGCTCTCCCTCACCTTTCCCCCTGTTTAAATCAAGTCTTGTCATCATTGTGTATTCCAGGAGCTTCAGGGGGTTAGACACTTAAAGACTTAGTCTGGCTTTGACGTGGGTCCTGGGGATTCGGACTCAGATCATCAGGCTTATGTAGAAGGCATTTCTAACTACTGACCCACCTCCCCACCCAACGGGCTGAATTAGCTAGCAGTTGAGCTTCAGTGCCTCACCTGTTTTGGTTTTCCCTGCACAAAGGTGACAGATATAGACAGCATGCCCAATTTTTGCATGAGTGCCAGGAATCCAAACCCAGTCCTTGTTCTTTAAAAACAGCCATTTACCAGCTGAACCATCTCCCCAAGCCTTCACTGAGTATTTTATCTAGGCGAGTCTAAGGAGTAAATTTTGAGTTTGATCGGAAAGTGAATGAAAGCCGAGACTTTATACTTAATTACAGACTCATCAAATGAAATGAGATTGAATAAATTTAAGAAATGAAAGCGGATGCTGGTTAGGTTCGTCAGTTGATTGTGTAGTCATGACCACATGATCGATTCAACCCAACGCTTTTTCCTAGGACACACTTCATTCCTTCTTAGAGGCCATTGGGATGGGATCAAATCCTCTCCCAGTCACAGATCGTGACGTCATCTCTACAGAAATGGTTTATTCTGCAACTCTCTATTTGAACTGCTCACTATGGATGCTGTAAGGATTGCCTGGGTTACAGTAAGCCAAGTGTCTGCCAACTCCTTCATGATTGCTGAGTAGTAAATTGCCTTTCATGGCCATCCCTTCTAAACCAAAAGGTACTGATCTGGACTCTAGCTTGGGGTTGGTTGTTCCTCCCAGTAAAACCTAGTCCTCTTAAGAACACAGGGAAAGTGGCTGCAATACTACTGAAGAGCCTCCTGGGAGCCTGGTGATGGAAGAGGGAGTTCATAAAAACCCCAGCCTTCTCTTGCTTCAGCTGCTGTCTCTGACATATGGAAGGCTGTAATTTCACAAGGAAGTCAAAGCTTACCTCCTACCAGGTGCCAATATATTTTAAGCAAGAAGATATTACAACTCTGGAATTATTGAAACTCTGTGTTCTTTCCCTACGATTGCTGGAGGGAGACAGGAAAGAGTCCCATATTTGAAATCAGCCTGTGACATCATTGAGACTAGCTGTAACCAAGGTGACCCAGCTGATGGCTCTTGGGAGGGCAGGCGTGGGAGACAGTGATAAACATTTGAGTTGGGGAAACAGGAGGACAGACCTATCTTTAGGTTTTTGTTATTCAGGTCTATGCTGGTTTCCTAAAAACTGCAAAACTCTTGAAACGAATGGATAATTCATGGTCTTGCATTCTTAAAAAACCTTTTAAAAAACTCAGTGTTGGGTCAGAAGAGATTGCTCTGCAAGTAAGCACACTTGTCAAAGACGGCCTAAGTTCAGATCCTGAGCATCCCTGTGTAAAACCTGAGCATGGCTGTTTGTCCTTGGAACTGTGGCCTTGAGAGAAAGACAGGTAGATTGATGCCAGGAGCTCATTGGCTTGTCAGCCTATGGAAACCTCAAGTTTCAGGTTCAATGAGAGGCTCTCTCAACGTATAAGTTAGAGAATGAGAAGAAGACAATTCAGTAACCTCCTTTGGCTTCCATGTGTGCTTGCATGGAAATCCACACAAAACACACATTTGCAAGTCATTCTTGCACACATATGTAAGTGTACATACACAACCATCATCAACAACAAAACCATCGTAGTTTGGATTAGAAAAGCACCTCTAAAAATTTGCACATTGATGGCTTGGTCCTGAATGAAGGAGAGTATGGGGGAAGTGACTGAATCCTGAAGGCACCGGCTTCATCACTAGGTTAATTCCTGGCGTGTTGATAAGGTGCTGAGCTATCAGGGAGAAGAAGAAGCTTAGCAAGTGAGACCTGGTGGGAGTCAGTCTTTGGGGATGAGATTATAGGGGCTGTATCTTTCCCCTCCTTCTCTTTCTTCCCCTCATCTTCTTTCCTTCCTTTCTTTTGTTGCCTAGCAATATCATCTGAAGCCAAACATTGGCATCCCAGAAAAGAGGCTCCTTAAGTCTCAGGAAGTGGACAGCTCACCAGTTTTAGAAAATTTCTGAAACTTATCTGATTCAAAAGCCCCCCCCCCCCCAACTCCTTAAGGTCATATAAGCAGTAAGGACTGCTAGGGGGCAGAGACTCCTGGACCTGTTGAGCCATGTGCAAGTAATGCTGTGAGGTCCAGGCACACAAATTTTGTGAGTTGTTACCCATGCTGGTGTGGGCCTTTCAGTGATGCTGCTGCTTTTGAGATGTTCCTGCTGCATTTGAGAAGTAACCCTTCTCCCACACTGTGGAGTAACCCTAATAAACTCGTTGGTTTGCCATGTTGGACCCCGGAGAAATCACTTCTTCAGTCTGTTGTCGATGGCCTGTTTTCAGTGAATAGCCATATTTTCATATCTCCCAGGAAAAGCCACACAGCACTTACCTTCTCCCACTCTTTCTTTATCTTTCCTTCTCTGTCTCCTTCACCCCTTTCTTTCTCAACTGCTCTGCCATTCTTCTTGTGATATAAGCAGCTTTGCCCACCCACAGTACCAGTCATGATGCTTTCTTTCCAGAAACAGCAGGGCTCATTACACTGGGCTGAAACTTCTGAAAGCGTGAGCCCAGACAAACCCTTCTTTCTTTAGGTTCAATGTCTAAGGCGTTTTGTTACAGGAGAGGAAAGTTAACAAGTAACACTCAGGTTCTGTCCCTTTCTCAACTCTCAGTCTCTCCAGAGGTTAAAAATCAGAAGGAAAATGGCTTGCTTTCTCTCCACATTTCCAATATCAGGTCATTTTCAGAGTCTCATTAATTTAATTAGGACAATTTATCTTGGAACTGTGTAAAGCATACCAAGAAAACTGTAAGGACATATATAACTTCCTGTCATAATAATAAGTTGGAGAGGTGCCTGGCTCTTGTTCTTATACACACACACAAACCACACATACATATACATACATTCATATATACACATATACACACATACATACATTCATATACACACATATGCATACTTTCAGATACACACACACACGCGCGCGCACACACACACACACACACACACGTTTTCCCAGGAATGAGCATGGGTTATTTCCTCAGAAACAGCAGCAACGCCCCCCATCAACTCTAATCTTATTTCTGACCTTTATGATCAGTGTGTGGCTAAGCCCCTTGTCATCTGGTAGGAATATTTACCACTAGAGATGACTTGGCTATGAGCACATCTGCAGTCTAGACTTGGTGGCTCTGTGGGCAAGGCCTGCTTGCTTCCTGGGGCCCCGTTGGCCCTGGGGCTCCATTAGCCTCTTCACCACTCCGTTGACATAGCTGCTGGCTCCTGTGTTTCATCTGTCTAACCCGGATCCCCTCCTGCCTCTCCTGCCCCTGCTACACCTTGACTCTGAGTTGTCTCTGGGTGACCCTCAGATGAACCTTTTCTACTTCTTCAGGAGCCCTCTTTGCGCTCAGGGATCTTCATTGCAGGGCACAGGGGGAGTGAGAGCCCCCAAGGGACAAGCCTTTACACCCTGGCTCTAGTTCATATCCAAAGGGGTGGGCAGCTTCCAGTTGGAGAGATGAAGTTTGGTAAATAAGCTGAGCACTGGAGAGAAAGAATTCATGTGGTGGGAAGAACATAGGCCTAGGAACCTATGATTTGGGTCCACATTTATACTCAGTGGTGTAGCAGCTGTGTGGCCTGAGCAGTCTCTGAGGTTCAAAGCCATTATGTAGAAATTTAGTTGTTGGGATAAACATATAAGTAAGGCAAAATGTTCCATATCTACCTTCTCTCATGCACATACATTGTATAGCTAAGTGATACTGGTTCCCAGACACAGGACAAGGCAGGCCACTGTGATATTCACTGAGACTGGAAGGTACTTGTGTGGCTGAACTGGGCTGGGCCAGGCTGCGGTAGAGTAATGAGTATTCTCCATGTGAGGTGAGAAGTTTGCCAGGATAGTTTGCCACCAATACCTATTTTCAGATAGAAAGTAACAGAGGAAGGCAACCATACCCTTGTGCTGGCACAATTTCTCACGTCCCTTAAATGCTTGTTTTTTGAGATATCCTAGATATATGTGTGAGCCTTATTTTTTTCAAGTGACAAAGAATCATTTATTTTAGTGTGTTTTCTGCATAAGGCCAATATAGCAGACTGTGACAAAAGAGTGATTTACACATATACCCAATTAATTATATTTGTATTAAATGACACTGAAATAAATCTCTCATAAAAATAGTTAGATATTAACCTACAAACAAAAGCAAATCTTTGAGAAATTATGTTTCTTTATAAGAAAGTCTCTGATATACAGAACCTGCAAACTCCATTCTGCAGCCCCCAAGACAGACAGAAAGTGTTTCTATCTCTCCGAGCCTGAAATATTTACTTCAGGCTCTTTACATTGAATGTTTAACAGTAGCATTCAATGTCATATAAATAAATAGATGTTCCAAAGTATGGTTTACCTTTTGAAAATTGGAAATATGAATGAGTTGGTGAAATCTTATTATATTCCTTGGCTCAAAATCTATACACTTGTGCATTCCACTCTGGCGGCTATGACAAAATGCCAGCAGACTGTGTGGCTTGGGTGCCAGAGGGTTGTTTGCCTCTGTTCTGGAGGTTGGGGGCTGAGGCATTCCATTTCTGATGAGGGTTGTCCTCCAGGCTTGCAGAAGCTTGCCTTCTTAGCATGTCTAGCAAAGTAGAAGAAGCTCCAACTCTCGGCTGGTCCTGTTCTTGCATTTAATTTTTTTTGTCTCTGTGTTTATGTTGGTGTACATGTGTGCACAGTTGAGGGGCACAATGTGTGTGTGTGTATGTGAAAGCCAGAGGTCAACTTTATGTCATGACTGTTCTTCAAGACATAGTGTTAGGTTTTGAGATAAAGTCTCTCAGTTTCACATAGAATTCCCTGATTTGTGGAGGTTGCCTATGCAGTGAGCCCGAGGGAACCACTGAGTGCCTACATCACAAACACGGCCCACCACACTGCTCTTTTATATGGGTCCTGGGAATAGAATTTGCATCCTTATACTTGCATGTCAAGCATGGTACTAAATGAGTTATTTCCCCAGTATCCCCTTAGGTAGTTCTTGTAAGAACCCCAATCCCATCTAACCCTATGACCTCATCTAAATAATACTCAAGGGCCCCAATTCCAACTACTGTCACCATGGAAGTTAGGGCTTCAGTGTATGAATGTGGGGTGTATGCAAATATCAGCCCATAAAAGTCACTGTAAACCCTTTCTCCAGCACAGAGATCCTTCCCACCTTGACAAAACGTCCTCACATCATTCCATGCCCTTCTTCTCTTCTACCTGTTTAATGTTCCAGAAAGACAATGAAGTAGTCCTTGGCAACATGAGGGAAAGCCGGCTCTTTCCCAGGATCATATTTGACTTGTACTCTGGAGAATGATGGCTGAGGAGCCACAGTGCTCTTGCTCATGAAAGTATCAGACCGAGGCTTGACAGGATGATTGCTCGGAACAGAGCTGCCTGAAGCAGCAGCGGGCGTGGGAGAAAACACCAGAATCATAGTTCAGCACAGCTATTGTGAAGACCCATTTCTTAGGAGAACATTTAAGTTTGGAAGAGACAGTGACTGGACCCAACCTTCCCCGGCACCTGTCCTCTCACAGACTGCATCATCCCACAGCGGCTCATCCACCTCGCCAAGGAAACCCCAAACTGAGTATCAGTCCCACATCCCCTAATGCTTGTCACCAGGGGGCCAAATCCTAAGTTAAGGACGTCTCCTATACTTTAAGATCTTGGTTATGGTGACATATGGTATCCGCCAGCATGGGAAACTGCAGCTAGCCTCCTCAATTCTATTGTGTGCCACAAAGAGACACTCAAAGCATTTCACAAGGACTGACAACGTTGTGAGTTCTGTTTACTCTGAGTTTCCTTTCATTGCTCTCCTGTTTCAGTTTGTTCTTTAGTAGCAGGAATTGGGCATTTCATGCAAGCTTTCCCCCTTTGGTTTCAGTGATATCCAAGTTCACAGACGTGTGCCCACTCAGAGAGGCAAGAAAGCCCATCTTTTGTTTAGGGGACACGGCCTTTCAGTTCAGCTTTACAAATACATTTTTTTTTTAAGTAGAATGTTTTCAGTAGAAATCCACCAGTCTGAGATTCTATTTTGACAGAGCGGTTTTAGCACTTTAATTGCTTTCCAGTACCATCTCTGGTAAAATACATTTCATTTTAGTGAAAATCTCTGGAGCTCAAACTGAGTATTTATCTTTTGTTGAGTGTCTATTCTTTGTTTTAAATTAACTCTTTGAGAGTTTTGTTCAACTTTTTGATTATATTCACACCCCCCTACGGCAGACAATTTCCCCCAGATCTAGCCTTACCTTCACTACCCGTGCAACTTGCTGTCTTTTTTTCTTTTTTTCAACAGGATGAATCTGTGCTGCTCATATATTCCTGGATGTGTGGCCTTCCACAGGAACGTGGTCAGCTTACCCTCTTAGAGAAAGCTGACTCTCCCTCTCCCGGCAGCTAACAATTGCCAGTCACTCCACAGCCAGGGACAGGTTTTGTGTAATCAGTCCCCCATGCTGGAATTCGGTCTTGCTTGCTTTTATGCATGTCTTCTATGTACTGTTGCGACTACTGTGAGTTCATATAGGACCATTGCTGATTCTGGATGGCACTGTTTCCTCCTCCTCCTCCACCTGGGGCTCTTACACTCTTTCCACTCACTTCTCTGCATCCTTGGGAGATGAGGGTGCACTGTGTGCTCCCTTTGAGGAGCATACTGAACATTCTACAGTCTCTTGTTCTCTGAACCTTTACTGCCCGTGGGTCTCTGTGCTGATCACCATCTACTACAGACAGAAGCTTCTAAGCACTTATTGTTCTTCTCTTGCATGTAAATGTTTAAAAAATGAGGTAAAATAAATAGAATGATTCTTTACATGGTTCCCTAGGGTTTCTGTTGTGTAAGGAGCACTGCTTGAGGAAAAAGGTTGGTCTCATGAGTGGCCTGCTCAGGTTTCATCCTGTCCGGAATTAACAGCTGCCATTGCTCAAGCCTAGGTCTGTTACACTTGTTCCTATCATTGTTACAGCTTCAAAAATGATTTGTAGGTATGCATGGATATTTGCAGGTATGTATGTATATATGTACATGTAGGAATGAGTGTGCATGTGAGAAATGTATATACAAGCACATGCATGTATGAGCGTATAATGTTGAGAGCAACTGTGTACATTCATGAGTATATTGTACATGTATAATCATAGGTACATACATGCATGTATGTACGAATGTATATGTATACATACATATAGATATACAAATGGTTACATGAGTACATGGTTACACATAGCAGGAGGCATAAGTTTGATACTAGCTGTAATTTGCAGGTAGGGGACTCTGTGTGCCTTGGGTCATAGCATTGACCCCACCGCAGTTTACTGAGTTCATACGGAAAATCTTGTCTCTACTGAGAAGGACAAATTCCAACATCCTCTGATTACACTTTGTCTTTGGATGGAGTCTCGCTGCGTTAGCAACAGGACCTGATTTTGAGTCATGAGCTGTTCTCCCTAGTAGCTGGGTTCCTCCTGAGACTGATGGATGGAAGCCAGCACTCTGTGGAGATGCTGGCTCACTCCGGGCTGAATCTGTGAGGAGCAGGTTTGGCACATGCAGTGGGAACATCTTCATTGTCACCAGCAGCAGGAACGCTGGCAGCAGGGTCTTCTCTTCTGCAGCCTGCCTGACCCTATGATGGGTTTTCTTGAAAGGAATCAAAAAACAAACTTCTCAGCAGCTAAGCCTAGAGATCACTATTTTGGGGGCTTAGAGAAAAGTTTGCCAGGCCCGTTATTTAAATAGAGGGGCCATGCAGGTAGCCACACCCTCATTGATGGAGCCAGATGTAGAAGTAGCATCTTCAGGCTTTTGTCTTCCTTTCTACAACATATTTCTGCTGGTCCTCTGAGCAGACTGGCATGGCTATTCACTTTAGTTGCAGATTCCACCTTGAGTATCTTGCTGACACAGTTCCTATCATTGCTATAGCTTAAAAAATGATCCTCTGAAAAAATTAATTAAAAAATAATTGAACTAAATTCAAGTGGTTTAGCAAAAGCATCAAGGGGTAGGCAATTGCTTACAGCATTTTTTTCTGTAATAATATCATTTAGCTATCACAGATTCGATGGATTTGTGCAGAAAATACCATCATTGTCAACAAAAGCCGTAGTCTATTCTATTATTTCCCACACATATCTAGCTCTGCTGTTGGCCTATAGAAAGCTAATTTGATAAAATTATCCAAGTGAAACTAAGCCCTAGGATTCTTCCTGAAGGAGTCCCTCAGCCTCAGAAACATTTATTGGAGGGAGTGTCCTGTACTCATGTGTACCCTGGGGACCTACTTTAGAGGTGAGTGGACTCTCTAGGAATCTCTGTTCTTGGCACCAGTGAACTGAATATCCATTCAATACCTCTTGACCTGGTGACACTCATCAGACTATTGGATCTGCTGACTCTCACCATTGACTTTCTCAGGCATAAACCACTGCCCAACTAGAGGATGTGATCAGCTGCCTTCCAGTTAGAAAAGTCCAAAATACAGCAAATTGAAAATGTGTCCAGTGGATTATTTTTAAAGCATGAATGCTGTAATAGGTAGAGATAACAAGAAAAATTAATTTTGGTTGCTTTATGCATAAAATATTTCACAAATTTTCATACAAATGACAATCTAGTCTTTAAAATGTATGAGAAAATTTTAATTAAAATCAAAAGGGGCTGCGGAGTTGGCTCATAGGTTAAGCAAGCTAATTGCCCTCTCAGAAGAGCCACATAAGCTGCTCGCAAAGCCTGTA
This sequence comes from Pachyuromys duprasi, assembly GCA_028658305.1. Lineage (NCBI taxonomy): Eukaryota > Metazoa > Chordata > Mammalia > Rodentia > Muridae > Pachyuromys > Pachyuromys duprasi. Next base: position 16,360,111 of record CM053755.1, on the reverse strand, counting down.
ATTCAGGGTGGATCCAGTGTCTCTGCTGGTCTCTGTGGGTACCTACACGCACATGTGAAAATGCATTCATACGCACGTGCGCGCGCACACACACACACACACTCACAGGCACAAATAAAATAACAAAATAACAAATCTTTAAAAAATGAAAAGTGGAAACTCACATTTTATTTCAAGCTGCTCAAGAGTTGAATCCAAAATTTGTTTCTTTGTAAGTTGTTGTTGTTGTTGTTGTTGTTGTTACTGCATTGGCACAATGAGTTCAATGCCTTTCTGGGTACAACTTGGTGTAATACTGGCTTCAGGCTGATGGAAACAAATACTTTTCTCTTAGTTTCCTGAGCGTTTGCTTTGCACTCAGGGCAGACTGGGTACTAGTATCTTGTGCTGTGAGAGGTATCTGGCAAATGCCACACAGGGAGGAGTTATTTCTCTTGGCCTACACGTGTGGAAATTGCATCACTGTGGAGAGAGCCTAGTTGAGGGGCTCAGCTCATTCTGGCGGACAGGCCTGCATGGTGCAGACAGTTCACTTGGTAATAGACGAGGACACAGAGAGCTAGACCAGACCCACATCTGGGCTCTCATCTTCAGAGGCCTGCGCCAGGGTCTACCTCTGCCATCCAGGCCTCAGCTCGGCAGAGTCCACCACCTCAAGACTTAGTCCTACTGGGGGATCAAGCAATCAAAGAGTGAAACCGATGAGGGACATTTCAGTTTGAAAACATAACTTTCCACCCTGGAGTCTAATCTTTCTCCATCTTTTTGCTGGTCTCTAAGGTAAAGATTATAATTATTTTAGATAGATTCTTCACTTTTCCTTTCCCTTTCAGTCCTAAATTCTACTCTTATTTGATTGGATTTGTCTTTACTTCACTCTGTCCATTGGATGAATTTGCATAAAATCCTTTCCTGTACAGAGACAATGCTGCTTTAAAGGCATGAGACTATCCTATCACATGAACTCATGTCCACAGGTTTCAACACACACAAATACACACACACACAGTATATATATATATATATATATATATATATATATATATATATATATATATATATATAT
>CM053755.1:16325240-16358945 GCA_028658305.1 Pachyuromys duprasi | reverse complement strand
CTTGTTCAGAGAGACACTCTGTCATAAGACAATAAGGCAGAGAGCAATAGAAAAAAGACATCTGACACCATGCTTGGTATCTGCATGCTTGCATGTCTGTATGTATGCCTATATACACTGATAAACACACCACTGAGCCCACTACACACACAACAAACACACACACAAATAATGTATTTATTGACTCATGTTTCTCCACTGCTACTAGGGCAAGCGAGCCAGCTTGTCACAGCTGCCTCTGCACATGGGCAGAGGTAGCCATGGACAGTGCTGTGCTGCCTGTGGGCTCATCCTCTATATGGACACATGGCCAAGCCTCTGAATCACATATTGCCTGGAGAGGGGAGCATTGGCAGGAAATTCATGTTGATTATTGATGAGTAGCTGCTTGTGCAGGAATGGCCTCACATGTTTGTATGTGTCCTTTCTTTTCAAATAATTATTCCCAGATCCTGGTTCACAGTAACTTACACTGTTATGGATACAGCCACAATTCCCTATCACCTTCTGTGTAAGATTAGACATGGGCAATAATGAATTGTAATGACCCCCTCCTGTGTGACCATTGGAGCCTCTAGTACATTCTAAGAAAGAATGTACGAACATTTGTTAGCTTAGGAGACAGAGAAAATTGCCATTTGTAAAATATGCTTAGGATGTGGTACCAGGAAACAAATCCAGGGGAAAAGGGCTCTTTTGGGACAGCAGCTTTGTGTTGTAGACCATGCATTATTTGGGGACAGGTCCATCTGTGGCAGACATACCACTGGAGTTCGGTGAAGCTGGACGAGAATAAAAGACCTCCTCTGGCTTTTAAATTTCCAAATGCTAGAAAACCCGGCCAGATGAAAGAACTGATTAGGTAGATGTTTGCAGGGCTCAAAGCAGACAGATGGTCAGCAACTCAAAAGCTGTGCATTAAAAATGTGTGTTGGCCAGAAGAAGGTAGAGGCCCGTTGTGAGTGGGATGCTCATGGATCCCTAACTGCATATCCTCCAAGGGAGACTTGAAAAGTCCAAGAAAGCATCTCATGTCCCAGCAAACAGCATCCAAAGAAAGGGAAGACCCGACCACTCCCCTTTTGGTGAGACTGAATGGTAGACAAGATGGATTGCTGCTCCAGTTACTCAACAGCAGCAAGAGCTTCATGTTTCAGAGATAACGAGAGTGAGACATTCCTTATGAGCCATCACTGATAATCCAGACGGGGAAGAAATGTTGAGTGTTATAGTGCCAATGAAGACCCATGAAAGAAAAAAGCCTTCTGGTCATGAGAATAAATTCCCTTGCCTGGGTAGAGTCCTATAATTTTTGTTAGATAAGATTAGTCCCCTAGCCAGAGAGCCAGGCTCACCTTAAAACATGCTAAAGAGAAAGGCAGAATAATTAGTCCTTTAATGAGATACTGTGCTTCCACTTAGAATCCCCACCCCATCACAGTAGATTATAGAAAGACTGCCTACTTTTCTGAAAATTTCTGACTCCTCTTTTCTCTCTTTCTCTTTTATGAGCATTATTTTCTTAACAATTCAGTTTTACCCCGTGAATCTTGCATAGGTAGAGTCTCCCTCAGTTCCTAAACTTCCCCAGACACCCCACTTATTCTGCTGTAGACCCTGCAACTTCTTTATAGTGGTGTTACTACCCTTAACATTTGAGGCTTTTGCAGCTGCTCCTTTAATCACAGCTCTTTTCAGCCTAGACTTCCTTCTTCCACAGAATCTTGAGCTCAACTTCTTGCTTCCTTTTCTCGCTGACATCTGGTTAAACAGAGCCAGCAGCAACCATGCTGCAGTCTGAACACTGGATGTCTTGAAATGTTCCCCACTCAGTTAATCAGTCCATTCTATTTCACTCTTAAGTCATATTCATTTTTCAAAACATAAGTTAAACACAAACTCCTTTGCCAGAATGGAACATGAATACATTCTAATACATTTCCTAGAAGAGACCTTGTTTCCATTTGAAACTGCATGAGTCTAGCATGCACTGTCCATATTCCTATTTATATTTTGGTCTTTTAGACTCCAGCCCAAAGCACCCATTAAGCTCTATTTACAGATTTCTGGGGCTTCTCTATCCTGTATCTCCAGATCTTTTCCACAGTATTCCTGAAAACCATGGCTAAGAATCACATGGTTGGTCGTTAGCCAAATCAACATCAGGTTAGCATCAGGCATTTTTTTCAAGTTGCTCTCCACCTTGTGTTTCTCGATCTGTCACTAAGCCTAGATCTCACTGATTCACCTAGACTTGCCATCCAGCAAGCTCCTGGGATCTGCTGGTCTCTGCTTCGCCATTACAGATATTCAATGCCACACCAGATATGTGGACACTGGGGTGTGAATTTCAGTCCTCATGCTTTTACGGCAAGCCCTTTCTGACCACACTATCTCTCCAGCACCAGCATCCTTTTTAAAAGTCATTGTGCAAGCCTGGTGAGCCTATGTTATGCTTCTGAGGCTGGATACTGGTGCCAACTACAACAGACTATTCTCCCTCTACTACTTAGAAGAAAGGCCATTAGCTTGAGATCATGAATGACAGACATCAAGTGACTAGGCCCTCCTACTCTTAAGCATTCAAACAAGAAAATTAGACCTTCCCTTCCCGAGGGAGGGTGGGAAGTTATGCTAGGGAGAGTTACAGCCCTGTGGGGTCACTGAGGCTCCCTGCTGATCAGCCTAGGGCCCCCCTGTCCCCACTGTCCCCTTGCTGCTCAGAGGAACTCCTCTGAGGACAAGCGTCTGGGCATCATCTAGCACAAGGTCACAGTCATAGGCTCTCAGGCTGTGGTCAAACCTAACCCATAGAGTTTGCATTCAGGCTAATAGCCCATATGAAACCCAGGGGGTAAGGAATGAAGTGAAAAATAGTAGCATTAATTTGAACTCTGTTGAGTTCTGTGAAATGTTGCCTGGAGATATATGTAATTTTCTGTAATTTCACTAGCCACTTCATCCAAATACTGTCATATGTACAATACGATCACAAAATTTGATAGAAACAACTCAAGCAGGGAAAGACCTTCCTTGCTCTTGGTTTCATAGTGTCAGTCTGTTCCGACAGAACAGGCGTAGCAGTGCTTATAGGTGCAGTAGTTTGTGACAGGGAGGTTTCCAGTGTGTCTGACCAGGAAGCAGAGAAACTGACCGGAGCCAGAGTGAGACTATAACCTTCACAGGCTGCCACTGCAGACATACTTCCACTAGCTAGGCCCTGCATTCTGAAAATTCCACAGCCTCCTAGATTAAAACTACCAGCTATGGTAGAGATGTTCAAAACTAGAGCTGGTGGGGAACATTTCAGATTTGAATTTATAACAGAGTCATCGGTCCTCAGTGACGAATCTGACAGAGCTACCTATATCCTGGCCCCATCCAAAGATGTTCTCTATGCCTCTGCACACTTCACCTCAACATTGAAAGGCCCCAGTTCTGAGGGCTAGGCTTATATATATATGCAAAACAAAAAACAAAATGAACAAAAAACCTACTTAACTACTTTGTCTTGTTCCTGATTCTCAGAAAAGAACTTTAAGCCATTAGAATGTTCCTATTTCAGTTTGCTGATGGAAGTGTGGGGAACAGGGCAGTGAGATAGTTCCAGGGTGCTGCCTCAAAGTGATCAGTATTTTTTAAATAATTTTTATTATTTTATATTAATCACAGGTTATTTACTTTATATCCCAGCTGTAGCCCCCTCCTTCATTCCCTCCCAATCCCACCCTTCCTCCCTCATCTCCTTCCTGCCCCTTTCCAAGTCTACTGATAGGGGAGGTCCTCTTCCATCTGACCCTAGCTTATCAGGTATCTTCAGGACTGGCTGCAATGTCCTCCTCTTTGGCATAGCAAGGTTGCTCCTCCATCTGGATGGGAAGAAGTTCAAAGAGCCAGCTATTGAGTTCATGTCAGAAATAGGCCCTGTTCCCCTTACTAGGGTACCCAGTTGGATACTGAGCTACCATGGGCTACAACTGAGCAGGGGTTCTAGGTTATATTCATACATGGTCCTTGGTTGGAGAAACAGTCTCAGAAAAGACCCCTGTGCCCTGATATATTTGGTCTTTGTGGCACTCCTGTCTTCTCCAGATCATACTAACTCCCCCTTCTTTCCTAAGATTCCCTGCACTCTGCTCAAGGTTTGGTTATGAGTCTCAGCATCTGCTTTGATACACTGCTAGGTAGAGTTTTTCTGAGGCCCTCTGTGGTGGGCTCCTGTCCTGTTACTTGTTTTCTCCTACTTCCAATGTCTATCCCATTTGTCTTTCTAAGTGAGGATTGATCACCTTACCATGGGTCTTCTTTTTTGTTTATCTTCTTTAGGTGTACAGATTTTAGTATGTTTATCCTACCTTATAGGTCTAGTACCCACTTATAAATGAGTATATACACTGTGTGTCTTTCTGCTCCTGGGATACCTCACTCAGGATGATCTTTTCTAGATCTCACCATTTGCCTACAAATTTCATGATTTCCTCATTTTTGGTTGCTGAGTAGTATTCCATTGTGTAAAAGTACCACAATTTCTGTATCCATTGGTGGACATCTGGGTTGTTTCCAGGTTCTGGCTATTATGAATAAGCTGCTATAAACATGGTTGAGCAAATATTAATATAGCCATCAGTCCCAACTCTGAGAATGGGAGAGGGGCTGATAGAAGTTCCATAATAAATCCTAAATGAAAAAAATTCCCAGAGTTTGTGAACACACTGGATGCTGGAAAGGAACCCAATAAGATGAAGATATGTCTTCCCTTCCACTACTTTTATGCTATGCACCTTTTCCATTAGGCTGTTCCTGAATTGCAGCCTGAATTGTCTGTCCTATGCAGATAGAAAGTTTGTGGGTATAGAGCAGAGAACCTGCTCCAGCAAGGTGAAAGGTCAACCAACTTCCACAAGTTGCTCTTTAACACACACACACCACTCAAAAAAGCATATCAGGCAAGTAATCGAATGGATTCAAGTCACAAGCCCAGCAAGGACCAGTTTCGACGTCAACCAGAGAGCCTGATTTTCCTCGCAGAGAGAGATACTGAAGCATTTAAACATGAAAAGAACACCCCCAAAGTGAAAAGACCCGCAAGGGACAAAGCTAGATCTTCACCTCTTGGTAAACAGCATGTTAATGTGTGAGCTTGTTAATCCTAGATAAGGTCTGGAACGGTGTGGGAAATATAAATATCCAATGAGGAATGTGTTCATGCAGCTATAGCAACCAAATGGGCAGCAGAGGGCCACTAAAGGGCTACAAATTTATTAAATGCAGTTTTCAGGGATATGAGAAGACGCCAAAGCCTGGAACTGAGTGATCTGGTTTAGATATTAAATTAACCTAAGTAGGACCTAAGCAGATGAAAGTACAGTTACCATGTTGTCTGAGTGTCCTCACACCATAGGGACACCTTGTGGAGAGTGTTGTTTCAGGAGGTTAGCAGATCTGAATATAGCAGAGTAATTTATTGCCTCTGATGTCATTATTCACTTGTACAGCTAGCCAGTCCTGCTTACTCCAGGGTCAAATGCTAACTCCTTTACTTGCCACTTCTTTTTTATTATGTTAACTTTAACCATGTAATTATTTATATGATTGTATGTGTGTGTTCATGTTCACATGTGTGTTGTTCCACATGTGTGTGGAGGACCATGAGGAGGCCAGAGGTTGACATCAGTTATCTTCTCTTTATCAGATACTGTCTACCTTATAGATAAGATTCTCACTTGAGCCCAGAGTTCATGCATTAGGCTTGTCTGGCTACCCATCTTGTTCCAGGGATCTTCTGTCTGCCTCCCAAGTGCTGGTGATGCCAAACAGGCCACCCCACCTCCCTCTCAAACAAATACATGACATCTATGTGGGTGCTGGGGATCTGAACTCAAGTACTCATGTTTTCTTCATGTGTGTGCCCCAAACACTTTACCCACCGAATCATCTCCTTAGATGTTTTCATACTTTCTCTTTGAATACTACTCTTGGTCCAACTGAGTGCCTTAGCCATTTTCCAATAGCCACGCTAAGTGACTTGAGTGAAACAATACAGTGCGGCCAGGAGTTACATGTTTGAAGGTAGCACTTGTCTGCATGCTTGACTCTGGGAACAATGCATCACTCATCATTGCCTGATTAAGATGTGTGCAATGGATGGCCTGTCTTAAAATAACTATTCTCCCAAGGTGTAGATTGTGCACCACATGAGACATGGCAATCCGGAATATTATGCCACAGCTACATTTCTTTGTTTCCATGACTCAGTTTTACAAGTTGGTATGGAAAGATCCTCAACACATTTATGACTGTATGTTAATTATTTTGTATGTGACATAAAAAATCTGTCAAACTCTGGGAGATTCATGAAAACAATGTAGCTTTGGAGATATGTTTTAAGCAGATCTTGAGGGAAGATGTTGTGGAGAGCTATTAATAAGATTGTGTGGAGACACAGCTACAAAGAAGACAGGTTCCTTACCTTCCCCAGGTCAGTGGAAGGGGAAAGGCCAGCTCCGATGTTCCATGTGAAGAAACTACAAGGATAAAAGGGGACATGATGAAAAGAGCAAGTAGGAGTTATGGGTATCAGAAAGTTGAGAATCTTAGAAGTCAGGCTGATGCTTCTACACAGGACTGCTCATGAAGATAGACGTGGTTTTAGTGAGAGAATGAGGACCTAGGGGCCAAGTAGATGCTGATGGGTCTCATAGGTAGCATGGGTAAAAGGCTAAGAGCAAGGTGACTCTAACTCCGAATATAGGTGACATATAAACGTTAAAGCAGGTGATTCTTGGTTGTTTTGAATGAATCGAGATTTTATATAACTCAGATCAAGGGAGGGCAATCCCAGAGACAGAAAGAAATCCAAGGGCTGGTGGAGTGGGAATGGTGAAGAAGAGTTTGAAAGTCCTGTCCTTTCCAACAGAAAGAAGAAACTAGAGACAAGGCTACAAGACCATCAGAGTAAGACAGAGCATGGCTCCCAGAAGCAGCGGATGCCAGACTATTCAGCTCTGTAAATAAGATATGAGGAAGAAGAGACATGGCTCAGTGGCTGAGCTGGCCTTTTCAGATGATGCCTGAGGGAGATGCCATATCCAATGGCCCAAGGGACTAAATATATGGAGAGCTGTTCATTTGTGAGAATTCAAGGATTTCTGAGTAGAAGAAATATACAAATAAGAATTGCAGCCTGATCTATGAGAAGTCTATACTTACTAAGAAACTATTAGTTGTGGAGAAATTATAAACATATGTTTCATCAGGACACTCCTGTCAAGGTCAAATGCATATACAACCAGGGTCCTATGATGATATATCCCTTAGTGATGTCATAGTCATCTTAATTTGAGCAAGGGGAGCCCTGTGGCATTCCCATAAATGATTATTTCAATTAAGAGCATGATTCTGACTGCATTATCTTAATTTACTAAATGATTATGTCACCTTATTCTGAAAGATATAAAAAAAAACTACAATTTAGCACCCAAGAGATTTGAAGAAATGGGATCTGGGGTTGCAGTTCTGCCTGTAGAGTGCTTGCTTCCCATACAGAAAACCCTAGAACCAATTCCCAGTGCCTTGCCCACGGGGTGTCATAGTGTACAGTTGTAGCCCCAGCGATTAGCAGGTGGAGACGGGAGGATCAGAAATTCAAGGTCATTGTCAGCTACATAGGAGATGGGAGGCCAGCCTGAGCTATGTGAGACCCTCTGGAATACAAAAAAGAAGAGCAAAATTAAAATGAAATGGGTAGATCTTTTTAACTTTGCTGAAGTCAAGAGCAACTGAATTCAAACAAGAACTGGGATGATGTTTATAAACTCATGCATATAAACCAAACCTTCTGAGTCCCAGACAGTACAATGTGCTGCCTAAAGGTGTTTTCATCTATGGCTAGAGAAAACTTTGAACAAAAATTCTTACCTTCAAAGTCTTGGGCACTGTTTTCCATTCAGGATCTAAAGGTGAATAAAGCCAGAAAACCATGAAGAAGCTTTGGAGAAGTCCAGATGACAAGCTGCTTATAATTACTTTATTTCACTAAGAAAAAATTTTCCTTAGCAACAGAATAGAAAACATCCCAATTTTGTGTAACCCCCAGATTTTACTGCAGTCCACAGAAACTGTGATCAATTTCTACAAACCCAAATTGTCAAGGTGATACTCCCAACACAAGCTAGTAATATGGACCATATGGTTTGGCCGCCACCATCTGAACTCTGATGTTTTGCTTTTGCAACACTATCAGGTATTTCTGAGGCAGAACTGAACGTAATTAGCTTGCTCTGTCTCTTCTTGGTTCCAATTAGAATGAGATCTGATAAGCAGACTTCTGGATAGCAGGAGAAAGGAGATTTGCATATCTGAGTCCCCAAGTGCTCAAGTGCTATGGCAGCCCTGCAGCAAATGGAAGGGGCATAACCAGCAACCAAATTTCATTGAAAACAATGGGCCCCCTTTCTTTGCATACAATAAGTGTTCATGTTCTCTGACAGAATCAGTGTGCTCCTAACCATAGGCCATCCTTCTGCCTATTTCTAATGCTTTTCTATGGACTGTGCAATGGAATTACTTATTTATTAAACCATCCAAATGTTTGGATTTTGACTCCATGATCTATATATCTAGGGAGGAGAGAGACATTGCCCAGGTCTGCTTCCTTCAAGTAGATGTGAGGCAGAGTGTGAGACACGGGCATTGTTTTCCTCTTGCAGGAAAGTGATAGTTCAGTGGTTTTCTGAATCCTGTTCCTTGAAAACATGCACTGTGAAAGTTAGCTGGAAATAGAAAAAAAAACAAACCACTCTTTATATTATCCAGCTTAGACAAGTGGGATACATGTTTTGAATTTATCTTTATGTCAGGATTATAGGAAGTCTTTCTTCCCAACTTCTATTCTTCCCTTCTATCTTTCTAGTCTTCGTCCTCATAAGCCTGCTGGTTGCCAATGTGCCAAGATGAATGTGGGCTTGGTATTTGCACTTGAACTCACAACTCTCTCAGACCAATGTTGATAAGTCTGTACAGCTGCTTGCTCCCCTCACAACGGGCGCTGTGGTGAGTCGGGCCACGAATTGGTATTTAGACAAATTGGTCAGTATTTTCTAAACTTTCTGTGCCATATGTCCATATGAGAATGGGATAATGACCACATGTGCAGAGGCAGCACACCAGACTTCAACAAAAATTACATTTCCCAACCAGCACAGCTGCAAATACCCAGGGGAAGCCTCTAAACCAAGGCTTAGCTCACCCAGGTGCCCAGCTATGGTCCTAAGAACAGCCATTACTCCCTTTGCTTTGGAATTTATGGTTTGTTTCATACTACTGAGAAACAAGGGGTCCTGTTTTAGAAAGATGACACTTCAACTCTGTCAATGATCTTTGCAAATAATTATCTTCTCTGGATTTCTAAACAGAGTATATAAAGAAGAGCTAAGGAGACTCCTTGCCTCCACTGGGAAAAGTCCCCAACTGAATCTCTAAATGTGATTGTATCAGTCAGCTTTAGCTGCCATAACAAGCTAGCACAGTGGAATGAACAGCATATTACTGTCTGGGAGGGAAGATTGATGGGTGCCATCCCTATGGAGTATGCTAAGGACTCTCTCCTCAGGCTACAAAAGGTTTCACATTCTTATATGACAGAGAAGAGGACCCCCAAGTGTCTCTTTCTCTCAGAACAGTACCAGCCCAATGAGATCATGCCCCCACCTTCACATCCTCTGTTAATCTCAAGTACCTCCTTAGGCCCGGTGTCTTCATAGAGTACCAGTCTGGTTAGTGATTAGAGATATGTATTTTGGGGTCTAACAAGTCACTTCAAGTAGTGATCTTATTAGGAGTAGAAACCAAAGATGATATTAATGAGGACAAAGTCACACTGGATTAAGGTGTATTGTAGTCAATGACTGGTATATGTAAGACAGAAAAGGAGAGACAGGGAGAGGAGAGGAGAGAAGAGAGAGAGAGAGAGAGAGAGAGAGAGAGAGAGAGAGAGACAGAGAGAGAGAGACAGAGAGAGAGAGACAGAGACAGAAACAGAGAGACAGAGACACACACACACACACACAGAGAGAGAGAGAGAGAGAGAGAGAGAGAGAGAGAGAGAGAGAGAGAGAGAGAGAATGACTTGATGGTAGGCAGATGTTGGAGTGATGCCACTATTAGGGAGTAAACCCCCGGCAGAGCGTCCATGGAGAAGCTCACCCTGACACTCTGGGTTCCAGATTCCTGGTCTCCAAATGGTGATAGGATCAGTCTCTGTTGTCTTGAGCCTCCTGGTGTGTGTTGGTTTGTTATGGTAGCCCAGAGACATGACAGCCCTAATGGCCATCTCTACTGTTGAACATTCAACGTGGAGGCATAGCAGGGAGCCTGCTCCTTGACTCTGTGGGCGTCCTGCTGGGTATATTGTAGTAGGTACTCGTGAGTGCTGTCAGATGGGAACATTGTCTCTCTTATTGGTTTTCTTTCTCTGCACTGGTAGGACCTGGGAGGCAGCTCATTTGCTTGTGTTGGTTGGAGGAATCAGTTGGACCTTTAGTAGTGTTTGGCCTGTACTAAGTGCTAAGAAACTGTTGGCCATTGCTGTTACAACAACCCTATTCCTTCCTCCATCCCCATCTCCTTCACTAATTGAGAACTATGCATTAGTTGAAGCTTTTTAATACACTCTTTTTAGAGTGCCTCCTTTCCTTTACCAGTATATGGGTATATTATTTCTCTCATTTTAAAAATAAGAGAAACTGAGACTCTAGGAGTTTGTTTTTTGACCAAGGTCACTTGGCTCAGATATGACCCCAGTGCAACTCATACAAGGCTGGGGTCTCTAACCCATACTACAAGAGGGTCACATGAGGAGTCTAAGGAGAGACTCTTGGATTCTTGTTATGATAAAGTATATAAAGGTTGCTAGCATTCTACATTCATCTTATATAACATATCACATTTCTGCTGGCATTATTATATATTATTATATAATATATATCACATTTTATGCCATATTTTAATGACATTCATCACACAGGGGACACTTAGTTGACACTTTGTATATTTGCTCCTGTTTTAAGTCCTGGAACCCACAACATGGACACAGAGCCATGTCTTATAGAGACTGTAATTCATCAGGGAAGACATGACACCAAGCATGTGATACCTATGACAGCAGAAGCACAAGTTCCTGGCTTGTCCAAAGAAGGCTTCCTGGAAAAGGTGGCATTGAGTCCAGAGACTAGTGGATGGGAGGTGTCTGGTTGACAGAAAGAGTGGGTAGTCTATGATGGAGAGAGATGAAACCCATATTAGAAGGAAAAGAGGGAAGGAGGGATGAAAGGAAGAAGGGGAGGAGGGAGAGAAAATGGAAGGAGAATGGCAATGTAAGGGTAGTGAAAGAAGAAAGGAGGGGTGGGAGGACTGGAGGAAAGAGGAAAGGGAAGGTGGGATGAGGAAGGGGGAAGAGAAGAGGGGAAGAAGAGGAAGAAAGAAGGAAATGGAAAGGTGGGGCCTAGTGGATGGAGCCTCAGGTCTTGGGTCTCTTCACAAACAGCCTGTGCTAGATATTCCATCATAGCAGCAGAAAATCATTTTTATATAGCCTCTGGAGCGAACATGGAATTAGAGGACACATGGGACTGACTATGCCGTGTGTCAAGAGGGGAAGGGAGTGGTCATGCTTGCGTTACTCCACCATCCTTTCTCTCCTTGTCTTATTCACACAGTATCTTTCTTGCTGCTTCTGCTACGCAGTTTCCACTATCAGCCTGACAACCCAGACATAATTGGGAAGAGAATATTATTAAGAACGATTTAGTCATGTTGGCCTGTGAGTATGTCTAGGAGTGAGACTATCTTGATTGTTAATTGATACAGGAAGACTCAGCCTACTGTGGGTAGTGCCATTCCCTAGACTGAATCCTGAGGAATATAAGAAGGAACCTCAATTGAGAAAATGCTCCCACCAGATCAGCCTGTGGTACATTTTCTTGACTGATTTTCGATGTGGGAGGGATCAGCTCAGTGTGGGCGGTGCCATCCCTGGGCTGGTGGTCCTGGATACTATAAGAAAGCAGGCTGAGCAAGCCATGAGGAACAAGCTTGTAAAGTCGTGCTCCTCTGTGGCCTTTGCATTAGCCCCTGCCTCCAGGTTCCTGCCCTGTTCGAGTTCCAGCCCTGACTACCTCTGATAATGGACCACAATCTATATGATGAGTAAACCCTTTCCTTCCCAAATTGCCTTTGGATAGTATTAACACAGACTATAGAAATACGATGTGTTTATCACAACAACAGAAGTACTAACTAGGAAACCCCTAATGGCCTAACAGACCTTGACAGACCCCACCCCCTACAGGCTCCTCCCAATAGTACTGATTGGCAGGGGAAAGCTCTTAACACGTGGAGAACATTCCCGATGCCAACTACAGTGAGACACAATTGGCAAATAGGAGTTTTATAGGTCTTGAATTCACATTTAAGTGTTGGATCCATGTTGAGTAGACCTTTGTGCCATTTACAGGGTATGGATCCAGGTTCATTCTCTTGCATGTAGCTACCCAGCTTCAGTATTTATTGAAGATAAATATTGTGCATTCTACTCATTGGTATCCTTGTTTTACTTCATTGGCCTCATGCATGTGGCTTTCTTTCTGGACTTTCCAGTCTGTTCTGTGTATCTGTGTTTATATCAGCAATACACTGTATTGCCACAGATAGTGACATGATGTGAAACCAGAAGTATGACCTTTACCCCTGGGCTTTCTCTTCTGCAAGGATGCTTCAGCTATTTTGGAGTCCTTTATCAGTCTGGTGAGTTTCAGAACATTTTCCTATTTCTGTGAATATTGTCACTAAAGTGTATCTATTAATATATATATATATATATATGTATACACACACAAATATACACAGACATATATATGTATATAGATGCATATGTATGTATATCTGCTTTTTGTTTGTATACATGTGTGTGAATGTATTTGTGTAGGAACAAATACTTGAGTGTGTATGCTCATGTAGAGGCTAGAGGTCAAGGTCATGTTTCTTCCTCTCACTTTCCACCTTATCTTTTGAGTCAGGCTCTCTCACTAAACCTAGAGCTCAATGGTTAGGCTAGATCAGTTCTTCTCAACCTGTGGGTTGTGACCCTTTTGGGGAGTCACATAAGGGTCACCTAAGATCATTGGAAAACACAGATGTTTGTATTATGATTCTTAACAGTAGCAAAATTAAAGTTATGGAGTGGTAAAGAAAATAACTTTATGGTCGGAGTCATCACAACATGAGGAACTATATTGAGGGGTGACAGAATTAGGAAGGCTGAGAACCACTGGGATAGATCATCTGGCTAGCAAGTTCCAAGAATCCCTGTCTCTAGTGCCCCAAAACTGTGATCACAGACATATGCTGCTGTGCTCAGAATTCTTGGTGGGTTCTGAGGCTTCAAGTCAGGTCCTTATGCTTGTATAGTAAGTACTTTCCCAACTGAGTCATCTCCCTAGCCCTATATTAAAAAAAACAAACAATTTTTGTTTTTGTGTTTCATCATGTAGTATAGGTTGGACTTGAACTTATTAGATAGCCTAGGCTAGCCTTTCAAACTTGTTTTCTGCCTCTGGGTCTTCTCAAGTGTTAGGACATATTGGCATGGGCCATCCTCTTGCCTGTCACTGGGATTTTGATAGGTGTTGAGTCTGTAGATCACTGTGGATAATATGCATGTTGTCAAAATGTAGGCTCTTAAGATCTGTGAGCAGAGACCACCTTCCCACTCTGTTCTCGTTAGGCTCTTTGCCCAGTGTTAAAGTTTCCAGCATACACTTGGCTTTCAACTCCTTGGCTACATCTATTCCTACACATTTTGGTTTTTTTTTTTCCATAATTGTAAGTGGATTGCTTTCTTGATTCCTTGTCTCTGATAGTTTATGTTTAAGGTAGGGGAAGTACATTTGATTTTTGTGTGTTGCATTTTTGCCTTGCAGCTTTACTGATTCGTAAAGAGTTGTAAGGACTTTTAAATGGAAGATTAAAAGGCTACAGGCTTTTAAGCAGAGATTTTTAAAAACTGACTTTTGGTACTTGTGGGAAGATATTTTAGAAGTCACAACATTTCTTGGAGTCTCAGCTCCTGCATCCATGAACATTAGGATTAAAGTTTTAATTTCATATGTAACCTGGTGCCTGGCACATAATAAGTTATTCAGTGTCCACCAGATAATACCTTTTAATATGAGTACTTTCTAAATTTTGGTTGTCAGCAGCATCTTTGAGTGAAGACTGGGTCTTACATGCTGGCTCTTTCTGAATGTTTTCTAGCATTCACAAGCCAAATGAACAAAAAAATTACTTCCTTAGAGGCAGAAACTTCTTGAACTGAACCCAACCCAAGCCCCAAACATTGACTTATTTTGGAAAATTTCTTTTAAAAAATGATTGGGCCATTCTTCTGTGGTTGGAGTATGATTTGATTTGAACTATATCAGTACAGAACAAAGATGGCAAATAAATAACAGAGCTGTCCTGTCACTTGGAAGTGGAGGGGACAAAAAGCTTCCTGAGAGAGGTTGATTAAGATGATGCTGTTTTTCAAAGCAGATCCCCAGAAGACAAGGTTGCCCTAACTGTCCTCATGTGAAAGTACAGAAGCATGTGGTGTTCCCCTGGCCAAACTTTGGGTCAGCAGTGATCACAGAAAAATGAATGGGAGTCCCTGATGGGAGATTCACATAAGACCACATAAGAAATTTACAAAGTCAACAGCAATGCACAATTCCATTCTTTGGCTGGTAGAGTTTGAAGAAGAAACTGCTCAGTGTACCAGAAGGTGTCATATCAGCTAAGCTCTTTGCTATCTTCACAACTTAAAGAGGGACCCCTTACACAATCTCACCTCATCTTTCACACACATTGTCATCTGCCCATGAGAAGCAGGTTCTCACCAAACCGTTTAACTTTCAGCTTGCAACTTTTGAACACTTAGTAGGGATAAGGCCTAGAAGAGTAGCTCCAATTTCACTTCCCAGTACACAGTTAAGTTCGGGATGTAAGAAAATATGATACCAAGTGGCTTTTTAGAGTTCATTTTCTAGAGTTCATTTTCTAGAGTTCATTTTGGACCAATGGTAGTGGGTAAAGGTGCCTACTGCCAAACAGGACAGGCTGGGTTCAAACCTGGGACCCACACTGTGGAAGGAGATGATAGGCTGCCAATAGTTGTCCTCAGATCTCTAAATGTGTCATGGTGTGGATGTGTGTGTGTTCAAGCCCAGTTTTGCTTTCAGATCCTCTTCAGTATCACCAAACTAAATAAATGTACTAAATTTACTTAGTAAATTTAATGAATGAATAAATAAATAATTGCAATAAAAGAGTTCACTCAGGAAGTCCTTAGCCTGGAGTTAGGCACAGTGTAATACACCAGCATTGAAAGGCTAAGAGTATCACCTGAACTGGGCTGGAGAATAGGAGATTGCATCTGCCTCTCAGAGGAGATTTTGTGGGACCAAAAGTCCCAACTGATCAATATCTGATAGAATCTAGAGCAGGTCTCCAGGGAGAGCAGCATCCTTTGCCTTGATGCCAGACATTCTGGGAGGGCTAGTTTCTTTCAAGGATGAGAATTATGGAAGTGTGGTAAGCTGCAGTGTGGAAGGAAACCTCTTGTTTACCAATGCTAAGGGACAATTAGCATATTTTAGAGAGGAGCTTACTAGTGGTCCTACTTAGTGGAAAACCTCAGCCTTTCTCCAGCACTTTCTTGAGGCTCTGCCTCGGAGCCTGGGTAGACAAGGAGACTCAGAACCCAGCTCACAAATGATGGATTTCTTATTTTAAAATTTCCCACAGGAATTTGTGGGATCCATCTCCTGGATCCTAGCTGGTGAAGAAGTAATATGTTGCCCTTTGATAACTGCTTTTATGTATCAAGGCTCTTATTTACCCCTTGGTGGGGGAAATGACAGGCTAAGAGCAACGGTTTATTTTCTTTCTTTTTTGTTGGAACCGTTAGGCTTATTTACCCATGACAAGATTCTCACTAGAAGTACAAAGTTTTAACTCTTGCATATGCTAGCTTGCTGGATGGACTCTGTGTGTGTATGTACATGTGTGTTCGTTTTTGGGGTGCCAGATTCCAAGAGCATGTCTCTCAGCTCACATCCAAAGCTCAAGTCCAGTTTTGCTTTTGGATCCTCTTCTATATCACCAATCTACTTAATGACACCCAGGCTAGTCTCTGCTTTCTCAAGTCCTCAAATGTTCCTAATTAGCTATGCAATTTGCAACTTTGCACTAGAACATCTGGAAGAGATACACACAAGCAAGCACAAGAACATTCATGCCTAGGTTGACACATATAATAAAACCCCAGTATTCAGAAGAAGCCCCTGTCTCGAAACTCATTCATCTGTAAATCCATCTACCCATCCATCTGCATATCCATCTACCCATCCTCACATATCCATCTGCACATATATCCAGCCATCCACCTATCATCCACTGTCCACTCACCTACTCATCTATCCATCTACCCATGCATCCACACACCCACTTACCTACCCCTGTGGGCATGCATTCACCCATTGATCCATCCATCCATCTATCCATCCACCCATCCACCCATTGAGAAACAATAATCCTCGCTTCATAGTAAGAACACTGAAGACTCTAAGAAGTGAAAGTGAAGCAGTTTAATTTATGACTTCGAAAGATCAGGCATCAGCCTAGAACAATAGACACTGTGATTGAGTCAGAGAACAATCTGCATAAACTCCAACACAAGACAGCTTCCACCCTTTATTTTAGTAACAATCTTCCATGTCATCCAGATCTCATCTTTACTATTCTTGCTTGAAGTTGGCTTTTTCTTAACAAAAACAGCACATGGGCTCATTTCCATGTTCTACAAACTCTTTGCTAAAGCAAACTTAGATTTGAGTGTCTAAACTCCAATTTGGGTGGGGTATGGCTTTACAGAGTTTGGGTGTGGATAATTTGACTAGCAGCCAATAGCAGGGCTCTAGTGTTTTCTGTTCATTTATTGCTAGGCTTAGGTTGGCTGGGACCACCTTCAAAATGAGCCTTCAAATTTTTAGCTATTCTATATGTCAGTCCATTTTATATGCAATCACTCAGGGTTAATTATTTCCTTAATGGGTTAATTCTTGATTTGATCAGAGCTCAGGCAATGGTCCATTAGATGCTAGTATTGAGATTTTTCTACCACAATCTCCCTTAGCTATGTGTTTAGCACATTGGAGTAATTGGCAAAAACAGCCTCCAAGCTAAGCATAATTCCTTATAATTTCCCATAGTTAAAAAAGATCGAAAGAAGAATATTTCTTGACATGTGAAATTCAAATGTTTGCTTCCCCAGAACACTATTTCCCCAAACTCACCCATCTATCTACACATCAATCCATCTGCCCACCCATCTACCCATTCATCCATCCTCCATCCATCCATCCACTGAGAAACAGCCATGGTTTGACATGGTGTGTGTCCCTCGATGGCCTGGTTGAGTGGTTTCTGCAAGGACTATGGTCTGATAACTTTGATAAGGGAAAAGAAACCTGAGTCATGCCCACAGCTGTGATTTGGGTAGTCTCAGGCTTATTCTTGTCACGACCCCTGCCCTATGCACATATTCACACGGTCACACTTATTCTCTGAGCACCAGCTATCCTGTAGATTCTTGCCCCAGGACCTTTATACATCCTATTCTATTGGCACACATCAATTTTGTTTCTTTACTTTTGTTGTTATATCAAACAGAACTCTTCAGAAGAGATTCTACAGCTCCCTACACAAGAAATAGTCTCTTATTAAATTTTAATTCCGTCTGTTTAAAATTTTTATTTGAGAAGAGCAATATGTAAATTCTTAATTATATCTTTTTGTGCTATTAATTTTGTGCTCTCAGTAGTCACTCAAGTTCTTAAAGGCTGTTCATCTTGTTTTACTTCCCAGGTACCCAGACCATGGACAGTTACAAAGGTGAGGATCACTCTGTGGAAAGATGAGTCCCAAATGTCCTTGAGTCTTTCTGAGTCTTCTCACTGGGGTGAGTGGTGCCCCATGGCGAAGTGTCCCTTAATGACTGAGAGACACATCAACGGCCATTAGAAGTCTAAACTTTCAGCTAGGGCTTAACCTCACGTGTAGTGTTTACTCCATCCCTGTTTACCTATGATAGAGTTAAGCTAATGAAGTGGCCCAGTAGGAGACCAACAACAAAAACTAATGGAGCAATTATGTCTGTATAATATAGTGAAGGCTGAATAAGTATGATATCTATTTCTCCTAAATTATCTTATTTCCTCAGTGTCCTGTATTACTTTAATATTTATCTTTATTGTTTTTTTATTGCTTGTGTTGTGGGGGGGGAGTGGAGAGGGGTTTATGCACATGAGTTCAGGTACCTACAAAAGTCAGGAATCAGATGCCACTGGAGTTGGAATAACAGGGGGTTATGAGGCCCATAACATTGGTGATAGGACTCAAACATGGATTTTCTGGAAGAGCAATAGGTGCTCTTAATCACTGAGCATCTCTCTAGCCTCAGTGCCTTGTATTTTAAGTTACAGTCAAACATGGGTCATTGAAATCACAAGGTCAAGTACAGGGATACAAGGAATGGCTGAGGTCTTATTTTACTGGTAGAGGCACTGAATATATGTTCTTGAGTTTGGCAGAGACTGACAAAGAGCTAGAAACTCTCAGGCATGGGCTTATTCCACAGATAAGAAATTTATGTAATACATCACAGTTCACATCGATCCCCACTGGGAGAAAGAATTATTGAAGAATATTTTAGTCTATACACAAAACTCGTTCCCTATTGTGTTTTATCAACACAGTCATGGTCATATTACCACCATCAAGGCATGGAAGAGGTACATGCCATCAAGAGCCTCTCCTCTCTCCTTGTCATTTGAGGAGCAGATAGCAAGTGGGATTCTGAGCTGTGTTTGCTCTGCTTTTCATCATGTTTCCTTTCTGAAATAACTGCAAGATACTGGGGAGTGGGAGAGGCTATTACGGAGACTCCAACTTTGCAAACTTTCACATCAGAAGTCAACAGGACACCCAGCTCTCGGTGCCTTGAGCTGGCTTAAATGCACAGAGATCTTATGAGCATTTTTCCAAATCATACAATAAACAGACGGAGGCAGGAAGACCCCCCCCACTCTGTTAACATCTAGGCAAAGGCCAACACTCCCCTATATCCATCCTGTCTCTACGCCCGTCTTGAATTCCTAGGCACAGCACGATAGAGAGAAAAAAAAAACTTATAAAGAAATACCCCAGCGAGAGACTGCTAGACTGAGCCAAACTCACATACCAGAAACAAGAAGAAGTGACCACCCCTTTGCTGCTGCAGTCCCCACATCTTTAAGAGTTGCCCTCTTTGGGGCTGGAGAGATGGCTCAGTAGGTAAGAACTCTTGCTGTGCAAGCGTGAGGCCCTCAGTCTAAATCTCCATGTGAAAGGTGAGCACAGCCACATACTCCTATAATCCCAGTGCTGTTGGGGTAGGGGTTGGGGGGGGCTGTGGAGACAGCAGGCATGCTGGCTGCCAGCTAGCTCTGGGTTCAGTGAGAACCCTGTTTCAAAGGAACGTTGCAGAAAGTGATAGAGAAGGCTACCCCAGATCCTCCTGCAGCCTTTGTATACATGCGCATACACCATACAAATACCTAACCCATGCACACACAGACATACGTACCACACGTGCACCCTACACACACAAGCACTATACGGACATACACATACCACATAAATACACATATACATAAATGCACATTAGATGAGCCCTGCACACAAACTGGCGTATTGAAAAGAGACCTTCTCTGTGCTCTTAGAGGCAGCCCAGCTGTGTACTCACGGTTCCTTAGACCCCTAGTCACCTTCTCTTCAAAGGATGTGTGTGACCAAGAGAGAACAAGAAAGAGCCTACAGCAGTATGGCATCTTGGTGATGAATATCTGCAGTAATTGCAGGGTGTCCCCAGAATATGTGAATATGCACCTAGAGTTCTCTCATGGTCCTATATGAGTATCTCCCCTATCCTCCCACCAGCCCTTCCAGGTCAAGCTCCATCTAACCTGTTAACTGAAGAGCGCCATTCGGATATCTCTACTTATGCTGCCTTTTAGAAGGTTTGTAGTCCAAGAGTTGTCTCTATCCAGCCAGATTAGACTCCTCACTGCCCTGAAGCTAAAGCATCTCTCCTGAAGGGAGTACAAAAGGTCATGAGAATCAGAAAGTAAACACAACAGCAAGACTCAGGAGGCCCCTGAAAATTACAAGATTCACAAGGTCCCTCCTCAAGGTTACATAAGCAATAACAATTTTCACAGAGTGTAGATTCCACCCCCTCACTGCCTGCCTCTGGGCCAGATCAACCAAGATAAAGACAAATTGTGGAGGGATCTCCAGTGACAGAGCTTTCATAGTTACTTATCTTCCATGCTGGGATGGGCTTTTGGTGATGTAGTTGCCTTTGAATCAACCACATTTCTGTTAGTAACCCCTGATCTACACATTTATAGGTAACCATAAAAAACTATCTGTTTCAATAAGATAGGGCTGGGTGGAGTTATTTCTTGAGTCTATCATCAGTGTCCTGTCTGGAGTGACAAGTCACACAACACTCACCCACTCTGAAGAGTTTCCATGTAGACCCCACAATCTCTTGGAATCCTCTTGGCTCAAGCTAACCATTTCCCTCCTCAGCCATCTGTTCACATCATAGCACATACAACTCTCACGTGTGTGCGCACCTATGTGTGCATCAGGTGTGTGTGAGAGAATAGAAACTAAATAAAGAACTTGATTTTAACACTAGCCTTCTACTGCATTCCCTTCTGTGTCTTTGTTCCTGGCTAAATGTGACATGTTAGCATTACTCTGAGTGCCTCACATCAAGGAAAAACGCTCATTTTATACATCCTTCCTTTTATGCTCTTAGGAAGCACCATTGTGGGTACTTTTTACCACAGACTAGGTTACACTCTTCAGTACTATTGGTTCATGTGACTGCAGTATATCCAGTTCCTCTCTGCATAGAAAAACAGACATGGGCTGCTGCATATTCTTCGAATCTGTTTATGTTCTTATCATGGGAAACAGATGTGCATGCAAAGAGGAGGGGTGTGTTTCCACAAAGCCAAAAGCATGTGAGAAATGTATAAAACATTCACCAGAAGGCTCTTGTAACCCCAACCCAGGCTCTCCCCTGCCACATACTTCCGATGCCTGCCTTGACCAATGCCTTACCTTCTGGAAGGATGTCATTAGGGATCCTGGATATGCTGGTGCTGGTCTCTCCTGGCAGAGCTTTTTATGACCTTAAAGGTATCAGTTTCCATCTGAGTAGAGAGCTTCAAGATGCCAGGCTAGGGCAGGCATGATTCCATAGGACTTGAGTATTATGTACAAATAAATTTCTGAATCTCTGCTTGGAAACAGGAAAAGGGTCATTTAAACAGTTTAAATATTATTAACTTGTTTTTTAAGATTGGAAAAAAGAATCCTGAAGCTATGATGGTATCTCCAGCCGACTGCTTAGATTTATTGACATTTTTTCCCGTGTTAGAAATATATCTACAGATGCCCCGTGGTATAATTAGGTAGGCTTATGGCGCCAAGCAAACTGAGATGCAGAAACACATGGAATGAGCGAGATGGTATTTCTAGCAATCAAGACATTTTCTAAAATGATTGAAGGGCACTTCCTTTGCACAGCGATTTTGGACTTAAGGCTCCAATTCAGGGGTTCTTGCCCTAAATTATAGTAAAGGCTAAAAGGCTCTTTATGACAAGCTGTAGTAGATCATCAAAATTCTTGAGTCAGGCCTCGAAATCTAGTTTGCTAATGTACCTCAGTCTAAATGCAATCGGGACTTGGAAAACTGTTTGTGATATGAACCTTCTGGCTCTAAAGATATTTGGCTGATGGGCTCTGCTATTTCCATTCCCAGAGCAGCCTGGAGTGCAAAGGTTGCAGATTGCCCAATGAGTCTGACTGCTCACAGAGTTGCTCCTAGACCCAGGAGGGGAACTGAGGACTGGTGGAAAGCTCAAATCATATTTGTTCAATGCTCATCAAATAAAGGAGATGAGAGGGAGGACTGTACCAAAGCATCTTTTGGTTCTCATGGAGGTGAGATTTAGGCTAGGAAGGTGGAATACCCTGGACAGACACAGATGCTTCAGGGTTTCAAGATTTGGAAGCTAGACAGGTATTTGTAGAACTCAGCTACCTAGTATCGCACATAAAAGTTCTTTTGTGTTTCACTAGTATTTATCAACCCTCACGGGTCTCCTCATGAGCCAGTATGGGAGGGCAGGCTACACATGATAAGTATCCTAATGGTTCCTGACTCAGAGGGAACACTTCTCTTCTGAAGAGTTACATAATAAAGAACATTTAGGAAACAGGCCAGTGTTTCATAGCCCAACATTTTTTTTTTCAATTGAAAGAGGACTTAATCCCTTTGAGCAAATTCATGAAACATAGTATTAATGGGATGATTTCCTTTACATGTGTAGCTCAGTGTATTAATCACAGACTAAAGGAATATCGATGCAATAAGCCCTGCATCCACTACAATGTCTGCAAAATGATGCCTTCCTGAGGGAATCTATTCATAGTGGTGATGGAAGGGGGAAGAAAGAGCCCTTTACACATGTACCACTGACCCATTGACAGGTTTTATAACTTGGCCAAATACGATCTATGCTCACTCAGAAGGGTCATTCCATAAGATGTGCATTTCCACGTTTTTCTTTTAAGTTCTCTGTCTGTCTTTATCTGCTTGCGTGTGTTTTGAGTGTGTGTGTGAGAGCAGATCAATAGGATCTGTTATCTGTCTTACATAGTTTTTGCTCATATGCTTCAGTCTGAGAATCTCAAAAAGGAGATCTTGGAAACCTTATTAGTATTTAAAAATGTTGAATATGGATGCCATAATTAGCATTAACTATTTAATTGACTCAGCTTTGAGTCACCTGAAAAGGGAGTTTCAAAAGAGTGATTGCTCCCTTCCAAATAGGCTTGTGAGCATGACTATGGGTCTATCTTGATTGTTAACTGATGTAGAAAGATCTAGCCCACTGTGGATGGTGCTGTTCCCTAGGCAGGTAGTCTTGGACTCTGTAAGAAGACAAGCTAAGCGTGAGTGTGCTGGCTAGTTCAACATGACACAAGCTAGAGTCACTGGAGAGGAGGGAGACTCAATTGAAAAAAAAATGGCTTCCTAAGATCCAGCTGTTGGACATTTTTAAAATTAGTGGGCCCAGCCAATTCAGGATGGTTCAATCCCTGGGATGGTCATCCTGGGTTCTATAAGAAATCAGGCTGAACAAGCCATGGCAACAAGGTAGCAAGAAGCACTCCTCCCTGGCTTCTGCTGTACTTCCTTGCTGTGAGTAGGTTCTCTAGTCAGAGGTAGTGCATCATGGAAAAGCAAGCAGTGCTGCCTTGGGGTTCCTGCCCTGACTTCATCAATAATGTGGTAAACTCACCAAGGAGAAGAGTGCAGAAACAGGTTCCGTTGCCAAACAAGTTCTGGGGAGCAATTATTTCCTACCAAGTCTTCCCATGCATTTCAGTCTTCTTGATTCTGATGATTTCAGCCATGCAGGAAGCAGTGGTTAGTGGGGGTGTGCTCTCTCTCTCTCTTACACACACACACACACACACACACACACACACACACACACACACAAATGTACATGCATGTTCAAGTTTGTGCATGTACATGTGCACACACACAGATAGAGTGGGCATCTCTGAAGTAGGTATATGTAAGACTACTTTCTTGCCATGTTCTTAGGTTCTGTGATGGTCTAATCAATTGTGTGGCTTCACTCGGACTCTGGCCAGCAGGTTTGCTTATAGGAAGGAGAGAGACAACTTCCAGTCTTTCATCTCAGATCAGAAGCTTGCATGAGATGACAGAGCCTTTGTGTTCTTTACCAGGAAGAATCTGGAGATAGTGCAAGGGGTGTGTTAGCTTTCATTCACTACAAATAACTTCTCTGCCCAGTTCAAGTTTGTGGATTTGATTGGGAAGGCCAGCTAGTGTGGCAGAGAGACAGAGGGAGGACACAGCTGTGCTCAAAACTCTCCATGACATACTGGTGGGATTTGGGGCAAGTCTCTCAATCTGTCTTGAATTCAACTCTTTCCTCCATGAAGACAAACCAGAGCCATCCTTTCAGGCTGAACGGCAGTTGAACCAGAGGTCCTTGTAATGAAAGGTGTTCATTCTACCAGAGTATGTAGTCCTCATTACATAGTTTGTTTTATTAGTGGTAATAAAACATACTAATGTTTTATTAGCTCAGCTGTTGTGGTTAAGCCACTATTTCCCCAGTGGCAACATTCACTACATGTTTTAAACGCAATGTGCATGCTTACTTTATGGTCACTGAGATCATTTAAGATACCAGTAGCTCTCAGAATAAGTACACCACCAGGGAGAGCACAGAAGTAGCCCAAGGCATCTCAGTATCCAAGAGGGTTCCCCAATAATAGGACCAGGGACCATCTCTGACATGAACTCATAGGCTGGCTCTTGGATTTCCTCCACCTGAGGGAGAAGCAGCCTTGCCAGGCCACAGAGGCAAACAAAGAAGCCAGTCCTTATGAGACCTGATAGACTATGGTCAGATGGAAGGGGACTCCCCTTCATTGGACTGGGGGAGGAGCATAGGATAAGAAGAGGGAGGGGGCTGTGATTGGGAGGGAATGGGGAAAGGGGCTACAGCTGGGATATAAAGTGAATAAACTGTAATTAATAAAAACTTAAAAAGTAAAAAAAAAATACTGGCCACTTTAGATTGCCATTTACTTTGTTATATAAGGATTGAATGGGGAAAAATATCATAAGATCCCATCCCTAGATGAATATGGGAGAAGAAGAAAAGTCTTTTCCAGGGATGAGCTTCCTGATAGGTTATCCAAGCCTATGTGATCACCCCTACACACACACACACACACACACACACACACACACACACACAGCCAAGTCTTAATAAAAATTGGACACAGCAGGGTAAATTTGTGTGTGTGAATGTATAGATGAGTGAATGAGTGCAGGAGTATGTGTGTGTGTGTCTGTGTGTGTGTGTGTAAAACAATAATTAAAGAAGAGGTTAAGAATTTGAAAAGAAATGGAAAAGATGGAGACAGAAGGAATTATAAGAGGGTGTGGAAAGACAGAAATGATGTAAATATAGTAATCATGTATGAAATCCTCCCCAAAATTAACAATTTCCTGAATATTTTATCTGCGTGGACAAGGATATTTTTATTCTGCAAACACTTTAAAATGTACATAATTTTCTCATTTTCATTACTTAAGTTCAACATCACTTTTTAAATTATCACTGAGAGGGGCTGGAGAGATAACTCAATTTTTTGTTTGTTTCTTTATTGATTTGGTTTGGTTTGGTTTTCCTGAGGCAGGGCTTTTCTGCTACAGAGCCGTGGCTGTCCTGGACTTTCTTTGTAGATGAGGCTGACCTCTAACTCACAGAGATCCACCTACTTCTGCCTCTCCTGAGTGCTAAGATTAAAGACGTGTACCACTACGCCCATCAGATGGCTCAATTTTTAAGTGTACTTGCTGTTCTTGCAGAGAAGCTGGGTTCGGTTCCAAGCGCCCCCATGGTGGTTTGGTTCCATTTCCAGGGGCTCCAGTGAGCACTTCTGACTTTTGTAGGTACTGGACATGCACATAGTGCACAGACACACTTACAGGTAAAACACTCACACATAAAATTTAAAGAATATATAGAAATTATCCTTCAGAAAGGAAATTGTGCAAACGTGCATTAAACAGATGTCCACATCTCAACCTTGGTCTCCAGTCCCTTGCTATGTCTGAAGTGGAGGCTGGATCTCAGGAATGGCCAAGGATGGTGCGGGAATAAGCTATTGGATTTGAATGCAAATTAAAGATAATTAAATTTATATATAGTTAATGAGTATTCATGTTACTGTACCCATGGGACATCTGTTACTATGCTTATGGTATACATTACCAGGAAATTAATTTTTCTAAAAACTGAATGATTTGTTTTTAAGATTTAAGATATACTTGATCCAGTGCCGCAGCAACAAATGTTAAAACCATCTTAGAATGCCATGCGATAACCATAGGGCCACGGGGCCATGGAGCCACGGGGCCAAGTCATACAGTTGGCTTCCTACAGCTCATCAAGGTAGAGAAGATGTGGGATTGAG
This sequence comes from Pachyuromys duprasi, assembly GCA_028658305.1. Classification (NCBI taxonomy): domain Eukaryota; kingdom Metazoa; phylum Chordata; class Mammalia; order Rodentia; family Muridae; genus Pachyuromys; species Pachyuromys duprasi. Next base: position 16,332,694 of record CM053755.1, on the reverse strand, counting down.
GTCGAGGGCAGCCAGAGTCAGGGAGAGGCATCAACTTCTGCGGTGGCGGGAGGCGGGGGGAGGATATGAAAATTGCTTATGTACAACTATAGTGGTTAATACCAAATGTCAACTAACAGGATCTAGAGTCTCCTTCTGGAGATAAACCCCTGGGCACAACTGTGAGGGAGGACAACCGATGTGAGACAGAACTTTTTCTGGAGAGACAAAATGCACCCGTCTTCTCACCCCAGACAGAGAACCCGTGAAAGACCGGAGTATGGATACCATCGAAGCCCAATTTGGTGAACCAGTGAGTTTTATTGAGGTTATTTGACAGGAATATGAAGGAGGGGTTACTTACAAGAGCAGAAATGACTTAAAGAGAACTTCATCACCAAGGCCCACCCCAGTGTGAGTGACAGCTAGAAACCTGGGGCACCCTGCACAGCCAGAAGGCAGCTCAAAAGGATGGAGAGTGCCCTTTCCAGGTGCCTCAGTTGGTCTAGACCTCTCACGGGCCGCTCAACTTGTTCTAGAGTCTTCTTGGCAGCTGGGCTCTGTTTAGTCTGGCCAGGAGTGGCCTAGTGAATCTGGTCAGTTTCAGGGAGTTCTTGAAGCTATTTTTGTTGTTATTTATCTCGCTGCGAAAGGAGCTCTCTTGCAGGATGGAATATTCTTGTCTGAGAGAAGACTGAAAGACAACAAGCATAAATTGGGGCAGCACAGTTCCTTGGACTGTGATCCTGGACTAAATAAAAAAAGGTAAAAGAGCTGAGTGCTAGGCTTCATCTCTTTGCTTCCTGACTGTGGATGTAAAATGTGACCACCTGCCTCACGCTCCTGCAGTCATGATTTTACCTCCATGATGGACTGCACCCACAAGCTACAAGCCAAACAAGCTCTTCCTTCCTAAAATTGCTTTTGTTCAGTAGCAATGAGAAAATTAATGGATGCAGTAACTAAGTGAGGAGGGATGTCTAAAGAAGTGACATTGGAACTGGTCTTAATGTCTTTGGGATGGGAGTCAAGCAGATGAGTGGCATGATGGGAACAGTGTTTGTAAGAGTGTGGATTACTAAGTAATCAGCAGGGCACTATGAACAGGAGGTCTGTGAGTTTCTGAAACATGGAGAAGGACATGTGGTTGTCCCTGTGGGGTAACTCCTCTCTCTCTGTCTGAGGAGCCCAGAGCATCCTCATACTGCCCCATTCTGGAAACCCCCTACCTTAGATTCTTTCTAATTATAGGAAAAGCCTGTGCTGACCCATAAAGTTAAGATAGAAGATATAACCTTGAGTTGGTGCACATCTTTTCCCATGTGCCCCGCTATCACAGACAGCGGGTACACATCCTGACCAGACCAGTACTCAAGGATCTGATTCATGTTTGTTTGTTTGTTTTTTAATTTAAAAGAATCCTGCTCTGTCTCCTCAATTCCACAGTTCCAGCTCCGAGTCTGGGCTGGGACCCTAGCAGGTTAAAAGTGTTCTTGCTGCAGTAAATAAAGTTGCTTTCTGTTTTACTTAGGACGTCAGTTACTTCCTGAGTCTCACGGGGATGATGCAGTGGTTTCCAGGAGACTGAGAAAACACAGAGGAAAAGGGAATGCCTTCCTGCATTGCTTGCTGATTCTGGTACTGAATGCATCGTCTCTATCCTCACAAAGATTGGGAAGTAATCGTGACCCATTCAGTGGATGTGAACATGGCAGTTTAGAGGAGCTGAACAATGAAGCAATATCTACAGAATTATCAAATGTTTTCATTGAAGTTTGAGCTTTCGTCACACCAGCTCCTCAGATCTTCCCTGGAAATCACAGAGATTAGAATGTTCCCCCAAATCCCACATATATTTATCACTATAGCACAGGAAAAATAAGCATAAAATTTAAGATAGTATAATATATACAAGGCTTAGACTGTCTTCTTCAGTTACTATCTATTATATGGAAGAATAGTTTTCAGGTCTTGCTTTAGGAGACCAAACAGTTCCATTTTGAGTGGAAATGCTAAGATGGAATGATTCTGAGTATTATATTTGAAAGTAAACAGCCACTGTTTGCTCAGAATAGCCCATTATGTACAGACTGATAAATAACTTATATACACAAAACATTACCACCGCCAATGAGCTTAACACAGGAACACATGGGTGCACCAAAACTACAGGAGGAAAAACAAGCCTGTGAACTCTCATCAAACACACTAGACCCAGTGGATGATGCGACCCCTCCCAAGGGACATATAAAAAAAGGAACACCTTACTGTGGAATGTTGCAGCACCCACCAAACTGCCATCAACCCACCCAGGATAGACATATGGAATAGGTTTATAATGAACTTCTTTGAGTTTTACTTTGGAGTCACACCAAGTCAGCTCTGAGCCTTGGGCTTATTTTGCTACCATCTTATCTAAGCACCTCCACGGGTTCTGTATCTAGTCTCCTTTCTATCGAGGCCTCTTTGAATCCCGTAGCTTCCCTAACCTTGCCTTGGTCACCTTATAAACCAAGGCCCCTCACTGTGAAATGGGTAACGTGTAATTTGAGAGTTAACATTAGTAATTAAGACTATAATCAAAGGGTCCGTAGTGGCCACAAATACCCAATGAAACCAGGCGTATTTTGAGAAGTTGAGGTAGCTGGCGAACTTGTCATTCAATAAATACTGTGGAAAGGCACAAACCTGTTTTGTGTGGGGACACAGCAGCCTGTGACAATGCGTCAGTGCCCCTGGAGGACGTGACTGGCAAATCAGAGGTGTGGTGTGGCAATTGCTTCTTTTCATGTCACCCCCTCTTCCTGTCAGGGTTCTTGGAGGAATTCATAAAGACAAAATCACAGCTCAGTTTTGAGTTTCAAGATTCAACCTTAATTTCAGGAGCCACAATGTCAAGGAATCAGAATTGGCATCAAGTTTGTATCCAGACTATGGGCTTTTAAAAAAAAGCAAGTGTAAGCAGGCAGACCCCTTTTTTACTTCCACACCCACATTTGTCCCATGATTCTCCCTGGATTAGCTGTGTAGATAAAACAGAGTCAGGGACACGCAGGCTTCTGTCAGCTCAAGAGGAGGAAGGGCTCTGGAAGTTGGGGACAGTTGGTCTTTGGTAGAAAGTCAAGTTCACTTTGAAATGAAGCTAGAATCAGGGAAGCTTGTGTCTATCTAGTTTTGCTGACATCTCACCTGGGACTTTTGGTGATATGCTTTCCCACAGAGGCACTATGAGAGAGGTTTTGTTTGTTTGTTTGTTTGTTTTTAAGACCAGTGAGCTGGGGAGATGGCTCAGTGGTTAAGAGCACAGTCTCTTTTCCCAGAGGTCCTGAGTTCAATTCCCAGCAACCACAGGGTGGCTCACACCCATCTATACTTGGATCTGATGCCTTCTTTTGGCGTGCAGGTGCACATGCAGATAGAGCACTCAAACATAAAATAAATAAAAACCTTTAAAAAAGATTAGCATCTGCCTTTCTTTTCTTTCAATTCTAGGAGAAATAATTCAGTTTGGCAGACTCAATCACCAAACGGAGTCCCTGAGAGATGGGAGGACAGGGCTGAGGTTTCAGGGTGTTTATACACAGTTAGATGCTGTACATGAAGAGATTTGAAAGTGAATGCTGTACAGCATTAGGGAAGTTGCCCCACGGCAACTTTTGGAACTTTTTTGGAAGTCATTTCCTGGTCTAGGTTCTGTTGGGAAGAGTCTAAAAGAATCATGTTCTAATGTAGACAGTGGGAATCCCTGTTACTGTTTTCTCCTTAAATAAATGAAAGGAAGAAATGGACCATGTTGAGGTCAATAAAGGAATGTGTATGTATGTGTGTGTTCATGTGTGTGTATACATGTGTGTATGTATGTATGTATACATATGTGTATATACACTACATACATACATATATGTATTATATGCAATATATTATATGTATATTGTATATATATTATATACACAGATGTACATACACACATACACACACGTATATGTGTATATGAAGTGGAGCTCTTACACTCCAGCTCAGCCATGGATATCCTCCCTCAGATATCCTTGTCAGAGCTGTGTGATTCCTGGGCTCCTGAGTTCCAGGATACCCTCCCATCTGGGCAGAAATGCCAACACCATCATCACCTTTTTAGGCTCATCACTAGCTATGTGGTTCACTGGGTCTTTAATACAATAGTGAGTACTTGGTTGTTGTTTGTTTGTTTTGTTTTTCATTTTATATGTATTTTGTGTGAGCATGCGCATGTGTGTGTAGGTGTGTGGAGATCAGAGGATAACTTGCAGGCATTATTTTTTTCTTTCTGGGTCATAGGGCTTGGCAGCACATTCCTTTACCTACTTGACCATCTCATTGACTTCAAGTATTCATGTTTTCTGTTTTTTTTTGTTGTTTTTTGTTTTTTGTTTTGTCAAGACAGAGCTTCTATGTGTAGACTTGGCTGCCCTGGACTCACTTTGTAGATTAGGCTGGCCTTAAACTCACAGAGATCTGCCTGCATCTGCCTCTCAGAGTGCTGGGATTACAGGCATGTGCCACTGCACCTGGCCAAGCATTTTTATTCTTAAATCAGTCCTTGGGTCTGGTACAGGGTCATCTCCCCTCTGGCCACTCCCAGAAATGCCTAGCCCTTATTAGCTTGATTAGTAACAGCCATCTCTATCATTTCAAGAATCATCGGACAAAATAGTATCTAAAAGACCAGTCCTTCATTGCAGGAGTTAATTACTAATTCTTAGCATAGTGTTTCCAGCATTATATGACAATCTACAGTGGATCAGTCCAAGGTCTCCTTGGGGAAGCATAGATGGGACTTGTCCCAAAATAAATCTCTGTGGGCTGTAAAGAGAGGCCAGTGGGCCATTCAGTGGGCCAATCCCAAAGAGAATTTATTACTGAAGATACAGTGGAGCTTGTTACCTCTCCCCAACCCCATCTGAGCAGCCCAGACTAACAATTGTGTAGTGCACTCACGGAGGTATGGGACAAGACTGGTCTCTTCTTAGCCATGTGAAGCACCACAGTGTTGGCCCAGAGAACAGTAACCTGGGTCCAGCCTCATGCCAAGGGATGGCTTGGAAGCTCCTGGCTTTAGGTGGGTATGGAAACCTTTAGTTGCAACGTGGTGACTATTACTTTCCAGGCTCGACAAAAAGCTGGAAGCCCCAGGATCATCGTTGAATCAAAAGATACCAAGAAGACAATGGAGGCTTTCCTCTGAAGGAACCTCTGTTGAAGGAGTCTGGTGACCTGGAGTCCCCACACCTCATGGGGATGTTTAGTAAAGCTATGGCCTACTTTCAGGCTGACCTAAAGCCAGTGGCACACATTGCTCATTCTTGTGCTGTCCATTAGCACAGCCACCGCCCTCCACCCTGGAATAGAACTGTGTTGTCTACCTGGAAGGGGCAACACTGTGGCTGCTTCTCCACCTCTGGGTTTTAGATATAATCTGATTCTCATGAATTCAAAAGTTATTTTCATTTCTCCAGAAACGCCTGCCATCCTGGTTTTCCCGATCTGTGTAATCTTCAGACGGAGCCTATGGCTCTTGTGTGGCCTGCACCTGACCCTCCATGTCCAGGCTTTCAAACGCAAATGCAGATTTTGATCACACAACTGTTCACATAATTGTCCAGGTGATGCTGATGTTATCTGCTCCAATTTTTTTTTAAACCTTCACTTTCCCCAACCAACATCTAATCTACCCAACACTTCCCCAAGATCTTTAGGCTAAGATATATTTCTTTTGTCATCAAGAGACTATACACACATAGAGAGGATGTTTTATATGTACACCTATAGATATATTTGAGTATTTTTTATTCTGAGAATCCTGAGCACACATAGTACAAATAGACTCTCATTTCAGACATATCAGTTTTAGCCTGAAGAGGCAACTCCAACAAGCTCGGGGACCCGTTATCCTAATATACACAGTGGCAGACAACAGACCCCGTCTCAATTAAGGTGGGAGGTAAAGACTGACGTCCAGGTTGTTCTCTGGCTTCCAAACATGCACTGTGGCAACACTGCATAGACCAGCATGCATACACACATACAGATAAAAAGGAAAAGAAGGCTTTCTCTAAAGAGGGAATGAAATCATACACAATGGGAAGGGAACCCTTCCTTACATGTTACTGTCCCCATTCTCACACATTGCTCGGATATTCTCTCATCATTTCACTCCTGGCCTTAAAAGCAGCATGGACAAATGCCACTCTGCTTTCACACTCTGGTAGGTGCCAACCTAGGTTTATATGTGTTGAGAGCGTCAGTCCTTGAAATCAAATGGTAGTTGCTCCCTGAACTGTCCATGTAGGAACCAGAAGTTGCCAATGATCTCCATATAAATTGGTCACTAACAAGGCCAGACAGCAACATGGATCTTGTCACCAGAAGCTGCAGATTTTATTACTGTGAGCCTTGAAGTCTGTGTCCTGCATTTAGATACAGCCACAAAACAGCTGTGACTAGAACTGGTCATTTACCAGGGCTTAATGACTAATGCCCTACCCATTTTGAATTAGCAGGCTTTATGACAGAACGGCTTTGTTCTGGTGAACTCTCTCTGCTCACAGAGAAATCACAAATGCCAAACGTGCATGAGTGACAGTGTTGGTTTTGTTCCATAGGGCTCTTGTTCCACTAGCTTCTGTCCTGTATGAGCACCGAGCCACAGGTCTCAAGAACAGACTTGACCCTACACAGTCGTGGAGGAAACTCTACATGGGGAACGTCAGCCCCAACTCTTCCATGCATGCTTAGCCTCCCTTTGCAGACTGCAGTTCAGAATTGCTACCCTGAACACAAGGAGAGTGCATATTGACAGGTAAAATGGTACGCCAAGCACCTGAGCAGTGAGGCCAGAGGTTTGTGAGCATTCTCTCAGGCTCTGGTCATGGCAAAACTTTGGATAAGGCTCTCTCATTTTGTAAAGTAAAAACAGCACAAGTTATTGTACATGGCAAGGGAGGTGGGACAAACTAGAGACGCTTCGATCTGGCTCATGCTTTATGGTCAGTGGGCTTTTGTTACTGACCTCATGCTTCTCCTTTCTCCCGTCCTCCCTCCTCCTCTTCCTCTTCTTCTTATTTTAAAGTGTTTTTAAAAATCAAAATTATTATTCAGTGTGTGTGTGTGTGTTTATGTGTGTGTGTATGTGTACATTGTCACACCCATGTGACAATCACAGGACAACTTGTGGCAGTCAGTTCTCTGCTTCCACCATGTGGGTCCTGGGGATCCAGTTCAGGTTGTTAGGTATGGCAGGAAGTGTCCTTACCTGCTGAGCCAGCTTGTGCCTCCCCCCCCCCTGCCCTGGCTGTTGCTGCTTCTGCTGTTGTCTCCTCCTTCCTCCTTCCCCTCCCCCTTCCCCTCCCCCCTTCCCTTCCCCCTTCCCCTCCCCCTTCCTCTCCCCCCTCCCCCCTCACCTTCTTACACTTTTCCTTTTACCCTCTTTTCTCTCTCTT
>CM053755.1:16281311-16325140 GCA_028658305.1 Pachyuromys duprasi | reverse complement strand
GTTGAAGCAGATAAGAGGCTATACGTGTGACAGAAAGCCTGCTACCTGCTTCCATGGTGACGCTGAGGGGCTGTGGCGCTTCCTAGGAATACATGATGCTCCTTAGTACAGAGCTGCATGGTTTGAAAACTGTGATGCACATTTAAATATTTGTGTTATAAAGAAAGAAGGTGAGATCTGGGGTCTACGCAGTCTCCAACATAGTAGCAGCCCTGGGATCAAGCCAGGCATGGTTCTAACTGGAAGATGCTTGTTTCTCTGTAACTACATATAGATGAGGATGGGTTAAAGTTCCACAGAGATGCACCAAAGTTATTATCATATCAAAATATATAATCACATTCATAATGAATTATGAATTCATGACATCAGCTCTTGAACATTTTTTTTTAGTATATGCTTTATCTTGAAGACAAAACAACACAGACCAGATACAGAGGAATGGGGTTGTCCTCTCCCAACCTTCAACCCCTTCTCTCACCAGAGCTGACCTGTGCTAACACTCCATTGTGCATTGTGTGCCCTTTGTTATTTACCTCATGCCTTTTCTCTTCTCCCTTCTCCCATCCTCCCTCCCCTGCGAATGTAACCCACACCGCATTTCACCTAACTCTTCTACAGTCACACAGTGAGACCCCTTGCCAGACTCAGTGCTTATGATGGCATAGCCCAAGCCAAGGCAAGTTCTTCCTCCTTCCCTCCTTCTCTTTTGTCCTTTCCCAAATGACCAAAATTGTTCGTGTATTTACCTGCTTTCCCAGGACACCTTTAACTAAAGAGCAAAAGGCCATGGTAACCTGCAGGCTGGCCCTGGCCTGGCTGTTTGGAGGCCACAGTCACACCGTTGCCCCATGTGGTACATAGTGTCTCTGAGCATACACTCCTGGAAGCAAAGGATTCCTACTGTGCAAATTTCTGTTCTGGTGAAATTCATAAATAATGTAATTCTTTCCATTTGATCCCAGGGCCAGATGGCAAACTCCCAACAGGCAACTCTTTTCTTCTGGAATTCTTTGGTCCCGAGCCACAGTAGCTGACCCACCCAGAGACCTGAACCTGTCAGATTATAAGTGCTATTGTGGATTAGCCCATCCTTCCAGGTTGGCTGCAGCCAGGAGTGCAGCTCAGAGAGGAATGGACAATGGTTGCCCAGAACAGATGCTACTGTGGAAAGCAACCTCTCTCTCTCTCTGCCTGAAGTTGCCAGATCCCCACTGGGCACCCGAGTCAGGCCACAGCACACATAAGCTCGGGGCTCTGAAGCCCTTATAGGCAACCAGATGTGCAGGGAATGACAGATCAAAGGCTGCTCTCCAGATGTCCCCTGCTGGGGGTGAGCAGCCAGTCCAGAAGTGTCCCCTTTGGCAACTGCTGGGACTCTGTCACTGCTGGCTCAGGAGGAGGCTGGCAGAATAGGCTCCAGAAGAGACAACATTAAAGGGACATTTGGACCTCACTGTGATGCTAAGCTGACAGCTCTATGAAGTTCCTAATATTTCATCAATGCTGTTTGCAATTTGATGGAAGCGATGGTGATTCTGCTGTGGTGCACCTCAGCATATGTCTTCCACGTGTGGCTTCTGAGCCATGCCAGGACAGGAGTGAGTTTGTTACCATGGCTTCCAGATTAGGATGGAAAAATCTCACATACCCTCCACTCCTATTTGGAATGAGAACATGGCCTTTGGCTTTGCTCCAGCTTCTTGATCCTTTCTTCCAAGTTGTTACCCCTGAACACAACTTGAACCTGAAAAATACTGGGCACTGAACAGAGGGACCTGCTGAATCCAAAGACAGTTAAAAATGTGTGTGCATGTGTGTAAGATAGTTAAAAATGTGTGTGTATCTATGAAGATGTGTGTACTAGATCCATGTAAATATAATTAATGTATTCACAATGAAAATATTCTCATAGACATGTATATCTGTTATTGGTCCTTTTAGTCTCCATTTAACTTCTTTCTTCTCTGCTTCCTCTCTCTCTCTTTCTCTCTCTCCCTCTCTTGTCTCCATCTCTCTGTCTGGTTGGCATTGGATATGAGTAGAGGAGGGCAGGAGGAGTGACCCGGGTCCTGAAGACGCTGCCCAAAGTGACGGTTGCTCATAGAAGACAATGTTTGAATGCTATGAAGTGAGGAGCTGCCATCCTCACCATTGCCATCACCTAGACCATGTTTCTCCAATGCCATTTGGAAGGATACATGAGGCTTACTATGTCTCCATGGCAATAAGCAAGCCTTGAGGAAGCTGGTTCGACTTCTCATTCTGAGCTCTTTCTAACTGAATTATCCTATGTTATTATAATGCCTTCCTAACAATAATCTTGGTGCAAAAGAGTTTTGCATCAACTTTGTAAGAATAAAACATTTTTGTCTCCATAGTTTTCTCTAAAATTAAACAAAATAAACAACAAACAAACCACAGCTTGAGCAGCCCTCATTCAAAAACACAAAACTCAAAATCTGAAAGCATCTGAGTATTGACACGTTGCCACAAATGGAAAACTCCTCAGTTGAGCTCACATGATGGTTGTAGTCAAAATGCAGGTGCATTAAGAATATTGTACAATTACCTTCAGGCTATGTGTACAAAGTGTGTGAGACATAAATAAAATTTGTGTTTAGACTTGGATCCTATTCCCAAGATGTCTCATTATGTATATGCAAATATTCCAAAATCTAAAATAAAAATAAAAATAAATCTGAAGTATTTGTAGTTCCAAACATTTAGGAGAAGAGAGCAATCTGCACTAGCTGGTGTTTAGTTTATATTAGTCACTCTCATAAATACTGGTTTACCTAATCTTTTTAACAACCCTATGGAATGGGTCCTTGTATCCTTTTACAGATGAGAAACTGAGTCACAGAAACATCACGAAGCTTTCTTGAGGTCTATTAAGTGGTCAGATCATGCTTTAGATTTGATGGTCTGCCTCATAGTTTGTATTCTGATCAGCCTCCCTTGTCTTTCAAGCGAAAATTCTTCATTATACCATTCCCAGAAGCATGAGCGTGTATTAGTTACTTTTCTATTGCTGTAACAAAATACTTCAGCCAAAGCAACTTATAAAGGCTCGCATCCTCAACTGCAAAAATCATGAAGCTGAGAGGACAAGTAGAAATGATAGAGTCATTAAATTCTCAAAGCCTGATCCCACGGATGTACTTCATTCAGCAAGGCCACACCCCCTTAAACAATATGGTCAACTAAGGACCTTGTGGTCAAATGCCTGAGACTGTGGGGGCATTCTCATTCCAACTACCATGGACAGTATGCTTTGATCTCAGTGGACTGACATTCCTCCATGGTCTGATCAAGTTCAAAGGCCACTGTGGAACACTGGGTGGCTAGTTCTTTCCAACAGTGGGCTGCTGGTTGAACAAAAGGTCCGAAGAGAGGTCAGTGAATGCCCATGGTTATAGGGAAAGCCTATGTACCATGTATCACACACACGTGTTCTCATCCAACCACAGCCATTGGACAAGCCACTGGGCAAAATATCACAGCGGTTTAGTCTGTCCATTTGGTGTCACACAGCATGGCAGGTGCTCACCTGTGTGGCTGTGTGGATTCTTACACAACCCCTTAGAGTGGGATCTTCTGCCTCCTCCTCTCTGGTTAAGAAACAGTCATTAGAGATCTATAGGTTAGTTCTGAGGAGTTGGCTGGAAACAGGCGAGGGTCAGATTTGAGGAACTCTAGGCTGGCAAACCTTCAGTGACTTGGCAGCCCCGATGGACAATGTGGATGACGGATCAGGGACCTGGTAAGTGTGCTGTCCTTTAGGGGAATCAAGCATGATTTCCTGGACCACTTTATGACCACCTCTGCTTTATAAAGAATGGCACAATGGGGAAAGCTGGAAAGAAAAGTGCTCGCACCCTCCGTGGCTGACTCAATCGTTTCTACAAGTGCCCTGTATTTATAGCTGGAGCGGGAACGCGAGCAGCAGCTGCTAGCTGTTATTTCGAAGAACTTCAGGCTTCCGACCAAAATAGTCTCTGAACTTCTGAAACTCCCAATTCTAACAGTCTCGAGGAGGAGTCAACCAATATCCTAGAATTTGAGAGGCTATTTTTAGCCTTGAAATAAACCATGCTCTTCTCACTACCCCTTAGCCCAATCTCCCACTCTGACCACTAAGCTGATGTTGAACATAGGGCAGGTCATATGCAAGGCTAGTACCCAGAGATGCCCGATTAGTGATCCAATAGAAAGAAGAAAGAAAGGTCTGGAAAATATTTTTAAGTTAAAAATTATTCCATTGAATCAAGGAATCGTTTACAATATGTTCATCGATGTAGAGGCACAGCAAGGCTGTCTCTAAGCTTCACAAAGTGTTTATTAAAATAGCTGTGGCCCATATGCATACTATACTGCATGTCTGCATCCTCTGTCTGAATATATTAAGCTTGGTAAGTTATGTGTCTTATTCATCTCTTCTTTATGGAAAGCTGTCCTGGGGTAGGATGAAGATGGACACTGACCCTCCACCCCACCCCCCATAGGCCTCTGTTTGCTGGGATGTTTGCCCCTGCCAGCATCCCAGAGTCAGCTTCTGCCCGTCACTTCTCTCCCATCCTTGGTTTTCCTCCATGCCTGTAGTCCTCTAAATCAGTAACTGTGGTGGTAGCTGGTGTTGGCTGATTTTTTTCCTCTGAGGACCACAATGTCTTTGGGTGAAGATGCCTCAGTTGGCCCCTGTGAATGGCTCTTTCCACTGTGATGGTGTGGATGGGGGCAGGGCGGGGCGTTAGTGGAGAACTAACCTTGTCCCTGCTAAAAGGCGGGCTTTCTACTTCAGTTAAACATGTTAAGATCTTGCCTTAACAAAGAGTGGCAAGGGTGGGCGGTGCTGAGGCTGGGGATCAGCACCTCCCGCTGTCAGGTTCCAGAGTGCCTTGCCTTGGTCACAGTTCTTAGATCTCATGTTTACCATTTTGTCAGATTTCCTCAACTGTTTGACTAGATCTGGTTCATTCCTGAAAGCCCCAAGATCCAGAAATTTGTGGATCCTGAAGATGCCTTACTCATCCGCTACAAAAGTTTTATGGTGTCCCAGCATGCTCAGAATGAAAACCCAGCATCATCCGGGTGCTGAGCATCTCGCCTCATTCAAGTCTCCAAGGTAAGATTTAACATACACCTCCTGGGCTCATTTAATGGACCAGTGGTTTGAAGCCTAGATCAACTAAATGGCTATATAAAATTGCCCAGCTATAAGCAGAGTGCAGCAAAGCCCTGTCTTTTCCTAACTACAAAAACATTCCTTTCTTCTCCCTTCTCAGGGGAGACCTGCTCTTCCTTTCTCTCTAGCTCAATCCCTATGCCCAGAGACAGAACAGCAAGTCTCCAGTTTGCTCTGAGAAAGATCATCTTCAGAGGCCCTGGAATACATTCAATTTCTCTTTGTTGTTAAAAGCAGTAGCTATCAGATGGTTACAAGCTGGAAATCTCTTGGAAGTTGGCTCTAACACTTTACTTGTTCAGAGAAGGTAGCATCTTTGAAGACTGTGCAAATGATTTTAATGACAGTGACAATCGCATTGATGGCAGAGTGATCACAGAGAAAATGGTTCAGCATGATCTCATTTGGGACTGATACAGCCTAGATGTCCCAAAATGGTACAGGTCAGGGGTCTCAATCAGGTTCGTTTTCTCTAGCAGTTAAAGAATTAAAAGGCGGGAATATTTTGAAGTGCAACAGGCCTGGAGTACCACTGATAGAACCAGCAGTTAAAGAAGAGCGTTTACTGAGGGTGAGGAAATACATACACAGCAGGGCACAGATAAAAAGACCTTCAGCAAAGCTGGGGTGGGGTGTGGGGATGCCCAGAGATCCAGTCTAGGGGTTTTAAAGTGACTGAAGAGTCTTTCTTCCCTGACTCCATCGTTGGTCAGTTTAAAGACAGGATGGTTGATTGGTCTGCAATGGCTGCATGACAGGTCCTGAGCAGGGTTTGAAGTTGTTGAGCAAGTCCATCAGCACGAGGCATGCTGGTGGGAAACAAATGATGGTGGGATTTTGCCTCAAGTAAGTAGGTTGAGGAAGAAGCCAGCCATCTTGGAAATTCACTGCCTTTATTACCTAACCATGTCTTCTCTCCTTATCTGTCTGCCTACCAGGCTGTCTGTCTTTCCTAGTGTTTTGGGGTTATGCAGAGAGAACGCAAAGATATCATTGTGACCATCAAATATTTGTCCCCAGGAGCAGAAGGCCACCGTGAAATTCTCCCACATTCCTAGCCATTCATTTTCCTTTCTCTGATATTTTATTTGCATAAAAGAAGACTTCACAGGAACCAGGACTGGGAACAAAACGGGGCCATGTCTCACTCGTTCTGCTCCTGCCAAATCATCTGTAAATTATAGTTCATCGCTGTCTTTTCATTAATTGCACATATTCTTTTGCATTTGGCTGCAAATTCCATCACTTTGGCCAAAAAAACATGTGTGTACTTCTGCAGCAACACAAAGTAAGCACTTTGAAAGGACAAGCAGTTCAGAGAGAGGAGGTAATTTAACCAAGAAAACCAAGTGCCTGAGGAGGTAGAACCTGACGTTATGAAACACAGTCTCCTTCTAGCCTCAAGTAGTCAGGTAAATACAAACAGGATATGGCAGCTCAGACTGGATATGCTCATCGGCTCTCAGCACCCTTCTTCATGCTGTCCTGCCTCCATGGTGGGTTGTTTTGTTTTGTTTTTTATCCTTTTATCTTCCCCTCTTCATGAGCAGACGATGCAACAAAACCTTCTTTACCTGGGAGTGTAAGTTTTAGTTCATCACCCTGTCCTTGAAATAGGTTTGCATAGTTTTTGACCTCTGGGGTGGGGGTGGGAAGTGGGGGATGGTTGGGTGGGGTGTTCCACTTGCATAGGACCTTCTCATCCTGAAAAGTCTGACTCTGAGTTCCTGTGTTTAGTAACACTTTATTCTGGGCACTCTTGCCACCATCTTGTTTGCCCAAATGTCAACTGGAAAGCCCAGTGACCAGTCTCAAGTATTCACTTGTATTGGGAAGAAGCAAAAGAAACTTGTTCTTACTACTGCCATTTGGTTTTCAGGCTCCATTTAATCATAAGGAGAAACTTAGTTCAAGATCCCAGGCTCCAGGGCAGCCACGAACTTCCCAATAGCTGGAATAAATTCTGTTGTAAGGAGACACTTGTCTGAGTCTAGCCATCTCAAGGACAACTTCTCCATTTTTCTGGCAGGGTCAAACAAGTTCAGGTCCCAAGGCCTAGGGACCAGCTCTTATCCTGATGGTGGAAAAACATAACAGTAGCTTGGCAGAGATGTTTATGTTTTGCAAGCTTAAATATCCATTGATATTCTGGTTTGGGGTTGCATTTCAGCTCCCAAGTCCGTTCTGATGGATCAGTAGGGGCTTAATTACAATGAAGCTTTGTCATCTGCATTGACCTGGTGTTTTGAACCATGTTGAATTTAGGCAGACCCTGGAACAACTGATTAAGTCAAGGTCAGGTGTCAGGCTCATCTTGCCTTATGTGCCTCCCCGCATTAGGCACACGGTCAATGAGCTGCCTTCATTGGCAGATTCTCGAGACAGCTGAATGGTATGATGAACAAGCTTCTCCCCACTCCCTTTCTCTTCCTCCCTCCCCCCAATACCTTTGTTTCTTCTCCTTTTTTCACCTTGTCTCACGTATCTCAGTTGACCTCAGACTTAGTATGTGGCCAAGATGACCTCAAATTTCTGACCTCATGCCCATCTTCAGTCTACATGCAAGCATCACTGTACCTGGTTCACACACTGCTATGGATCAAAGCCATGACTTCATGCATGCTAGACAAGTATTCTGTGGGTGAGCTCTAGCCCCCAGATTCTCTTTTAAAGAAGGCTTTGAGTTTCTGTTCTCCTAAGTCTCTTGGAGTTTCTTTGTTGGAGGTGAGACACCGTTAGTGTTCTGAAGCTCTACTCTACCTGTGTAGTGCTGTCTATGTCTGATGCTGAGTGAATGAGTTCTATGATATGTAAATTATATGCTAATGACAAAAGCAGAATAAACAGCTCATGACTTCTGCTTTGGAGAACAAAACTCAGAGATGTTACTCTGACCTCATGATGGAGCAGAGTCTGAGTCCCCAGGAGGGATGGAGCCATTGCTTGCTCTCTCTCAAGCTCCTAAGGCTGTTTGTCTTTGAAATCTTGCTAGATTTACAGCCAACAAAAGCCAAACCCAATCCCTCTGGTTTAAAGCCCTGGTGAATCCAGGAGAGGGCTGGCTTTTCCCCCTTCCATTTAAGCAAGCCATTCGTGTTGCTTAGGGTTAGCAGACTGGAAATATCTGCAGGATATTATTTCCCCACATTAAATCGTATAATTATATGTATTTTAATGGAAAGTTAATTTGTGATTTCTCAGTAATCAACACCCTGTTGTGCAATGGCTTTGGGAATCACCACACATGAATCCTTTCCCTTGACACAGTGTTCTTTTCTGTAACTCTGGAGGTCCATGCTAAGCCCTGTCAGGGCCTACCTGGTTAGAAAGGCAATGCCGTGTTTATATTTTTGACTTTCAGTACTTCAGAAAGATCAGATTTTGTGACTGCAAGCTGAATCCGGACTTCTCAGATGTGCTTGGTCTTGACAGCACACCAAGAAAGCAAGCTTGAGGAAGAAGAGCAGTGTATACAAAACTCTCCGTGCTCTAGTCCGGGGAAATAGGCTCTAATAAAGGATTCCCCAGACTCCTTTCCTTAGGCAATGTGTTTTCCATCTTATTGGCATTGACCTCTTTGGTTATGTCTAGGCTAGCCTTCCTGAAGACCATCATATGGCACATTCCCTGGGTCTATATGGGAGGCAGTTACGGTTTGTATTCTGGGAAAAGAGGATTTAATGTGGCACTGGAAAACTCTGGGAAAAGACCGAAGGACAGCTGCTGGCAAAAACTAGATCCTGAGCTCTTGGTGATATGGAGAACATGGAACACAGAACTGTTCCCAGAGGCTCTCCAGACGCCAGTGGGATGCTCCAATGTCTAAGGGAGCATCCTACAGGAGCGACCCTGTGAGAAGCCTCAGGGAGCCCACATCTACTCCTGGAACCAGCTGCTGACCAAAGATAAACCTGGAGCTTCTTTCTCTCTTCTGTTTCTAGATCTACCAGGGTCTCTCCTGCTGGGAAACTCAATGTTGCCGTTCTCCTCAACAACTTCTTTCTGCCTGGCAAGGGGTGAGGAGAGACCAGCTGCCTGTCGGCCCCGCTCCTACAACACACAAAACAAACCTCACCTCAGTGTCCCAGGCTTAGCTTACATTTCCAGGATGAGCAAGTCTGGACCTTGTCCTTCGTAGTGAGGCTCTCATGATGCTTTGATGCTTCCTCCATTGAGCTTATTATGTTTGTGAGTGTGAATTTGTTGATTTCATGTTTTGTGGATCTTTACAGTGCATGCTTCCTTGGGGAATGTGTTCAGCTTGCTTTTTTCTACTATGTATCTAATTCTACCACACTTGAATAAATTCTGAATTTAAATTTGTTTCTTTAGAAGACTAATGGGGAAAAGGCAATGGCAGAGGGCATAGGGAGAATGTATAATATACTAGGTTAATATAATATGCTTAATATAATATGTATCTGAATGAAAATTTCTTCACCATGTGCTTTTCTTGAAATAGAAAACTTTTTTCCCTGGGATGTTCTATCACTCTTCTTTATCATTTACAATACACTTCTATCTAAAAATAATAAAAAATACCAAACATCAATTATTTAAAAGATGCTCTTCTATATACTGAGGGAAGGAATGGTCAATCAGTTACTAAAAAGAATATGATTCCTACCTTGCTTCTAAGGAGTTTAGACCTAATACATTGGTTCCACCACAATCCAAATTTCATGTTTGCTTCCTATTTACGCCTGAATTTGCCCTTCTATCTCATAAGAAAATATGATATGTAGTTTATTGTGTTTTTATAATATACATGTGTTATTGATGTCACTTATGCATGGTTCAGATGTTCTATTAGCTTGCTGAGATGTTGGATAACCTTTGTGTTGGGTAGACTGCTGTCTACCCCCAGAGCCCACTCACTGGCTGTGTATTACCATGTCAGACATAGCTTCAGTCATCTTCGCTTCGATCTTGACTTGAGGAAACATATAGTGTTTAAATCTCCTTTGATTTTGGACAACACTGAAATACTATAATGTCAAATCTTGTTTATCCTCCTTGTACAAAGGAGGTGTGGCTAAAAATTGTCCTCATTCCAACGTAATATCGCAGCATCTACCCACCAGGTTAGAAGTCTATCTAGTTAGAGGGGGATTTTAATTAAAGAACATAAAATTTAAATGGGTTGGAAAATGTCAACATGGCTTCCTATTTTGAGCCCAACACAGATGATAGAACAAGAGAGTATAAATGAAAATTAAAGAAAACCAAATTTCAAGCAGATGTCAGTGTCTTTTCTTCTTTTATCCATGCAGAGAACCACGGATGTGTTTGAAATGGCTTACCAGGCACGAAAGCTAAGGCAGAATAAGAGAGGTCATTAAATAAGCAATTAAATTACAAATAGATTGTAGAAACAACAAGCTGTGGTGAACCAAATGGGCTCTCTTTTGCCCCATATTTGGATGTTGAAGGAGGAAATAAAAATCTTTGAACTCCCAAAGCGTTGGATATGTAGACTGTGCAGAGAACTCAGACATCCCACAGCCGTTGCTTTTACGCTGCACATTGGAGCTGGGAGAGTGTCATCTCAGAGATTTTTCACGTTGGAAATTTTCCACTCAAACACATGTACTCCGGGAAAAACTTGAAGTGTGAAAACATTCTGTTCCAAAAAAGCTGAGGCATGACAGCTAATGAACACGCTCTGAAATGAGAGTAGATGTGGACAGAGATGTCTATTACATTCATTAATACTAAGACCTAATCAGATGTTTAGCGAATTGTTCTTGTTATTGTTCAAGTGGAAATCAGTAATATATTGACCCCCCCCCTACTATACCTGAAGCTTTATTGTCAGGTTGAAAAGCATCTTCAAGTGCATGGCATGTCTCGCCCTGTGTTTCATATTGCCTTACAAATTTGTAAACGTCCCAGATTCAATTTTCAATCGATACCTTTCAAGTTTTGGCACAGAGAGATGTTTTTTGGCTATGGCAGTGGGTGCTTTAGTCCCTTGTGTGGCAGTCAGAGCTGACACCCATCCCTTATGCACTACTAAGAGGTCAACGTCTAGGTTTCTTCCCTCTAGGTTTAGCTGAAGCAAGACCAAAAGGAGATATGGACAGTATATAAAGGAACTTCATTTTCCTTTCCAAGAAAGGAGAGATGGCTCTTGGGCTGGAGTCCCACACGGCACCCAGGCCCTTGCCATCACTTATAGATAGGTAACCTCCCATCTGTATCCACACCCTGCTCATTGAAGGGCCCCTTACGGCCTAGCCCTTGCTGTGCATCCAAGGACCCAGTCCACAGCAGTCTCCAGCCCCCGGGATTCTGAACACCAGAAAGGCATCCTCAGCCACAGAGGCCCCACAGGCAGCCAGTTGGTGACAGCCTGTACCCCAGCTGCCAGCCTGTGCACCAGAAAGCCGGCCTCATTCTCTGACCCCAGCACAGCTCAACCTATGCAATTCCCAAACTCTTGCTTCTCAAAGACCGCCATGACCATTGGGCTAACAGCTGTGGTCTAGGTGTGCCCTCCCCCCAAAGTTCTTATGCAGGGAATTTAATTTCCCCACAACAGTGTTGAGGGATGGGGACTAATCCCAGATGATTAAAGTGTGAGGGGGTTGGCAGTTGTTTCCATGAGGGCGTGAATTTAGTTATCCTTCAAGGGAGTCCTGTGAAGGGATTCAGCCATCTCCTCACTCCTCCCGCCCTCTTCTTGCCCTTCCTCCTTTCTTCTGTGGCCATATGCTGGCCCTGGACTGATGTGGGCTCTCAGTCTGTCTCTCAGGCTCAGGTGTTCTGCGATGGCAGCATAAAACAAAAGCCCCAGTCTCCCCAGATCTCATCTGAGGTATTTAATGAATGAAACCGCTGTAAGGAAACTGCTTCTTTCTTAGAAGTGTGACCTTCCTCCAAGGTGAAGGAGAAACTCACCTTCTTCATGGCAGATACCAAATGTAACTTGGCATCTGCTTGCAAACTTCTTTTTTGTGTGTGGTTTAAGTGTATGTGCATGTGTGTGCGCGCATGTATTCGAGAGTATACACTCATAAGTTTGTGTGCGAGAGTATACACTCATAAGTTTGTGTGCTTATAGAGGCCAGAGGTTGACATTGGGTATCATCTTCAATCTGTCTTGTACATCCCATCTCTCTATCTCTTTGTTTATATCTCTATCTATGCATCCATCTATCTATCATCTCTCTATCACTCTATCTGTCCATCCATCTATCATCTAACTATCTATCTATCTCTATCTATCTATCTATCTATCTATCTATCTATCTATCTATCTATCTATCTGTCATCCATCTATTTTTGAGACAGAGCCTCACTGTGTAGCTCAGGCTGGCAGAAGTTTGCTATATAAATCAGGATGGCTTGGAAATCACAGAGATCTGCTGCCTTTGTCTCCTAAGTGCTGGAATTAAAAATACGCTTACCTAATTTTTTGAGACAGTGTCTTTCACTGAACCTGAAGCTTGCTGATTCCACTAGATTGATTAGAGCCAGAAAGCTCCAAGGATCCTCTGTCTGTCTTCCAAGCACCAGGATTTCCGTAATGCTCCTGTGGATTTAGGGGAATCGACTCTTCATGACTGTGCGTTCATGCTTTATTTCTCACAGCACTGTTGTGCAGAGTCATCCACTAAAAGCCCACTCACAGTCTGAACTTATCAGTGGTTGTCAGTAGCATGGCACCGAGATGTGCCGATAGCACCTTTTCAGTCCTCATGGTAGCTGCTGGTACCCATTTTTAATTTGTTTAAGTAAACCCCAAAGTATCAAAATGCAAAATATAAAGTTGTATGGTGAATGGACCTTTATTAAGCAAAGAGAATTACCTTCTGGAGCTATTTGAGCAGAATACAGTTGTTCATTCAAAACAAAAATGAAGAGTAAGCTAATGAGCCCGGCAATACTAAGCACTAAGCATAAGAGATTTGTGTAGAAATTCAAATGGAAAGGAAAAGAAAAAGGCCCCAGGACTTTCTGTAAGCTTTCCCACTGTATGCCAACGTCTACAGTTAAGGCCAAAATTTGAATGTACTTTTTTTTTTAACTGATCAGAAGAATTGAATGTTTCCAAAATTAAAAACAGAACTTTAAGTGCCAAGATAAGAGTCAGTTTTCATAATAAACATATAATACAACCATCTACAGAGACTGTCTAAAAACCCTGGCTGCCTTGCTGTTCCTTATGATAGAGCAGAGGCAACAAGCACCCATGACGCAGGACACATTTCTCTTTGCCTATGTGTTGTTCATATCCAAAAGCCTTTGTGGGAGTTGGAGATGTGGCTCGGAGGCGAGAGCACTTGCTGGGCAAGCCTGAGGGCCTAAGTTTCAATACCCAGCACCCATGTAGGAAGGCAGGCATGACTATGCATGCCTGCCATCCCAGTGCTCTGAGATAGTGCGATTTCTAGGGCTTGCTGGCTCCCGACCTCCAGTCTACCTCCAGGTTCAGTGAGAGACCCTGGCCAAGGAACAAAGACTGAGAGCAGAACAGGGTACCCAATCCCAACTTACTCTTGCCTTCTCTTGCTCATTCACATGTACATGTTCACATACACACACAGGGACACATGTGTGCACCCGTGAAACAGACAAGTAAATGTAAAAAGATCATTAAAAATAAAGCTACTGAGTATAGATACTGTCAGATGACATGTCAGGAATGACAGCAAATTGATGCAGAGGACGCCTTGAGGACGTTGCAGGTGATATTCTTGTAGGGGAACATAAACAATTTTGAAATTTTTGTCAAAAGAAGCCACATAATCCTGAAGAACAGAGGAACTGAGTTCCTGCGAGAAAGTCAGCGTCACGTGTGATTTCAATTAAGAGCAGTTCTCTGGGTACCAGTAGATGTTCAACATTCTGGCTCACCATGCTAATTTGAACTTGGTTTTCAGTGGACCAAGAATGGTGCAGATTAGATGTGACTGCTACAACAGCCAGGTTTCAGTGTGAGTGGAAGAGAAGCCAAGGAATTGCATGAGGATGCCCAGTAAAACCAGGAGCTGTTAAAGAGTCAAATCATAGGTAGTGGACAGATATGTATGTTTGGGGTTAGCAAGAATTCCCCCTGATAGTCTCACCTCTCAGCGTTTTTCTTGAATTGAGCAGCAGTTGAGCTGTTGACTCTTTGCTGGGTGGGAAGAGTGTTGATCGTGGTGGATGTCTCTGCGACCTTCACTGGCAGCGGGGTGATGAGGTGCAGGAAGCAAAAAAGAAGTTTAGTGCAGCACAATTCAGTATCCAGGGTTGCTTCAAACTTGGAGAGTCTGATTCGAGTTGTTTGCTTTTAGGCACATTTAACTACAAGTGCAATCCAGTGAAAATAATTCTTGTGATGATTGACTCAATCCCGCATGCACAGCAAAGCATACCCAGGTCTCTTTGAAGAACAAAGTACATTAAATACAGATCAGACAAGACTACATTGGAACTCTTTGCAAAGTTCATATAGGTAGGTTCTATAGATGGATTGAGAAAACCATGTTTATGAGAAGGGCTATGGAGTAGTCTGTGCAGAAAGTCTTTGGCTACACAGATTGCTCCAAGGTCACCAGGCCAGAAACCACTCACTCCAGTCGTCAATGTAAAAAACACAGGTTGGTTCTTCCTTTGAAGGAACAACCCTGTGTGCTTAACATTTGAGGTTCCCCTAGTGCCTGTCTGTGAACACAAAGACCTCCATGTTCCCTACAACTTCACAAGACCTGTTACCCAGTTTATTTATTTCCGCTTGCCCTGGAAGAAGAGGTCATGCTATTTGGACCAAGTTCAGTGTAAAATAAGTAACTGATAGCCAAAGATGTGTAAAGGAGGCATGTAGGATTTGAGATTTATTTAAAATTCTCCTGGTCACAGGCTAGGCGACTCACAGGCATTTGGTTCTTTTCTTTGCTTCCTCTACCTTTCAGAGTATGATAATGAAAAGTATGTATTGCTAATGATTCACTGAATAAAAAAACTGAAAAGGGGGGATGGCTGAGAAGTATAAGGAATCCACTAGGGACCCACTGGTTCCCATCACTTTCTGAAGTTTTTCATTGACACATTTTAATTATTTTAATATCTAATCAAGTCTTACCACACAGCTGGGATTTGAGGGTAAGACAATGTCAATTAATTAAAAATTTTAATCAAATTATAAATAAGACTGAGGGAAGGAAGAAGAGGAGGAAAGAAATGCAAGAAGGAAAAACATCTATATTCCTAATATCTATCAAGGTCTTTCTTTCTTTCTTTCTTTCTTTCTTTCTTTCTTTCTTTCTTTCTTTCTTTCTTTTGTCAACGATTTCAGAGAATTAAACATACTTAATCTAATCAAAGGAAACTGATGAAAGGACTCTGAGCCAGCCCTAGCATGGCAAACACAACTCTAGCAGACCTTGCCCTCCTCTCCCATTCCCTCTGCCTTGCTAAAAAACTGTTAGAGTACAGTCCTAAAACTAGCCACTAAGGTCTACTCTCTTATTTGAACAATTCCTCCTCCTGAGACTGACTACCTAGGTCCAGCTATTAAAGCACTGAAGTTCAGCAACCAACTAATTACCATGCGCAATTAAAATTAAGCACCTCATCCTAACACTGGGTTTTCTAGTTTACCATTATGAACCTCCATTTGCTATGGCTGCTCTGTCTCCTCTCTATCCAGAAACACTTCCCTCTCCTCTGGGACAAATATCCCTTTCATCTCTCCCTTGCCTCTTTCTCCCCTTTCTCTTGTTCCCTTTCCTTTCTCTCTCTTCTTCTATCTCCTATCTTTGTTCCTTTTCCCTTCTTTTCTGTCCCTCTGGGACAAATAAATCTCAATTGTGCTGAGAACTTGGTCTTGGGTGTCTTGAGCCGACTCCAAGGTTCCCCACGTATGGCAATCGCTCGGGTCTGAATTATTATTATTTCATTTTTTAATCCAAATCAATAGGTTTTAATTATATGTGCTCTTTAGTGTGTTTGAAATCTGTTTAATAAAACATGTTTTGAGGAAGCACTTGAATATTTTTTAACCACTGTATTTTAAAAGATTTTTTTTCTAAGACAAAGACCTTCAGCTATCCCCTTGTAGCAGTGGCTCTGACATCATACTTTGATGTGCAAAAGTCCCAATTAGTCATTCTAAACCATACTCTTGACAGTACCTGTGTTTCCTTCTTTTTTTCTTGCAGTATGAATATATTCATTATCTGATAATGATACTATTTTTCAGCATATTAGGAAAAATGTTAAATTAATGAATCAGTAACCATCTTGGTGGCTGGAAGCTTCTTGACCAATATGTTGCAATTAAAACAGGAAACATTTCATGTGTCTGAGCATGTAGTCACTCACTGCTGGTACTGTTTAGGGGAGATTACAGAACCTTTGAGACCCTGGCTTGTCTAGCAAGATAGGAGTTACTGTGGGTGGGCTTTGAGGCTTCCACTCACTTCTGGTGCTATCAGAGCATTTTCTTTCTCATTTCCAAGGTGCACATAACATATGACAGTAGCTCCTTAAACCATGGACAGAGCTGCCCCCATGGCCATGTCATTTCTTCCTTGATGGACTCTACTGTGATACCATGAGCCAAGATCCCTTCTCATGTTGCTTTCATCGAGTAGTTTGTCCTTGTGATAAAAATGTTACGTGCAACTGTCAAAATCTCTCTGAAATGTCGAGAGACCAGTTTTCAGGCCGCCTCACAGTTTCTTTTGTGCTTGTGAGTTAGGCCCTTCCTGTGAGCAACCTTTGGTGTTGTATGACCATGTCACGGGAGCTTAGGCTCTTTTCTTAGGATGCATGGTTTTCTGCCATACTGTGGAGTTGTAGGTCCCCACATGGGCACCAAACATGTGTAATGGCCTGGCTTCCGGGTTCAGGGAGACGGGATAAGGCATAACACCATGAAGCCAAAGACATTGAATTTAGATTTAGATAATGAAAGACTTCATTCAAGAGGGGTTTTGCAATTACAGGAAAAATGAAGCTTCAGAAGGAAAAAGTTCCTGCCAACACCTGCAGACCAGTTGTGGAAAGATGTCCACAAAGGACCAGGCATTCTCAGACAGCGGCAATTTGTATTTGCTTATTTCCAGTTTAGTGTCATTGAAAAACGCGTCCATCTTCCTTTCCCCAAATAAACAAAAAAACAAAAACAAAAGAAAACTGGCGGTGCAGATGAAAAAAAGCAGAGTGAAGCTAAGGCACGCGGTGCTCTTCCACCAGACACACACACACACACACACACTGAGTAAACCAGACAGAAATGATTCAGTGGTAAACTCAGCTCTGAGGGAATGAGCACGCTCACCAATTTCTCTTTCCAGAAATGAGAAAAAGACATTTCTGAAACTCTAGTAAATGATCCAGTGAGTGAAAAAAAATTGCTCATTGAGTGAGAGATAAGATTGCAGTGAGAGCGGAAAAGGCGAGTGTGGAGTGGGAAATCACAGGGAGCCCGGGGTGGGGGGGGTGCGCCTTGCGGGAGTGGGCGCGTGCTCCACAGGCAGCTCAGAGCCTCAACAGACACCTCCACAGGCAGCAGAAGGGAGGGGAAGGCTCCACAGCAGCCCCACCCCCATGCTGCTGGGAGTCAAGGTGCCAAGAAACAGGAAGAAGCCATTCTTCCTGGGTGATGGAAAATAAGGAGAGAGGAACCAGTAACCATCTTGGTGGCTGAAAGGGAAGCAGAAGGAGGATCTGGTGGGGTTGCTACAAAAGCCACTCTTGGAATAGAAGCGTCTCATCTCGACACAGGAATACCAGGGTGTCACTAAATAAAAGTCAGCCTCAGGCATTCTTCTGGACTTGGGGAACCTGGTGGGCTTTAGAATGGAGAAGTTTTTTCAGTCCTTCTTCAGACACCCAAGCACTTCGAAACAAGGATGGGAAGTTCTCACTCATCAAATGACATCAAAATGCAGGAAAAACATGGGCTCCGTGGCACCTCCTCTCCGACTGATACTCTTGAGCCCCGTGGTTCATGGCAGATGAAGGATCACGCAGACTCAGCTCACACTGGCCTAAATGACCCGGTCATGATTCATATACAGAATACTTGCCGAAAAGCCTGTTGTAGGAAAAGCATGTGTTCACAGTGTTTAGGGTTACGACACGTATCTGAGAGGAACAGTTTTTAGGGAAGAGCAGAGCACCATGACTGCCGGGTTCTGTGACAGAGACTTCTCACCACACCATGGACAGAAGGCAGAAACAGGCAAACAATGAAGGCTTGGGGCTGGAGAGAGAGATTTCAGTGCTAAAGAGCACTCACAGCCTGCTCTTCCAGAAGACCCAGGTTCAATTCCCAGCATCCATATGGCAGCCCACAACTGTCTGTAACTCCAGTTCCAGAGGATCTGTCACCCTCACACAGATAGACATGCAGGCAAAACGTCAAAGCACATAAGTTAAGAATAAATAAATCGTTAAGAAAAGAAAGAATTAAAAAAAAAAACAAGTAAAGGGTCAGGTCAAGTTCTAACTCCTAAAGACCATCCTTCAGTGGCCTACTTTTTCTCTTGGGTTTTTAGCATATTGCAAATGGTCAAGTGTTCAGCACCTACATCCACGAAAACAGTTTCTCTCACACTGAGGAGGATGACACATGTTATCCTCTCATTGGCCTTCCACACTTTTAAGAGTTGAGTCAGGCACATGCATTTTCCCAGATGGGGACCAAAGCATGGACCGACTGACTTTGTTTGTGTCTGTTCCTCTTGGCCTGTCCTCTGTCTCTTTGCTGGACAGTATTGGGAAACAGTTAAAATATCCAGGTACTCAGGTAGCTCATACACAACACATCAAACTCTGATAAGGTGGTAAACTCAGTTTTGATTTTTATATGTTTTAAAGACATTTTTCTATCAATACTGTTCACAATTTAATTACAATAATTAACATAGTTTTCCAATATTATTTTTTTGCATTTGATTACATGCCTAAAATGTTGCAGCTGTGTTTACCTATATGCCTTTTGTCTTGAGCTTCATTTAAAATGAGAAGTAAATATCATTTTTATATATAGCTTTCCACTTGCTTTGTGAACTATTTTCATAATACCCCAATTTAGCCACAAACATCCTCTGCTGTGTTCAGCTCTCTCCAATTAGGGTTAGAGTGGGACAGGAATCAGCGAACGACATCAGTTCCCTGGCCCCCAGCAAGCAATGTTTCCAAGTACTAGAAAAATAAATATATTTCTCTTTATAAAAACAATGTAGATAATTTGTAGTCATATTTGGCTACCCATAGCTTTGCAGGCAAAATGGAACAAAACAAAAATCCTTTTTGGCGACTCTACCTCAAGGGAGGGAGGAAGAAAACAAGTTACTGACCAGAAGCCAATTTCATCTTGACTGTTCAAAAGAAAAGAAGAAAAAAAAAACAGTTAAGGACCACATTGCACAATTAAACAGCAGGTCAGTGCATCAGGCTCCTGCTGAACTGAGAGCTGGGCTGGGCTGGGGCTGGCTGTGATTCCTGCTACCACTGCAAGAAGAAAAGAAGGATCTGAAATGATGGTAGGACCCTAGGTACAGAATGTAGAAGAAGGTCAAGAACCAGTTCAAACACAGGCAGAGACGAAGAAATATTTTGATTGTTGATCATGGTCATATTTGAGACTTCCTGTGAAGTTGGAAAGGGTGTTGCAATGTAAATTCATAAGAGAAATCTTCATAATGTATTTTCCGGGAAGTCGCAATTGTACAAGTATCAATTACTTGTACAGTTGCCAGAACAAAACGCCCGAGGAAGGCAGCTTCAGGATGGAAGGGTTTATTTTGGCTCACAGTTCAAGGGGATTTGGAGCACCGCTTTGTAATGGGGTATGGAGGCAGGTGTGTGAGGTGGCTGGCCACGTTACATTTGTGGTCTGCAATCAGAGAGTGTTGATGCAGCCACATGGTCTTTTCATTCAGTCAAGGATCCCAGCCCATGGAATGATGGCTCTTCCAACTTCAATTAACCTAGTCTACAAACTTTCTCACAGACACGCCTAAAGGTTTGTATCCTGGGTGATCCTAGGTGCTATTGACTTGATCAAAACTGGACATCAAACACTTTTCTTCTTAATCTAGATAAGTATTTCAGAGGCAATGTGCACCTACCAGTGTGATGGACCAATGGAGGGCTTGAGAGAAAAACATCGAAATGGAAGCAGAGCTGTAGATCAGTGGTTCTCAACCTGTGGGTTCTGATCCCTGCAGGGGTCGGATGACTCCTCACAGGGATTACACATCAGGTAGCCTGCATATCAGATGTTTATTTGCATCACGATTCATAACAGGCAGCAAAGTCACAGTTAGGAAGTAACAAATGATACAATTTTATGGTTGGGGTGACCAAACATGAGGGACTGTAATAAAGGGTCTGAGCATTAGGAAGATGGAGAAGCGCTGCTGTAGAGGGAGGCTATGATGAGTGGTCTGTGGAGCATGTGTAACATGGAAGCAGGGAAGAGGAAGAAAGGGGTCTGGACAGGAAACCAAAAGTGAAGGACAACAGAATTTCCAGGTCACTTTGTTTCCTCCTGGCTTTTGGCAGAGACATGAAACATGCACATATGTGCACCCCCCATGCATATACACATGCACACAGACATGTACACACACACACGAATACACACATACATATACATACACATGCATACATATAAACATGCATGCATACATATATACACATACACCCTTCTTCTCATCAACTTTAATGCATCTTGAGGGGGAAGCTGAATTTAATCAGTGCTATTTGCATGCATATGGGTCAGGGATTATTTACTTCATCCAGGACAGTTTTCCAGGGGCTACACAATTGAGGGCTATGATTTCACATCATTCCATGCAAGAGCCTTCCTCCTCAGGGACGGGTGGACCTTGTGAAACCTTCCCCTGTGCTGTGAGTTCATGGAGCAGCAGCTGTGTCCTGTGCAGTAGCCAGCATTTTCCTGATTCTTTCCTGTGGGGTGGGGGGAGGATTACAGTGAGGCTGAAAAGCAGAGAATGTGTGCAGAGGGTTTTATTGTGGTGCATCATAGGAGCAATTTCCGGAACTGGTCATCAGACAATTGCACCTGACAGAATGCATACTATCAGTCAACTACCCCAAACCATTCCTTTTGCTCAACCTGGTCAGGAACCTGCATTGGGTAGCAGAAAACTTTTTGAACATCATTTCAGGACAGCTGAAAGTCTTAATTCATGACACTTCTGGGTGTTTCTCAACGTCAAAGATGTGTGCGAACATCATACTGAATTCTGCCATTTTCTAGTTTGTTCTGGTGGTAGAGCGTCACGGACGTAAGTGGACACGTTCAGAATTGCTCACTGTGCAGAAAGCCTCAAAGTCAACCTGGAACAAAAGCGTATTGGTTGAGCTGGGGCTGTAGATGAGTTCTGGCGTGTTCGCCTACTAGCCTGCGTGGTACACTGGTTCAAGTCCCAGCATGCGAAAGAAAGTATAAGCTTGGATTCTTATAGATGACAAGTGTTTCCCAGACCTACCTCATGTCAAGTCTTCAAATCTCATGTGAGTAATATAATGATGGTGATTTTGTAAGGCTAAAGCCAATTCATCTTACATAACTGCTCAGTATTAATAGCTTGCTACACACATCCTTTATCTGACTTAAATCTCCTCCCTTCTCACCAGAAGACTTACCTTCTAACATTTAGCCTTTTAGCTGTTTAGGACTGTCATATTCATACTATGTAATGTATGGTTTAATTGCACAATTTAAAATATAGTAGCTCGTTTGAATTTAGCTTTCTTATAATGGCATAAAAACTTACATATCAATTTGAGAATCAAAGAACGCCTGTAGCCATACCACCCTGAAATCACGTGATCTAGGCTGATATCAGAAGTGGTGTGGGGACAGACAAGGTAGGGTTTGGATAGGAAAATGAAAATGTGTCACGGTAAAGGAAATAGCATTTCAGTATGTCATTGTGAACAAATACTTCAATATTGAGAAGTAGTAATAATAGGTGTTTGGGAGAAATGAAAGGCAGGCACACAGCAATAATGGAGCCTCTTGTAATTAATTCCATGATAAAAATTACATGGAATTTCAGTCGGTTTATTTCTTTTTATCCCTGGAGATGATAAATGGTAACTCATATAAAAGGCTGAGTTGGGACTGGGGAGATGTGTGGATAAAGTATTTGCTGTGCAAGTGTGATTATACAGGTTTCATCCTTAGCTCCCACAGGCTAGCCAACTGTTGTGTGTGTCCGTAGCCACAGTGCCAGGGAGGCAGAGACATTTGAATCTCTGGGGCTTGCTGGCCAGCCAGTCTAGCCAAATGAACTAGCTCCCAGTTCAAATGACTCACAACAAGAAAAGTAAATGGTAGCATGTGATTGCAGAAGACATTCTATGTCCATCCCTGCTCTTATGCTTATAATCCCAGTGCTCGGGAGACAGAAAGAGGAAGCTCCCTGGGGCTTGCTGAGATTCAGTAAAGGGATCCTGTTTGAAAATACATGGCAGAAGTAAGAAGACACCTCCCCTTGACTGTTGGCTGAAGCATGCATGCGTGTGTTCATCTGCACACCCACATGCACACCCACATAAAGACAGTTTCTCAGTACTTTTCTTGGTTTGCCATCTCCCACCAGTAGAGATTTCCTACAGTTAGCATCATGCAACACTGACTAGGCCGCACGACAGCAAGAACGAACTGAAATTCTCAGTGCTCATACATGGCAGTGTTCTCTACTCACTCTTTTTTGTTAGTTTAGTTATTCACCTTACATCCCAACTGTAGCCCCTCCCTCTTCTCCCCCAGTCTCTCCCCTCCCTCCTTCCTTTCCTCTTCCCCCTCTTTCCTCTCCCTCTGCCTCTCACTAACCCACTCCAGCAAATCCAGTCGCATCAGGACTGAGTGCTTCCTCTTTCACATGTCCTGGAAAGGCAGCCCCACCAAAGGGAAGTAGTTGAAAAGCAGGCAACAGAGATGATATCACAGACAGCTTCCTGTTCCTGTTTCTAGAGGACCAAGATGGAGACCAAGCTGCCCATTGGTTAGATATGTGTAAAGGGCCTAAGTCCAATCCATGCACGGATCTTGGTTGGTGCTTCAGTATCTGCAAGTCTCTCTGAGCCAGGTGAGTTGGCACTGTACTGTTTATTAGATGGAGAGAAAGAGAAAGAGACAAGGGACAGCAGGACATGATGGAGGCAGATCCAGCTCAGCTGAACCCTCTTGCCTGGGTTCTGGGTCACAAGGCTCCATATTCTCCCAGCTGCCCAAAAGGCAATGTCTTTCCTGGTACTGTCCCATGAGTGAGTTTGAAGGATCAGATAGTACTCATTTGGGAGTAGCTGTTTGGGTCCTTGTGTTCACATTGTACTGTTCAAAAATAGTCTGAAGGGTTTGCCCAGTGCAGAAGGGACCTGTGTGATAGCCGGAAGCTATGATGGAAAGCTGTTGGTGAGGAATCTAACAGAAAGGTCAGAGGTCTAGGAAAAGCACGTTCTCCAAAGCAAGACATCTTGTTTCCTCTCACCCCGTGCCTCTTCTTTTCCTTCCTTTGTTGTTCCCCTTTCCCAATTTCGATATCATGCTGACTTAACAGTAGCTAGGGGTTAGGTCTCTTTGGAATTGGTCCCCTACTCCCGCTGCTTGTACCACAGCCTATTCTGTAAGGAGAGGGACTACCAGAAATAAATGTTTGCTAGAATTCAAAAACATTCTACTATGAGTTTGAGATCTCTTCAGAGACACATACAGTGTTGTGGTCTGAATATTTGAGCCCCCTAAAAATCACTTGCAAGGAGGACTTGCACATAGTACAGGAGAGAACCAACTCCTCTAAGTTGTCTTCTGACCTTCACACAAGCACTGTGCACATGCACACATGAGCACAAGTAAATTTAAAAAAAGGAAAGAAAGAAAAGTAGTAAAACCCTTATATGTTTAGGTTTTATGGTACAGTGTCAGTATTGGGATGTGAGGGGACTATCTAACCCATCAGGCTGAAGCCCTCATTCGATGGGATTGGTGAATTTATCAAAGAGGTCAGAGGAAGGTTGTTGCCACGTTACCAGCACTATGACAAGATCATCAATGGTCCAGGAAGCAGCCCCACCTTCTTGAACTCCATTCTTTCATGTGTTCGGGGGGAATATGCTTTCACTTAGTCCAGTGCACTGGAAAGTAAACCATTGGCCTGATTGGCTTTGTGTAATGTCACGGAAAGGACAATGATGACTGGATCCTGTTTACTTTTAGAATGAAAAACCTCAGAGATTCCTTGACATTTTTGATAAATTCTGGAAATTAGCCATTTGCTTTTAAAAGAAAGCATGCAACATACCATATGGGACTGGACCTTTCAAATTAGCTTTCTCGGTAGGGAGTGTTGGGAATCATTGATGTCCAAATGGAAGGAGTACATGACCAATACCTTTCACCAACTGAATGAGCGCTCTGGTAGGGAATATGGTGTTCCAACTCAGTTTCTCTACCATTGCACCCAGGGGTTGACTCCTCAAAGGACAAGTCATTACAGTCCTGCTAGAGCTGAAGTTCATGGTTGAGCAAATATGCCCTGGCCTTCCCCCATGTGTGATATTCATGGACTCACCCATTTTTCTTAGAGCTGCTGCAAGCAAGTGGTTGTATGGAAAGGGCAACAGCAAGAGCTTACCCCTCCTGAGTAGAGACAGAGACACAAGCAGTTTGCTTCTAAAATCTGTATGTTCTTCTTAGCTGTTTTCCTTTTACTTCCAGAAACCCTGTCTTCTCCCCATTCAGACTTAGCAACATATTACACTGTGTTCTCAAATGTTTACCATAATGAAGTTCTTGGTACAACTGACGATTTTGGCCTCAAACCTTCTTCCAGCTTTAATTGGACAGCAGAATCATAATCGCGAGGAAAATGGCACAGAGTGTAGAGGTATTATACTGTTCCATGAGAATTCTTTCAGCTTCCTTAGTATAAAGGGCCATAGCTTCAATTTGGTTCTTTCAATGAGCAGGCCCTAAAGTGTATAGAAGTGCACATGAAGTCAGATTAAAGTCAATTATAAATCACTTCTCATGACTTTGTCTTAAGCCAAATTCTAACTATGATTTCATTAATATACCTTTATCACTTCAGGTGGATTTGCCTTGCTCATAAGAACACATGTTAGATGGCTAGTGTTAATTATAATATGGTGCTAATGGCCTTCAAAGAGGCCAAAGTGACATAATAAAATTTGCTTTAGGGTGAAATGCTGGTCCAGGGGGCTCTAAGCCCAGTCTAAGCACTCGCAGCCATCTGGCCAGGGTAATCATTTGTTCTTTCCTTCAGCTCTTTCGTTTCTCATTTAGAAATGAACTTGGAGATTGCTTCTTAATATTGGCTGAAGAGCCATCCAATGTGTAGTTGAAGGGGAATGTGGAAGTTCACTATTTGTCTAGACAACATGAGTTTGTGGAAAGAGAAAACTAATTTCTAAACTGGAGGACCCTGTGTCATCCTTTAATTCCAGTTTGCTTAATATGGCTCTTGAAAATTCAGCATACTGAACTCCTGGGTATGTTCTTAAGGAAATCTCTAGTGGAGTGTCTCTTGCCAAATTACTGTTTACTGAGAATATAAATGGCCAGACATTGAGCAAGATGCTAGAGAAACAACTAGAACAGTGGCACACAGAGCACATGGGTAAAGTCTCAGAAACTGCTCAGACACAGGCAGTTCTTTCATACTTTATCCACTGGCACAAATCTCAGGCACATGTATGCCTGTAAGGCATGGACTCTGAAAAGAAGAAGCCTAGGACCTCATGGGGTAAATGAGAAACTAAACTCAGTAGGGACCTGGATTTGTACATTACAGAAGGGCAAATCTGGCAAGTTCCATTAGAAGTCCTGTGGGAGCGGATGGGAGCAGGACATGGGGGCCCTCTGCAAAGCACTGCATGGAATGAAAGAGATGATGTCAGGGCCATGCCCTATTGAGTAAGCTGTGCAGTGAGCATCAAAGATGTTGTCCCAGGGCTGAGGTGAAGGATGGGGAACTGTTTTTATTTATGAAATTGGAGAAGTGTTCATTCCAGGCTCACCCATTGCCTAGAGGGGTACTTCCTGGGTTACTTATTTTTGCCTCACAGTAGCAAAGCTCATGGTGTGAGAGGGGTTCCCATCATGGCATGGAAGGTATGGCAGAATTTGGAGTGGTGGGAGTGTGTGGCTGAGACTCTGCAACTACAACAAATCAAGAAGTAGAGAATAGCTAGGATCAGCACTCAAGCTATAGTCTTCGAAGCTCTCCCCAAGCGATCGACTTTATCAGGTGGTCCCACCCTCTAAAGGCAGCCAGCCTCCCCCAAACAGATTTGACTGGGAAATGAGTGTTCAACATCTAGCATAATGGGGGACAGTCCAGGCTCAGTCTATAGCACATCCCACCTCAGTCCCCAGAAGCTCATGGCCATCACATAGAGGTACATGAAGCCCAACCTCCATAGGCCCCATAGTCTTAATAGTTCCCAAAGTAATCAAACACGCAAAGTCTTCCTTTATGGATTATGTAAAACTCTTAATCACGAACTGTGTACAATTAAAAATGGAAGTTGCATACTTCTAATGTATAATGACAGAGATCAAACATTCCGTTCTCATTCCAAATGGCAGAGATAGAGGGTAGTAGGGAAGATCAGACCAAATCAAGATCCAAACTCAGCAAGACGTACCTTAACTGCTGTAACTCTGTATCCTGCGGTGCACGGCAATAATAGTGTGAGCCATGCCTTTTCAGTTCACCACTTTTATTTCTGTGGTGCTTTGAATATGATATCTTCCATAAGTTTCAGGCGTTTTGAGTATTTGGTCCCCAGTTGGGAGATGTGTAGGGAGGGTTATAGAGTATGGACTTGGTGGAAGCAGTGTGTCACTGTGGGCAGCCTTGAAGTTTCGCTAGTCTCCTGCCATTCCCAGTGCCCACACATTCTTTCTCTGCTTCCTGCTTGTGACAAAAGATGTCAGCTCTCAGCTGTTGCTGTCACCATGACCTAGCTCTGCCATCACAGACTCTAACCATCTTGAACTCTGAACCCAATTAAACACTTACTCCGTTGCCATAGTCATGGTGTTCTATTACAGCTATAGGAAAGCAACTAATATAGAAGACCAGAAAGAGGGCTATGGCAGACCTGACCGTGTCGGCTTGGGGACGAAGGTGGAAGGCTTTCCAGAGTGCCATGTGGAATTCTGGATTAGGAAGGAGTTTGAATACTGTATGCAGAGCTCAATGGGCCATCCTAGTAGGGACTTGAAAGATAGTACTACTGAAAGAAATTTCGACTATGGAAGCACAGATTAAGACATTTCCAAGAAGAACAATATAAGCAACTGTGCTAGAGACCATTCTTGTGGTATTCTGGCCAAGAATGTGGCTGCTTTCTGCCCCTGTCCTAAGAATTTGTCTGAGGCAAAAATGTAAAAGTAACGGTTAGGCTAATTTTGTTGGTGGATGAGATTTCAAGACAGCCTCATACTGACTTTATCACATGGTTACTGGTAACCACTCTTATGCAGATCTACAATTAAAAGGAGCAAATAGGGTTGAAAGAATTTTTAAAAATATGATTTGAGGCTACAAAGAGCATCAGGAAACCTAAAGTTGCATCCAAGGCTTGTGCTGAAAGATATAAGGTGATTGAGAAAAGGCCAAATCTACATTGGAGTAAAGGGCAGGATGCCCTCAGGGTAAGACTCCACCCAGCTAAGCTCCCAATTTGTGAAAGGAAAGGGCCTAAATAACTTTCTACTTCTAATAAGCAACAGCAAATGAAACTAACAGAAATGTGATTCAAGGGACCAGGCTCTATACCAAGCAGGCAGTCAAGCTTGGCAGTGTTGTCCATGTATTGTTTTTAGATACATGAAGGGTACATGAAGGAAGTGGTTTCAGAATCATCCTCCATGGCTAAGGAGAGCCACTGAGTCCAGGCAGTGTGTGGCAGGACAGTCCTTGAATAAAGGCTCCTAGAGACCATTGCATGAAGCTCTGGGTTGTGTTGGAAACTCCAAGATGTTAGATGTGTTACAGCTGTGTTGTATTTCCCAAGAGGAACTGCAAACAAGGAGCACGAACAGTTTGTGAGGGAAGTATGTTACAGGCAGCAAAGCTGGAAGTTCAGAGCCATCTAAGCCCTTTGGCATGCTCATGATATTTTATCCCAGTAAATAAAAAGTAGTAATAGAAAAATAGTAATAGAAAAGTAACTAATACAATTTCTCTCTTGGGTCAGCTCTACTTGCCGTCGGAAGCATCCTTTGGCAACATTTCCCAATCGGAACATCTAATATCCTTTGTTTTCCATTGCAATTTAGACTTCATCTTCACAGCTTACACATAAGCCTCTCTGGACCACTTTGTCGGGATGTGACACAACCTCATATTGTCTGGCCTCACAAGCTTTCTTTAAAATTCATGGTGCAAGCCTCCATGATATGCAAAGCTGGAGTTCTTCCTGTTATTCTAGTGGACATTTGACATCACCATATCTGCATCATGAAAGGACCAGTCTGGTCACAGTGGAAAAGTAAATGTGAGTGGGTAGGGCTAAGTAGGTAAGAAGTAGAGGGCAGTTGCAGAGGTCCATGAAGTGCTGGAAGCAGCCAAGCTCATGAAGACAAGCAGTAGAAATAGAAACACTTGGGTGGGTTCAAGATTGACAGCAGCTCACTGTCTGTGGAATTGGAGAGCAAGTGAATAAAATGTCATTCATTCACTGAGCTGATGCCACAGAAGAGAGCTCATGGGTTTGGTCTGTTGCACATGAGCTTTAGGTAGTTTTGTGGCTTCCTATCAAATCTAAACTCAGAATAGTTCTACAAGTTGCTGTTGGTTGGGGACGAAAGCTGAAGAGTCACTGGAGTTTCTATGAAATATGAAGTCATGGGCACAGGCGAGAGATTGAATGAGGACAACGTGGAATAAAAAGCGGAGTCAGAAGAGACCTTGGAGAACTCCAGCATGTCAGTTGGCGCACAGGACAGTGATATCACAAAAGCATCATCTGTTAGTTAGCTGGGTGGGGGAGAAGGCAGTGTTTTGGGTGGGGCATGGGGTGGGATTGCTTGTCTTATGAGGCTGGGCAAGCACAGATAGGAATCTTGAGGGGTTATTTTGGTGAATTAGTAAAGTTGGGAGTCAACATATACTACCTCTCTGGGATGCCTCATATTTTGTTTCCTAACATTTTTTTCTACCTTTGTTACTATTTCCACATTAAGAGAGGAATTAAACAAAGATACTTCCATCATTAGTTCCCAACATCTATGTTTCCTCTTCACATAGACTTGTTAGTGATTCAAAAGATTTCTCCAAGCAACATATACTTTGTTCTTTCCAGGCAAGTTGGTAGAAAACAAGTAAAAGAAACATCATTTGAACTTCCAAAATGGAGAGTCAGTAGCCAGCAAAGGAAGACAGCACTTCACCCAATTCTCTGTCATCATTCGTGAAGAAACAGCTTGGATTGAACAGACAGGGACTTTGGTGGAGACCACGGCACTACATCTCATTACAGAAATAACATTGACAAATGACCCAAACTATGTAACTTTGGGGCTTCTCATCTAAGTTGAGAAAAACTGCTTTTTCTCATAGGTCTTTGACCACCTATGAGAAAAAGCACAGTTTTTCTTTTACTAACTTAGTAAAGTTAGCTAAAAGATACACTCAGCAGGTTTATCATGCGGGAGGCACTTAATGGCCTCAGGCTGGTCTCTCTATTACTTCTTTTAGCCGAACCTGTTACAGCCATGCTTTCTCTTTCTCTTTCTCTCTCTTTCTCTGTCTCTAATTTTAGCTGTCTCACTATTTCTTTCTCACCACAAATACTATCTGCTTTTCACTATAAGGAACAAAATATTTTCCCATAAATGGTCCATTTTTATTGTAATTGACTTTACTACCAGCTTCTGTTGACTATAGCTGATAAGAAAGAAATATTCTGAGACTGAAAGAGACCTGAGTCAGTGGTATTCCTTACTTCCCCCATCATATGGGCATTGAGGGAGTGACATGAAGGGACAGGATGTTTAGGGTAGTTATAGCCTGAAATTCAAACTTCAAGCTGGAACCAAGGCTAAACAATATAAAATATAAAAATTGTTTCAGAGCATTAAACAGTTCTCCTCATAATACCCAAATCAGCCCATCCAGAAATGGTTGGGCTTTTCTACAAAACA
Source organism: Pachyuromys duprasi (assembly GCA_028658305.1). Classification (NCBI taxonomy): domain Eukaryota; kingdom Metazoa; phylum Chordata; class Mammalia; order Rodentia; family Muridae; genus Pachyuromys; species Pachyuromys duprasi. The sequence goes on along the minus strand of CM053755.1, from coordinate 16,294,793 downwards.
GTCTGGTTTATCTCCTTTAACGCACTGAGTATGTATTAAGATCTCATCTGAATTAAAAGTTGACAAGCTAGAAGCCTGTCACGGAGGGCCCCTGAAAGGCTCTGCCCTGCACAATATCAAAGCACATGCTGAGACTTATGGCCAAATATTGAGCAGAGTGCGTAGAATCTTATGAAAGATGTGGGAAATAGTAAGATAGGGAGAGGACAGGAGCTCCACAAGGAGAGGAACAGAACTAAAAATCTGAGCACAGGGGTCTTTCCTGAGACTGATACTCCAACCAAGTACCATGCATGGAGAAAACCTAGAACCCCTGCACAGATGTAGCCCATGGCAGTTCAGTATCCAAGTGGGTTCCATAATAATGGGAACAGGGACTGCATCCAACATGAGCTGATTGGCCTGCTCTTTGATCACCTCACCCTGATGGGGGAGCAGCCTTCCCAGGCCACAGAGGAAGACAATGCAACCACTCCTGATGAGAGCTGATAGACTAGGATCAGAAGGAAGGAGAGGAAGACCTCCCCTATCAGTGGACTTAGGGGGAGGCATATGTGGAGAAAGGGGAGGGAAGGTAGGATTGGGAGGAAAGGAGGGAGGTGTTTATGGGGGTATACAGAGTGAATAAAATGTAATTAATAAAAAATAAAAAAAATTTTAAAAAAGTTGAATTTCAACAGCTGAGCATCCACTATCTAAAGATTGTAGTTTTCAAACAAAGGTCCATGTAAATTTCAAAGTAAGGGCTAGGGCTAAGCTCAGTGTCAAAACATGAACGCAGTGAGTATAAGGCTCTGACACACACACACACACACAGACACACACACACACATGGACGTAGACACATAGACACAGACGGACACACAGACATAGACACACATACAGAGACAGGCATACATACACATAGACACACACAGACACACAGGTACAGACAAGTACACACACACACACACACACTTCATGGAGTTTGGAACATTTGGCTCTGAGATTTGAACTTCTATTTTCAAACTGTGGAGTTTACACTCTATTGTTCCCAACCATTTTGGATAAAGAATGCTCACCCTCTACCTTGTTTTAAGGAAACTCATAATTGTGATGGCGGGAGCATCCTGGAACCAACCTAATGGTTTGGTAGTGTGTCTCAAGCACTCACTGGTCCTTACTTGCTCATGGGGTAGATGATGTCAGATGTTTCGTTTCTCAGGTCCTATGAGTTATCACCTTTACTGTGTGAGAAGGATGCGCCCTTTGACCTCTAGGATCCCTTCTAGACTCTGAAGCTGTGACTGTGAAAGGCCAGAGATCTTGATATCTTCTCTGATGCTGTGATTATCACTCAGATCCTGGGGAGGAACTGAGCTCCTACAGCACCAAATTTCATAGTTCTAGTTTTTCCATCTCATTGTGCAGCAAGGCATGTCTCATTGGTTAATTAATGCTGCCAGCACGGCATCCTGCTAAATGATTGTTTAACCAAGAGTGGAATAAAACACTACGATGACTGCTACAGTATCATTATGGAACAGAAAATTAAAAATCTGATAATTTGATTGGAAGTCTCAGGTGAGGCTTTTGTATAAAAATGTTAACCTCAAGTAGCTATAAGCAGGTAAATGTTTTATTCATCCCACTGATACGAAATAAATGCTTATGATATAAATTATGTATAATTAATACTCCCGGGATAAAAAAGAATGTATGCTAATAGTTTGTCAGTTAATTAAGAAAGGAATATGAGGTAAACAAAGGTGATTATAGTTTATCCTGAGACCATAAACAGAAATCCTGCCTTAAATAATCTCTTTAAAAACTGCATTATACAGCAAGTTCTTCATCATCACCCAAAGCGGCCGCCTAATGGCACACAGCAACTGTTTAGTGGGCTGTTAGAGGAGGAAACAGTTGTGAGACGAGCCCAGGCTGGGGACCCACCAGCCACTGGGATTACCTTAAGATGGTCTTTTCCGAGCAGCCCTGGTCCCTTCAGTAATATTTTACGAAATACAGGCCTTTTTCGAAGCTAGAGGATTCATTAAAAGTAGAGGAAAAACAAATAATAAAATTCTCAGAAAATATATGTATGCTAAGTGACTGGCTTAGACTCCTGCTAGTTTAGTCCTCTGTGCAAGTGGCTGACATGTCGTAACACCCTCTCACAGTGATGGGTAGCACGGCCCAGGGAAATATATTATGTGGACATTTCTGTGTTCCCTTGACTCCTAAGCCATTCCCTCATCTGTCCATCCAACCATCTACTTGCTCATTAATTTAACAAGTATTTTTCTTATATTTACTATTAAAAATTCATGTGCTTGAGTAATTTTCCAGCATGCATGTCTATGTAGCACATGCCTGGTTACTCATGTCTGATCCCCTGGAACTGGAGTTAGAGGTGGTTGTGAGCTGCCGTGTAAGTATTGGGACCTGAACCTGGGTCCTCAGAAAATCCTATTAACTTTTGTTAAGTTCCATTAACAGCAAAAGCTGTCTTTCCAGCTCCTTAATAACAGTTTCTTTACCACTTGCTTCAAGCTCATCACAAGGGACACAAATGCACTTGGATCCCACTCTTTTTTTTTCTCACAAGGTATCCATTGATCCGTGGGGGTCTGGATAGTCACATGAAAATATCCAGCAAGGAGCTGTGCGTAGAATGCAAGCATCTTAAAGAAATAAAGTTTCGGGTTATTTTAGTAACCTGGCTGAGGAGAAGGTGGGATGGATTGTGGACATTCAAGTACTGCAAGCATCCAAGCAATTCATTAGTTCAAGGCACAGCTTTCTGGCTTCCTTAAGGGTCAGCCTTCTTCACGCTGTCAGACTCCTATTCTGATAGACAGAGGAGGCCCAGGCCAAGAACGGCATCCTCCTTGTCTTACACCCCGTGTGTTACTTGGGGTGGCTGTTTACAACACGCATTCACTGAACTACTTTCTACTTTCTATAGCCCTTGCAGGGAGTATGAATAGGACCTTTTGTTTTTGTTGAGAGAACAATGTTTGCTGTGGCTTCAGTGATCCGAGGTTTCGGATTTAGCAGGTGCTCAAAAGGGAAGACATCTATGTACAGGGAAATATGCAGGTAGCTGCCAGCCCTATAGGCTAGCCCTGACCCTGTTTTGCTCCAGTCATGTTCGTAAATTCTTCTTAAGAAAATAGACTTGAAAAGCTGGTTAAGTTGTGTATATCTTGTTTCTCTTAGGTTTCATAGGTTGAAGGGAACGTTAAAACAACCACAGAACACTCACTGATGTGCCATCTTCAGGGGTGTAGACATTGTGAGGTTCTGCTCTGGAACAGACAGAGTTCTCAACTTGAATGTAATGATTGAATTGTCAGTGCTCTGGAGAGTCAGCGTTTTCAAGCTTAGTAAGATTTATGGAAAATAAACTGGTTCTTTATGAAATCAACTGTGAGGTGGGGAGTTTGGGTTCACAGAATCCCACAGGTTCTGTTGGTCACTTCTAAGTCTGAAGAGAACTGGTGGGTTATAGGTAATTCTTTACAGGATGCTATGTTCCATTCTCTACCTGGGAAGTGGGTACAGTCATTGCTAACCACCAGATCAGTGCAAGGTCAGTCTCTTAATTAGCAAGATTCTGTTTACTTTATATTTGTCATTGTCATAATTCTCCTTTTGTGATTCTGAGCCCCAAACTTACAATCCATGAACTATTCTGCAGCCAGGAAAACTTGACCATTCCTAAGTGTCCCAAGTCAGAACAATTTTTGTAATATATGTTTCTAATTAAAGAAAAATTATTGGGGCCGGAAAGATGGCTTAGCAGTTAAGCACACTTACTGTTCTTCCAGACAACCTGGGTTCTATTTCCAGCACCCATTTCATGCCATCTGTGGCTCTAGTTCCAGGAGAGCTAATGCCATCTTCTGGCCTCCACAAGCGTCAGACATACATGTAGGCACAGACTTACATACGAGCAAAGAACATTTATATATAACAAATGAATAAAAGTATACAATTATTGTACATACATTTTGTGAAATACGTATATTTCTGTTGGTATGTACATTATGTAAGAGCCAGCCACTGAGTTCATGTCAGAGACAGTCCCTGTTCCCCTTACTAGGTAACCCACTTGGATACTAAGCTGCGCAGGGGTTCTAGGATATCTCCATGCATTGTCCTTGTTTGGAGTATCAGTCTCTGAAAAGACCCCTGGGCCAAGATCTTTTGGTTCTGTTGTTCTCCTTGTGGGGCTCCTGTCCTCTCCAGGTCTTTCTATCTCTCCCTTCTTTTATAAGATTCCCTGTATTCTGCTGAGAGTTTGACATCTGCTTTGATACCTTGCTGGGCAGAGTCTTTCAGAGGCTCTCTGTGGTAGGCTTCTTTCCTGTTCCCTGTTTTCTCCCTCTTCTGATGTCTGTCCCATTTGCCTTTCTGTGTGAGGATTGATCATCTTACTCAGGATCTGCCTTCTTCCTTAGCTTCTTTAGGTGTACAGATTTTAGTATGTCTGGTTGTGGTGGGACACACCAGTAGGATTTGCTGAAGGAGGCAAATCAGGAGGATCACGAGTTTGAGGCCAGCCTGGATGACATACTTTTTTAATGACATTTTGTAACTGCATTTGTATGATAGTTAGTGAAATGGAGCAATTATAACATTCTTTTGACTACTTATTATTTTTGAGATACCTGCTCAAAGTTTTCTCCTCTTTGGAGACTTCTGATTTATCTTTATTTTTCTGTGATTTGTAAATGTTACTTGTGTAATCAACATATTGTTCTCAAACATATGTAAACAACAACAACAACAACAAAACCTAACCATTATTTCCTGTTGTGTAGGGTTGCGGGCCTTCTGGACCCACCAACGGTATAAAGAATGACACAAAGGCTTTTTAATATTGTAAAGCTTAGGCCTTGTAGCTGGGGCAGTCTCCCAGGCCACTATCCAGCTTAACCTGACTAATCCTGACACTATGCCCCTCCACGTGGGCATAGTTCTCTGTTCTGCTCTGTTCATTCATTTTGTGTCTGCTGGTAATCTCTTACTCCTCTCTTCTTCTTCCAGTGCCCCCCCTGCCTCTCTCTCTCTCTCTCTCTCTCTCTCTCTCTCTCTCTCTCTCTCTCTCTCTAGTAAGTTCTGCCCTCCCTCGACATACTTCCTTCAGTAAGGCTCTGCCTTCTGTTAGTTCTAAAACCTTTCCCAAACAGTGTCTCCAGCCGCGAAGTATTGAAGCACATGAACCTGAGAGGACTTGTCTCACTCAAACTCTAGCAGAGGCCATTGTCAAGTGTCAATGCACTGAAGCAGGAGGTAGGTGTGAGCTGTATGGAAATCGCTAAGAAAATCATACTCGGCTCCCATTCCTCTCCCGGCTTTCTACCCTCACCTACCACTTGTGGTGGTTTAAGTGGGAATGTCGCCCGTGATCTTGTCTATTTGAAATCTATGCTTAGTGTTTGTGATACAAGATGTGAGCCCTCAGCTTGGCACTCCAGATACCATACCCCCCACCTCCCTCATTCTGTCCCCACCCTTATAGAATCAAACCCTCTGGAACCGTAAACCACAATAAATTCTTTCTTCTATAAATTGCCCTGGTCATGGTGATTTATCATAGCAACAGACAAGTAACTGATACACGATTGCCTTGCAACATTAATTTTGGGGTGGAACTTCTCAGCTCTAACATTTACAAAATCCATCCCCACTGAATTATTTATATAGGTGGTGTGAAATAATTTCAGTAGATTTTTAGATCATTTACTCGTGTATTCAAAGCTAACTTTCTAGAGGCATGTTGAGAAGCCTTGACATAGGCGTGTGAAAGGGTGGTGGCTGACAGCAAGAAATCTCTATGGTGTAAACTCACACAGTGTGGCACACAGTGGCCTTGGAGACCCAGGGGTGTTCCTTCTCAGGATCCAGATGGAATATTTCCCCCACAGGTATGCACCTACTTGAGATTTATTGTGTTGCTGCAACACCGTAACCAAAAGCAACATAGAGAAGAAAGTTGTTTACCCTTCCGTATCAGAGTCCCACTGAGGGAAGTCAGGGTAAGGACTCATTCAGTAACTTGAAGGAGAAACCATAGGAGAATATGGCTTGCTGCCTTGCTCCCTGGCTTATACTTAGTTTTCTTATGTAGCTCAGGAACAGTTGCCCCCACAGGATGCTGGGCCCTCCTGCACCATTTAGCAGAAAAGACAATGCCCCACAGACATGACCACTGGTCAGTTCTGTCTATGCCTTCCTCTCAGGTGACCCTAGGCTGTGTCAAGTTGACAGTTAAAGCTCACTAAGCCAGCACAGAAGCCCATGGGAAAGCAGCAGGTGCACGGGACTGCCTGCCGTACCTGGGAAATGTAAATGCGAGTGTTGTTTCCTTCTAGCTTGAATTTCTTGAGGAAAACCACAGGTGCCTTCAAGGAAACAGATGGAAGCTGTGATGTGTTTTGTGTAACCAAAGCATTAGGCAGTGTTTGTGTGGCTTCGGGCGAGTGACTTCCTCTGAGCTCTGATCTTTCTCAGGTGCGGCTCCAGAAACCATCCATTCCTTTCGTTTGTGGCTTTTTGGGGTTCTCCAGTCGGCTCTGTGTCTGAGGTAGAAGAGATGCAGGCCCCTCTGGCTCAGGCGGTAGACTGGCGTGACGTCTGGGTTGGCTTTCTCATCTTTGTGAGGCTCATTCCAGAGCCCTTGGACAATAGGGCTGCATGGTGGTGGAGAGAAGAATGAACTCAGGGAGGGAGCCGGCCAATCTTAGCTTATTTCAAAGAGTTCACGTGGATTGTAAGTGTCGGATCATGAGGAGGCTGGCAAAAGGGCCTGCTCCTCATGAGGTCTGGTTAATATTAGGAATTACTGCCTCAAACACTGCAGGTGTGGATCGACCCCTTTCAGTCCCTGTAAGCGGGGCTGCAACTGCCTTTGACAGCCTCCAAGCTGCAGAGTGCTCATGCCCAGGGCAGACAATGATGCGGGGGAGTTGCTGGTTTTAGGGTAGAAAATTACAATGCATATATAGTAAACAGCACCTGGAAGTTTACTAATGATTTTTACAATTAACAGCAGCGGTCTGATTATTCATGCGTGCTTTCTATGAAAGAGAAGAAAGGAAGCAGATGTTGAAAACAGTCACGTGGGCTTAGAGTTTACTGGGAGGGGGCCCCTGATGGTGAGAGAGGAAGGATGGATAGGCTGGAGCACAAGGAAGGAAGGGTGAGTGAGGTGGAGATAGCTTCCTGTGGTTTTGTTCAGGCTCGTCGCCTGCAAATCACCTCATCCAGATCCCACAAGAAACCTTCAGATACTTCTGACATCTTCGCAACTCATTTCTAGACTCTGTATACTTAAAGCCATGTGTGTTTTACAGCGAGGATGTGTTAAGTAGTCGATGGAAATACATGATTGGGCATTTTTTTTTTCTGTTTCATACTGAATATTGTGTTGCTCTGGTGAACAGACAGGATTCTGGCTCAATGCCTGTAAGAGCCTCTAGGTGGGCTTTTGGTTAGTTCCCGCAACTGCAGTTCTGCAACCACGAAGCTATCTGTAGAATACTTTCTAGCTTGATGCCCGATTCCAACTTTGTCACCCTTCATCTCTTGAACTTTCAAATCCCTTGCTCAGCTCCAAGTAAATTCTACGAATTTGTCCACTATTGAATATATTTACTTATACACCAAAAAGATATGGCATTATCAGACAATGCCCTCAAGGGTTAAACGTTTCTTATTTCACCGTACACATGCGATATTTACTTTCTCCCTATTTTAGCCTGCTCTTGGTCCATCTGAAAAAGTCTTCTACATGATTGAAATCATAAGGAAAAAAATGTTATTTTGTAGTTTGCTACTGTATTTGTTGTTTAACTTTTAGAATCATGGGGCTACTATTTGATTCCCAGCACCTACATCAAGGCCCCTTCCGGCCACCTGAAGTTTCAGCACCAGGTAAGCTGACACCCTTTCCTGGGCTCTCCATTACCTGCACTCAACTTCACATTGCCACATATAGATATACAAACATAATTGATTTTAGCAGTTAAACTATTTTATTTCTCATTTGTAATAATCAGTTGTTAATAAGAAATTTTTGTCTTATTTTAGGTAACACTACTGCCTGAGTTCAAGTAGACTTTTGCTTTCAGTTTGATTTTCATTCTTTAAGATTTCAAATGATGGAACCCCTGGGCACAGGGACAGAATGGTCATCTGGAAGGCCTGGTTTCTTAGAAGGAAATCTGTTAAACAGGACAGTACTGTTTGGAGTTGATACACGATCTATCAATTTTTGTCTTGCAAATTTGCTTTACCACAAGACAGATTTAAAATGTATTTCTATAATTATAGCCCCCATTTTATAATGTAGTACATTTTTTACTTACATTTCTCATACACACACACATATATGTATATATATACATATATATATATATATATATATATATACCCTTCATGTTTCCTTTTTCATCTGTGATTGAAGTTTTGACACTTTATTTAAATTTTCACTACATAGTAAAAAGTAGAGTCATTCATAGCCCAACTCGTACTCAGAGTGTCAGCAGAGGGGGCAGATAGCATGGGATTGGTGGCTAGTACCTGTACTTACTTTTAATCTCTTTAAAACATGAAATACTTTAGCCCAGTGTTTACATAAATGATGTATTTTTGGCAATATCAGAGAAACAGTGTATTGGAGATTGTATGGATAAAAAGAAACAAAACCCCAATATCTTCTGTGATTTTAGCTATATGCATTCAAAACATTTTGATGCTATGGGCCATCTTGTAGCCTTAATTCTTGACATGTAGATGGTGGATAGAATTAAATGCCTTGAACATTTCCTGCTATTATATTTTAGAATGTTGATTTTGGTCATGATGTTTTTATCACAGTAATAGAAAGCAAAATAAGGCTTTGCCTTCCACCCAAGATTGTCCTTTGACTTCTACACACATTGTTTATAAGAAACTTAGATGGTACAGGAGCTCCACATGGAGAGCAACAGAACCAAAATATCTGGGCACAGGGGTCTTTCCTGAGACTTACACTCCAACCAACCAAAGACCATGCATGGAGATAACCTAAAACCCCTGCACAGATGAGCCCATGGCAGCTCAGGGTCCAAGTGTGTTCCCTAGTTAGGTGAACAGGGACTGTCTCTGGCATGAACTCAGTGACTACCTCTTTGATCACCTCGCCCTGATGGGGAAGCAGCCTTACCAGGCCACAGAGGAAGACAATGCAGCCAGTTCTGATGAGACCTGATAGGCTAGGGTCAGATGGAAGGGGAGGAGGACCTCCCCTATCAGTGGACTGGGGGAAGTACATGGCAGAAGATGAGGGAAGGAGGATGGGCTTGGGAGGGGATGAGGGACTTTGTACAGCTGGCATACAAAGTGAATAAACTGTAATTAATAGTAAATAAGTAAAATTTTAAAAAGAAGAAAACAAAGAAACTACATAGGTGCACATGCACACACAAGAGAGAGGGGAAAGGGAGGGATGAAGGGCAGGAGGGAGGGAGGGAAATGAGAGAGTGCTGCACAAAGTTCTCTGGCTGGATGAGTTACTTTTTAGTTCACTGAGTTTGCCTTCTGGTCTCTAAAGGTAAAATGAACCATGGATCTAATTGAGAATCCTTGTATGCTCAGGTCATGTAGATCAAAATAAGGATGGCCAACTTGAGGGGTTCTGGAGGATGAATGACTAGATCATAGACTTCTGAAAAAAATGGATGGTAAGATCATGGTGTTCTGAAACATGAACGGTAAGTTCATGGGTTTGTGGATGATGAATAGTAGGGTCATGGGGTTCTAAAGAATGTATGTTAAGGTTGTGGGGTTCTGAATAAACTCAGACAAACTCTGCCTCTTTCTTTGACTAATAGAGGTTTAGTTTTACCATGGCTGTGAAACATTATTCCAGCCTCTGGCTTTGTGGAAAGAAGAAGGACTACCTACCTTGTTCTTACTATGAGGACTCTTCACACCTTTTGATTAAATGCTAGTTAGATTGCTTCTAGCTTCTGGTTAACTGCCAGAGTTCTGAAAAGGCAGGTTCTGATTTTTTTTAAGCAGGAATTTTATTTCCTTCTTGCAAAAAGGAATTTTCAAATGTCTTTACTTTGTCATTTTCATTGTTGTGAACCCTGGGAGAAGTTAAAGTTCACAACAAATTGGTTCTGCTCAAATCCATCCATCAGCTCAATATCATCCAATGTCAATTCTCAGTCTCAGGTTTGGGGGAGCCGGCAAGTTGTTCTGTAGCGTACTTGGTACTTAACAAATCCTAGAAACGAAGAGTAGAGGTGGTGGACTAGTGCCATGGGATAGATAATAAGGCAGGTTTCTCCATGACTGTAATGAAAATAGAATTTCAAACAGTAGCTGATGAAGAGAGCCAAGAACAGCCCAAGGAAAGACAAATGGTGTGCAGTAGAGGTGAAACTGAAGTAAGAGGAGAAGGTTGCTCTGTAACAGCCACTGATCTTGGCAATGGTGGATCCTCTGCATTGTGCCTTCTTCTGGGATCTCAGGAATATGATAATTCCTGGCATCTGTACAATCTTATCAGGGTTTATGGCTAAGGTACAGCTAACAGAACTTAAGAGGATGTGATGTCTATTAGTCCCAGGACTTCACTCCCGGACGGCCCTCTTTTCTTCTGTCCTTGAGCACTTGTGTCCTAGGTTTTTGGATGCTGTGGCTATAGATGGAGAAGACCCACACAACACAGGAACTGTTATGTGAAGATAAATAAAGTGTTATTATGTTATACCAGCCAGAATTGGTACTGCTGTAGCCTCTAGCTGATGCTCATTGCCCCAGCTCTTAGAGGCACTGAAGGAATTGATATGTTTCATATCACCTAAGAACAGCAGACTGTCGTTCTATATCCCATATAGAGAAGAACCATCATTCTATGTAGTTACAACGAGTCTGACAAGGCTGTGAACATTTAGCATTCAGGAATTATATAATGCACATTTGAAATTCTTCTTTTCTAACAGTATGGTATTTATTTAACAGATAGAGGGGTGCTACTTAATAGTCCAGAAAAGCAGATGAGTAACTAGGTGAGTCATGAACCTGACAGAGAAATCACATTTCGTATAGCCTAAAATTTTTGAAAGATTCTGGATGAAAACATGATTTAACTTGTTGAGCTGCTCAAAAATCAAAAGCACTAAAAACCTCATTTTTACAAACAAAATAAAATTATTTTTATTTATTTTCTGAACTTTATTACTAGTGATAAAAAGCATACAAGGAAAAAAAACAAATAAACTACTGGAATAAAAATCCACATGGAATCTGAGTTCACACTGCCCTGATCTGTCAGGGATACTCAGGGCTCATTGATGCTCTGAGATACTGTCATCATCAATATCTAATTATCCCATAGAACTAAACAAAGCCATGGTGCTTTGGCCATGGAGGAAGCTGTCCTTGAACTGGGTTAGCTTCAGAACTGCTCTACCAGTTCACTGGACTACTTTGTATTTAATAATTTAATTAGTGTGTATGTTTAAGCCAACCATCTTGTTCCTTAAAGCAACCTTTGCCTTTGTGCTTGTCTGACTCTGTCTCTGATCTTGACCATCCACGGTCCCAAAGATGGGTTGGCATACAAGGTCTAAACAACCTCACACAAACAGGGGCAGTGATGCTAGATGGAAATGGAGTGGCCCAATGTCTCCTCGTGGTGACCGAAGCTATCCAGAGGGGGAAAAGGGGGGTTTTAATTAACCAAAGCGTTTGGAGAGCCACACGTCCATTGCCTGCCAGGAACTATCATAGCTAAACTATTTCAGCGTTTCTTTTCAAACAAACAATACTGATTAAAAGTGACCAACGCAGCATAACCGCCATGTTTCCTTCACAACCAGGAATGTTTGCTCAGAGAAACCACAGAGGCTGTCCAACTCCACAGTTAGCCACTTCTCCACAGCCCTGAGGTCTCATCCGAGGCTGCAATCTGCACAGAACTGTGTGGCTCAGCCCTGTGTGCTTCTGTCCCACCAACCAGCAGGCAAGCATCTCCCTGCACCGGGGAAAGCTGAGTGAGGCTGAACACACAAGGGCAAAAGGCACGTTCTTTACCTGTGTTTATTTATTACCTTTCAAGTTATTTTCATGTAAAAATTATTATGTAAAAATCATGTGTAAAATTCAATAAGATTATTATTGTATTGTATTTATGTTAAAAATTATTTTCGTGTTGAGCACATCCCTGGCCTTTTCCACCTCCTACTCTTTTTCTCACCCTCTCCATCGGTAGTGTCCTTTGTTCCCTTATATAAGTTTATTTCTACTTTCATTTAATATATACATATATGATTTTAAGTGACTACATAAAATCTAAGAACACAAAGATGAGAAAATTTAGAATGTTTTCCCTCTTAGACTAGAATAATTTTTAAATATGATAATTTTTAGTTACTTCAATTTCTTCATAAATGACCTAACTTTATTTATTATGTATACAATATTCTGTCTGTATGTATACATGCCAGAAGGCACCAGATCTCATTATGGATGGTTGTGAGCCACCATGTGGTTGCTGGGAATTGAACTCAGGACCTCTGGAAGAGCCGCCAGTGCTCTTCACCTCTGAGCCATCTCTCCAGCCCCATGACCTAACGTTAATTATTATTATTTTTTGAGACAGGGTTTCTATGTGTAGGCTTGGCTGTCCTGGACTCACTCTGTAGACCAGGATGGCCTTGAACTCAGAGATCCACCTGCCTCTGCCTCCCTGAGTGCTAACTTTACTCTTTATGATTGAAAAAAATTATGTGTGTGTGTGTGTAATTTTCCTTACCCTCTGTCACTGGACATCTATGTTGGTTCTAAACTTGCTCTTGTGCACAAAGCTGCCGTAGACATTGGTATGTAGGTGCCTGTGATGTGTTGACTTTTGCTGACAGTAGACAGGGAATCTCCTCCCTGACTCTGTTAACGCTGAGAGGCATTTTTCCCAGGCCCCAGCTATGAAACTAGCATTGGGAATTTACACGTTGTCCCTGCTGCTACCTCACTCTACAGAAAGACCTTTCTGTCTCAGCTCTGGTGCAAACCTGGCTCTCTGGATCTGATGTGTTGGTCTTGCTCTTGCTTCTGCCTTGGAGACCAGTCACCAAGGGCTCAGGTGCAGACATAACAGTTTCCGGTTATCTTTCAAGTATCTTTCAAAGGCAGCCTTGCTTCTGTCCTAATGCTCGGGACAGATGGGAATCTCTTTCTGTTTCCTTTGTACTCTGAATCTACTCCCTAGAGAGACCACAGCTTGTGGATTGAATGTGCTGTTTTACTCATACAAGAGACCGACAAAAGTTGACCTTAGAGACTGGGGGGGGGGGGGGCGCGATGCTCAGGAAGCCAGAAGTGGCATTTCAGCCTCCCTTCCAATTCTTTCCCCAACAAATAAGGTCGGTCTACAGGCTGATATATATATATATATATATATATATATATATATATATATATATATATATATATATATAT
>CM053755.1:16246684-16281211 GCA_028658305.1 Pachyuromys duprasi | reverse complement strand
TCACAACTGCTGGTAACTTAGTTCCCTTGGGTCTGCCACCTTTTTCTGGCTTCTGTGGATATTTACATACTGTGACAGAAAGAGAATCAGGCTGAAAGACAGACAGACAGACAGACACACACACACACACAGTCTTTTTAAAGAAGGTTCTAAGCACAGACCTTACTGTGCCTCAACCCTGTGTGGTGATGGCTAACACAATCCCAGAAAAAGAGGGAGAACAAGAAATTACTTATTTTGTCATGGGGCATCCATCTTGACACGAGGCTGTGTGCTCCCAACCACACTTTCCCAGTGACCACCTGGGTCAGTGACCACTTTCATCAAGTTTATCATTATCGTTTGGTCTTTGTAAACACTCCCAGGGAAGGAAAACAGCTGAGGCTTTTGTGGGAACAGGGATTTGTGACACCTCGTGTCCTGTTTGCCCACAGTGCTACTGACATGCTCTTCTTCCTTCTGTTTGAAGTCAGGACTGTTAGGGAATAATAAGCTGCAGACACATTTGTATTCTGTCTGGCAATGGTGTTTTCAAACTCAGAACTCAAGGAGGGCATTGTCAGATGATTTACCCTCTCCTAGAAGTTTCATTGTCTTACTAAAGTAATTACTCTGCCACATTAGGAAGACCAAACACTCTTAAACAAGCCTAAAGTCTATTTCGTTGATACTTAATACAATGGTCTTTGAAATCAATTATGTGCCGTTCCGACAGCCTGCATGCTTCCCCTAATGACTTTCCCCACCTTAGTCAGAGCTGCCATGGTTGTTCTTAAATACCTCACACATCCTTTCTCTCTCTCTCTCTCTCTCTCTCTCTCTCTCTCTCTCTCTCTCTCTCTCTCTGTCTCTCTCTTCCCCAGGGAGAAAAGGCCTGTACCTTCTGATATGCCTAATATTGTTGAGAATCTCTTAAATTACTTTTGGTATACAAGATTCCTAAAGACCTTGGTATGGCCCATGGATAGGCTCCAGGCTGGCTAAGGCCTCTGCTCACCCTGGCCACAGTGGAACAGCTGCATGTTTTCATGCCTTATGGGTGCTGGCTCCTCCCATTAATGCAGCTTTGAGTCTCGGCCAGGCTTCCAGGTCCTCAGTCATGAAGCACCCGCTTCTGTGGCAGCTCTGTGTCTCCTCCAGCACATTTAGGGAGTAAGTGTCCCACACCACCCGCCCTGCGCCTGTTGCCCCTCTTTACCTTGGCTCTTTATTCAGTCTTCCATAAGCCAAGTTACTCTACAAGCCTACCAGTCTTTAGTGTGGGACTTAGGCCAACATTTATCTCCGAGAGAGTCTCAGCCAGAATCCCATGCCTTTCAAGGCTTAGACCAGACTTCGTCACGTGTCTGACAGACTTACCAACTCTGTAGTCTTCCTGCAAGCCCTGGCCACTCATCCTCCTTTACAATTCAGTTAGTTCATGCTCGCAGGCTGTTTATTCAGTTTACCAGAACCCTATGTAAAACAGAAAGTAACATTTGACGTTACCAACATCAACAACTGAATCATTAATTACTTCAGATAGAGACCAATGAACTTTTCATCCTTCTGGCTTTTGAGAAGACAGAGGAATGATTACCATCCCACAGTTAAGGCTGGGCTTGATCTCACTGAGTTTTCCCCTATTTGGATGTTTAGGTATCCCTTAAATCCAGCACTGAAGCCAATTTCTTGTCCTGTCTGCAGGCAGCATGTTCTTCACTGTCACCTACACTGGGACTTCCATCTTCCAACAGCTTTACCATGTTTGCAAGGAGGCTAATTTACTCATTGGCTATGTGACTAACGTTTGTTGAGCAGTTGCTCTATCATAAGCACTGGCCCATGCAAGAACAATACAGAGAAGGAAATAAGCCTGCCCCAAGGAAGTTTAGAAAAGGAAGAAAAACTAACAGACACTTACTAATGGATTCACAGAAGCCAGAGGGTAAAGCTGGGGCTTGTTCATTCACTTCTTCCGTCATTTCCTAATTTTCAAGACAAGGTCTCCCAATGAACTCGGAACACACTGATTTGGCCAGTGAACCCTGGTGGTTCTTTGGTTTCTGTCTCCCTGGTGCTGGAATCACAGGGGTCTGCCAGCATACGCAGCTTTTATACAGGTGCCAGGGATTGAACCCCGGTCTTCATACTTATACAGCATGTGCCTTGTTGTTTGATTCTTCTTCATAGCCTTCAACTTTCCTCTTTTAATATGATTATCTTAAAGGCTTGTTTAGTGGCTATATAAAGCTGACCATAACAACAACATGCCTCTTCCTGTTCCTGAGAATGGGTTTTAAAAAGAGCTGTTAGTCATTCTCTCTCCCAGAAACCTGTGGAATAGGTGTCTCAGACCAAAATGGGTCTTGGGCCATAGGTAAATGGACAGTAAGTTCACTAACAACTGAGGGACAGTAGTGAGGTGCCTTTATAGAGTAGAGAGGCAATGAGCTTGAAAGGAGGGCAGTGACAGACCATTCTGAACTTGGGGGGACATGGGCATATGGCAAGAACAGTAGGGTCACCTAAAGGCCTTAATGAAAACAAACGCAACGTGGGTGGGTTTGCATTTTAGAAGACTGTCTGAGTATTTCACTATGAAGATTGACAGTCTTAGCAAGGCTGGAAGAGAGAGAAGAACACAGAAGAATTCCGTGATGACAGATAATTAGTGATCAGCGAGAGGGACAGGATTATGGAACTGGGTAAGCACTGCTGGCTTATAGATGTGTTAGTTTCCTCTTTACTATAACCAGATAGATACCTGACAAGGAGCCCCTGAAACAGGACAGGCTGATTTTAGCTCATGGATTCAAAGGATGGAGTCCATCCTGGCAGGGAGGCATGGTGCATGGAGGTTGGGGCAAGGGGTAGCATCGAGCAGATCAGAAAGCAGCACAAGGGAAATGGGGGTGTTCGGGGGACTTTCTCCTTCACTTTTTATTCAGTCCTGGACTCCAGTCCATGGGATGGATCTGCCCACATTTAGGTTGAGTCTTCTCCACCTAGTTAATTTTTACTGACAGTGAGCTCAACGACACACCCAAAGTTATGCTTCATAAAGTGTATAGGCATTTTTTTAATCCAGCCAAGCTGACAATCAGAATTAAACATCACACACATTCAGGACTGTGGGGACCTTACACAGCACAGCCCGTGCCTGCAGCTTAGTTGCAGCACCTTATGTCCCTGCAGCTCGTGACGACGGATTCACTCCTGGTTGCAAGGAGATATAGGTGTAAAGGGAGGCCGCCCTTCTTGTTGGAAAAGAAAGCTGTTGGAAGAGATGCTGGCTATTTGCTACACAAACTGTGCATTGTTCAAGATAGCCAACTCTTACTAAATTGGAATTATTACTAATTAAGCACATGTGAATATATTTGAATATTTAGGTCTGTTTATAAAGTTCTGTGTTTATCATCTCCCTGGTCTCAGACTAATAGACTCCTCAGCCCTAGAGCAGGCCTGTTCTGGAGTAATCTGGAGGAGAAGGAAACAACAGAGGGAGAAGGAGAGGGAGAGATGATATGCAATTAATTAAAAGGGCATTAGTTCTTGCTCCTAATTAAAATCAAGTAAAAATAGGAATTTGACAGGTGTTTGGCCAGAAAGAGCATATTAAACAATTTTTCAGTCCTGAGGGAAAGAATAGAGAAGGCTCAGAGAAGTATTCAGAGGACATTTCTTATGCTTTTTTTTTATAATGCAGAGCCTTCCACACTTGTTCCCATACCGGTAGCCCTGGGTTGGGAGAGCCAGCGTGGTGGACATCTTTGCACCTCTGAACAGCTAGAGCCAGCCTCTACCCATGCCAGCACTGTGTTGAGTGGTTTGACTATAGTCCTGAGTCATAAAGGGCAAAGCCTTAGAAATGCTGTTTCAATTGTGGGTAAAAATCAAAGGTTATTCAGCAGCTACCACAGGCATAGGGACTTCCTGGGGGCAAGGTTTCTCTCCCCTGTTCCCCAATGCATCTACAAAACTTCACAGGGTGCTGAGATAAGCCTGTGCTCTGTTAAGTGAACAGGCTGAGCGAGAACCAGTTTTTCTTTACAATGTGTTCAAGGCGTTGGAATGCTGGAGGTGAGGATCTGTCCTTTTCCTGGCTGCCTGCTCTCTAGTGGGGAGGGAGAGGAAATTCTCTTTGGACATGTGTGATAGCATCTAATTGTTTGTTTGTTTGTTTTTGTTTGATTGATTGTTTATTGGGGGAGGAGTGCCACGGCATGCACGCAGAGGTAAGATGACAGCATGTAGGAGTCAGTTTTGCTTTCGTCATTAAAGTCCTGGGAATCAGCTCAGACCATCAGGCTTGCTGAAGCATCTTCACCCAATGTTCCAGCTCAAAGACCCAGTAAGTCCCTTGAAAAAAGGATCACTTACTCATCCTTGAAAGCCGGATAAGTTTGATCGTGGAGAGTATCTAGGTATTCCAGATAAAAGTAACATTGGGCTAAATGTGACTCTAGTCGGCTTTACAGTATGGCGAACCCATTTGACTTAAATGCAACTTGCCCTTCAGTTGGGCCTGCCACAAATACATCCACAGCAAGACTGGCATATTTTCATGGATGTTTTTTAGGGTCACACAAGAGCACGTGGGTTGTGACTTTGTAGCTAAGACCCAGTGTCCCCCTCTGTGTCCCACCTGTGTGGAATTCCCCTGGACAGTGGTCAATTCTTGATCATTTACAGTTTAATAAGAGAAGTAGAATTACTATGAGTTATGTCAGATTCCTTAGGCCATGTCATGCTAGATGTAGGTGATATGTAGATATAATTATGGATATAGACTTCTTTGTGCCCCCCCAGGTGGTCACGGGAGCTGCTAATCTACTTCGTCATCTTGTGTTGCAGTTGGCACTAGAGAAGGAGAGATGAAAAGCGAGAGAAGGGAGAAATTGGACTTGAAGACAAACTGTGATGCAGGAGGAGAAATCAGAGCTGATGTCACAATCTTGCACCGAAATCTGTCTTCACTTTCCAATCTCAGTGACAAATGTTCAGATCTGCTCTTGCCCTTCCTGGTGGAGCTGCACCTGTGTTGGCTCAGGAAACACAGAAGCTGAAAGGAAAACAGCATCTTGATTCCAGCTGGCCACAGACCCACACGGTCAAGGTAAATCCAAAGATCAGCCATCTCCATTTCTTCCCCGGGGGGAAATGCAGCTGTCACGTCCCTGCTACTTCCCACATCACAGGCTCTCGTAGCCATGTTCAAAGATCCAGGGGCGTCATTGGTGGACAGTATATACAGTTGCAGCATGACTCAGTCAATTCCTTCTTCCCTAGGTCATGAGCTCCTAGGCAGTGGGGGCAACCCGATAATGATGCTCTGCAAGATGCTCTGCTCTGCTGTGGCATTGGGGAAGATGCAAAGTTTCCTGGATCAGCCTGACCCTGTCTGGTAGCTTTTAGCACCAAGGTGAACGAGGGGTTGACAAGGGCATTTCAGGAACTGAAAAGACTTGAGGTGTGAGAAACTGACTGCAGTAGGGCCAACACTGGAGAGGCCTGTGTGCTGATCACAGCACAGCCCTGTAGAAACTGTATCTCTCCTCTGCATGGATGTACAGCCCCTGGCATTCACTGTAGAAGTAAAAGATACAGGGTAGTTTTTATTTTCAACTTGACATGAGAGAGAGAATACAAAATGAAGAATTAGCTCCATCAGCCTGGCGCGGTGACACATACCTGTGATCCCAACACTCTGGAAGGCAGAGGCAGGTGGATCTCTGTGAGTTTGAGGACAGCCTGGACTACAAAGTGAGTCCAGGACAGCCAAGGCTACACAGAGAAACCGTGTCTTGAAAAACAAAACAAACAAAACAAACAAACCAACAACAACAACAACAAAAAAACCCTCCATCAGATTGGCCTGTGACCACTGTGGGGAATTGTCTTGACTAATAATTGATGGAGGAGGGCCCAGCCCACTGTGGACAGCTCCATCCCTAGGCTGGTAGGTCTGAGCTGTAAAAGAAAGGAAGCTGAGGAAGATAGTATGTGCCTGCCAGTAACTTTCCATTTTTCCTAACCTGTAGTTCCAGTGCTGAACTGTAACCTGGAAACATAAGTCAAATAAACCATTTCCTCCCTGACATAGTGTTTAACAGGGCAACAGAAATGAAACTAGGATGTAACGTCTTTAAAAGTAGGGTGTTGGAGTCAGCGGAAACAATGCAAGTACAATCCTCAAGGCAGGAGAGTGAAGTGAACGGATACTTAATTTGTCAAGATCAGAAAACGTCATTTGGCAACTTCATGCCGAACCTGCTCCTGTCCTCACAGCACAGACAAGTCATAGAACTGATTTTTTTGTTTCCCCAAATATATGTGTTCCAACTTGTACTTTTACTTAAATGAAAAATGTTTAATAATAGTAAGGTTACTTTAAAATTATTGTGGGCTGTGTCAAACAAGTGAGGTCAGGAGATGAAGACCTAAATTCTTACTTGAAAACCATGACATCTTTACAGGTTAAGTGAGAAACAAACTCCCATGATATTCAGGAAGCTGCAGCAGTTTGCATGGACAAATTGATTTTTTTTTTCCAATGGCTGATTCAGGGAGTTTTCAGATCTATCATTTATCTTAACTCCAAATTGTCCATTCATACTTTTTGCTCCAATGGAAGCTTTAACATCCTAACTGTAAACTTGTACATTTGCCAAAAGGGAGGAATAATTGATATTTGACAAATATCATAAATATCCTAAATTTAAAAAATCCTAAAAAGAAATCATATTTTTAATTTTCGAATTCAGTGGATTGCCATCTTGTTTAATAGGTCCCTTTTGAATATTTAAATATTTGAAAACTTTATGGCAGGGTTCATCTCTCATCCTTCTCAGAGTTCCGTGCGCAGCCTTCTTCAGACATGTTAAAGATATTAGTACAAATAACACAACAGCGTTAGAGGACGCATGGGAATATGTTCTGCTCTCATGCAAGCTGCAAAACACTTCCCCAGTGTGTGGCAGAGAGAGAAGCAAAGGCGAAAGGCAGAGTTAGCTTGGGATTTACTGTGGCTGGAGGCACCTCTAGACAGGTGCTCTCGTGTGGTGCAGCGCTCTAGGGAGGTGATGAAGTGTGCAGGTTCTCAACAGGTTTCCCAGATGTGGGGCAAAACCATGAGGAACAGCAGGATTTGGAAGCTGGGAGAGGTCAAGAGAAAAGCACAAATGTGGGAATTACTGCAGAGTGATTCTCGCAATGGCAGTGCAAAGCAGTAAAGTATCAGTAAGTTACCAATCAAAAGCGTAGAATGTTTCCAGAATGTAGGCAGTCACAAAATAAAAACAACTTTTTTCTTCTATTCTCAAAATTAGAATCTGAAAAGGAAGAAAGAATGCTCTGTGCAGGGGTCAGGGCAGAGTGAGAGAGAGATTGACTTTTTTAGAGAGTCAACAAAGCGGTTTCTGACAAATGTCATCCAGATGCTTAAGTTGTGTGAACTCTGTAAACTTTCACAGATGATAGTATTCATCCTATTTAGCAAATAGACCTGTAGTTTGAAGAGTAATGGAAGATTCTTTAATGAGCAAGTAATAGAGCTGGGATCCAAACTCATGCTGAACTTTGTGGCGGAGTCTCCTGTTCTCAACCTGTTGTTTCAAGTTCATCTTCTTGACTTTAATTTTATTTCTCTAAAACTCATTAAAAGTTTGGGAAATTCCCTTCAGCTTACTTCTGCCATCAATTTAATGGAAGGAACATTTTAGTTCCTAACTTATCCATGAACTTGGAGTTATTGTAAAACACAAATCTTAAAACTCAATAAGCAACTTTTAAATTTATTCCTCCAAACTACATAACACAATTTTTCTCCTCTTTGGATATTATCATAAAATGCTAATTTGATCAATTTCTCGCTGTGATTTCTTTTCAAAGCTGTAGTTAGGAATGTGTCAGCATTGCATCTGATTGTACAATATCCCATTCAGAACAACAACAACAAAACTAGCATGTAGCCCTGGAATCTTGGCTCATTTTTCTTTTTCCTTGGAGCGTTATTGTGTTTACAATCCATTTTCATCACTCTTTCTCACCTATATTTTTTCTAGTCCCTGTCAGGACAGATGAAGTGGACACCTTGGGAAACATATCACATTTCATTTTAGAAATCCTCTAAGAAGATTCTTTTTTTCTCCAAGCTCTTCATTTGAAATTGTAGTTTGATAACTTGCCATTTTATGAAAAGCCGTTTGACTTACTGAGACAAATTATAACACATTTTTGAAAGTAAGAAAATGTAATGGAAAATGTAATTAGAAAATTTTATTTATGAATGTGTTTATATATGTATCTGTATCTATTTGCTCACTTTGTATCTATGGAGCATTTATGCATGCATCCATAGATGGGTGCATTCATTTCATCCATCTATCAATTCATTTCTTCAAGAAGTCACCTGCTCATAGAGGCATCCAGACATGCATGCATCCAGGCATTTATGCATCATCCCAGCAGTCAGACACATATCTATACATTCATGCATCTGTGCATATATGTGTCAAGGCACAAATCCAGACATTTATACACCCATTCATGGATTCATGCATCCATCCAGGGGCCTATGCAGCTACACACCTAATTTAAGGACTGAGTAGCTTCTTTTCCTGTTCATTTAATTTCCTATGATTCCACCAACTCTGACTTTGGTGGAATCCTTTCTACTTTATCACCATCACTTCCTATTCCAGTGATCACTCTCATTGGTAGATGACAGTTTTAATAATTTTTGTTATAAAGAAAAGAATTTCAACTCCACATCTCTCTGAGAACTGCCTGAGTTGCGGCCTCTCCCTGCGGCACAGTTCTCTGAGAACACTCTCCACTCTTGCTGCTTGTACACAGCCTTTTCATCCCAGTTGGTTCCAAGCTGGCTTTTTCTCTCCCTGCTCCACAGCAAGTGTTTGTCAAGAGATCAGTGACCAGTTGCCAAGCCTTGGCTAATGGACTGGACAATGGCATCTACCCCTCCATCCCGACAGCGGCACTGGACTGGAGCTGGAGTGTGTCGCCTGGTATGAGTGCTGGAAATGGAACTTGGGTCCTCTGAAAGAGCAGCAGGCACACCTAACTGCTGAGCTATCTCTCCAGCTCTGGAGCATTGCATGTTAGTGTGTTACACATTTCTTCACAGGGTGAGGCACTATTCGCCTACTCCTCTGGAGGCCTGACTTGCTTTTGTTCACTGCTCTAAGACTGGCAAGTCTGGTGAATGAGAGATAGAATAGCTGTTAAGTAGAAGGTGCACATTCCTGTGCCTACTGGGTGAGCCCATGGCTGCAAATGACTGAAAACCCAAGTGCCACTGGATCATGCACACATTGGAGTGTATTTTCTCAGGAAAAACAAATCCTGGATATAAAAACCCTACTTGGTTCAGAAGCCTGAATCCAGTTGTCCTGTGCCACTGCCCCAAGCCTTTGCCCTAAGGGTTGTGAGCTACATGCACCCAATAGGGAACCACCATCCACACCGAAGGGAAAGACTTCCATCTGGAAGACTGTGCCCTTTCCTCTGAGGAAGGGCTTCTGACTGTATTTCACTGATCAGGATTCTGGATAGGCAGATTAGTCAGTGAAGCTCCATTCTGCTTAGATCAACTAGCTCTGTTGGGGTGGGGTAAGGGACAAACCATTGAGCACTGGGGGGACCTCAACCTGAGTCTGGAGATGCTGCAAACATGTCTCTCCTCCCGGGATGAGTGCTGAGGCTAAGGTGAGGAGAACAGAACTTTCCAGATGAGTCAGGGGATGGGATCTGGCTTATTTGGGGGGATAGCTAGCAAGCATCTTGCAGTAGATCTCTTTTGAGAATCTCTAGCATAGATGTTCTAAGCATAGGAAAATTATTTTTTGATTCATTTGTTTTATTGTAGATAATAGTGTCTTAATATGTAGTCTTGGCTGTCCTAGAGCTCCATATGTACACCAGGCCAGCTTATACCTGTCTTGATTCTTCTGATTCTGCTTCCAAAGTACAGGGTTTTCAGGTTGGTGCTCCCTACCACATCTGACTAAATGTTTGTAAAGAGACACAGCTGTGAACATGTGGAAGATCTTTGAAGAAAAAACAGGAGTTTGAAGAAAAGCATGGTTGTGGGAGGGGCTAGAGATGATGCTGACAGATTCAGCACAGGGAAAGAGCATCTACAAACTGACTTCTGAAGGTTCAGTTGCTTCTGCTGAGTGCCATTAGGGAGAGAAACTTGGGGCACCAGCGGTCATTTGTAGAGTGCTATCATGACAAAGCAATGGTTTTCCATGTCCCTGGGGGAGGTCCCAGTGGTCTAACTAGGGCTGGCCCCAGGAGTGTCACAGTTTCAGGTAGATATGACAGGGTGGCACCTAGTGGGCATTGTCCAGAGCAGAGGCCCAGGGGACAGTGAGTTCATGACAAAAAGCAGGGTGACCTCATTTTCCCCACAAAGACATACAAATGGAGTTAAAAAGAAAACGTTAAAGGCTTTCCCTGATGCCAGAACAGAATTTTAAGACTTCAACCCCAGCTTAGAGGGAAACATTCTGTTGAACAGATATGGTGACAATTATAACAGGAATAAGGTGGGGTGGTGGACGGAGGAGCATGGTTTTACTGGAACCCAAGAGAAGTGATATCATGTGTGTATGCATGTGACATGCCCATATGTGTGTTGGCTGGTCATACTGAAGCCGAGAGGTCATTACATATCCTATCACTCTGCCTTATTCCTTTGAGAAAGGGTATCCTTCTGAACCTACAGCTTGTATTTTTCAGGTAGGCTTGTGTCTAGCAAGTCCAGACATCCTCCGGTCTCCACCTTCCCCTCAGAGCGCTGAAGTCACAGGTAGATGTGACCATGCCAAGAATTTTACATAGGTGCTGGGGAATCCAAACCCACATTCTCATGTCTGTAGAACAATTGCTCCAGCCTGAAAAATGATATTCTAGATCCATGTATAAGCTGTTGTGATCGTCACTGAGTGCAGCAAACTGGAGAAAGAACTTCTATTGTTTGAGAGACTTGTGTGGCTACCCAAGCTTCTCCTTGATGATGGCTTTTGAGCATCGTCCATGGAGCCAGCCTCCCAAACAAGAAAGAAGAAGTTCAGTTTTGTTCATCGCAATCCTGGTTTCTTGTCAACACAAGACCTCAAAAGAATAAACAACTTAGATTGGGGAAGACACCTTTCTATGCAATGTTTAGTTTCGGTAACATCTCCATGAGAGAGGCACTACTGAACTCAGTTTCCAGAGAGAATAACTGAGGTTTGGATGATGGTGGGGGCAATCCCAAGGTCACACCACTTGTGTATGTGAGATGTGCAGTTTGAATTAGCTTTAAGCTAGTGTCGATGTGTTGATATTTTCTTTTAGTGCCAGACAAATAGAAGCAGCGTTCGTGAAAAATCCCTGGGACCGAGGGCCTAAATTTGCATGGACTCTGGATACCTGTTCATAATCTGGTCTGAAAAGAGACACTTGTACCTCCCAATCTGACTCTCAGACTACTGAGATGATGGACCTCAAAGAAATGGGAATTTCCCTAGGAATATTATGCTGGGAGAAGGAAGACGCACCAGCCACAGGGGAAACTTGTGTCCCAGGAAAAGTTTTCACACAGCAACTAGTCAGACCACCTTACAGAATGAGACTGAAGCCCAGGCAATGATGGGCCTTTGCCAGTCACGGGTGGGGCAGCAGCTTGACAGGGGCACCTTGGATGTGCATATTCATGGTCCTCGATTTAAACTTTGATCTCAGTTCAGGACCCTAAAAATAGACTTAGTGGTTTCACTAGGTCTTTCTGTCTCTCTTCTCTATGTGGTCACATTGAATGAATCTTTTTCTGTTTTCCAGTTTTCATTTTGTTCTTTTAATTGCCTTCCTGAGGATGTGTGGCCATGTCTGACTCGGGACACAAGTATTGATGACACAATAACCCATCTCCGAGCTGGCAGCCTGCTGCTCTGTGGAATAGACTGAGCAGCCTCAGGAGCCTTCTGCGTCATGTGTTGGTGGGAACACCGAAGACAAAACTCAGGCTGCGCCAGATCCACTTACTGTTCATGGTGGACCTGCAACTGGCCAGGGGAGACACCAGAGGAAGACATCCAGTGACTATTGTCTGACTTATGATTGACATCTCTGCCAAATTCAGGCTCCAGCTCTACCAAGCTCCCCTTTTCTCTCCTCACAAGGTGCAACTCATTTGTCTCTCTAGTATTTTCTATATTGTATTTTAATCCAGTTGTGCATACATCTATAGAAGGGTCCTCCAAGCATCCTAGATCTAAATCTTCATGTTACTTAAAATATACTTTGGACCACTAATTGATATATATATATATATATATATATATATATATATATATATATATATAACAATTGTTAAAAATGAATATAATCTTCATACAGTTTATATATGCACGAAACAAGTCAAAAGGAAGCAAAAGAAGCCCTGCCACCAATTCAATGGAAAAATCATTTATGCATCTCACTCCTTTTCTCCTCTCACTTCTTTTCTTCTTCTTCTTCTTCTTCTTCTTCTTCTTCTTCTTCTTCTTCTTCTTCTTCTTTGAGATAAGACTTCATGTAGCTGAGGCTGTCCTCAAACTTACAGTAGCTGAAGATAACCTTTAACTTCTCTTTGAAGTCCCCTCTACCTCTGCGATCACAGACACGAGCTATCACACATTATGAACGGTTCTGTGGAACTGGGGATCAGATCTAACCCTTCACGCATCCAGGCAGGCACTCTGCTATCTCATCTGCACCACCATCCCCCTTCCTTCCTTCCAACACCCCATCCAAGTCCATTTTCCCGAAAGGAGTCCTTCCATTTTCACACAGAAGGAGCAGCTCGCCATGGACTTCCTGCTTCTCCAGGGTGGGGGAGAAAAAGCAAAAGAAATCATATACTTTCAGAGCCTTCTCATTATTATTTCTGGGAAAACACAATAAAGCTACAGCTGGCAGGCACTTATTTTTTTCTTAGCATTTAATAATAGAATTAATTGCTAAGTGGAAAGCTCGCAGCCCCCTTCCTGTTGTGCCTTGCCCTCCGCTATCATTATGAATAGATGTAAAAATCAAAGCTAATTATCATTCGGCATGTTTGAAGAAATAGACTGAACCACATGCACAGAACTCATTTTTCTCCCACCCAGCCCCAGGCTAACAAGGTTGAGATACACATATGTGCACACACCCACCCAAACATGCCAAGGTAGGGACGATTCCCTTGGGTGGTGAACTGTTTCTCGGCATTAGGCTGCTTTTGTAGCAGACACCGATTGTGGCTTGGAGCTCGTATTGTGAGTTGCATCAAGGTCAGGTGAAATCAAGGACTTGTGTTGCTTGAGAAGCTCATTACAGTGTGGTTTATTTGCCTTGAATGGGACTTGGTGTATTTATTAAGAATCTACTAACTATAAATTGTTCAAGAAGGGGGGAGGCAAAGGCCATTGTCTAACTGATGACTGACAACTTCATTACAGAGTGAATGTGGAGCTTATTTGCCTTGAATGCGACACAAGTGACCGTCTCTCTGGGATACGAAAGTCACCTGAGAATGTGTGATTTCAGCAAGCAAAAAAATGGGAAGGCCATTCACACGCCAAGTAGAAAGGCACTTTATTGGTTGTGGATAGGTAAAGAGCTACAGCAGGAGAAGCTCAGGGTCCTTCTTTTCACGTTACAGGATGGTACGCAAACATGGCAGAGAGAACAAAGAACTAATGTGATAATGCCCCCTCCCTATATGTGGAAGGCCTCCAGAAGCTGAGCTGGAAGAGCTACATCTCAAGCACAGAGGTGGTGAGGGAAAATTCAAAGTTCTCTTTACCTTAACAAAGGAGTTTTATAAGCAATTCTCAGAATGTTAGTCACTATTCTCAATTAAGTCTGGACCAGAGGTTCTATTCAATCTGTTAACTAAGGGGTAAGCCAACATGAAACTGGTTGACTGGAATACGATCTGGAAGCTAAATATGGATGGTGATATGTTATGGTGCAAAGGTGGCTTAGCTCCACAGAGCCACCAGCCTTTTGAGTTAGGCTAGATCTGACCCACCAGACAGACTCTAATTGCATGTCTAATAATCATGTCTAATTATCAGGATGAGACACTTTCTCAACTGCTATTCCTTCTTTCCAGATGTTCTAGCTTGTTATGAGGTTGGAAAAAATTAACTAGCACAAAGGGTCATATTCTTGGGGAAAAAAAAGTATGGAGTAGCAGGTATAAACACCTTCCATGGTTTTCCTTTCCAGTAGTTGGCCTTCCCAGTAGTCACCCCAGCCAATCTGTCATGAAGGCTAAGCCAGAAGTCATAGCTTCTTGCCGTAGATGACAAATATCACCCAGAACCCACTTGGGATCATGCCTGACCTTTGAAGTCTGTGGTAAGACAGTGGGATAAGAAGATATTCAGGACTTTTTAAAGCCTCAGTGTTTCCAAAACAAAAGCGCTCTTCTAGATAAAGGGGGAAGATGTCCTAGGACTCCCCTTGGAGGAGGCTGTGCATGTCCTCTGCTCTGTGAGTCCGCCTTGGATGTAACCAAGCTTCCATGTGCAGCACATTAGTCCTGCATGCATCTTGCATTTGTCTGTTCATGTGTCAATGCCTCCTTGTTAATTACTGCAAATGCAGGAATACTGACAGCAGGTGACAGAAATGTCCCACTTAGCCCCTCGGATGATACATTGCCAGAGTTGTTTTATTTTTATTGACATTTTAAGTTACCATGGAAAGATATGAGTTCCGTTATGGCGTTTTCATGCATATATCTTATGCATTTTCTTCTTATTCATTCCGTGCTGCCCTCCATTTGCATGCCACTTTCTGAAAAATCACGATTTCACTACGTCCTACATTTTCTTTCTCCACTCATTTGTTGATGGAGCTTTCGGCTCATTTTTTAATTCTCTCTCTCTCTCTTTCCTCCCTTCCATCTCCTTTCCTCCCTGCTCCTTCCTTCGCTCTCTCTCTCTCTACGCACACACACACGTTCTACAATTAATTTTCAGATTTTTGTGGGAGAATTATTTTAATGCTTAGTCTTTTAATCTGTAAGCATGCTGTATATCTTCATGAACTTCGTAATATCTTGAATTTTTGTGCTCTTAGTCTATATGGGTCATATATAATTTACTTTATTCCCAGGTGTTAACTGCTAAGTTCATAAACTGCAGCTCTTTCTTACAAGTTTTGGTTTTTTAACTGGTTGCTAATACACACAGATAAAACTGATCTTGTCTTATCTTTATATCCAACATTTTGTCAAGCTTGTTTATTCTTTTAAACACTTGACCTGTGGGCTGTTGAAATTCCTAAGTAAGTACTGATATTGCCTCTGAGGTGGTATTTTGTTTTCAGATAACACAGAAAATTTTCCTTTTAATTTAAATGAGAAGTTACATTAAAAAGTTGATTAGAATTTCCCTCAAGTCAAACAACAGCAATTACTGAGTAAAAAAATCATTCATGACCTACTCTCCCACTCCTCTCTGATGTCATATGCTGTCATTTATCCTATCTCTTAAGGGAATTCTTTCGCTTCTAGACTAGCTTATGATAAACCATCAGTCTGTATTCCTTGCATTCTGAATAAAGATGCCTCAGTGGCACCATGGTATCAATTTTAAACATCACCTGAATCTTTTCCCATTTATTATTTGGAAGTATTGTATCAAATAGCATACCAACCTATTATTTTCCTGTCTGTCCTTGTTTTGGAAGGATACGGTTGCCTTACATAAAACAAAATGAGATTTTCTTCTATATTTGTCTCTTCCAAAAGTGTGTTCCTTTAATTGTTTTGACATTTTTATCTGTACAGAAAGACTAATCTATACAGTTCTAATCTCTGTGTCTTTTTTTTTTTTTAACGTCTTTCTGGAACATTAGCCTTCCATTTGAGCTGATTTCCTTTTGTGTGGAAAGCAATCTCAGTGTTTGCCTTGGATGCAGTTGAGGTTATCAGTGTCATTTCCCTAGCTATTTCTTCATTTCCCCATAATTGTGGAAGAGTGGTTTTGCACAATAGAAAACTCCAGGTTGAGAGACATTAAAAAAAATTAAATCTGTCTGTCCACTGATTCTCATTTTTGCTTCTTTTCTTGGGTTCTCTGTCTGACATTTAAGTTTCCTCAGTCATCTTTTCAATTCTCATTGAAGAGTTTTTCCTTGGCTTTCTTCTCTGTGGCTTTGCTAGAGGTTAGACCACCAGTGGACATAATCTTTATTCTTTGTATGCTCTCTGCTCGAGCTCTCAGAGATCCCTGAATCTTGCTTAATGTTTTTTGTCAGTTTTTAAAAGGTAATCTTCAATTCTGTTTTCAAATATTGATTTTTGGTTATATTCTTTCTTTTGTCTCTGGGGATTCCTACATCCTGGACTCATCCAAATTTTATTTTGCTTAATTTGTTTATTTTTTTATGTTGACTAATTCTCTCTTCTGTGTGACTAATCAACTGTTAATCATACTCATTGAGTTTGTAATTTTGATAATAATATTTTTAATTTGGATATTTTCTATTTGTTTCTTTTATTAAAACTTGGCCATGTTACTGTCATGGTATTCAGTTTCCTCCCAGCACCCTCAGACTTTTTTTGTGTGTTTATTTGCTTTAGCGTTCTCAAACATGATGATTCTAATCATTTTGAAATATGTGTCTGATTGCTCTAATATTTGGATGCCTTGGCATTCTGTGCTTGGTCCGTCCTTCTCTGTTGATTTGGGATATTGTTTGTATAGATTATTTTAGACTAAGAGACCATTCTCTTCCTACATAGAGGATGGATGTGCACTTTCTTACTCTTGGGACCACTCACTGGCTTCTACCAAATGAATGAGCTCCTTGTCCCTGTCTGGTCTTGATGCTCAGCCTGGTCCTACCTGTGCTGGCGAAGGGCACTGTCCCCTCTGGCACCCAACCTGGTTACACTGTCTCTGAACTGGTCAGTGACACCATCTCACCCTTATTTTAGCTATTTTTGCCCATTTTGACCAAACTCCCAAAGGAAAATGTTGCTCAACTTTGAGCATAATCCTATTTCTCTTTGTTAAAAATCTTGACCTTATAGAGCTTTTATTTTTGAACTTTCTTGTAAGTTGTCAGTGTCATCAATTGGCTTTTAAAGAAAGAAGAACAAAACAACCCGTTGTTTTAAACCATTCCATATGTGTGTGTGTGTGAATGTATATTATGATGAGTAGTTAAATCTGAATGACCAAATCTGCCATTACTGCAAAGAAAGTCAAATATTGTTTTTCAAATTATTCTCTGCTTGAAATGATTAAATTGTCTAAAATTTTCTACACACATTCCTGCCCCTCTATACAAACACAGTTGACAGGGCTAGGTAGTGCTCTGTGCCTGAACACTAACGATGACTCCTTTGCTTCCATGCAAAGGACTTGGGCCCATGGAGCTATTTGGATCAACTCATTCCTATAGTTACCATGTTGTCTTTGCGCACATAAATATAATGCAGGGCGCTGAGGGAGCACAAAGCAGAACCATAGAGAGTCCCTTGAAATGGAACCACCTGGGGCTTGGCCTGTGTTTCAATTTTATTGTTGTTTCTTTGTGTCTCATGTGATTTCATGTTAGGCAAAGGTCCTACCAGCAAGCCACATTCCAAGCTCTATGCATACGTGTAGTAAGTGGCAGGTGTGACCCCATACATTGTACTCACACATGACAAAATTGTGAGCTGGAGGCAGCATTGATCTTTGGGCAGACAGCAGCAGTCAGAGTTGATGAGGATGTAGAAATGTACTTCAAAGCACAGCTGAAAAGACAAAGACACGTTGCAAAGGAAATGAGGAAAGTCGGTGAATCTCTCAGCAGTAGTGTGTTTGGGATTGAGACTAGGATGGGCTGTCATTCCTTCCTGAGATTAGGTCACGTGGATAGCAGTGCAGAAGCTACTTTGAAGAAATGGTTGACGTTCTCAAATCAGCTGTTTTTAATTAATCAATGGAGAGGTAAAGGGTTTGGTGTGCTTCCTAGAGTTTGATGCCTTAGCAAGAAAGTGGCTTATGGGTAACTCATTCTTTTGACTTAGTGAGCATGATGAGCCTCAGATGGCACTCAGCCCCTCCAGATTGTGGCTTGCAGGACCAAGCAGAGGACTTGGTTGAATTGTACCCAAGACTCAGACCCACTGTGGGATGATTGATGGTTCTTGTTTCAATTTGCTGAATTTGTGGTTATTTTGTGAAATAACCAGAAAGCCAACACAGGGAAGTATGGCTGGAATAGTAGACATCAAAAACACAAAGAAATCACTTAAAAATTGTACTGGAAAATAAAAATAATATCCTTGTTAGCTAAGAGATGAAAAGACAGGAATAATTCAGATGTGAGTCAATTAAAATAGCAATGACAAAAGGGCAAAGTAATGTCTTCATCATTAGAAATTATAAAATATGGAAATAGTTCTTATGTAACTTCTGGATCAAAGAGGGAATTCAAAACATCTTTCACTCTGTAAAAACAGCATTGAGGACATTGTGCGCAAACACTTGAGAATCACATGTAGTTTAAAAGCTTAAGTTATGATCTTGTTTTTATTATTAAGGCAAAATGACAATTAATAAAACATTTAACTCAAATAACTGAGAAAACAATACTAAATTTACAGAGAGGAGGACAAAAACACTTAAGACAAAGAAGCACCATTTATAAATTAGAAAATGAAACAGAACTATCAGGAGTTGTCTCAGTAAAACAATCATGTATATAAAATGGATAGTTCTAATTAATTGCACAAAATAGATAGAATGTTAGATAACGCCCACTAAAACATGCAAGAAAATTTGAATGGAAATTTTAATAAAGTATGCATGTGTGGCGGTTACATTCATGTGTGAGCATACCGCTCTAAATGTGGATACAGGCGAGAATATACATACATGTGTCCATTGTAAACCCAGAAGTCAGCTTTGGGTGCTGTTCCTCAGGTGCCATCTACTCTCTGTATCTTGATAGTGTCTTCCTTTGGCTTGGAACTTGCTGAGTGATGAGGCTAGCCCATTTCCCCAGTGACCCCTCATCTCTGGTTCCCAGCACCAGTATAACTACATGACACCAAACCCAACTTTTTGTTTTACTTTATTTTTAAATGTGGGATTAAACTCGGGTCCTCATGACTGCAGGGCAAGCAGTTTCCTGGCCAAACCATTCCCCTAGCCTCCAAAGAAGTCAATATTTAAATATTTAAATGTGCATTCTAATAATCTACGTATCTCCTTACTAACATCTATGTTTTCTTTTTTTAAAACTGTATCTTTTGAGTGATCTCTTTGACCTAGTTTAAAAATTAGCAGCAAGACTTCCACATGGTTGGGGGCATTGCAGTTTTTGTGACAATATTTCATTATCTAATTTCAGATGAAAATTGTGCCTTCTACTTCCTATCTACCTTCTCTCCCCTCTCTTCTGTCCCTCTTTTCTACTCCGCCTTTACCTGCGTTTTTCGTTTTTCTCCTTCATGCCTCTCCTCACTCCATCTCTCCTCTTCCTCCCTCTATCTCTCATGCCTCCCACCCCATCTCTACCTACCTTATCCACATCCTCCTTTTGTCCCTCTCCCCCAGATGCTGGCTGTAAGGAGGCCCTCTTCCTGTGTAAACTGGGGTGTATTGTGGAGGGGAAAATCACAAATATACAAATTGCGAAAGACAGTTACCCTGCTAAGTTATTCTGTCTACCGGTATGACTGGCATAATCAAAGCTCATCTATCAATGGGCACTGGGAATGTGTCATCGACTATTCATGGAAAATTTAGTAGCCTTTGAACAAAGCAGAAGCCTTGATAGTACCAGCCCTGTGGATGAAACTTTTCCAGAGTTTAGAAGAGGAAGAAATATTTATGGTGGGAA
This sequence comes from Pachyuromys duprasi, assembly GCA_028658305.1. Classification (NCBI taxonomy): domain Eukaryota; kingdom Metazoa; phylum Chordata; class Mammalia; order Rodentia; family Muridae; genus Pachyuromys; species Pachyuromys duprasi. The sequence continues at coordinate 16,261,339 of CM053755.1, read as the reverse complement.
CCTGGGTGGATAACATGGGACATGGAAACACCTATAAAGGATTTTTTGTAACATTATCTTTTACTCTTAGGGTCTTCCTGTCCCATCCTTCACCTTTTTTATCATAATCGTCTGTTCTGGCCATATTAGGCTATTTGCTGATCCCCAAATGCACCAGGTTTTCTCTGGTGTGAACATTCCAAGTTCTTCCGAGTTATCTCAAGGATTCACTTTCTTTCTGTAGAGAGACTCCTTGGCCCCATCCAGAGTTGCCAGAGAAAAAGTGGAAGCCAGGAGGTGAGGTGGGTCTCCGTGGCTGTACTGCTTGCTTTGCTTCTTCTGTAGACCCTGAAGCATCCAGCATCAGCATGATGTGGGGAGAGGAGAGGGTGGTACAAAGATGAGCAGAGCTGGAAAAGACTCTTCCTCTCTCTAGTTCTCAAGCCTGGAAGATTCCATGCAGACAGTACTAGAATTTTAAAGTTGCTAACTATGACTCTAATTAGTGCAAATAATTGCCTAGACTATAACCTAGACCAATCTCCTAGATACTGGAGAAGGAAACCAAGTTTTTAGATTTGTTTCTTCACCAAAATCAGTCCACTTCATAGACTGGGGACATCTTAAGAGTAAATGCTTTTTAATATGCTGCTGGCCTGAGAAGGTGGACCCTGTGGGTAATAAAAACGTGATAATAGCCTCTGACTTTGAGTATCTCTATCTAATGGTAAGGTGGGTAACGATAAAGCAAAATACAGCATGACTGACAAGGTTATCATACTGACGCTGTCTTCTTAAAACTCACTGCTCAGAAAGAGGTAGGAAACTGCAGTGCATTGGACCATGGTCTCTGCCCAGGAGTCCATGCTGTGGCTGCTCCCTTACACCCTGGAAAGCAGGATGCCAGGCTAGATCTTCACTGTGAGGTGAGGCTTAGATTCCTCTGAAGGAAGTAAGATGGAGGGAAGAGACAGGAACAAAAAGAAGAGACAATCTTGTTCTGCTGGGCTTGCAATGGTGGTAACTGCATTCTGGGGAATGGGGGTGTGATTCTCAGGCTGCATGTGGAGAAGTGTGTGGTTTTGATAGTGTCGTCATTAGGTGAGCTGTTCTCTGCAGGACTCATGCTGGCATTCATAACTGCTATTTCCTGTCCAGGTGTCCCCCACAGTTCACACATGTCCAGTCTGGAGCTTTGTGCAGACCTGTGTGTGAAGCAGACACTCACATGGCTCCCCTTGTGTGAGTACAGAGAGAGGACTCCAGTCTTGATAGCTACCCACAAGGCACCTTTAAGGTAAATATCCGGCTCACCGCTTGGCACAGGAAGGGCAATGGAGAAGTCATCGCTATTTCAGTGCCAGGACCCAGGGCAGATTCAGAAGCAGGAAACAAAGAGTCAGGAAAGAGGTGACACTAAGCTCCCCATAGTCTGTGACATGCAGGGCTCCATTCAGAACTTGTTAAGGGGAAGCTCGGGATCGCTTCCAGCAGCCAGGGACGGCTTATCTGCGGCAGGGATGAGAAATTTCACTTCTAACAAAGCTCTGCCCAGAAAGGGCTCTTATCGCTGAGGCCAGAATGAGGATCTTAGCAGTAGTGCCTGCTTCTCCGCAAACTCTATTAGCCTCAGGTAATAGCTTTCCCTGTGGCTTTCAGTATCCACTCAGCCTGAGAGACCTACTCTAAAGAAAGTTTCTCTGGAACCAAGATGGATTTATGCCAAGAAACATGACCCAGTCAGGAGGTTGCCACTGAATCATGTATTTCTCAATGGGTGCTTGGATGGAGTTTCTGTAAGGTGTGTCAGATTTTTCCCATTCATGCTCACTTTTATTATAACACAGGAGATGCATACACAGAGACGTGTGTGTGTGTGTGTGTGTGTGTGTGTGTGTGTTGCCTACTGCAGTGTCAAAAATATCCAACTCTGACATGTGCAACTTAGGAAATGGAGGGTAGGTTTGGGCTCACAGTTTAAGGGTGTCATCTTTTGTGGTGGGGAAGGAGTGCCGGCGGGAGCATGAGGCCGCTGGTCACTACTTAGTCCACAGTCAGGAGCAGAGAGAGATGCGTGCTGGCACTCAGTTCATCTTCTCCTTGTAATTCAGTCTGTGGGCTCAGCCCTTGCAGTGGCGCTGCTCACCTTTAGGGTGGATCTTCTCACTCCGCTTGACACGTCTAGAAGCTTCCTCACAGACATGCCCAGAGTTGCTCTAAACCAGTGGCTCTCCACCTTCCCAGTGCTGGCCCCCTCTAATACAGTTCCTCATGTTGTGGTGACCTACCAGCTGTAAAATTATTTTCATTGCCACTTCTTGTAACTTCACGGTATAAATCACAATGCAAAAATTTGTGTTTTCTGGTGGTCTTAGGAGACCCTTGTGAAAGGTCCGTTTGATTCCCAGTGGGGTCATGATGCACAGGTAGAGAACCATTGTTCTAGGTGCTGTCAGGGTGACAGCGTTGACCATCACACTGGAGCTGGCTTCTGAGGCTCACTGAAACCCATAAGTTCAAGATGGCTAAGTACTTTTTCTGTTTTTCTTGGAGAGAGAAGTCTTTTCTTTTTCTTGTGGTAATTTAACAAATGATCCTCCAGGGCACTGGCCCCGCGACAGCGGGAAAAGCCTGGAAGAGTTGGGTAAGAGCTGTGTTTGTCTTGATGTTTGAGGACAGAAGTGACAGGAGCGGCTTTCCAGAAGGATGCCACGGATTGCCATGTGGAGAATGGTGTAGATAAAGGCGGGCAACAGACGCTGAGTGACTGAGCAGAAGGTGAGCACAGCAGCAGAGGAGAAATGGTGGGATTTATGTCGCAGTAGGAGCTGAGGAGATCTGTGGCTGTTATCTGGCTGTTACTTAGAACCACTACAGTTTTCAGTGGCTGGGTCGTGAGCGCCATTTACTTCATTTTCCCTCCATCCATCTATCTATCTATCTATCTATCTATCTATCTATCTATCTATCTTTCTTTCTTTCTTTCCATACGCCCACCTGTCTACCTACCTATCATCTCTCTATCTGTGTATGAAGGTGTGTATATATATATATACACACACATATATATATATATCACCTATCATCTGTCTACCTATCTATCTAGTCATCCATCTAGATCTGTATATAAATATGATCATATACCATGTATCTATAATCTATCACTCACACACTCACTTACTCCTCATCTACCAGGAAGAGTCACTTCCAAGTAGACAGAGGAAGGCATCAGAAACCTAGCTAAGAGCCTGTCTGTGTCTATGTATGTATGTATGTCCAAGGACCTGCCTCACTGACCTCTTCAGACAATAAGCAGATTCTTTCAGAAAGCTAGATACCGGTTCCCCAGTTCATCAGATGCAGAATTAGAGAAAAGCAGAGAGGTAGAAAGCAACCAATGCTCTATAATGCCAAAAAAACAAAAACAGTGGCCTTGCTAGATACCTTCTCTTTACCTTCTAGATCCCTGTGCTGTCTCCTGATCCATTCACTGCACCCTAGGACCCTAACTCATAAGGCTTTATATTACATATTGAGAAATGATACTTTGATTTGGGGGAGAGAGACGAGGGTGAAATAAGTAGTTTATTCCCCTTTCCCCCAGGTATCTTTTCCAGGGCCAGGGACAAGATGCATCCTTGTCCTCCTTGTCTCCTCTAAGCCACAGACTCTGTCTGGAGGTGACCTTGGATTGATGACCTACAACATGAAGGTAGCAATAGTTGCAAATATCAAAAATTTCAGTGTTTTCCATGCTTGAGAACTGTTCACATGATCACCTGCATCTAGTCTGATTCTTAATCAACAAAGTTTATTAAACCCGTGAGGGTTATTTGATCTGGCAATGCCCTCTGCTTCCAGAAGAAGCTTTGAGGGAGACAGATGTTTGCTTTTAGATCCTCAGAGGGTGTTAGGAACCAAAGAGGAGAGGTTTTAAGTATTCTCTAAGTAAAGCACAATTGACAAGCAATAACATTAATTGATTTTTAAGTATACAATTTGTTTAATGTTGACAGATGTAAATCATCATGCTAACAGCTGTGCAGTCAAGATGTAGAAATCTTGATTTAACATGAGACTCATTGAAACTCTCCTAACACCATCTTTTGGTCAAACATCTCCCTCCACACTCCTGTCCCTGCTGCTGTGAGGTTTTCTCCAGTATTCCCACTTCAGCACTGTGTCCCCTGTAGGATGTCCCAGCTGAATGAAAGGGACTAGGCTTCAAGCTCTTTAAGTGGGAAGACCTGACATCCACCAGGAGAAACTGAAATATTCCAAAGCCAGGCTCCATGAATAATATGACTGTTTACAGTTGCTGAGAGGCAGGCGAGGAGGCAGGACAAGAACAGAAAAAAAAATGATTAGAACTTCCTGGAAGAAAGCTTTTAGCTAGAAATGGAGATTTGAGGTGTTTAATAGAAAAATTGGTCCCTGATGCACTCATGAACTCACAGTCACTGTGGTCATTTGCTTAAGATTTGTGTAAGATCAAGCCAGTCAACATTCTAACATGGAGTGGGAAGGGTTCATGAGTCCCCATCCTTAACTGAGCAGACATAGACAGTTTGTAGGTTCTGATAGAGAAGGAGTCGTCTCTAAGGACATGGCTATAGAAGACTGGCTTTGGTCCAGTGGAAGCCTCATTCTCAGGAGTATAAAGGCGGAACAAATTAGAATCAATGCATAGTGGTTGTTTTGTTGTTGTTGTCTTTTTTTTTTTTAGGTAAAAAAGATAATAGGGTGAATGAATAAGAATGGATCAGGAAGGAGTTAGGGAAGACATAATAAAAATGCATTCTATAAAACTCACCCAAATTAATAAAAAGTTGGTTCATAGAAATCAAGAATTTAATAATGGGCTCTGGTATCCCACAGTCATCCAATTCTATAACTCTCTTACATTTTTCCCGTGGTAAAAATGGCTGTTCATGGGCCAATGATATGGATCAGTTGCCAAGGCTGATGACATGAGTTCAGTCTCAGGGATCAACATGTTGGAAGGAAAGAACTGACTCTCACAAGCTGTTTCATGACATTAACTCATGTGCTATGGCATGCATATGAACATACATACACACACACACAGAGATAATTTAGCAATTAAAAGAACCCACATGGCTACTCATAATAGCTTATATGTCATTATGAAATTTGAGATGAGTTACTGTACATAGCAAACCTTGGCCAGGATGAAGCTGCGTGTATACAGTAAGGTATTTTTTCTTATTATTAATACTGCATGTATTCTTAATGGGTTTTTTTTCTAGTCTTCTCTAGCTTGGGAGGGTTTTGTTTGTTTGTTTGATTGATTTTTGCATCTTGCTTCTTTTTCTTTCATTTTCATACCACTAGGTTTTTACTTGCTTCTATGAAAAATATTGGAGTAGTCATTCGTTGGAGGAGTGTCACTAGGGGCGGGCTTTGAGGTTTCAAAAGCCCACACCAGGCCCAGTGTCCCCCACCCCAACACCGTCTGTGTGCAGGGCAGAATGGAAAGCTCTTAGCTGCTGCCCCAGTGCCATGCTAGCCTGATGCCCACCATAATGACTACAGACCAACTCTCTAAAACTGTAAGCAAGCCCCTAATTAAATGCTTTCTTTTATAGCAGTTGCTTTGGTCATGGTGTCTTTCATAACAACAGAGCAGTAACTAAGACCACATAGAACGACTAGTGTTCCAACTCAGTCTTTGAGGTGGGAGGCTTTTCACTCAGGCTCTCTTCTCTGAGTAGAGGGTTGCCATCTGCTTTTCCCATTCCGTCAGCCCAAACCTTAATCTCACCCAGAGGGATCTTCACAGACACATAGTGAGGCTTCTGTAAGTCTCTGGACATCCTGTGCACAGTCAACACAATCCATAAAATCAATGCACACACTCACCCTACAGGACTGTTTTGGGAATTGTGAGAGGGAAGGATGTATATACAGATATTCACAGGATGTGCTTGCTTCAATTATATGTAAGGGAAAGGGGCTGAATATCTGTAGACTATGGATAACACCTAAAGCTTCAAAGCATGATACAGATCAGTACGAGACTCTCTGGCAACATTACCATTCCTTTTCTCTAAGCATGACCTCTGTGTGTCCATCTCAGTGTGGGGTGGGTTGGGGAGGGGGACCTTCATCAGCATATTTAGTTGATTTGGAGTAAAAGGATTTGAACATGCATGTCTGACCTTTATTTGTTTATAGTTTTGTTCTAAGAACACATACTGTTTCCTAATTAATTCCAATCTTCTTGGTGTGACAAGTTCAGCTAGACTTGGGCAGAATCTCATTATTTGTTGCTGGAATGAAGTAGAAGCTGTGTGTGCAGGAGGCTCCTTTCTTGGGAAACCTTGTGAAGTATAAGTGCCTATCTATGCTCCAGTGAGATTCAAAGGCCTCTCCTATAGGATTGTCGCGGAAGTGCCCCTGTGGCTCAGAGAAAGCCACTGTAAAGAAATAGCAAAATGGATTGTGTGTGTACTCAAGTCCAGGGACAGAACATCACTCCCGTTGTGCCAGCATACTTGTCTTCTCTGTAGGCACAGGGAAAACTAAGTAATGAATTTCATTCTAAGTTATGAAGATCTGTGTCAGCGCTCAATAATGGCAGCAACCCAACAGTTCTTGGTTTAAAGAAGCTCATCCCTGGTGATAATGTTGAATCTTCTCCCCAGATGGAGCATCTGTTATTGGTTGTCAGAATCTCTTCCGTATATCTCTATCCACCAATGTACTCATTGGTATGTCCCCAAAGGAAACTAAGTCAGTATACTGCAGACCTCATGTTTATTACTCTACCATTTACACAGCAATAAGAAAGAATGAAGGCAACAACATGCTAGAGACATGAACATACAGGTCTCTGTTCTCAGATTTCCCAGACTGCACCACTTGTGCACTTGATCCTGTCCAATAATGGTGTAGCTGAGTCTTGGACCAACCAACTGTTATGAGATCGCAGTTGACTCTAGGAAGAATCCACACTTCTTTAGTAGAAGTTGGCCGAAGGTAACCATTTGTGCCCCCTGCCCCTGAGCTCACTGCCACCATGAAGGCTGTCTTATGTGACAGGGGAAGAGCAAGTTAGTGTGCAAGGAGCAAGTCTTTTCTCTGGTTCTGGCAAGTCTTGCTACCAAAATCGGCTCAGCGGTAGTTCTCTGACTCCTAGTATTTCTGTCTCCTCTTCTGTTGATGGAGTGAGATCCAAATGAAATCTCTTTCATCTCTTCTTATTCCCTACTCTGTCCTCGCTCTATAAGAAATCCAGACATTGGCAGTATAGACCAGATCCTTGAGAATTAATAGCTCAATGATATTGGTACATGTATTAATGAAAACAGTCAGTTCTAAATATTATTTCCATTCACAAAACCCACTCTGAATCTAGCTGGCTAGGTACTGTTATTTCCCTTAGCAATTTGTACTCAGCTATTGTTTATCCATATTCATAAACTGTGACAGGCAAGGTAGACTGGATTCAGGTGACATTGTTATTCAAAACAAAAGATAGCAAAAAAACTGAATCCGTATTAATGACATGACACAAATCCTTCACCAGAGCATATCTCAAAAATTAGTCTCCAACACTTCCCACAGAGCAAATGGACACAAAACGTATGTGCTTCCTCTATGGCATGACCACAGAAATAGTAGAGTGAAGCGTTGTACAAATGTGCTCCCTGTCTCCTGCATGTCTTCCTGCCTAATTTCTATTGGAAAAACATCTCTGAGTGCCTGGGTCAAGTCTACTTTCATCATGAAAATTTCACTCTGTGTCACTATCTACTGAAACTGACACCAGACCAAAAACAGTGGAATTAATAGGACACAAGGGACCCTGAACCACAAGGCAGTCTTGGCTACGGCGTTGTCAACATGATCATATTCTTTGACTTTCTAAACAAACTTAGTTTTTCCATCCCAGAAAACATTTGCCCAGGGCGATGATGTTGCTTGTCATTTTAGGGTTTGTATCAGACAGTTTCTTAAAATCTATTTCTCTGAAGAATAGAGCAGCCAGGCAATTGTCAGTTACTTCTCCTTGGTTAAGAATACTTAGCTATATGCACCTGCCTTAGTTAGAGCTATCATTGCTGAGATAAAACACCATGACCAAACCACACGGGGAGGAAAGGGTTTAGTTGGATTATACTTCCATATCACTCTTCATTATCAAAGGAAGTCAGGACAGGAATTCAAACAGGACAGAAACCTAGAGGCAGGAAGTGATACAAAAAAAAGGTCATAAATGGGTGCTACTTCCTGGATTGCTTCCCATGGCTTTCTTAGCCTGCTTTTTTATAGCACCCAGGACCATCAGGCTGGGAATGGCACCACCCACAATGGGCTGGGCCCTCCCACATCAATCACTAATTAAGAAAATGCCTACAGCTGGACTGATGGAGGCACCTTCTCAGTTGAAGCTCCCTCCTTGCAGATAACTCTAGCTTGTGTCAAGTTGATATTTGATTATCCAGAATACCACAAAACTAGTCTTTTTTTTTTTCAGCTCCTGACTCTTCAAGAGTTCCTTCCCATTCTCCACTTGCTGGCTCCACCCACCCTAATTGTTCTGCATGGTCTTTACCTCATTCCACTGACCTTTAAAAGGTGATTTTGAAACAGAATCCTACACAAGTCTCCTGGTGCTATTTATACCCTATTATAACACTGGGGGAGGTTCCCTACTCAGCTAGCAATCTGCCCTTTTATTGAGGTGGTCTTTGGAGAAAGGCAGCAGTTAATAATTTTTATCTTTAAGGTAAAGAAATCATAAACAGAATCCACATCCATATGTCAATAGCAGCTTACAATCTAAACATCAATTTCCTGATACGCTAATAGTTCTCAGATATACATAAAATTACCAAAGCTTAATATGCAGAACCATCAGGGAGTCTGGTTAGCAATGTAGACTTCTGGACCCACCTGGATGGATTCTGCTTCCTTCTGTCTGGGAAGGGAGTCAAGAATTTCCCATTCCTGCTATGCAGGTAACCACCACAGATGGTCCACAGATGATATTGGAGAAACAGTAACCTAGACCCACATGGCTGTTTTCAGCCACAGACCATAATAAAGATTTTAATATTATCTGTTGTCTTACCTTTGGCTGCTATAACAAAATCCCAGAGACAGAATGGCTTATAAACAACAGAAGTTTCTTTTTTATAGTTCTGGAGCTAGGGAAGTCCAAAATCACAGTCCCTTCATGTTGGATTCAGGTGAAGACCCTCTTTTGGGTTTGGAGATGGCTGATTCATTACATCCTTGTATGTCATCAATTGGATGGGGAGTGGTCATTTGTAAAGGCACTGATCTCATTCGTAAGGCATCTACCATGTGATCTGATAATTTTCCAATAGTCCTACATCCTAACACCATCTAATTGGAGGTAAAGGTTTCAACACAAACACATGTGTCAGGAAAGGGCAGTCATTCAATCCATCATACTGGAAGAGGAGGTATGAATATACTATCTCACTTATCAAAATCCAGGTCTCTTTGATTCATATGCAGATTAAGACCTACAGATCTATAAATTTCAACTCACCTGAAAAAAAATCTCCCACTAAATGGTTAACAAAAAATTACAGCTCCAATGTTCGGGGTCAGGGGTGGAGTAAGGGCCATAAGCTGGAAAATGACATCCATAAAACTATTTCTGGGCTGGTGAGAGGTCTATCATGCCTGTTAGCTTAACATAAACATGTTAGATAATGGCTACTGCCAAGGTTGATGACCAGGATTCAGTCTGCAAAACCCACATGATAGAAGAGAACTGACTCCCACAGATTGTCCCACAGGAATTCTCGTTGTGTGTACACACCACACAACACACTCACACCCATGTGCACACGCATGCACACACACATGCACTCCCTACACACACACACACACACACACACACAAACTTTCCTCTCTGAGTTTCTCCCAGGTAAGTACCCTGATTTGGCTTGAGAAAGGCACTGTGGTGCTGCACACAGCCCCTGGCATTTACCTTGTTCAGTGATCTGTGCCTCTGCATTCTATCCCATCTACTCACTGGGCCTGCACTCCTGGTTTACACATGCTCAACCATCTCCAGCCCCTGGTACTCTAATTGCTGCCATTATTTATTTATCATAGGCTCCAAGTACTGGATCCCCACACAGTCATGCTTCCACCTTCCTGTCACCGCTCTTCTTGTCCCAGGATGGCTGCTTTCTTCTCAGAGAATGCCTTTGTCTTAGCCTTCAGACCAGATCTTCTGCTCTGAGAAGGAACAATCTTTTGTCCTTCGTATCGGTTCTAAGTGGATCACAGACCTCAGTGCCCCCATGCTGTAGATCCCCTCTGTTAGAAATCAGGTGCTCCCCCAATGTGCCCTCAGGGACACAGTGCCAGAAGCTACATTATTACTAGTCACCAACCATTTAAGAGGTCCTGCCATCCCAGACCTCTCTCCTCTCTCTCTCTCTCTCTCTCTCTCTCTCTCTCTCTCTCTCGTTCTTTCTATCTCCCAGTCTCTCTGTCTCTCTGCCTGTCTGTCTCCCTGTCTCTATTGCTCTCTCTGATGCCTCCACTCTGAGATAGCCTTGCACTCTCCCTCCTCCCAGTAAATCTCTTGCATGAGATCTGTTGTGTGGTATGATATTTTTTGCAGCACACCTTGACTCAGATCTGCCAAGGTACTCTGCCACTAAATCCTAACACCTTCCCTAATCCTACAGGTCCTGCATTGGTTGATCACGTAATACTAGGCTTTGGGATGAGTCTATTTGCTCTTCTAACTTCTCCAACAATAGGTGTTGGGGCTGTGAAGGCATTGGGTTAAAAACTAGAGTGATAGCATGGCAAATAAAGAAGTTACCTTGCAAATCTGAGTTCTATTCACTTTTGTAAAAATAAATAATTAAATAAATAAATAACAATGCTGGGTATGGTGGCACATGCTTATAATCTCAACAGTGAAATGGCAGAGACAGGAGGGACCTTTTGGCTAGACTTCTTAGTATACTTGGCAAGTTCTGTGCCAGTAAGAGCCTCTGTCCCACAAGAAAAAGCAAAGAAACAGGGGAAGGATGACACGTGAGGATCACAGCTGCAGTGACCTGCACATGCACACACATACTCTGAACTCACCTCTCACTCTCGCTGTCTCTCTCTCATAAATCTCCCCCAATAAATCTCCTGTGCAAGATCTGTTGCATGGTGTGATTTCTTTGCAGCTTACCTTGGCCCAGAGTACCTGCCAAGGTACTCTGCCAATAGAGAAAAAAATCTCACCACTCTGAACATAGGTTGTGCCAACACATCACAGGACATCAAGCCCTACCTTTCTCTGGATTCCATGTCGGGGATCCCTTTAACAGTATCATCCATAGTCAGTTCCCTCCCTTGACTTATGCCTGTATAGACTTCATCTCTCAATTACTCACAAGCTATTGAAAATCTAGCAGTGAGTTTTGTGTTGTGATCATGCAGGGTGGACAAGAAGTCCAATGTAGGCCTACTTCTGTATGTATAGGACCTCATCTCTGTGACATCGAGTGTGGGACTTTCCTTTCAATAACTTGAGATCTCTACATTTCTAATCTATGCCTTTAGAGTAGCATAGAGCTTTGAGCACTTTGTGGTGAGTATATGCCTGGGTTCCTTGGGGAATCCCTCTTTCGCATCTGCAAATGGGTTGTTAGAGATTTATTTATTTAATTTAACATTCAGATATTGGTTGATAAGACAGTTCAGACTTCTTTGTCATTTTCTCTAAATCTGACCCTGACCTTATTTACATACTGGGAACTTAATGAATGTTCTCACCACAGTGGGGTGTAGCAACTGAGGGAACCAGGAACCCTAGCACAAAAACCACTTTAAAGACATATTCTTACTTAAAATGTATTGTTGTGCTCATGGAAATTATCAAATGTTGTAGCTTATGCATTCCTAAGTATTTCACTACACTTTTTTTACTATGCACATTACACATTTACAATTTTCAAATTTGTTTAACAGTCAAAGTGTTTCTTAATTCCTCCTTTTGCCTGGGTTAGCATATCTTCATACCGGATGTACTTGTTTTGTTTTGTGGCTCTTACTGTGATTTCCTTCAGATATATTTGGGAATCCTGCCAGCATTTCTCCTGACCCCTGTCATCCCAAATGGCATTTCCTCACCTATATTTTGTTTACATTTCTCAGGACTCAAACTTTAAAATTTAAAGAGGAAATCTGTCCTTGGATTTTTCTATCACACCATCTTTCATGGCTGTCAGGATAAAAACAAAACAAGATGAAGCACGATTACATATAGAGAATTTTGAAGTGTCGCTTGGTGCCTTAAAGAAAAAGGAAGCAACCCACCAGGAACTGCTTTCACCTTGAAGGCATCTCTTTGTCCTGTGGCAGATGTCTTTCCAAGTTAATCCCCTGGGTCCCTGACTTGATGAATATGCTGGGTGTCTTTAAATGTCATTATGTGCTGCATCTCCCAGCAGAGATTTTAACAGGCACAGCAAATGCCTAGCAGCCTTCGCACCTTACCATATTTGCTGTAATCTGAATTCAGTATAATATATATGTGAAGTTATAGATACCATGGACCAGAAACAACTGAGTACCTTAAATTTCTTTTTAAAATCAAACACCGGACAGAGCACAGGGCGTGTTGTAGAAGAGTGGGAGAAGAATAGAAGGACCCAGAGGGGACAGGAGCTCCACAAGAAGACAAACAGAGCCAACTTATCTGGGCCCAGGGAGCCTTATGGAGCACCAACCAGGGACCATGCATGGACTCTACACATAACTGGGTAGCTTGGCCAACATGTGGGTCCCCTAGAAAGGGAAGAAGCAGCTGTCTCTGACATGGACTCTGTTGTCTGCTTTTCAATTACTTTCCCCTGGCTGGGCTGCCTCACCAGGCCACAGGGAAGAAAACGCATTAAGGTGTGTAGCAACTTGATGTGCTGGTGTGAGTTGGTAGCGGGGAGGCTCCCCTTATCAGAGGAGTAGAGGAGTGGAGATAGGGGGAAGTGGGTGGGAGGAAGGATGGGGATGGGCAGAGAAAAGGGAGGGCCTATGATCAGGATAAAGTGAATAAATAAATAGATTAATTACAAATCATTGAATATGAGAGCAGAACTCATTTGTTCAGCGAATATTTGCTAAATTTCTGTAATAGGCTACCAGCTATTAGATTTGAGTTTATCAGAAACCAAAACCAGATACATTCCCATCCTTGTGGAAATCCTTAAGAACGAGATACATGAATGTAACATCCACACACCATTCACATAGGTAAAGTAAGATGGTGAATTCTTGGTGGGCAAACGAAATAGGCTGCAAATGAGATTCAGATAGCATCATGTTGGATTAAGATGTTCAAAGGATAATAACCAAGTGAACATTATGGGCCTCTGTGGATATCATTACAAGCAAGGAATGGCATTAGAGGAGAAAGCAGCTAATGATCAGAGATGATCAAAGGGCCAGTGATCAGGGAAGAAAGAACCATATAAAATCTAGTGATGAGAGGATGTATGAGAGTCAATGTATAGAACCAAAGCAGGTGCTGAAGCATCCTGTTAACATCCGCAGCCTTCCCAAGAGTCTGCGGGCATCCCTAGTGTGATCACATGTGCATTATCAATCACGTGTCTTTTATGTGTGGCCAGTTGTTTTGTGAGTCTGGAGACTGTACCCAGAGACTTGTATATGCTGGACATTTGACCATGGATCTGCACTCTCAGCCTGAAAATTAACCTTTCACTCTAGCTCTGGTGTGAAAAGTGAAGTAGAGGAGTTAGACATAGTTATGGGTAGCTTAGATAGATGTCTGTCACAAAAGACAAGACATGGGTTAGATTAAACCAGTTTTAATTTTTTTCTTCATCTCTGAGAATTCCATGTATGTATACAACAAAACATGTCTATCTCCCATTTCCCCTGGAATGCTTCACGTTGCCCCCAATACTCAACTGCATTTCTTTCTTTCTTTCTTTCTTTCTTTCTTTCTTTCTTTCTTTCTTTCTTTCTTTCTTTCTTTCTTTCTTTCTTTCTTTCTTTCTTTCTTTCTTTCTAAATAACACACTAAGTCCAGTTAGTGCTGTTCATATGTGCATGCATGTGGAGCTATCCACTGAAACATAGGAAACCTATTGGTAGTCATGGCACATTCTCAAGAAAAATCATGTTTCCCATAATGTGATGGTCTGAATGAAAATGGCCTCATGCACTCATAATTATAGGAGGCGTGGCCTTGTTGGAGTTGGTGTGATTGTGTTAGAGGAAGTGTGTCATTGGGGCAGGCTTTGAAGTCTCAGATGCTCAAGCCTGGCCGGTGTGGCAGTCTCCTCCTGCTGCCTGTGGTTTAAGATGTAGAACTCTCAGCTCCTTTTCCAGCACAATGTCTCTCTGCACGCTGCCATGTTTCCTGCCATGACAATAATGGACTAAACTTTCAGAATGTAAGCGATTCCCAATTAAATGTTTTTCTTTGTTTGTAAGATTTGCTGTGGTCATGGTGTTTCTTCACAGTAATAAAACTCTAACTAAGATACCTAGCAAACAAGCAACAGAACAGGAGCATGCCAAAGAGGACCTATGGGGGGGGTCAATGTAACGATGTATCAGAGCGGATATTAAGACTCGAGATCAAGCCTCTGACAAAGGGCGAGAGTAATGATAGATCTGGGGGAGGTT
>CM053755.1:16201084-16246184 GCA_028658305.1 Pachyuromys duprasi | reverse complement strand
AGGAGATGAGGGAGGGAGTGGGAGGGTAGGAGGGAATGGGGGAGGGGGCTACGCCTGGGATTCAAAGTACCCAACCTGTGATTGAGATAAAAATAAATAAATTAAAAAAAATGTTTTGAAAAAAAAAAAAGATACCTAGCAATGATTAAATGACAATAGCTCCTCAGCAAGGGGTAAGGCCTGGAGTTTACCCACCCCTGCTATGCCAATATTGTGGCTGGCTTGATCTTGTGTGGGTCTTGTACAAGTAGCCATAGCTGCTGTGAGATCATTATTTCCATAGCCATGCTATGTCCAGAAGACACCATTTCATAACATTCTTCCCATCTTCCAGTTCTTACATTCTTTCTGTCTCCTCTTCTGTGCTGTTCCCTGAGCCTTGGTGGTACAGGGATTAGTACAGATGTCATATTTAGGCCTGGGAACTAAGTCTTTTATTTTTCAGACACTGGCCGCTTATGCATCTGTCCTATGACTTCTGTTTACTGAGGAAGACCTTCTCTGGCTAAGGTTGAAAGCAGCAGAATTTCTAGACTACAGTTTTTGTTGTTGTTTTGTTTTGGGCACATTAGAAAAGTTAGTTGTGGAAATGGGGAGGTCTGGAAGTAAAACTGACAAAAGTTTTGCTGAGTAAACACGTAGTCAATGGAGGTAGAGGTGAAATGCAACCTGAGGGTTTCTGAGTTGGGGAATATCTAGGGATTGAGAACATTGCAAATATCAGATTTGTGCCATGACAGTGTTGCTTTTGATGTTGAATTTGTGATTCTTTGTGACTTCCAAGTGAATGTACAAAACAGCCACCTAAGGGCAGTGTTTGCTCATTGGCTGTAAGTGTTTTTCTTGGACCAGAGCTTCAAGCTAACATAGGGAAGGAGATTGAGCAAAGTCCCTGGCCTGGTGAGCACAGATTGACTTCTCTCAAATCGCTATTGCCTTGCTCAGCCAGGGCTCGTAGGTCTCCATTGGAGGACCTCTCATCATAAACCACCACACCGTCCCTCAGCATGCATGTTCTAGTTTGTGCAGAGATGACATTAATGATGTTTATATAACCTACTAATTATACCCAGTGGATGGGGAGAACGCCATGTTGAGTGGCTCCTGCACTTTAATTCTAATTATTCCCTACTTTTTTTTTTCCCTCCCATACAGTAGTTAGTTTTCAGACTGATGGTGAGGAGCTTGCTTAGGGCAGATGGGAAATCCTTATTATGCTAATCAAGTTCTGGGTTGTTAGTAGAAATTATTAAACGGAGACGTTGGCAGTGCCTCTGGTGGAATTCAGGAGGTGACAGGGTAAAAAGCAGAGATAAATGATACCATGACTGTGGGATGGGTTGGGCTAGGAGCTTCACATTCAAAAGGAGAAAATTCTAATTTAAAAGGTATCTATTTCCCACAGTAAAATTTACTAGGAGGATGCAGATAAGACAGTAGAAGAAGGTCATCCTCTGTTTACTAATTCTGTGTAAGGTGCTTACATTCAAACACAATATTTTAACAATTGAACATTTAGAAATGCCAACAGGGATAAATGCTAAAGAGTAAATCTAGGGAAATTCTAACCTAACCTCCACCTAACGAGGGAAGGAAGGGAACTGGGTACCTGAAGACAGAAAACTAGCTGTGAGAAATAGCTATAGCTCTAACACTTCCCAAATACTAGCAATTGGTTACATTTCTAGGGAAATAAAAATAACAAGCAGATTCAACAATAAATGTGTTCACTGTGACAAAAAAACAATTGAGATGACCAATTGGCCACAGTTTTTGAGTTTTTCAGTTCATGTTTCCTTCCCCTGTCTCAGGCACGGAGGGTTGGCATATCAAGGTGGAGAGTAGTTAGGAGGAAACATACTTTCCCATGGAAGACAGGAGGCAGAGAGAGAAACAGGGTTAAGGACATGGTGCCTTTCAAAGGTACATCCCAATGACCACTTCCTTAAGCCAGCTCAGGCTCCCAATGGTCTATTCAACTATGACCTTATTTATAGAGTAAGTAATCCTTGGAGAAAAATCAGTCCCTGGAATGGGGGTATGTACATCTGTGGGTCACCTTTCTTCATGTTTTTGTTGGACAGGTAGAGTTATCAGGCGACAGTCAAGAGTCTGGAAATGTAGGCTCTGGATTGATGAAGGTCAGGGGCTTGCGCATCCTGGACATGGTTCTGGGACAAGAAAGGGAGCATTCTTGTTCCTCCAAGGAGCTTATACTTAGCAGGAATAAATATCACACCTATGTGTGGATACCTTGAATACAGGCTTGTTTCCATTTCCATTGATACCTATCTTCCCCAAGCCAGCTTGAGATCAGAAACAGGGTACCATTGCAGAGTACCCAAGACCTGGTAATGTTTAAAGAAGAAATGTATTGTGTTGCAGGAGTGGAGGATGGTTAAGTGCAAGAACTGGGCACTGGCAGAAACAGCTGTCAGTGATGGTTGCTCTCTGCTTTCACAGTGCCGCCTCATTGCTACACCCTCCTGAGGGGACAGGTGCTATGTCCCTGCAAGGGCAAGGGAGCTAAAAGCTACACAATAACCCTTTATTGAGAGCCTTCATCCTATTCTTCAAGGAGGATCTCCCTAACTGAATCCCCTCTCACAGGTCCCCCTTCCCTGTATCACCATACTAGCCACTGAGCATCAGAGTCTGCATTATGTACAGACACATTCACCCCATAGCACAGCTGGACTCAGCTCTCCCACCCAAGAGTAAATGATGCTTTCCTTTTTAGTTACTGTCAACTGTCAATTAATACAGCCGAGAGAATCTCAACTAGGGGACTGCCTCAATTGGACTGGCCTGTGGCCATGCCCGTGGGGCATCTTTTTGCCTGTTAAATGATGTAAGAGGGCACTATCCCACTCTGGGCAGCGCTCTCCTAGGCAGGAAGTCCTGGACTGTATAAGAAACCATGTTGTGTAGGGCCGCAGATCAAGCCAGTAAGCAATGTGTCTCCATGGTCTCTGCTTCAGTTCCTGCCTCCAGGTTCCTGCCTTGACTTTCTGCTCTGGATTCCCTTGGTGATGGATCATGACATGGAGATGTAAAAGGAAATAAACATTTTCTTCTCTCAAGTTGCTTTTGGTCTTAGTGTATATCACAGAAAGAGAAATCTCACTAGTTCAAATGTTCTGCTGCTCTCTGCACCTGTTAGATATAAGCACATTTGAAAAGGTCTGAGTGGCTAAGGAGTTGAAGGGAAAAGTTGTCTAATAGACTGCAGAACAGAAGTAATCTCCAATGAATCCAATGGGCGCTTCCTCATTGAGGTAAATCTGTGCATTTCCAGTTAGTATGATTGACCAGCATTCCTTCATGTTAAAGTGTGCTTTGGCATTGCTTTGTTGGGTTCCAGATTCATGCTGACAGAGATTAGGTGAGTTAATATGATAGAGGTTTCCTCACAAAAGAATTCATCAAGTCCTTTAAGCTTGCTTTTAGCATGCTGCTTGATGGTGGAATGTCATCCAGGAGGCAGGAGAACAATAGAAACCAACCCCATCATGCCTCAGTGTGCAAGGCCCCTCTGTGTATGTCATCTCTCAGTGTCACCTCACTGGTGGCTGTTCTGCCTGGCCCTGGGAAGGGGCACCCTCCAGACCCTGGTATCTGAGACTAGCCCAGGCTGGGCTGTCACCTCACTTGGATGCTTCCCATGAGCCTGCGCTAGCTGGGATAAGGTGCTAGGTTTTACTATCTTTGTGCTGTCGGGGATGCAGATGGATGAGTGGTATTTTCTTCTGCAAAGCTGGAGGCCCCAGCTCCTGGTAACCAAGAGGCTCTGCTTTCCCCTCTGGTTACCATGGCAGTGTTTCTCCACACAGTATCCATTTGGGAGAACTAACAGAAGGGTGCCAGGCCGCTGCTTGCTTGGTTTCACACCGTTATTCTGACAATCTCTATGTGCTTCTTGTTATATGCGAGGCTCATGGTAGTCTAGAACAACTCAGGAACTCAGCCGAAAATGCTGCCAAAAGTAATATCCCATTCGAAACTCATTACATTCTAAAAGAGGGACATGATAATGTCCCATTCAGAACCGAACAGGTTGGAGAAATAGCCTTTTTTTTTTTTTGGTAAGACTTTTGGCACACTCTATCATTTCAAATCTAGTATTCATGTATATGGTGTATTCATGTGTTCACTATCCACGTCTGTTGTCTGTGTCTGCATGTGTATGTGTTTGTGTGTATGTGTAAGTGTGAATGTGTGTGTGTGTGTGGATGCATGTGTGTGTTTGTGCATGTATGTATGTACCAGTGTTTCTATTGAGATCTTTCAGTCAGAAAGAGCAGTGGTGAAGGCTAAGTGGGGGTGGGCAGTGGTCTGAGAAGGACCATAAGGTGTCTATTATGAACTCAAAGAGTGAAAGGTATTGGCGTGTCCTGAACTGATACTAACTGGGTGCTGTGATACTCTCTGGCATAATCTCTACAGCCTGATGTCTTTCAAGTGAATCTATAGATGTGCCCTTTAGTGGTTCCACAATTATTATTTTAGTACTAAGGGTTAAGCCAAAGGTCTTGCACATGCTAGTCAAGTTCTCTTACACTGAGTGGAACTCTTAGCCCTTTAAATCAACACTATTAAGAAGTAGACAGCAGCATTTCTTTCCTACAGATGGCAACACTCAGGGAAAAGAAAGTTTATCATTTTTCAAAATTCACCTCTTATCACCTGACCCTTAAGACCAAGGTGTTAATAGGGGGCTACAAAAGTCTTTCTGGACTTGTGGGAGTCAGCTGAGATCCTTTGGCCTACTTATCCCTCTCTACTTGTTGGTTAATTCTTCTTCTGATAGATTAATTTCATATGTAAAAACAAAACAAAACAAACAAACAAAACCCCCTCAGTTTATGTGTATTGAGTCAGAGTAGTCATTACTTTGGACTTGTGAGATTTGAATTCTGTTGATTTCAGTATGGTGGCCTGGTTGACTAATAATACTCAGAACCATTTTAAGACGCCACAGGAGGCCTATGGCATCTGCTTATACCTGTACATTTTATTATGTACTACATACCTACTTTAATTTAGTCATTCAAAAGCTTGTTTATAAACACAACGCTGACATAAATAAAGAAGGCTTAGAGACTTCATTTAGATTTTCCAAGCAAGAAGTTAACCTAGATTTCAGGATTTGAACCCATTCATTTAAAAGAATTGCCATTCATTTGAGAGAACGCACCTGGCATGTCTTTGCTCAACATGAGGGCAAACTGTAACTGCTTGTTCTGTATTTTCACCCCTCTTAAAATCACCCTCTTTACATTTATCCCCAGATGGTAAAATCCAGTGCTTTGTGTCTGCACAGGGAAGCCTGGATGTACACGCTCCTGGATCCTCACATACAAGGTTCGGCCTTGCAGGCAGCCCCTGCCAACTGCTCGCCCCATGTGCATCATGCTCTGCCCATCCAGCGTGACAGGACCACGATGCTCCCAGGGCTGTCCTCCTGTTCCTTCCCAAATCCTCTCTCTGGCGGTAAAGCCTTCCATTTTCCACCTCTCACGGAAGCTCTGTCAGTTCAGGCCTGCAGGCACTGTGCTGATCATTTCTCTAAAAGTTGTTAAAAGCATGTGCTTAGGTACATTTTTGGAAGTGTTTCTATGCACCTTCCCAAACAACTGCTGCTCATAATTTGTGATTATTTTTCACATTATCTCAGAACTCCATTGCATACACATGACCCAAACCACACAGACCAGGAAGGAAGAAGCAGCTCTTTTCTCTGCAGAGGGACAGGGTCAAGGCATGGAAGTAGTACTACCCTGCTGCACGTGACAGGAAGAAACCTACATTCAATCTCATCACACTAGCTTGTGCACAGCCAGCTAGAAGACATATATGTGTGAAAGACATAGAAGACAAATATGTGTGAACACATGTGTAGAACACATATATGCATAAATATGGTATGGGAATACATGTGTGTGCAAGTATATATGTGTATGCTCGCATGTATGAATATGTTTGCATGCCATGTGTGAATGTACATGTTCTTATATGTATACTTGTATTTGCATGACATCAGTGTGGATGTGAGCATGTGTGAAGTATGTGCCCACATATGTTTGGTGTGGGGGAGCATGTGTGTATGCCAGTATGTATGTGTTTGTGTGCATGAATGAATGTGTGTGTCTGTGAATATGTATATGGAGTATGTGAGTGGGACCATGCATGTGTGCAAGCATCTATGTGTGTACATGTGTTTATGTGTACTTGTGGATATGCGTGTTAGGAGTGTATGTATATATATATGTGCATTTCTGTGTATTTACGCATGTGTGGGACTGGGGGCATATGTGGGTGTGTTTGGGTGCTCTTGTATGTGCATAATATAGGCATATATATATGCTTGCATTTACATGGGTATACATGCACGTGTTTGTGTGTACATATGTGTACATGTGTGTGCCTGTGGCTATGTAGGGGACTGTACACATGTGTGCACACGTGTCCACTCAGTTTAAGGATGACTTATCTACTGTCACTTAGTATGACTGTGGCAGCCGCAGGAGTGTCCTTTCTTTGAATTTGTCCTTTTCACACTACCATAGCCATCATCAGGAAGGCTCTTCTTTGAAAGCAAGCACTGGGTCCATGAGCACTTTGTTCAGTGTCCAAGCTCTCTCCCTAGTGTGCTCTGAGCCCTTTTCAACCTACCAATTACCCTGTCCCACATCTCTCTGTAATCCCATGCCCTGGTTCCTGACTTTGTAACTAAGTCTGCACGGTGGAAATGTACCTCCCTCCTAATCTCTTTACAGGGCTGGTGCTAACCTCTCAGCTCCTTCTTAGACAACCACCCTGGAAATGCTACCAGTGACTTCTGTCTGTTTTCTCTTTAGCAGGGACTCTGATACAGTCTAGACTGTTTAATGTCACAGGATTCATTGATATATATCAACTATATTATAAAAATTCAAAGTGCCATTTGAAGGATAAGAGAATGCTGAGAGAGAGAAGGGGAGAGAGATTGATTTTGAATGAGGTAGTCTTATGGGGGTCGACACAAACTCATGGTACAGGTAACAAAAACATTTTTGTGGGAGGATGGGGCTGGGCATGGCTTGTGCCCCATGTGCCAGTGTCTTCCTGTCTTATTCAGTTAGGATGTAGGACCTCAAGCTCAATCTTGGAGTTGATTCTCGTGAGCTGTCTTGCATGATGCGTTGTAAATGTATACTAAATTCCACTTCCAAATCTTGCTGGGGAACCATGCCGTTGTCTCCTCAGCAAAGTGCTGTTGTGACCACATGACTGGGCAGCTGGGGGGTGGGGGTGCGCTCTGGGCATAAACCGTAGATTCTATGGTTTCCAGCCTCCTTTCTCAGCACTAAGAGACATAAATCTGTCTTCTCAGAGTGCTGAGACCCTGGTGTGCACGCTAGAGATGCCAAGTGGAGGTGCCAGGCCTTTGATGGCCCTTTTCCACTCTGAAGCAGATGGAAGTGGGAGAAGTGTGGGCTGCACAGGTCCAAGTCAAGTCTGAAAGAGAAAATCTGTCGGAGCCACACCTCCTTCGCTTCCCCTTGATGAGTGTAGAGTTCTCTGGAGTGCTCCAAGGATAAACGGAGGGGACTCAGAGGCAGAAATAGAAAATGCCACCAGAAAGCTTTCGCCCATGGCAGGACTCTGCCAATGGTTAGGTATAAATCTGTTGTACAGACACAGAACCAGCATTTGTTTGGTTCCCCTGGTGAGGTCCCCAGTTTGGGGGACCAGAGTACCCTGAAAAATGTGCATTCATTCTTGTTCCTCACAGTTAAATTGTATAGAGAGGCTCAAC
Organism: Pachyuromys duprasi; assembly: GCA_028658305.1. Taxonomy (NCBI): domain Eukaryota; kingdom Metazoa; phylum Chordata; class Mammalia; order Rodentia; family Muridae; genus Pachyuromys; species Pachyuromys duprasi. The sequence continues at coordinate 16,238,383 of CM053755.1, read as the reverse complement.
TTTGAGGCTCAACCCTGAACCCAAGTGTCTGTGAAAGTGAAGGACACTGGAACCCACTGACCCTCAGCTGTGGCTCAGTTGCTTCCCTTGTTGCAGTCACCAAACGCCCAAGAGGAAGTAACTTAAAGGGGCTCCCGTTGAAGGTGATACAACCCATCATGTAGGGAACAGATAGGGAAGCAGAGAGAGATGAATGCCAGAGTTGAGAGGGCTGACTCCTCTGACCTGTTTTGATGGAGCATGGGACGCCAGTCCATGGGCTGCTGCTGCTGCTGCTAAAAATAGAATTTTCCTCCTAACTTAAACACCCCTGGAAACAAAGCCAAAGGCACACCCAGAGCTATGGCTCCTAGGTGATTTCTAATTCAGTTAAGTTGGCAGTGGTGATTAAACACCACAGCATGCATATCTTTAAAATTCGGAGGTTATAGCCATGGAGAGGAAGGGAATGATAAATAGGGAAATTGAATTAACTAAACCAGGAGACAAATGTATGAGGGAAGCAATAAGGAGGAAAGTCTGAGTGAAGGGAGGGGTTAAGTTTAGCTTTACCTGGGAATGAATACTCTTACTGGACTCAGAAGTTGAGGGACACAATAGAGACTTTGACACGTGGGGAGGGGAGAGAGGGTCACATGAGATGGTGCACATGGGAAGGATGGTTGACATCAAGCCTAAAGAAACAAGTTCAATCCCTGAGAAGCAAGATGGAGGGAGAGAAGCAATGCCTTTAAGTTGTGGTCTGATCTCCGTAGTGTACCATGGTGTTGTCACATCCATGCACACACACACACACACACACACACACACACACAAAACAAAAATATAATTACTTTTTTTAAGGTTAACACATGGTAAAAAGTATCAGAAATAGAAGCTGGAGAAATGGCTTGGTAGTTAGCACATGCAATTCTCTCATAGTGAACAGATGGTTCCTGACCACCTTGGACCTGCAACCATAGGGGACACACTGGTATCTGCAGACACCTGAACTTACATGTAGATGCCCACACACAGACATGCACACATACTCAGAATGTTTTAAAGAGTAATTTGAGAAAAAACATTACACTCGTGTTTAAAAAAAATCTCAGAAATAACCTGCATCCCCATGTAAGTTTTAGAAATAACAGAAAATTCACTTTAACTGAAGGTACAAGGAAGAAAAGCTAGAAATACCCAGGTACTTTTATGAGCAAAGGAAAACCACTTTTTTTCTATAGTCTTCAGCTTACAGGATTGTCTCACATGCCTGCATTCTTATGTCCTGGAATAGATTTATTTGAAATGCCTGTGCCTCACATAGGAATTTTACAATAATATGTTGAGTTATTTTACTCACTTATTCAACAAAATGTGGATTGCTTGCATACAATGTGTAACTACTCTCTGATCCTATCTCTGGGAATATAATACTGAAATTGCATTTTAGAGGAAGGGCAAACTGATTTACAAATGAATGGGTAAATGGGTGAATGGATTCCACATGGAGTTTTGGACTATATTCATTAAGCTGTCATTCCACTTCTTCAGCACTGTCTCTTGCTACTGCTAAGTCACTGGCAAAAGATGGTGACCAGTAACTCCGTGCCGAGCGTCTCCTTGGAAAGCAATGCTGCCCTAGTTTAAGGCTCAGCTCCAGGTCACATCTGCAGCCGAGCTGATGAAGTGAGCTGGTTCATGAACTGCATCCGGATGCATTCTCACAGCTACATCTGGGCAGTGCTGCTGAAGTCAGTGGTGATTGCACAGACTGAAGGAAAACACAACCTGGTTCAAGCCTTTGTTCTCCATCTCTTCTGTCTGAAGAGCCTTTCAATCTTTGCTTTATTGTTCTCCCTTACAATCTCTTCTTTTCAACCCCTCAGCTCAGTTTGCAGATGTGGTTCAATTTGCTGCTTTGGACTGTTGTTGATGATGGACAAGGACAAGAGCTAGAAGTTTTCAAGGATGTGTGCGCGGGCTGGGGATGGGCATTGGTCTTAGGCAAAGAAACTATGGAGGCCAGGCAATGGACAGTCACTGGGCATGCTGCAACTGACTATATAAGCAGATTAGAAAACAGGTCAGACAGCCTGAGAACAAGTATGTCTAGAGGAGAGCTTTCCAGAGGGAGGGTCGAAGATCCTAGCGGGTCCTGAGATGAATTTAATGGACCAAATGCACACAAAAGAGATAGAAGGAAAACAGAGTACTATGTGTGCAGCTGAGCTTGACTGTTCAGGCTGAGATCTGCCTCATCATTGTTAGCCTGCTGTAGGTGCTCTCCAGGACTGGTTCCCAGGGTATGCTCTTGCTTATGAGAAATGATCAAAACAACTCCAAATGACGTCTCCAGACGAGGAAAGTTCAGATTTGAGGACTGGTGGAACATTACAATAATGGATAACGTGAATGAAGAAACTTTGGTGCATTGTAGAGTCTTTAGGAAGCTTCCGAAGTGAGTCCAAGGGTTAGCCGCCACCCTCGCTTTTTCTTCTGCAACTCTACAGAAGCAGGGGCAAGAGTGAGAGCTGCAATCATCAGACACTTCACAGATCTCTGAAAGCCAAGCAGAATCTGCCCAAATCCCTGAATCAAGCAGGAAATTTGGTGTGGGAAAGGAAAAGGGGCCAAGGGAAGGGAGAAGGCTTGGGAAGTGACCTGAGAACAGAGCATCAAAGTGCATTATCTGAGGGTAAATCATCTCCAGGTGAAAATCCCCAGCTTCACCTGAGCCAATGATGGGTCTGGAAACTGGGCAGAGTGGGGATGAATGGGTCAGAACCACCTGAAGTCCCAGAGAAGGATAATCTTCAAAGAGGTACTCACAGGAGCTGCTTGGAAAGACACAGTGGCATCGGAAAGTTGCGGAGCCTTTCACCTTGAACTTGATTTAAAACCTACCCACCCCAGTTTCTTCCCCAGTTCCAGAAGAGTCTGTAAACAGGATGGAAAGCAATCTAATCAGCTCAACAATGAGCAGTCAAAAGGGAGACACAGTGGAAATGCAAGCAGTCAAGAAGTAATCGGCGCTTGTAACTCCAGCATCCAGAATGCTGGGGCAGAGAGTTCAAGGACAATGGAGCTACGTAGTGAGATCCAGGTACATTGCTGTGCAGAGACTCTGTCTTAAATCAAACAAACAAATGGAAAACATTTTTTAAAAAATGAAAAAATGAAAAAGGGACTATTTAGAAACTTGACACTCCATCACTTATCATTAAAAACAAAAACAAAAACAAAAAACATGAGGTCAGAAGAAAATGAAAACTATTCTGAATTGTTTCCCTATTAAACTCAACAACAACAGCACATAAGGCATAAAAACACTTGACTGAGAGAGGAAAAGCAATCACTCAGGAAGGCAGGCTGCAGGGAAGACAGTGAGAGCTGAAAAGGTAGATTATATTGGGGCACAGCTTGTAGCAAAAGCAGGAGTAGAGAACTGGGTAACCAGCTCAGACATGAAGCAGAGAATCTAGACCAGCAGTTAACAACCTGTGGGTTGTGACCCACAAAAGAGTCACCTAAGACCATCTGCATATCAGTTACTTACATTACGATTCATAACCGTAGTAAATTACAGTTATGAAGCAGCAATAAAATAATTTTATGGTTGGGGTCATCATAACATGAGAAACCGTATTAAAGGGTTGCAGCATTAAGAAGGTTGAGAACCACTGTTCTAGACAGTCCTCAAATCTACTGAGAGCCAGAGCTGAGAAATAGCAGATGAGGAGATAGCAGGGATTGGGAGTGTGGAAGAAAGAGATTAAAAGGTGCTGGAGGAAAGGGTTGCCTTTTCTAGAATAGCGGAGTAGAGACTGCATATTGGAGTCCCTACAGATACAGGAAACCATAGCGGTGCAACAGTATTTAATGTCAGGAAGGAAAAGGTAGTCGTCTTTCCTCAGACAAAAGAGTTCATCTGTTTATTAGAAATCTTCCCCTTTTGTGAAAGAAGTTGATGTGACATGGTCAACACTGAGATAAACACGAATGAACTAGACAACTTTAAAAATAAAGAAGGCATCCAGCTAAAACACCACCATCAGGGGAAGTAAAAACAATTTGTCTTAAGGTTCACACTGCTTCCCCCACCATGTGCCCCAAAACACATTAACACAAAAGAACTGTGAAGGAAAAGAGTAAATGACGCCTGAGTGAAATGCAGGGACCAGCGACTTCACATCCGGCTAATTCATCTTTCAAAGAGCAAAGCAAGGTAGGTACGGAGAGGTGACCTGGAGCTTGGTAGCCTGGGATGGGCACTGACTGCTTTCACTGTAAGGATGACACACACACCTATGAGGGCTCAGGGCTCTAAACAGTGCCAAGTGGGGGCTGTGGAGAAAGCAAAGGGGCTCAGAGCCTTGGCTGCTCTTCAGGTGCAATCCCCATACCTGTATCAGGCAGCTCATGACACCCCTGACTCAGATCTAGGGAATCTGACACCCTCTTGTGGCCCCCAGTGGTACCTGCATAGATGTGTGTGTGTGTGTGTGTGTGTGTGTGTGTGTGTGTGTGTGTGTGTGTGTGCATGAAAGAGAAGGAGAGATGTGCACACACACACAATACATATAAATAAAAAGTTTTCTAGGAAAATGCAAAGTGGTCTTCCTGGCCATTAAGAAATAGCAAAGGAGAAAAAGTAATTCTAAGGTTTGCCTCATTTGAGGTAAAGCTTTTGGGTCAGCCCCTTAGCAACAGCTAATTATCAAAATGTATCAGGTAGAGATGAAGAAAAATCAAGCAATACGATCACAGGTGTGTTTAACTCCGCAGGGTCAGCAATGACATAGAGTAGAGTTGGGGCCTTGAGCAGAGAATGGTAACTAAGGGTAGAGGACCCATCTCATGTTCCACATTGCTCATGGGAATGAACCAGTCCACACTGTCTCAAGAACTAGCCTTCTGCATTAGTGTGCCATCTAACACTGACAGTTAACATCTGAAGAAAAACCTTCCCACGGAAATACAACAGAACATGAACTCATGAGCTGGGTGTGATGGTACACACCTATAATCCCAGCAGGGTGGAGGCCGAGGCTGAAAGATGTGAATTTGAGGCAAGTGTGGGCTACGCAGTGAGTCTGAAGCCCACAAAGGCCACATAGTGGGACCCATCCCATATACAAGGGCCAGGGATGTAGCTCGGATGAGAGAGTGTTTGCATGGCATGCACAAATCTCAGCGCCCATCCCCAGCACTGTATCACCATACAGTCTACACATGTATATGGAGGTGGGAGGGTCAGATCTCCTTTACACAGCAAGTTTGAGTTCAGCCTCTACTATATGAGACCTGGTCTCAAGCAAATTCTCATGAGGATACATGAGATGTTTCAAACAATAAGCTAGAAAAGAGAACATGAAAACAGAGGGTTAGTTTTATGTGTTTGTGCAGGATGGGATGTACCTATGGAGCAACCTTCGCCATCTAGATACTGCAGTTAGGTATGTGGGAGGTGAAATTGAAGTTCCTACCCTAGCGTAACATTATTAGCTAGGGAGGTGATGCTCAACAATAAGATAGTCCTGGCCTCATCAGTTAACAGGCTTGATGCAGTGCAGAGCTAAGCCCCCTCCCCCATTCAGAAGCATTTTCCATTTTCACCATGGACAGCAGCTTCCATTAGGCCTGCAAGTATGACAGGCTCACCTTTTGGAGGACCTCACGCAGACTTTTTTTTACCTTGAGAGCCAGCCTACACATTTTTATATGACAACTCCTTGCAACAAATATTATTATAACCATAACATTTGTTATACTATTATAACAATGCTATTATATTATAATATTTATAATATAATAAATACTATTATAACAAATATCATTGGTATACATCTGCTACCATTTTTGTTGCTCTGAATACTGACTGGTATGGATTGAGGCAAATCCACTTTATCAATGAATGCAAACAACTTATCTTAATTATTATAAGAGAATATTTACAGAAAGGATAACAAAAGCAAGTAAATGCATATTGTATTAAAAAGACACCTGAAATAGTATTGAAGGGGCTTATTAGTTACTAATTAAATGAGTGGGCACAGAATGATGGCAAATGAAAAAGAATTATATAATTACTGGTAATACACTTAATGTCAAACAAAATGGAATTCACTCTATAAATTAAAAAAAAAAGCTAAGGGAGATAATTTTTCTGTTAATCATAAACTCCACCCTGGAGCAATGTTTGCCTCTGAATACTCAGGGATTTTAATCACTTCTGTTAACTGCTTTCTCTGAAGACCTAGACTAAACCCTGACATAGCATAATTGCTCAGGAAATGACTTGCGGAAATGTCAGAACAGTTCTGAAAACTTGACTGTGAAGCGTGACAAACCCGACGTGAGGATGAAAAGGCATTCCTGCACTGCGCCAGTGGCTCTCTCCCGCTTTCATCTTGCTGTAGCTGTGATCAAGCGGAGTTCTATAAGACGAGTAAGCCTGTAAGACTGTGCAATGCTCTAGAAGGAGGGTTTGGGCTGTTTCTAGCCCAAGGTGCCAACCTGAGGAAGATAGAGAATAAAGGACAAAACCACTGCCCTGAAAACTGCAATGGCGCATTCCCTCAGCTTGAGAATGTTCTCAGGGAAAAATAGAAATACAAATACTCGCTGAGAGGAGAGGGGAGGGGTCATCCATCCATGTGCTGGGGAACAGATGATCAGACTCCATCTCCAGAAGCTCTATGAACTCATGCTTCTGGATTTTCATTGCTCAATATGTCAAGGGCTCTAAAAAGATGGGTCTCATAGATACCTCATGACAGCCAGAGCTTGTCCTTTCCACCTGGTGCTGTGGCTCTTTGTCCAGAGCAGACTCCAGTGGCTCCAGGGGCGTCATCTCCACTCTCTTCAGTGTCTACAACAGACCCAGCTTTGTTTTAGCTTCTTTTCACTCCTGCATGCTTTCACTGAGTTGTTGAGGGTGCACTGTGGTTCTGAAGGTCTATAACTTCATCGCTCTCATCCTGCAAGAAGAAACAACCAGAGACCTCTGGGCCTGTGAGGCTGGCAGCTACTTGGCCATAGGACTGAGAGGAATAGTCAAGAAGATGTGGGATCCCACTTTTGTTTCATTCTCCTCTACCTGGATTTGCCGTTAACTTCTCACTCTAAGTCTAATGACCACAGCGTTCCCTGGAGAGAGCAAATCCTGGAGAGAGACTGAGTGCAGAACTGGGTATATATGTGTTTGTGCATGCGTGTATCTGTATGCCTGTGTTCTCAGAATGGGTTTTCTGTAGGGATAGACCACATGGATTTTCAGGCATGGGCAGGAAGAAGCCATTTCCCATGAAGCTTCACTGTAAGCACTGGCTGCCAAGTGTCTCCTAGAGTTAGAATAGGTGGACCTCATCCATCTTCCTTGGCTGTTCAGTTGCACTCAGGATCCAGAGGACCTTCAGCTCTCTGTCAGGCCAAATCATCCCCTGGGCCCCCAACTCCTCTCTGCACAGGCCAGGCTCAGATCCAGCAACTCATCTGGACCCAAAGCTTCACCTCATGCACACAGGATATAGGTACAGGGCAGGACCAGTCTCTATTTCAGTACAATGATTTGATGGAGTTCCAATGTGATGAAGAGGCTGAGCTTGATGCTTTTAGAAGCCCCTTCTGGCATTCATCTTACAGTTCTAAAATTTGTAACACTCTCAAACCTACACTAGAGTTGACCTAGGGGTAACTAGCGGTTGAGGCTTAATTTAGACCACGTTTTGTTCAACTCACAGTTTTGTGAGCCTGCCATCTCACATCTTTATAATGCTCAAAAAAAAAAAAGATGGAAAGGAACATAGCAAAGCTCAGTATGCTCGGCAAATAAAATTTTAGAAATAATATTGATATCTTCAGGACATGTTCTCTTAGAAGCAAACAGAGGAGCAATGAGAGGAAAATTAAAGTGGGAAAAATCAATTTTTTCTCTGGGCAACATTGGAAGCCATTGGTCAGGACCTTTCATGAGTAAATTAGTTTAATATGTGTAAAGAAATCATTCCTTGGCTTGAGGTTTCTTTATGTACAATTATAATTCCATAGGTTCAAATTCCCTATTTTGCAAGTACAACAATAAAATGGAACACATGTAAGCTTTTAAAGAGGAATCTCTAGAAAAAAAAAAAAGCAAGCCACCAAGTCAGTTCTGTGCCTTTTTTTTTTTTTTTGCATGTTTTGGACTGTAAAACAAGAACATCTTCCAAACTCCCATCAGCTGGGGCCTGTGGTGGTTAAGGAGAGGAGGCCAGAAGACATGGACCATGGGAGGTTGTGTTCCTGGCTGTGGGATGATTCCCCAGCTTGTTTGACTAGTGTTCTCTCTTCTAGCCCACTGGGAGGTCTTGGTGTAGTCATGTCCTGTGGTGCCTGAAGGTCAGGAACAAATCAAGAGACTTGAGGTTGTAGCAGCAATGATTCCAATGACGTCTGTGGAGCTAGATATTTCAGGAGAGGGTGCGCTGTTTATTTCTTCCTCATGGCTATGCTCAATCTGTCCGAGCTGCTTCCATAAAACTTAAGATGACTTAAGAACCAGAGAACATTATTGCTCAAAGTTCAAGAGGCTGAGATTTTGACACAAGGGCACTGATATGGTAATATTACTGGCTGTAGATGATCAAAGGAAGGCCAGGTCTGCCCTGGGGTCTCTTCCAAAAAAGACACTACTATTGATGATGAGGACCTCATCCTAATAACTTATTTCCTTTTCACAGTCTCCCCCTCCTCAGACCATCACACTGTATTTATGGATTTTAGCTAGACCCAAATAACACTTTCCTACAATGTTTGAGATGACCCACAGTTATTCTGAGACAGAACTGAATTGAAGTGTATGGTGAATAGTAGGTAGGGGACAAGGGAAGGAAATCAAAGGCAAGAAAGAGTTTTTAGGGCTGGAGATTCAGTAGGAGAGTGAAACTTGGAATTCAGGAACTGGGCTGTTGGTCTGACAAGGCTGGCCTCTGTAGGGAGTCCCTTGTTGGTCCCCCTTATACTCAAAGAAAGAAAGAAGAATGTAATCCACACAGGACAAGATGCTCTGTTTTCCCTGGCCAGGGTTGCCTGCTCTAACAGGTGGCTGACACCAGAAGCACCATCCCTTCCCCTCTATTTTTCTCTAGGCATCAGCATAGCCTTTGGACTCCTGTCCCTGGGAACATCTTTATTCCTGAGACCCTTCATGAGTTTCTTCACATGGACAGCTGCAGACATGACCATGTAGGTTTTACCAAATTGCTCTCAGAGCAGGGCCAGGAATCAGCTAAAATTCCCATCCCACTAACAGGTGTGGTACTTCTACTCCCTTCAAGGCATTGGCACAGGCCATGACCCAGAAAGGCATAGGGATGTAATACACCTGGCCGAAATTAAGAGTTTCTAGAGAGACACTTTCTAGAGAGACACCCATGTCTCCCAAGCTCACTATCAAGACTGTTGAAACAATGGAATGGGAATTTCTGCAAGAATCACATGCTGAGAGAAGGGAAAGGGGCCAGCCACAGGGGGAACTTGTGTTCCAGAAAGAGATTTCACACAGTTCTACCAACCTGTCAGACTACTGTATAGGATGACACAGAAGCTCAGACTATGATGGGTCAGTGGTGGAAGGACCACACCTTGACCAGGAGGACTTGACTGTTCATATTGTTGGCTCTCTATCTAAACTTTGATCTTACTTCAGGATGGAGGAGACAGGCCTGGGCATTTTGCTGGATCTCTTTTCTTCTCTTCTCAGTGTGGCCACACTGGATACTCCTTCTGCTTTTGTCTTTTAATGAGATTATTAAGGATGCTTGGCTGGCCCTGACTTGGGGCATGTCTTGTGACCCCTATTTAATATCAGGAACAGAGCCAGGTCTCTGTTGCATGTCCTGTCACATGGGAGGTCTTTGAACAAGTCAGAGACTCAACAGTGCTAAAGATTAAAGTGCTGGGTGAATGGGAAACAGTGATTGTGTGCTGGGATGGTGTGGAGGGGAACATGTTTTCTTTGTGTTGATGTTGTGTTTGAGAAGAGAGCTCCAGAAAGTAGGGAACCCTGGAGATGAATGCAGAGAGGTGATTCTAGGCAGAGTAACATCAAAGGCTCGAAGCCCAGAGCCTCTGGGCAGATTGAAGACTCAGAGGAGCTAAGAATGACCAGAGCACTTGTCAGAATATCACACTGAGCAATGTCTTTTGATAAAAATCAGCTTGTGAGATGGTAGTGTGTGCCAAAAAGTCATTCATTGATTAGTGTGCATGGATTGCTTATAATTATGTTAATAAAACGTGTAGGGCTGTGGATGTGGTTCAGCAAGAGAATGCTTACTTATGATATGTAAAGCCCTGGATTCAATGTCCAGAACCACAAAAAAAATGCCTAAATTAATTTAAGTAATGAAATAATTCTAGACAGTAAATTTAGAGATCATATAAAATTTACTATTTCCAAATCATCACAGGATTGTTTGAAGAAAAGAATGGAAGCCAGATAGAATGATATTTCTGGGGCAAACCAGCAGGTATCATAAGTAGGGCTGTGATAGTTATAGACTCACTTCCTCTAAGAGTAAAACCCACCTATGTTCTGCTGCAGCAGGAAGAATTCTGCAGAGCTTCTTTTAAAGTGAAGGCAGCCAGAGCTTTCTCAAGGGACATGTCAGGTCAGTGCAGGGCACAGGGGCTGATTCATACAGTCACCCAGAGTCTGGACCATGAAGACACCGAAAGGAGAGTGCCCCAGCCTCTAGCCCTAATCCTGTCCACTCTACAACCTCTGAACCTTAGAAGCAGTGACCTCTGATGGACTTCTCTGTATGGAGGCTGGAGACCACCTGATTATAGGCCTCTTGTCTGGAGCTGCCTGGACCACTACAGCTGTCTGTGCCAACTGTCTGCTGCCTAGAGCAATGGGTCTCAACCTTCCTAATGCTAAGACCCCTTAATACAGTTCTTCATGTTGTAGTGACCCCAACCACAAGATTATTTTCATTGTTACTTTCTAACTGTAATTTTGCTAGTGTTAAAATCATACTGTAGATATCTGATATGTAGATGGCCTTAGGCAAGCCCTGAGAAAGGGTTGTTTGATCCCCAAAGGGGTCGACACCCAAAGGTTGGAAACCACAGGTATCCTGATCTCATCAGTTTCCAGGTCCCTCCCCTCCTCTTCCTGTGCAGGGTTCCAATGCTGGACTGTTGTGCCCCTGATCCTAGCAGTGTGCCCTTAGACTCTGCAGCTGGGCTGGCCACCTACTCTCTTCTGCACTGGAGATTAGATTCCTGCTTGCTTCTGACCACCTAGCTCCAGGCTACACTGAACCCTTACTTCTGAGGTTTGAGGCCTCTCCAAATTTTCCTTTCTGTAGAATTTTCTTTCAGTTCTAGGAGACTGGAATCCCTCTGTCTGTTACCCTTAGCTGTGGTTAATGATTCTCCACATTAAACTTTCCTGCATATGATTAGTCCATTGTATGCTTTTCTCAGTGCCCAGACCACTGCCAAGATCAGGCCAGGTTTTGAGAATTCCTTAGCTCACCACAGACTCCAATTTTATGCTAGCTATCTCTTTCTGTTGTTTCACTTTGTAAGTGAAACTGGCGTGAGAATGTAAGAGGTAACAAACACAAAATCCCCGAGAGCAGAATAGCCTTGTTGTTGATGTCACAATATGAAATAAAAACAGGAGTTGTGTTTGTACTTTAAAAAGCTATGCAGAGAACTGCTGTGGTCAGTGTCATGTGCCAGCTGGTCCAGGCTGAAGGGGAGTGATGCAAATACTCACAAAGGTGTGTGCTCATTTAAGGTGTGGCTAAACATTCAGCAGAAGTCTGCTCACTGCCCAGCATTATTCTTTCATGAGGCTCCTATGCTGTAGGAACACCCTCTCAGCCAACCACAAATGGCTCTCCTTCTCTCCAGTGACAAGCTGGCTTCTCAGACAAATGCCATGTGCCTTTGTAAGCTTTTTCTGGGTTTTCGGATCCTTCTGCTTGGAATATCTTCTTTTGCCATCCCTGGCTGAGACAAATAGGGCTCAAACTCACCAGGCTTTCACTGGCAAGGCTGTTGACAGGTCTTAGCCCCCCACTCCCCCAAATTGCCACCCCCAAGATAAAGATGGCTTCATGGTACTCAGGGATGTTCTAAAGTCATTAGGCATGGGTAAATAGCAAAGGGGTATTACAAACTAGGAAAGGGGGATTATCTTGTGAGTGAGGTTTAACTAGAAAAAGGGATTTGCTGGTATGCTGTGCATAGTGGCCTGCGAATGGCAGAGCTAAGGAGCTGTTACCAACAATACAATTACTACATGACCATCATAGAAAAAGGTCTGCCAACTTCCCCTAGGCCATGATAAACGTTCTTTAAGATTTTGGAAAAAATCAAATAAATCAAAAGGATTCTGTCCATAAAACACCCCACTGACTAGATCACAAGTACTGCAACTGTGACACCACAGCCAGCAAGAGGAAAATGACCTGAGTGCCTCACAGAGCTTACAAGGGGAAACTACGCTGTGATTAGGATGGATTTTGTGAGCGTTAGGAAAGCTTAGCTTTGTTTGAAAGAAAGAATTATTTGTGGTGTAAGACAAGGCAGACTGCCAAGGAAGAAAAGATCCCTCTTCTTAAACAAAAGGGTTTTACAGTGAAACCTGAGAGGGACCAGTGACAGTCTACTCCAGCCAGCTGGAAAGTTGGCTGCCCCAGGAATGGGGACTAGAAGGGACAGCAGCTCCAGAACTGGAGGTCTGGATCCTTCCAGAGAGCAGCCCGTTAGCATGGGGTAGATTTGGCCTTGAGGAGCATCAGCCAGTGTCTCTAAGTTTCCCTTCCTTCTTCTGTTTTTCATTTGTCCAACAAGAGATCAAAATAAAATCACTGTCACAATGGGCACTAGAAAAGTCTGGAACATTCTTTAGAAATTCACTGTCTCCTTTGAAACTCAGTTCTTTGAGTGGAAGAGTTTGAGAAGTCAAATCAGGCTTTTGGTGAACTACCCATTGGTCACTGACTTCTGGATTGGTAAGTGGAAACCTCTAATTTATAATGTGGAACATTCCTTTCAACTTGGTCACTCTAGATAGCCTCCTCCTGTCCTCACACACTAGGCACAGCCGCCTCCCCCATTCTTCCAGCTTACATTTATTTCTATTTATTCCCCTCCTCTCAGAAACCTGATGTTCTGCTTTACTCATCTATGGGGGTAACAGCCATGTTTACCAAACTGACCTGTGCTGACAGCATCTGGCCCTGGCTCCTCAGGAGACACCTACCTTGAGCTTCCCCTCAGTGGTGTGGTTCACAGTTGCCAGAAGCTTCCTCATTTGTAAGGCATATGCAGTCCCTCTTGACACGGGACTTGGCCTGGAGCCAAAAGGTGAGCGAGAACCGCTGGGTTCCTATGCACCTGTGTTCAAACAACTTCCAAAAGCTTGCGCTTTCTTATATCAGTGAGCAACGTGAGGTCTCCATTTCAACTCTTAAACACTTGCTATTTTACAGTAAAAAAAATCTTTGAGGATTTAAGAAAGTGAATGATTTAAGGTCAAATTTGGGATTCCAGGGGGTTAGAAAGCACCTGGGGAGATTGTCTGCCATTGTTCTTTAGCAGCTTGAAACAATTTGACAATTGCCTAATTTTAAAATGGGATTAGCTTGCCTTCCTTTGAACAGATTGTCATGCATTTTGGTAAGTAAGTAGAGGTTAGAGACACACGTGATCCCGTGGAATGAGGGTAGGAGGGAAGAAGCATGTGTAAAAAGAGGTTTAAACACCAGACTTGTACTGCTTCTGCTGCATCTGGGGAGAGGGTTGGAATGCTGAGAAAAGCCTCCTTAATTTGCAACAGCCTGTCTCTGCTTCCTCTCCCTCTGGCTTCCTCTTTCCCCCTCTCCTCTCCTTTCCTCTTCTCTCCTCTCTCCTCCACCCCTCTCTCTTTGTCTCATGGTTACCTTAAAACTATAAGGTGTCTAGGCAAGTCAACCTGGTTTTGATAGCAAGATAATTTAATAAATTAAATCTATTCCAAGATCACTGTCTGAATGTGTTCTTATAGGCCTATGCCACCTACTCTTTCTGGTACTTCAACATAGTACATAGGCAGCTCAGCCGTCCCTCCAGTGGTCTTTGCCTTGGGTAATGTCTCTACTCTGACATGTCACAAATACAAGAATCCACACTGAGGCCCCCAGAGGCAGAGCATGCTTTTATATTTAGCTTTGACACCTGCAATTGCAGCACCCTTTCACAAAGCAGCAGGAAAGGATGTTGGGCGTTTGTCTTTCTATAGTGAGCTGCTCTAGAGTTTGGAGGGGCAAAGTAATAGGAATGTAGAACTTGACTCCTCCCAGGTCCCTGCAAACATGAATCTATAGACATAAAACAAATGCACACATCTGAATGCTCCACTCTGTAGAGTTTAGAGTTATTTTTAGCATTCTTTATTTGCATTATTCAATTGAGGCTTCCCCCAACATAAGTAAGACCTGAAGGGAGGAGCAACAGAGCCATTCTTATGCCAGGAGCAAACAGGGAAGCAGTTACAGGTGGTGTGTAGAGGGGGGAGGGGGAGAAACAGCAGGTGACAGGTAGTGCATAGGATATGCAGTCAGAAAAACCGAAGGGAGTCAAAACCTCTACTCCCTGCACCACAGGCCCTTTCTAACTTCTCAGCCATGGTTTACTCAAGATACCGCTTAAACAAGGTGTTGCATTTGGAATGAACACATCACATGGGCAACGTGCCATGCCTATTCAGTGACCATTGGCTTTCAATGCCTGGCCCAACCTGAGACCCACCCTGTGGAAGAGAGCCAACCCCTCACACTACTGATGATACCCTGCTATGCTTGCAGGCAGGAATCTAGCATAGCTGTCTTCTGAGAGGCTCCACCCAGCAGCAGATTGAAATAGATGCTGAGACTCACCGCCATAAACATTGGGCAAAGTAGTGAGTCTTGTGGAAAAGTGGGGGGATGTATAAAAGGATCAGAGATGACAGGAGCTCCACAAGTAGACTAACAGAACCAACCAGCAAGTGCCCAGGGGGGCTTGCAGAGACTGAAATACCGACCAAGGATTATGCATGGACTAGTCCTAGGGCCCCTAACACAGATGTAGCCAATGGGCAGCTCAGGCTTCCTATGGGTTCCCTAGTAAAGGGTGTGGGGGCTGTCTCCAACATGAATCTAGTGCCTGCTTTTTGATCACGTCTGCTGGGGTTACCTCATCAGACCACAGGGGAAGAGGACATGCTCAGTCCTGATGCAAGCTGATGAGCTGAGGTAGATTGGTAAGGGGAGAGCTCCGCTTTTCTGAGGAATAGGGGAGGGACTGTGTGGGAAGAGGGAGAGAGCATGGGACCCGGAGGAGAGGAGGTAGGGGACTACAATGTGAAGTGAATAAATGTCACACATGTTATATTCAGTGTTGGTGTGCACAGGTAATATATAATGCATTCAAATCCAAAGCACTCGGAGACACAACCTGTCTACTCCCTCATTTTATAACCATTAAAAGAGAAGCAATGATTCATCTAAAAATGACAATATCAGGGCTCCCCAAACTGCACCTGCACTGCTCTTTCCAGAATGTAGTAGGAGATATCATGGTGAATGCAAAACTGAGATTCAGAAGACTAGAGGCAAATCTGGGCTACCCCAATGATCTCTGCCTCCAGATCGCTGAAGCCTTCAGAAGCTCACCCTCTTTATCAAGTGAATATAGGTATTAACTTTTTGCCTATAGCATTGCTGTGAGGATTAAACAAGGTGCTGCCTGTGAAAGCACCTGGCTCCAGGCAGGTGCCTACTGAACATTCGTTTCTTCCCCCATTGCAATAGAACATGCATATTTATTGGTGCTTGGAAACAGGAGAGAAGCCGGAATGAACAAAGACTTCTGAGGATACAGCTGGCCCTGCGCCTGCGCTAGGAGGTGTACACAGGTGAGTGCCTTTAGGCGTCGACCTGGACCAGATACTGAGCAGCAGAGCAAGAGAGCAATGGGATCTTTCTTTTCTGGGAACACAAATGAACCGACCAGGATGCTGTGGGCAATAGAAAGGAGGTTGTGAAACCCACAGGTGGCCGGGGGAGCATTGCAGTGACCAGAGTCAATGTCAAGGCTGTTTTCCTCTGGGCTAGACTCATTGCCAGGTTTGCAGGGACCACTGCCAAGTCAAACAGGGCTGCACTCACTCAGCCCTGCACTTGCTCCAGGCTCTCCCCGGGAAGGCTTCACCAGACTCTGTGGGTCAAATGTTCACCCCCTGTCACCAGGAGGCAGTGCACCTGTATAGCTATTACACGCCTGCTAAGAAATCAGCCCCTCTGCCTCATCTCCCCCACCCCCACCCCTCCAAAAAGCTCCTGTGTTTGCCTTTCTTTAAAGCACAGAACTCACTGAGTGCAACTTGTGAAGCCCTCCCGCCAAGCCTAAACATTTGCCTTGGAACAGGGCCATGTGAACACAGGCGCTGTCCCGGACTGACGTGTCTTAAAAGAGCTTCACAAGTGGAAATGCAGTGAGCTCAGCACCAGCATGTACCACGTAGACAGTTGAATATGAGGATTCAAATGAGAGGGCGATTTGTTAGAACCAAAGAGAAGTCAGCGCGCAGTGCCCTAGCATTTCAACAGTGTTTCCGTTATAGTCACAGCATCTCTCTCCTCTGTGCCTTCTAGTGCCTGGGCTCCCATGCATGACTGCTCATCCCAGCACACTACCGTCTGCTATTTGGTCTGGTTTTTTTTCTGGGCATATTTAGAGGAGGCTTGTAGCCGAGATAGGTGGCTGGTCATAAGTCCACAGGGCAAATGTGTGATGCAGTCACAGCTCAAATCACAGTTCTGTTTGTTAGAAAGAGATCAAGTGGCTCTGACTAAACTACGCTAGGGAATAAAGCAGTCAGCAAAGAAACGGAAAGCCTCTGCAAGGAGCATGCATGGTCTAGACCTAGGGCCCCTGCACATATGTGGCCCATGGGTGGCTTGGTCTTCATGTGGGTCACCTGGTGAGTGAAGGGGGCGGTGTTTCTAATGTGTTTCTAACTCTATTGCCTACTTTTGGATCACTTCTCTCTGGCAGGGCTGCCTTGCCTGGCCTCAGTGAATGAGGATATGCTCAGTCCTGATGTGACTTGATGTGCTGGGGAGGGTTGACATGGGGCTCCATGACATAGGGGTGCCCCTTTTCTGGGCTGAAAAGGAGAGTGGAAGGGGGAAGGAGTAGGAGGGAAATGGGAGGAGAGGATGGAGGGGCACCCTTGGGACATAAAGTAAATAAATTTAAATAAGAAAGGGAAACCTCCTGGAATAAGAGACTTAAGAGAAATGTGGCTATCCACCTTGGCAGCCTGCAGACAAACAGCAGCCTGGAGAGGGCAGAAGTACTATATTTATTCTGTTCACCTTCCCTGGTCCTTCCTTACAGTAGCAAGGTTCTTTTTGGAACAATCCCCCACCTACTGGCCTCCCCATCTTTCAGTTTGTGTTCCTATGCATGTGTGCATATACCTTAACGTCAAGACTAGGGGATGACAACCTTGGCTTTTCCTCAGATGCTGTCCACCCTTTTTTTTTTTCAGACATTCTCACAGCCTGAGGCCTGAACTCCCCAAGTAGCCTAAGCTGACTGATTAACAATCCCCAGGGATCTATTTGTCCACACTGGGATTAAATACAAACCATGCCCACTTTTGCTCCTTTTTAATGTGGCTTCTGGGATACGAATTCAGAAGTACCTTACTCAGGCATGCAAGTTGAGCACTTTACTGACTTTAATAATAACCCCAGCTCTAATTTGTGTTTGTACTGTTCACCACTGTTAATTCTACTTTTCAGAAATCTCTGTGACCCTCCTGAGTCATGCAAAGTACTGAACACTTGGTTGTGTAGGTGCTGCTTGCAATGCAGGTGTCTGAGTCCAGTCACCTAAGATTCACATCCCCAGGCCTGGAATATCACTTTTAGTACTGTTTAGAATCCTGGAGCAGAAGAGACTGGACCATGCCTTGGGGGACTCAGGCACAAATTTATAGATTCCCTCTTTTAGGATCTTAAACATTCTTATTCTTCTTGTTTTTATTTCTACGTGTTTGTTTTTATCATCTTAGACTTTAGACAGTGACTGGTCCTTGGCTAGATGTGTACAGTTCTTCTGTTTTCTCTGTTTAAAAAAAATCCCTTTGTTTGATGAACATAAACATTGTTTATGTTTATGGGGTATTACATGATTTTTCAGTGAATGCACAGATTTATGATGTTTCCTTAGACTTTTATCTTTTTTTTAAGCATTCAAAATCCTTTTGGAATCCATACCCCAACTTGTTATCTAGAGTCATCCCATTGTGTGGGCCACAGGCCAGAGCTTCTTGTCAGGCTCCTAAGCATCAGAGACTTAACCAGAACTTAAATATTTGTTGAGCTCAATATGCTGCTATACCTTAAGTACAATAGACAAACATTTGGGGAAAAGTTAGTTTTATACCTTCCCCCTTCTGAGTCGAGGGGGGACAGGAAAGGACTGGGGTGAAGTTGGTGGCAGAGTGGCCGGAAGGACCTGAGATTGTCTCGTACACCTAGTTCTGCAGAGCCGTATAAGGTGACCGCAGCACCAGTAGAGTGTTCTGGAAAGAATAGGGAGGAATGGCTCCTCCTTTGAAGCACACATGATGGTTTACAAGCCCACTGACATGGAGTTAGAGATGCAGTTGTTTGAACCCTGAGACTCAGTTGCCTGACTCAGTTGCCCTTTGAACCTTAATGAGACCGGACAGAACGACTTAGGCTTTTTGAGTAGTTGTGCATCTTGAGTTTAAGAAAAATTGATCCAGGAAAGACTTCAAATGAAGCAATCATGTTTTGTTCTCCAGCTCGAAGCTCCTGAAAGTCCATGCATATTTAAATTTACTAACTTTTGTGTTCATAGGGGATTTCATGGAAGCAAGACTTAATAGAATAGCATACTTCAGGTCTTGGAATCCAGTATCTCACAAGTGGGGATGGGGAAGGTGAAGCTGAATCACTCATACAGCCCACTCCCATACCTCTTTGCCTAGATTTGATCTTCAGACTATGACCCTGGGTACTGTGTTCACCCCTTACAGGACCATGGCTTTGTTAGTCCATCCCTGGAGCAGCATAACTTCCTCCATCTGCTGACACAGCAGCTTGGCTCTCTAAAACACCTTCCATTTACTCCTTGCTTCATTCTGGAATGACTGTGAAGTTACCCTGTTAGAAGCAAATTTGAATCCTTTTATAGTCCATATGATTATCTCATATGGAGGTGTAAGTGAGAATATTATTACAAACTAACCTGTACTATGGAATCAGGGCGTGAATCCCCACTTGTGGGTGGGCCATGAATGTACCATATTTAACCAATGCCATAAACACCATACAGTATGTATCTCAATCATCTACCCAAAGGGTTACTTTTTTGAGCACCCCCTCCTATCTAACTGGACACCAGGGGTCCACAGAAGAGATGAGAACTCTGCCTTTGACACTTAGACCCGTATATCCCTCGATATTTACCATTAGCTTTATCCAGATATGCACAGCTAGGCCATAACTGAATGGATCTTCAATCTTCTGCTCACTAGACTGGAGCAAACAGATAAAACTCAGAACTTATCCTCTAGACTTTCCAAAAGGTTTGGAAAATGTGACTTTTCCTCATCAAGTCCTCAGCTCTTTTCTCTGGCAGTTTTGATAAACCCAGTCATTGCCACACTGGGGGAGAAGCCTGGCCTGGCTGGGGGAGGTGTAGACACTGAATACGGACCCCCTGAGAGCTCTGACCTTGACCAGTGCCTATTTCCCCATGAGAAAACTGAGGTGAGCCACAGCACATGCCTTTTCTGGTTACATGAGGATCCCGTGAGCTGAGGTTGGCCGAGTGCTTGGAGGAGGCTACAGCGCACTTGAATTAACTTTGTCAATGCATGGCAATGCTGGGTTTCATCATACCTATCTGTTAACAGCATTTCACACAGCTGACACTGTACTTCACACTAGCTACTAAATCTTGGCATTAAATGAATATGAACAGCTCCACCAAGCAAATACACAGATGATCAGAACATGGAACGGTTTTCCCCTCTTATAGTTTGACATTTATTAATTCATCGTTAGCTTAATAAGCACCAATATTTATTATATGCACAGCATTATGCCGAGAGTCAAGGCTATTAAGATTATTAGCAAGAGGAGATGGAGATATGAGCTCAGCAGCTAAGAGTACTTGCCTTGAGTTCAGTTTCCAGCACCTACATGCTGGCTTACCACCATGTGGAACTCTGGTTCTAGTGGACATGTATATTCTTCTGGCCTCTCTGGGCACCAGGCACACATGTGGTACACATACAGACATGCAGGCAAAAACATTCATGCACACAAAATAAAAAGAAATCTGTAAAAAATTGCAGGAGGCAGTGAGATGGCTCAGAAGGAGATGATCTTTACAGACAACCCTGATTATCTCACTGTGATGCCCATAAACTACAAGATAGAAGGAGAAAAACATGTGCCTCAAGTTATTCTCTGACCTTCATACACGTGCCAAGGTACACACACATATACACACACACTCACTCACATACATGCTCACACACACACATGTGTGCATACATATACACACAAATGAATAATTAATAGATAAATAAACAAGTAAATGTATTCTGATAGATACTTCCCCAAGAGGATAAATAAACAGTCACTAAACACAGCCAATTCTCACCATCATGAGTCATCAGGAAAGCAGAAATCAAATCCAGGCTGAAGGTCAGAGACCATTAATTGAAAATAATCACAATAGCAAGTGTTGACAGCAATGCCAAGAAACCAGACCTCTTAGACACGGCCAATGACAGTGTACAGTGATCCCCTCTGGATGACAGTTTGAGTCATTATCATGTTAGCATGAATATATTAACTTACTTCTAAGTTCTCAGCTAAGTGAAATTGGACCATGAACCCCTTCAAAATCTTGAAATTGATGAATTCTTTGGTACATGATGCACATCTCAATGTCACTGTGCATGTTAGTTTTCTTGCAAACATGACATAAACCTAGAATCACCTCCAAAGAGGGAACCTTAATTGAATAGTTGCCCCCATCAGATTGGTCTGTGGCTGTGTCTTCATGAATGAGTCTTGATTAATCAGTGTGAATGTTGCTGCCCATTCCTGGGTAGGTGTGTTTGGGCTGTATGAGAAACCCAGATGAACGCAAGTCAGAGAGCAAGCCGGTGAGCAGCACTCCTGCATGATATCTGCTTCCAGCTCCGGCCTTGAGCTCTGGCTTGGCTTCCCTCAGGGAGGGACTCTGAACCATAAGATGAAGCCCAGGTTGCTTTTGGCCACAGTGCTTACCACCACAACAGAAAGCAAACCAGAACAGAGGATGTATAAAATGTGACTAGACAGGGTGAATTTACGGTTCATTTGTATGTTCAAACCTAAATAGAAATGAAAATGAGTAAGCTTATACATGAAACATGAAATATCTTACAGAAGTGGTGATGAGTTAAGCCAAGAGAACACAAAGAGAACACACTGTACCATTGCATTGGAACGAACACATGAATCCGCAGGCTGCAAGTGGGGTGAGTAAGTACTTCGAAAGGAGGTATGTGGGCCCCAGGCCAGGGTTGGCCTCCTTCCCTGCTGGTAATACTCTGGTTCATGATCTGGGTATCAGATACTTTGATGGGCTTAGTGTGTAAAATGACCTGAGCTAAGCCTTGCTGACTCTGCACATTTTCTCTCAATATATGTTGTAATTTAAGCAAAAAAATTAAAGCTCTCTATATCTCATACCACTTTATTGTATACCCTTGTTCTGAGCTATGGTGGAGAAGCAGCCAACTGCACAAGATTTTTAAGTTTGGCGACACATTCTTTGTTGATTCAGCATAATATTTAAGAACTGCATGCAAAAGTCTTTGAAAGCTGCCCAGATTTCTGGATGGAGAAACTGGACTGAACATTGTAACTACTTCCCTTTCTGCAAGTACCCATTGAATTGGCAGAGAATACATAACTGTGCTTAAACATAAGGAAGGGAGCCAGCAGGGAGCCAGATATTTTGAGATATCCTGGGAGACAGAATGCAGATTGGATTGGATCGGATGGATAGAAGGAAAAAGAATGAGAAATGAAGTTCCACCACTAGTGGTAAGGGCACCCTGTTTCTAGGGAATCTCAAGATTCTGGTTACAGAACCCACAGGCCAAAGAGACCCATGGTGGTAAAAGGAAGCATGAAAACAGTGTTTAGAGTGTCAGGGCTACACCAGCTTTTTCCTACCTTCATGAGAGGTCAATCATGTTAATCCTGGAAGGTGGCTTTTTCAACCCCTTGAAGACACTCAGATTCATCTGAAGTAGACAGGGGAGTCTGCCAGGGATGTAGCCTACAGGATGATGGGAGATAAGGTAGGGCGAGTGCTTCAGAGATGAAGCTCCTGGCTCTCCAAGGGAGGGACTGGGAGAGGGAAAGGGAAGGCTGTTTTTTGTTGTTGTTGTTGTTTTGGTTTTCGTTTTTTCTCAGGATTTGGGAATTACTTGTCCAAGTCGACATTTCTCCAAAGATAGACTGAGAACATTTACTTTTTGTTCATTGGAATTGTGCTAGAGACGGTGGACAAGAAAGCCGGAATGAAAGAATTGTCACATCTTTTTCTAAGCAAGTGGATGCACAGAGCTATGATGGGCTTTATCTACAAGAAGCTCTGTTTTGTTCTACTTCAGGTGTGGCCATAGCCAAAGTCATCATCTAATCTGCATTCAAGTTTCTCCATTAGTAAAGGTGGTCAGAAAAGATGGCTTCCAACTTTAGCATGCTACTTTTAAGAATCATCTAGCTAACCAGACTCACTCATGATGGAATTGGCAGCTAACCCCTCACCTGGCCCATCCGACTTCTGACTCCTGATGTTTCTCTTTGCAGCTTCAAAGTTCTTCTGGACATGGTATCTGAAGACACACTGGGATTCTGAAAAGTCCTCCAGAATACAGACATGCAAGATGGAGCTGGCTGAAGGCCCCCACCTGCAACCCTTGACTCCATGTCAGGGTTCATTCCAGTGGCTTCATATGTTTGGGTTTCCTCATTGCTTTGCAAAGGTTCTTACACTTTCCCACACATGTTAAGCCACACTCTTAGGGCTTCCAACAAGGTTTATGACTCAACAAGAGCCTTGTGTTTCTAACAAAGTTCCAGGCAAAACTGGCACAGCTCTTGGGGCATTCAGGGAGACTCTGCAGTCTTGGAACCCAGAGTAAGAAGTACCCAGTGACTGTAGATCAGGGTCACAAGTCTAGCAGCTGAAAGGGCAACAGGCGCTGGAGGGTGAGAAGTGAACTATGCCAAGTCAAACCACAAGGCCGGTCTCACCTCTGCCAAAACCTTGAGCTGAGTCAGGGCTCAGCCTCCCCGTGGGAAAGGAGGTTTTCATCAGTCACCATCACCAGAACCAGAGCCTCCCCCATTTCAAGAGCCACCTTTAAGGCCAAGCAAAATGCCTGTATGCAGTATAGCTGGGAAACTCAAACTAGATAGGAGTCACACACGTGAGGAAAGCCAGCTATTTTTGGGTCCACGTTCTCAGCCTCATAGGGTAGACAAACAAGCTAACCCTAAAGCTAGCTCTACACTCATAGGCAAGCCCTCTGCCAGGGTATTTATGGAGTAGTTTCTCTTGATTTCAGAACTCAGTCCTCCAAGAAAAACAGCCACCACCTTCCACAGATAAACCATGCCTACTTTCAAGAACCAGTCACAATCAGACTTGTTGATGGCTGATATTTCCTCACAGAAGGAGGAGTTGGGAGGGCCCATTGTACCCTCACTTGTGTTTCAAGCCCACCAGTCCTTCTTATGTAACTCTGTACTAATTGAACTTGGGAGGCTGGGAAAGGAACAGAGCATATAGAGAGCATAGCTTTATCTATATGGATATGGGGACACCATCATCCATGCTGGGTGCATCTTCAGTGTCTGTAGCCCCTCCCACCCCCCATATTCCTGCCTCAATGAACACTGTATGTAAGCCTAATAAACTCATTGGTTCCCAAGAGTGAAATTGGTCTTTGGCTTGTTATTAGAACCATATGAAGAGGGGTAGATACAGTTTACACCTCTCCAGTCTTTGTTTCTAATGTTTTTGTTATAGGACTGGGCTGGGGGTTGGAGGAAATTCTTGGAATGGGAATCACAGTTTTTCACAGAAGTGTCTGCCACTCATTGTAGCTTTCTTTGTACTTGTTTAAAAATTGTCTTTAAAACTCAACTGTCACCATTTCACTTTACCTAGTGTGATAACTGTAAAT
Organism: Pachyuromys duprasi; assembly: GCA_028658305.1. Lineage (NCBI taxonomy): Eukaryota > Metazoa > Chordata > Mammalia > Rodentia > Muridae > Pachyuromys > Pachyuromys duprasi. The sequence goes on along the minus strand of CM053755.1, from coordinate 16,214,067 downwards.
ATTTTCATAAATGTAGGATCATTACGTTCAGTCCTGTTGACCACTCACTGCGGAGTTGCTGATGTTGCAGAGTTTAGGCTTCTCATTCTTTTCATCTAATTGATTAATCTCCATCGAAGCCTTACAATGGGCCTCTGGTTCATGTCTCCATCTTAGAGCAAACAAAACCATTGGCAAATGTGAAAATAAATCTTCTGAGCCATCATCCAGCCAGCCCTTTATCAAGACCATAAAACAACTCAGGCCACACTTAACAAGAAAATTAACACTAACTAGCAATTTGATGTTGCATATGTTTACACACATACACACACACACACAACCAGCTTTGCTTTGTATGGGCAATAAAAACAGTGAATATAGTAACAGACCAAAGCTCCAGGTCCCTTTGGTAACCTTGTTCCATTTAATCTTTTCTTTTTTGTTTGTTCCTGTTCAAATGTTTGAAAGTGTTGTTAGCACAAAGGAGAATCAATCCACTATCCACCTCACCTTCCTCTTAGGCTTAGAGAAACTACTCAGGAAAGACCAAGTAAGCAGCAGCTGATTGGGGACAGGCAGTAGCAGAAGGTGATTCCTGTCCTGGGACTTATAGATTACCTCTGAGGAAGCCCCTGGGTGTGCAGGCTTCCATTTGTGGCTGGAGGTCTTTGAGGAAACATCACAGGATTTGGCTTCAGGCCTATGTGCATCCAAGTGGCCTGGGTCTGTGTCCCAGACCTCTTTGGCAGGACAGGGAAGTCCTCTGGAGTCTCGCTAGGCTGAGCCTGCACTTTCTCAGGTAAACACTCCCTGTAGACAAAAGGCCAGCTGGCTAGTGATGGCTGCCAGGCAGGCTTGACACCACCTGGACTAATTTGGTCATGGGAGTGCTGTAGGCGACCTGGAGCCAACTCACAGAGCATACAGCCAGGCAGGAAGAAGCTGGTGCTGTGCCAGGAGCCTCTGAGTGTGGGGAGAGGCTCTCCTGGAGAGAGCAAGTCCCTCAGTTGGGGTGGCCTCAGCCTGGAGCCCTCTGCTCTTGCTGTGTGGTGCCCTACTCCAGCATGCCTTTCCCTCAAGTCAGGTTGCAGACAAAGCCCCCGGAAAAATGCAAATGGGCACACAGGGAAAGTTCAGAATCCTTTGGGAGAAAAACAAAAGGCAGTCTGGCACATTTGGCTAGACCAGAAGGTATCAGAGAATTGCACCAGATAAGCACCAAGTCTCATCTCAAGAACCTGCTACTTAGCTAGATCTTCGTTTCAGATAATTTACTTTTTATTTTTTGTTTGTTTTAAATCCAAGGCTGCAAACTTTCTCTATAAATGGTGAGACAGAGGTTAGGGTTTTGTGAGCTGTGCACACATGCACAGTGCGATCCTTCATCTCTGCCCCAGGCAGCCATGGACAATACACAGAGGGCATGTCGGTGGCGGAGCTCCTTCTTGGCTTGGTTTATACAAATGGACTTCTGTTTGGACTGTACCTTTCTCACCACTGATTAGTCAGTGAATGCTCCCTTACTCGCTCCAATCCCTGCAGATAAAGAGATGACCTTGAGGGCTGACTTAGGATTGTGCCCATACATGTTATATTTTACAGAAGAAAATGGGCCAAACCCAACCTCAGTGATGTCAGTGACTCATACAGACATCTGCCCTATAAACGGGAAAGCATGGTGGCTGTGCTGACCGCCTTGTCGGCTCTCTCACCATAAGCTCCTACCTTGCTTGGACTTAACTCCAGGAGGAACAGGGACATGGGTTCTAGTTTATTTGGGGTTGCCAGAACCCAGATGGTCTTTTTGAAATTCTGGCCAACGCAATTGGATAAGAGAAAGAAAAAAAAATCCATAACGGTGTTAAAGGAAGCAATAATAGTGAGTGCTTGTGGTGATCTGAGCATGTCTTTATACAGAATATTACAAGCAGCAAGAAAGTGAGTTATTAAATGGAATCTATAAAATATGCAAATCTGCAGCTTCCACATATAAATATATGCAAGGAAAGGAACAAAATGTGTTAGCAGAATACCAAAACACAAATTTAGGCATAATCACATACATGCTTTTATATATATATATTTATATATATATGATCTAAAATGTAAAAATATTCCAGAGATGCACAAATTTCTGAAATACACGTTACATCGTATGTGTGTTGGGGAGACAGTGTGTGTGAGGATGTGTGAATACATCCACACATTAGTGGAGGTCAGAGGTCAGGATATGGGTTGTTTTCTCAGGGGTCACCCAGTTTTATTTTTGAGACAGGGTCTTTCACTGGACCTAGAGCTTACCAAATAGGCTAGACCAGCGGGCCCCAGTGATCTGCCCATCTCTGTCTTCCTAGCCTGTGATTATAAGCACAGGTTAGGCCGTCATGGCTGGCCTTTTCCTTGGCCTTGGGAATCAAGCTCAGGTTGTCCTGCTCGCATGCCAAGCGCTTGAATCACTGAGCTATTTCTCCAGCCCTGCATGTTATAAGAGGCTTATTACAAAATTCATAATGATATATTTGTACATATCCTTATAAAAACAAATGTTCTTCCTCAAATGCAGAACTGAGACAATGAATGACATATGTATTACCTGTAAACAAATTTTCATCTAGGTACAGGTTAACCATGCAGAAAAGAAAAAAAATCAGAGGATAAGGAAGGCCTGAATTCAGGTGATGGATACAAGCTATGAAAGAGGATATTAATCTAATTGATTTTCTAATTCTAATTCTGTTGCTTTTTTTTTTTTGGTGGTAGATAAGAGCATAAAAATACATCCCAAAATGAAAGTGTAAAATCCACTGTGAAGTTCTACGGTTTCAAAATCACTATTCAAACTATATAGTACTTTATCAGGTTGTATGAAGTAAGTCTGGTTAAATTTTGTGTGTGATTTTTTTTTAATTTGCAAGGTTTTTTTAAGCTAATAAAGTTTATAAAATTAAAATATAGACAATAAAGAAAAAAATGCCAGTATCCCTAAGAGTAGATTGCTTTCTGTTACTGTAACAAAATACTCGAGATGGATTATTTATAAGCAGAAAAAATGTTATTTAGTTCAGAGCTAATGGCCAGTTCCAAGAACATTTGACTCAGGTGCTTTTGAGCCTGTGGGGAAGCATAGCACAGTGTGGGAATCACAGTGAGCGAACACAGTGTGGGGATCGTAGTAAGTGAAGCCACTGACTTGGAGGAATCTAAGAAGCAAACAGAAAGAGGAAGGAGCAAGAGTGCCAACAGCAAGAGCTAAGTTTTTCCAAGATCCTTCTTAAAGATTCAACCATACTGGCATGAAGTTCTTGGGGACATTTAAGATGTAACCCAAAACACCAAGTATAAGTTATAAATACGAAGCAACCTCATGTTTTTTGAAAAAAAATGATGACTCCAGTTTAAAGAATGACATCTCCCTGACCATTCCCTAAAAGCTACATGATGACATAAAAGTTTCATAACAATGACTGGGCCCTTTTAGCATGGTTTTTCTTATTCTTTACTATTCCTGACCACTTTTCTTTCTTTAACACAGAATCGCTTTCATTCAGTACTTAATTTGACAAGAAATATAGCCAAAGGGAGAAGCTCCAGATTTACCCATGATTCTTTAAAAATTGTTTTCACTCAGAAAGAAACTTAATGAATTTCATCTATGAAAAATGCTGTAAAAATTCTAACTATAACTTCAATCTGGCTGTACCTAAAAATGGTCAAATTGGGTGTGTCTAAATGAAGCATTCATGGCTCACTACCAAAATTTCCTCTGGTGGGATCTGACATGTTAATGATTTAAAGAAGACAATTGTTGTAGCAGGTGCAGAGATGATTTCTGGGTCTCCTGTACATTCTCGACTGAAACGTTCTGAAGAAGCCAGAAGAATATGAATCCTTTACCAGAAAATCCATCAAGAAATCCACGCCTATGTATTGTGAGGAGTTATCGGGGTCAGTTACATAAAATATAGAAAGAACAAAACTTCTCATTATCACCAGTCTGAATACTTTATATTTTCTTTCCATTGGGTGCCAGAAATGCATTATAATAAAAACAAAAGATAAATAAATAAGATGAGTCAATGAAATTATAGCAGAAATCTCATTTGCAAATAAAAATGTTGGCTGTATATGAAATTCATAGCAACTTAAAAACACACTATATAAAATTAATCACAGTTAATACAATGCTGTTGGGCCATGAGATTGTCTAAAGCATGTCTTCTGTTAATTAAAACAGCTAGTAATGTGAAGTAGTCAATGATCGTGGCAGTGATAGTATTAGAAAATACAAAGAAACATCTAATGAGAAGACCTCATGGTAACTTTTTGTGCAAAAATTATTAAGGATCCAAATCTACAAATGGCAGGTGAGGTATTTCAAACAAACTGTCTTAGAGGACAACAATAGTAAGAATGTTGAATTAAATAAGAGAAAACCCTGAAGGAAAAAAAAATCCAAGGACTAGTGACTGTAACTATGGAAATCAGGTTACTCGGGATATGATGTAGTGAGAGGCAGGTCATAATCAAATGTGCTTTCCCAAAATGATCGTTTTAGTATTGAAGAAACAGTGGCCAGGCAGACTGTGGCATGGAGTTATTTTACAGAAGCCTGTTCTCAACCTGCCTTCCAACTGGTATCCAAAATGGCTGCACAGAGGTTGAACATGACCCTGAGGGTGACCAGTCCTCCTGTGGATTTTAAGCTTGACTTGGCATCTGAATTACTGTACAAAACCTCAGGACCAGACTGGGGAATTCTAGAACACAGTCTCCAAAGTCAGAGAAAATAAAAGTTCTTTTAAGAGGAAGATACTCAAACTAATGCATATAGTGTTGTTTATAAAAATAAATATTTTTAAATATTATGTTTAGCACACCAAAAAAAATCAGCAACATGATGAAACAACAAAGGAACCTGGATAGAGACTGCATGAGTCTTAAATCTTAAAACACAAGGACATTTAGATCGAAAATGGAACACATAAAGTCACAAGTTTTCTTTTCTGGGTCATCAGCTAATTCTGATGATAATCAATAGTTAAGAGATTAAATAAGGAATTGCCATATCTCTAGAAATTAATAATCACAGTTTCTAGGGAACCCACTTGGAGCTGGTCACATCCCTGTCTAGCCACCCTCACCAATATTTAATTGCAGGGAGCAAGGCAGGAGGAAGCAGAGAATCTTGGTCTGGCTGATTGAATCTTGTGGTCAATGGAGATGGTGTGGTCAAATCAGTTAAATTTTCTCGTATGTTGGGTTTGAGGATAAAGAAAAAAGGAATTATTAAGGATCCCAATTAACTGAGTGGTCCCTTGACAAAGACAGTATGGTGGATGAATGCAAATATATATGGTGGATGTGCTAACCAAAATGACTTCTGGAGAATCCCACCGGTGGAGTCAAGTACAGAGTCTCATGTCTGCTCTCCTCCTGTGTGCCCTCTCGAAGGACTCCTCCTGCTCTGCCAGACACACTGGCCTTTGGAGTTCCATTCTTACCTATCTTCCCCATGTTAACAAGGAATTTCTGTTACCTCAAAGAATGTCTTTTCCTCACTGTTGATGCAAAACACAGTCTGTTTTAGAGGTAGCTCTGTTGGTGAAGTGCTTGAAAGACAAGCAGCAATGACCTGAGTTCACTTCTAGAACCCACATAATAAGAAGCTGGGTGTGAGGATATGTCCTTGTAATCCCAGCACAGGAGTAGTGAAGACTTGTGGACCCTGGGTTCGAGACCAGCCAGTAGGCTAGCCAAATCGGAGAGATTCAAGCCAAGTGACATGCCATGTTTCTCAAAACAAAAATAATGGCACCTAAGGGTTATTCACATACATTTACATACAACACTGACACACACGCACACATACACACACAGAACGCTAGTCTTTTTTTAAGTGTGACTATGGGCCAAGAACACTGGTTCTTTTGCACCCAATAACATGCTCCAATATGGAGACAGTTTTGTGAAGTGTGTTTAGTTACAAAATAAAAGAAAACCATGAATCAAGGGATTTTTTTAAAGGTCCATTGGGTAGATGGGCTAGAGCAAAACAGAGAGATCCCTGCATAGGTACCCTCAAATGGTATCTATGACATTCTCCGGTTTTGAGTTTGTGGAAGTTAGTGGTTTGTTAGTGTAGTCTAAAAGGTTTTGCCTGATAGTCACAAGATGTTAGGTCATAACTATTAAGGAGACGAGAGACAGCCCAAGAAATTTGACTCTAGATTAAATTTCCAACTCTCCATCATCAATTCACTCAATCCCTTATCCTTAGAAAGTACCTTTCTATCTAAAGACTGCAGTTCAAAACTTGACCATCACTGGGCCAATTCCATCTGGACACTTAGTTCTTAGCTTAAAAGACCTCTCCACTGAGAGTTGTTTGGACCACTCAGTTCAAAGAATCAAGTTTCCTTTTGTCTCTGAAACTATTGATAGTTTAAATCTGTGGTTCTCAACCTGTGGGTCATGACCCCCTACAGGGGTTGCATATCAAAAATCCTGCATATCAGATGTTTAAATTATGATTCATAACATAGCAAAATTACAATTATGAAGTATCAATGAAATAATTGTATGGTTGGGGGATCACTACAACATGAAAAACTGTATTAAAGGGTTGCAGCATTAGGAAGGTTGCGAACCACTGTTTAAGTGATATTTCTGACTAACGGATGTATCCTTATTTGTTGTCTGTGTCTGTCTCCTTAAATAAAATCTCTGTGAGAACAGAGAGAGTCTTGTGGGGATGGTAGGTGGCCGGTGATACTGGTCAGCTATGGGAATCAACACGCCCACTATGTGCAAAAAACTGAGAAGTTGGCCGACCTTCTTGGGAAGCGGGGAGGTGGCCATCCCAAGAGATGACTACGGAAGCCAGCGCACATTTTGACAGGTGCAGGAGCGGTGAACACGGGTGCTCTGATTTATTCTACAGCAGCTGTTCTTTGTGTTCTCTGACCTCTGTTCAGGGGACAGCAATTTAGAAAATGAAGGGGTGACATCCCATGATGCTGCCTCATACACTTATTTAATTGAAATGATCTCATTGGATGATGGGGATTGCAAAACAGGAGAGGGTGCTGAGTGGCAGCTGCTGTGTCTGTGGTAGGCTTTTCACCTGGACTCTGGGTTCCACAGGCACCACCCATTTTCTTCAAGAATAGTTCTCTTCTTAGGCTGGAGAGATGGCTCAGTGGGTATAGCGATTGCCTTGAAACCCTGGCAACTCGGGCTCAGACACCCAGAACCCCACAGAAGCTTGAGTGCAGTCAAGCAAGCATCTGTAATCCAAGAATTGCCCTATGAGGAGATGGGAGACAGAAGAGGGACCAGAAACTCAAAGACCAGTAGCCCTTGCATATGCAACAATGAACAAGAGAGACTCTACATCAGACAAGATGGAAGGTATGACTGATACCCAATGTTGTCCTCTGACCTTCCCTCATGTGGCATGACATGCGTATGGGCCATGCTCACACACCATGTATGGACACACACACACACACATTCACACACACTCTCACACACTTTCACACACAGATACACTCACACACAAACACACTATATTTCTTTCACAACAGTTGTGATTCTTCTGAGATTCTTCATAATCTCAGTAGATTCCATGTTTTTCTTTTTGTGCAGGTCCTGTGCAGGGCTTGAATCATTCACATTTGTCTGAGATCACACTCAGGTGCTGTTTGGAGGATAGAATCTAGCAAGATGAGAGGAAGCCATGAACTTTGGCATAGGTATGTAAATCATGGTGCCCACTCAGCACTGGTTACAAGGACAGTCTCAATCTACACACACATGCTGGGTCTCTCTTGCTCACTTTAAACCCTTTAGCTTGAGATGGTCATGAGCTTGCAGTGTCTGCATCTGGCAGAGAGCTATTCCCTGGCTGAATATACAATAAGTAATTTGGCAAAATTAAAGTTGTTGCTCCTCACATCCTTGCAAGGTTTCCATTTTCCGAGTCACATGTTCCCCTAGCATTTCTTATCCCTCAACACAGAGCATTCTCTCTGATCAGCTGATCCCAAAACAATAAAACTGGCTAACTTCTGTAGTGACCGCAAGTCTCAGTCACAAACACAGCTATTTGGATGGTAACATTTCCGTTGTATTTATTAAGAAAAGTTCAGCTACCGGGCCTTTGGTGCTCAGGGCTTTTGCAGCATTGCAGCCAAAGTAGAAGTTTGCTCCTCTTTTCTCTCCCACCTACCTCCAATCTTCAGCTAGTTTTTCTGAAGGTCATTACCCACATATCTCCACAAACTCTTCGTGCCTATCTCTTTCTTCATATTTTCATTTAAGCAATATCAAGTAACTGTCAAATGTGTAAGACATAGAGGCAGCATTCTTCAGTGGCCAACCCCTTTGCAGACATGTGCTTATTTATCAGTATACATACGTGCACACATACACATGCACGTACACATGCATTCACGCACATGCGCACGCACACATTTCTCCTTTTCTGTTCCAAAGTGATTATTTTATGGAGAGTGATTCTTGTGTCTTTTGTAGAAAGATTTCCCCTGAAATTGACATCATTTCTTTGTATTCATTTAGATCTCTGAGAACTCTTAATTGATGCAGGCTTTCCCTCCCCAACAGAAGCTTAATCGCCTCTGAACATATTGAAATATTATTTTCTTGCAGACGCCCATTAGGAGTCTTCTGTCTTCCTCTTATAATGAGCTGGGCTTGTGAACTGCTGTTCTCATGGGGGTTTGCTTCACAACCATCCTGGGGATTTGCTTATTCACATGTTTTCCCTTCTGGGTTACATATTTCGTTCCTGGAATCCTTGCCTTCCTCTTTTTCAGTTTTCATTTATCGGAGTACATCTTCTCACAAAGAGATCATGGGACGCAAACCTTTCTGGGACCTGTCTGTATTAAGACACTCTTCTGCTCTTCCACGTAGTGAAGGGTTTGGGTACACATGGGGTTACCTGCACTTTTCTCTCCTAAATGGTGAAGAGGTTACTCACCTCTGCTGGCTTCTTCTATTGCTGCTTTAAAGTATTTTAATTACCTGCTACAGATCAGATCTCTGTGCTTCAAACCATAACCTGTCATCCCTAACAGGGAGGGAGGTTTGAGGAATGCCATCTCTGGTGTTGCCAAGTTGGGATATAGCTAGGGAGGGTGTTCAGCAACACCTTGAGGTGGCTGGACCTGTCTCTCCTGAAGGATTTCAATCATAAGACGGTTTTTTTGGACCAGGCTTCCACACATAGGCATCATTATTCCAGAAGGCAGGATGCAAAATACAGAGGCTGAGGCGCTATATCACCATTTTTTTTTGTTCTGCCATCATAATTGCTGGTTTGTATTGCTCAAAACTATGCCCATGGTGAAGGCCAGTTAGCTGGCTGTATAGGATGTGAGTAGAGGAGGTATGGCTCACCTGGTGGCTTCGGTGCGACAGTCTCCCACTCTCCTTTCTGCCCACCCTGGCATACGCCCCTCCACATGAAAAACACATCCATATCCTATCGAGACTCTTAAAACCTCATAAGTTGACAACACTGAGCCTGAACACCCATCTTCTCATCATCTACCTCTTTCTATCCAGGCATTAGGCTGTGGTTGTTTCTGGTGGACTGAGAGAGGTGTGAATTTTAAAACAAATTGAACGAAATAAAACAAAAAAAAATCTTTTCTGTCTTCCACACATCTGCACATGATAATGAAGTGAGACCAGACGCCTATAAAAAGGACATAGAGGTCACTGGCCTATAGCAATTCTGAAACTCAGATTACCATATCTTGGCAGCTTCCTGTGTCTCAGCAGAGGAAATCTGTCTTGATTCACCCCAGTTCTGTCCTTTAAAGTCATGATCCTCTTACCCATGGATTTCTGTGTTTCTTTGATCCACTCATCCTGGAATATTTCCTTCTGAAGCATCTTTTCTTTTCCATAAGAAGTAGGTCATGCTTTCCTCTCAGCATCTTCCTAAGCCTCCTGCCTATGTGTAGAAAGTAGCAAACCCTACAGGCATTCTCTTCTGAACAGTTTCTGCCTGCCTTCACTCAAACTTGGGCAACTCCTTCACAAACCTTGTCATCGTCCTACTGTCTGAGTTCGTCCGTAGCCCAACAGCTCCTGTCATGATTCTTCCTGAGAGAATCTTTGGTCGTGGGAACAGCTGCAGCGAGTTTAGAGGAGTTCTCCAAACCAAGAGTCTTCACTGAGTGCGGTCCTCCAGTGTCTTCCAAAGACCTTGCGACAACAGCCTTGTCTTACTCTGTACCATAAGGCCTTTCTTGCTGTGAGAGTCTCACCTGCTGGAGAACCTAAACATCTAAACAGTTTTGCTGCCCACCTGGGTGAGTCAGGATTAGAAGCTAGACAGGTCGAGTGGAGAGTTCTTTCTTTAGTTCATCTTTATCTTCCTATGTTATATCATGCAGCATTAACCGAAGCCAATTAGCTCTTTCAACATTATGCCAGAAACTTTATCTGTATTTGTAGGTTGACCCGGTAGAGTTCCTGATTATTTTTTGGTAGTTTTGTCACCTGATTCTGTACTACAAAACACAAGATGCTATCATGTAAGCTCCAATGTAGTTACCACAACCCCCAATCCCCCTTTAGCGAGCTCTGTACTATGCTAGCTGCCTTGCTGCTGCACCTGCCTAGTACCAAAGCCCCAGTGCCTTAGGGCTCTCTGAAAGCAATGTCCTATTTCCAGGCCACTTTCTCTTTCAGTCCTCTATTGCTATGGAACAAAGCACCCTGGAATGGGATAATTCACTTCACTCTGTAAAGCACAATTGAGAAATACTATTGCCGTTATTAATTCAGAGGATATTCAGTCTGTAAATGTCACAAGCTCTGCTTAGTGTGAATGGTGGGTGAGAACAAACACCAATTCATTAACATCATTCACTGATTTTTGGAAAATTGACACTCGAGAGTCTAGTTAGTTTTCAGTGTCTTCTCTCTGGAACATAAGGTTTGTTGTCACAACCTAGAGAATGGCATGTTCTTGGAAGCAGCATTTCTAGTCAGAGAGAGCTGATGGAAGAAGATGCATGTACCTGGGACTTGGAAAACATGGTTGCCTGGCCTCTGCTCTGTTGATGGATTTTCATAGCAAATATGAAACTGAAATGCTAGTTCCCATTGTCATTCCTGACACTAGTGGTGTGACCTCTGGTAGATGCCTCTTGTGTTGTGACAAAATTGTATTATCTCTTTTTCACCCTCTCTCCCCAAACCCACAAGTCATTACCAGGATTATCTGAGTCTTTCAACAGTTCTCCATCTGGCATTAGGTTTACTCTCAAGAGAAGATGCAATGTTAGGATTTCGGAAGACTACTGGATCAGCCTGCATAAATAACTGTTCTTATTTCACGCACTTTACGCTTCTCTTTTCAGACCCATGCTTCTGATTCTTTGAAAGCTTGATCCAAAGGTAAACCAGTGGGGGCTAAATGACTTCCCTGAAGCGCACCAGTCCATCCTCATGGATTAAAGTGGTTTAGTTAATGACTATGACCACAAGTTAAGCATGTAAAAGTGAATGCTAAATTGTTGTTTGGAGTTGAGGAAAACGGTTATCTGATAGGCATGGATACAGTTTACACAGGGCAATTCAAGTACCAATCAATATCTCTACCGTAGTGAAATTTCATTTTCACTAAGAGCTCATATGCAGACAAAGTAGAAGTATTTCAGTGTTTCTTTTAGGAGAACATGCCCTGCAGTGAGTAACTGAAAATCTCTCAAAAGACCTAAGACTAGAACACATCTTTCCATTATGTGGTGGTTTGAATGGGAACGGCCCCCATAGTCACATATCGTTGAATGCTTACTCACCAGTTAGTGGAGCTGTTAGGGAAGGATTAGGAGGTGTGGCCTTGTTAGAGGAGGTGTGCTTTGAGGTTTCAAAGCCCACAGCAGGCCCAGTTTCTCTCTCTACCTGCTGAATGTAGATCAGAATGTTCTCAGCTACTGTTCCAGCTACTGTTCCTGCTGCCTTCCTGCCATGATGATCATGATCTAAACCTCTAATACTGTAAGCAAGCTCCAAATTAACTGCTTTCTTGTCTAAGAGTTGCCTTGGCCGTTGCATCTCTTCACAGAAACAGAACAGCAACCAAGATACGTTATCAAATGGGCTTGGCTCTCCAGAGGGCAGCTCTTCCCCGAGATCATGTAGCTTATCAGACAGGAGGCTTACCTGACGTGAACGTCAAAGATCTGCTATGATTCTTCTAAAGCCAGCAGCATTGTATAACAAGCAACTGCTGAGTTCCTTTTGGGGTGCCTGTTGGAAAAGATAATCTTGGTTCAATAACTTAAATGCTCTAAATTTTATCCCTATAAGACTACTAAAGGATAAAAGAGATACTAGGTGGAAATAGACTTTGCAGACCACAGGCTTTTATGCATGTTTAAGAATGCATTTTTATTCCTGACTTAATGTCTTTTTATGGAAGCCCCCTAAAAGAATAACTAGGCTAATGTTATGCTAGTTTCATTACTCTAGATATTCTCTTATTTGGGGATGTAGTTCATTAGTAGTTTATTTTTAATATTTTATACAGTGTATAAAATATTAGTAAATTATACTAATAAAGTATTTTCATTGACATATTGTATATGCCATGAACTGCCAATAACTAAAGGTAGTTATCTCTATATTAGCACACAACATAATCACATATATTGATTTATTATGCTGATATTTATGATACAGCAGGGGTCTTCAAACTACGGCCTGCGGGCCACATGGATCAGAGGAGTCTGATCCAGCCCGCCAGCAATGAGCGCAGTTTGGCCGCCAAGATACCTGCCAGCATATACACTCAGTGTCACAGCTTCTCAGGGATGATGTCAACCACTTCCGCCCACAGCACGCTGTGTGCTGGGAGGGTGGGCATGAGGGCGGTGTTGGGAGGGACACTGATGTGCCCTTGCGCCTGGTGCTCAGAGCGCGCACTGCTGCTGACATCACTGGAGGGCGCTGGACGC
>CM053755.1:16120161-16200984 GCA_028658305.1 Pachyuromys duprasi | reverse complement strand
GGTGACTCATATGAAAATTCCCCTTTGGGGGTGGTGGGGCATTCAGTGCTGAAATCAAAGTTGGGGGGTGGGCGGTGGTTGGGAGATTAGAGGTTCGGTGCTGAAGCATTTTAAAGGGGATTACATTGAAAATTTTATATGCATTTTGCATTTCCTTTTCAGTATTCACATGCTGATTCCGAACATATCAATTTGGGCATTATATAGGGAGATATAACTGAACTATCAGGGACTGAGCTGGTCTGCTTAGAAAAGCCTGCAAGGGGTAAGTGTTCACATCAGGGACTAATGGGGGTTTATACACTGTGTGTGTATATATAATATGTATAGCCAAAAGCAGGCCCACAGTTCCTGTTGAAATACTGGAACGTGATCTGTTTATTTATAAAAGATATGTGCAGTGTGGGTAGGAATTAGTAGTTCATATAGTCCGGCCCTCCAGCTCTCTGAGGGACCGTGATCCGGCCCCCACTTTAAAAAGTTTGAGGACCCCTGTGATACAGCATGCTCAATATTATATACATATTGTGCTTAACATATAATAAGTATCATACTGCATATGGCATATTAAATAATAACTTATATGGATAACTGCAGCTTTTTCAGAATACTCTGTCTTGTAAATGTTTTGTGGTTTAATGGTTAATTTTTCAAAATCTTACTTTAAATGTAGGTGTGACAGTCAGTCTTCTCCAAGTACCCATATTTCTACTTTTTATTCATTTTTTGGCAATTATTTTCTCTGGTTGTTTATTTGAGTGTAATTTAAACTATTGCTCAGTAAGTGAAGTAGACAGCAATATGTTTTATATCCAGATTACCATCTATGACTATCATTGGCCATTTTGGTGGGCTAGAATCCTGGAAGTGACTGGGCCAAGGTTATGAACTGAACAAATCACTTTTAGGAGTTTATAAGCTCATAACAATTCAGACCTTTCCAGATAGAAGTAGATTTTTTTTTTTTTACCCAGCAGGATCTCTAACATTGGGAAGATATTTCCATAGATATTTCAAATTCACAATGCAAATACATGCCTACATTCCTTTAACGAACATGGGTATCATTTGACAGCTACTGTCCAAAGGAGGCCACTGCCTCCAGACCACTTAAATTTCAATGAACTAAAATAAAATAGAGAAGTCCAGCCCCTGCATTACCAGACAAGTATCCAGTGCTCAGAAGCCATGAGTGGTGGGTGTGGTCCTAGATAACACAGAGTAGCATATTACCATCACTACAAACCTAGGCTGTTGCTACCACCCAGTCACCAAGACAAGCTGTAGACTCTGTCCCATGGTCTGCTTTCACTGCCTGGACTCTTGAATTGAAAACCACAGGATATCAGGTTCAAGGGTAATTATTCACAGACACAGGCAGGGCCCCATTGTTTATTGTTTCTAGGAGTCTGTAGGCCTGGGTCTGTGAGTGAGATGGTTCTACCAACAGTTCCTGTTCATCAATAAGCTGAGGAAGAATTCAGTTTCTGTGGAAAGCCATTTTCCTCTTCAGAGTTCAGGGCCTGAGCACCCGGGTGCCTGTGGGTGACCTGCTGAGAAGCCTGTTGACTTCATATGTTCTTGTTTACTTGGTCTCTTTCACTTCGTATTGTCTTGGCTCATTTTGCAGTCAGCACAAGTCTGCAATCCCTCTGAAAATTCAAGAGTGTTCCTAGCATTCTTGGAGGCATCTTATATATTTTGACATGTGGGAAAGAAAGTGCGATATTTCGTCCTACACACAACACGATTTATATGTACCTACACACAACACAATTTATATGTGGGGGCAATATTACCCTTTCCTGAGTCTCTGTTACACAGTAGTTTTAATATATTCTGTTGACCGGTTATACTTTCATCTGTATTTATGCTAACTTTAATGAGAAGCGGCCTTCTGTACTAAGCAGAGGTCTTTAGTTTACTGAGTAACATTAACAGTTGGTAGGACTTTCTATTGATTTGTAGCTTTCGTTTTGTTGGGAAATTTGTTTCAATTTTATAGGTAACCTTTAAGACTAAAACATGAGGGCAAAAAGGAATGAATAAAAAAGAAGTATCTGTCATTCTGTTACATCTAGAGTCAGTACATTTTTAAGTCTGCAGTAGTATCTGTGGTATCGATTTAATTTGATTGACACAGATGGTGAGACTAGAGCAACCTTGGCCTTGGGCTATGCTCCAAGATGTCATTTGCTCAACAAATATTTATTGTGTGCCAGACTGTGTAGTCATGATTAGGATAAATGGTGAAAAGGGAATCATCATTTGGAGAATATATCTTAGTGAGAGAAAAGACCAAAACCAAAAATTATCTAGCCATAGCCAATTGATTTTTGAAAAAAAAATCAACAAGTTGTATTAGATAGAATAAATGAAATAGTTTGTTTTTTTTTTGTTTGTTCGTTTTTAAATAAAAAATAGGGCTGGGTGAGGAGATGGTTTGTTCAGTGGTTTTGAGTGATTGCTATTCTTCCAGAGAACCAGACTTCAGTTCCCAGAATCCACATTGGGCAGCTCACAGACACCCATAGCTCTAGCTATAAACACCTCTAACTGTAGGACAGCTGACTCCTTCTGACCTCCTGGAGCACTCTACACACACACTAAAATAAGCCTTTAAAAGACGAACAGAAAAGTATTCTAATGTAGAATAAGGAAAGACCTGTTTAAGAAATATTTCATCAGAGAGTCATTAAAATTGAAGTAGTTATGTGAAAGGTAGGTAAGACCCATCATTAGTGGTTTTCATACTAGGGTTCACATGAATCAAGAGGAGGAAAAAGAAAACTCAGTATGTTTGGGGTCAAAAGTGAGTTAATTCTGGGGGAGTTTTAACCCAATAAGAATGTGTCAAACATGAACCAGCAGGTTCCACAGATCCAGATAATGCCTGGTATTCTGGATCATAGCCAGAGAAGCACAAAGGGATGATGTAGAATTAATAATGGTTTAAAGAGCAATGAAATATGTAGCCAGATGTGGTAGGAAAAGCATAGTTATGAAGGAAAAACAAGTAATATGTGATTAAATAATTCACTAACATGATCCTACTTATAAAAATGAATTAAAAAGAAAATTAGGAGATCTCTAGACTGATTCAGTGTGAATAATGGAATCAAATGCTAATCTTAATTAAGACCACAGAAATTGAGACAGAGAACAGAGGATACATTCGGAATATATTTTGAAGACATAATTGATCAACCTGTGTTTAGTTCAATTTTTATAGCAAATGACATAGTCACAGAAGAGTTCTCAAAGATATCAAGAAAGATCAGAGATGGTCTGCGAGTTGGGATGCTTCTTGCTCCAGACCTGCAGTAGAAGGAAAGTATCAGGTACAGGAGTTGCTGGAGAAGTGAGCAGACAGGAAGTAACCTGAAAGAGCATACTACTGAAAGCAAACTAGGGCCCTCAGTCTTGGGTTGTTGATCTGAGTAGAGAAAATGAAGCCTGTCCCTGAGTATTACCCCCAGAGACCATGGAAAGGAGGAGGAGAAATGATATGTGAACCCAGAAAAGTTGTCTGGCCAAGATACTTGCTAAAAGTGGAGGTGTCTAAGACAATATTTGTGGCTGCTCAGAACGGCCCACCTGATAGATGAATGCTACACTAAACAGAATGAAACCACTGAGCAAGTGGTGTGTTTGGGAGGGGGAACACAGTGGGCACAATGTCCCTCATGGAAGAACAGGCACTTGATAGGAGGATGAACCCACCACCTCCTTTGTACTGATGGTCAGGAGAAAGCGTTGGCATATGCACAAACATTTCATGGGGTTAATAGCAGGGAAGTAAGGGATTTTCTCTCCAATTCTTCCTGTGTCTGGACGTATTGGGGTACAGACAGAATTATGGTGTGCATATTATAATAAGAGTCTATGGAAGTTGCTCCTGGAAAAGCATATTACTTGCATATTACAGCTTTCCAAGTGTGATGTCACAGATTCCATTAATCTATTTGTGTTGCCTGAATCCTGCTGCTATAGATTCAAATCCATGGCAAAAAATTCGCCAGGCCTGGTGGTGCATACCTTTAATCCCAGCACTTAGAGAGGTAAAGACGGGCGGAAATCTGTGAGTTTGAGGTAAACTGGGTCTACAAAGTGAGTCCAGGACAGCCAAGGCTACACCTGTCTCTAAAAACAATCCCTCCTCCCCCCAAAAAACAAACTTAGAACAGCCAAACAGACAAGGAGTGAGCTTTCAAAATATGTTGTCAGGAAGGCCAAATCTATGGTCATCCACAATGGAAAGCAACCCTTAGCTCTTTCTTTGTTATTGTTGCTTTCATGCCCTGGACAACTAAGCTTGGCCCCTTGGTATGCTGACTCCCAAACTTCAAAACTCATAATCAATATCTGTTGTCTAACTTCTCCAAGAGCCTTCCCATGCCCAGACCCAAGTAGTACTCTCCTATTCTGTTACTTGTTCTATTAACACATGACATTTACCCACCTGTGGGATTTTGCCAGTAATCTCTATATCACCCCAGGCTATACGGGCTTTCTCTTCTGGACATGTGACTTCCTATCTGAAGTATGCTGGTTTTTTTTTTTTTACTCACTATTTTTACTCTTATTTTAGTCCTTTATTCAATGTTCCTTTAGTCAGTGAACTGTATTTGTGTGTGTGTGTGTGGTTAACTATCACATCAACCAAGCGTCTTTCTGAGTGCTTCATAGAGTTTTTGTTTCTTTTGTGATCATAAATATACCTTGAAGGCTACCCTTTCTTGTCCATTGGTGTCTCAAGGAGCACCCACACTTTTATGGAGGAATGTGTGGGCAGAGACTTTTATCACATACTCGACATCTTCCAAGATCTTAGATGTATGTGTCAAAGCTGAGCTCAGAGACAAGTGAAGGCCTCTTGCCCTCTGTAACAGCAAGGCCCCACAACTTATCAACAAAGGACATTTAATGTAAGCCAGAAATCTTTAAAATGTGTTTGTGTTTTTGTTATTGTTGCTTGAATGTGTAGGTTGTTCAGTCCCATGACATCACTCATCTTAGTTGATAGAAATTGATACCAAAGAAGAAAGTTTTCCAAATAGTTACTTTCAAGTATGTGGCTTTGACTTTAGAGATGAGCTCAGAGCACTAGAAATCCAGGAACAGAGGGTTTCTGCAAGCATGAGGCTCTCTGTGAGTATGTAGTGAAACAAAGCAAAACCACCATCCATGGTAACTCTGAAGACAAACACCACGGCTTGGGATAAATAAATGGGAAGAGAGACTTTAGTAGCATAAGCTTGTTGCTAGTGGTTACAGCTGATGAAGGTCTATGAGAAAAGATGAGTTCAGAAGGGAATTGTCCAATTTAAAATCAAGAATGACAGTGGCAGGTCCATAACACACTGACTTGCAAAGGGGTTAAAAAATGTAACTGATTCCAAAACTCCAACCTTTCAGACACAGGTTGATTAAAATTCAGTCCTGTCACAAGGATCCAATCAAGGGGGTCATTACACTCTTTGTTAAGCTTCTACAGCCTCCCTGAATTATATTCATTGGGAACAATGATTCAGATAGAAAGAGAATTGGCTGGGCTGTTCCATGAAATCTACGAAGCTCAAAGTACCAGCAATTAAGTCCAGTAAAATCAAAATCCACGTCTAAAATAATTTTTATGTGTATTAAAGCCAAGTGAATTTGAGAATTACAGTTTCAGAGATCCAGCAGTCTATACTTAAACTGAGGCTCAAAGCCTCCATTTTTACAGAGAGCATACTAAGAAATAGGCTAGGCCCTCAGACAGATATACTCTATTGGTTTCTTTATAGGTGGCCAAGATGCCTAAGCAAAAGGAAAGGAGAGCCCCCAAAGGAATGATTTGTTCCCTGGATAAAGAAAGAATACACAGTTTTCCAGTCAGTGGGAATCGGGGTGTTTATTGAAGTGACACAGCCCATCTTCACTACTTTATTTTTAAGGAGGGAGGGCACCATCCCAAGGGCTGCCTTCCCCAACTAAGCAAATTGGAGACTGTGTAAGCTGAGCACCAGCATTTACTAATGTGACCGGTCACCTCATGTTCCAGTTACCATAACCACTCATGCCACCACCACAATGACAGGCCACATCCTCAAGCCATATGCCCAAGTGCACCCTTCCTTTTCATGTTGGTTGGTCAACTATTTTGCCACATCAGTGAGAAGAGCAACACTAATCCAACATGTGACCACAAAGTCAGACTGTGGATATGTGCCGTACTTTAAAGATGTTTGCTATTGATTTTCGGTGAAGAATGCTTCAATCCTCGTTGAAACAAACATGGCTGTGAAAGTGAGTGTTGCCGTGGTTCATGAAGAGGGAGCAGGAAGGACAAGCATGCACATTAACCCTTCAGCAGGCATAGGCTAGGCAAACCCTCTCTCCTGTCCTGAGGCTGCATTTGTTTCGGATTGTTTCCTTTGCTATACACAAACTTCTTAGTCTGATGTTGTCTTTTTGTCTGGTTTTGCTTTTGTTGCCTGCACTTTTGGTGTCACAGCCAGAAACTCATTGCCAAGCCTGTATTTTATGGAGCTTTCTTCCTATGTTTTCTTCTTGGAGATCTACAGCTTCAGGTCTTCAGTTTGTCTTTAAGGCATTTTGTGAGGTCTCCAGAGGGACCAAGGCAATAAGAAACACAGAGATACATGTACTGATGTAGTCATATGAAAAGATTTACTAGGAGCTGGCTCATGAGACTATGGAGGAGAAGCCCCATCATAGGCTAGAGGGTGAGGGCACTTGATGGTGTGTCTCAGTCTTGGACCAGAAGCCTCTGAACCAAGGGAAAGGACGGACTGCTTTTGCTCTAAGATGGAATTCTGGGGCTAGAGAGATGATTCTGACTAGGTGGTTAAAAGAGCTTGCTGCACAATCAGGAAAACTAGGCTTCATGCCTCAACATGCACATAACAAGTCAGGCATCCAGCACATACCTGTTATCCTGGCTCTGAGGAGGGCAGGGATAGGCTTGCTAGAGATTGCCGCTTTCCAACCTAGCCAAGGAAATGTGAACCCCAGGATCAGAGAGAGACCCCCTGCCGAAAGAATAGAGTAAAAGTTATAGAGGCTTTACATGCTTGCAATCACGTCCTTACAGTCTCTTGCACACACATGCACACACACAAGTACACACACAGACTGAAAGTATGAGAATCCAGGAGATTTCTGATTCTGTTCCCAGAGTCCAAAGTCCAGACAACCTGAAATCCTGTGTCCTGAAGGACAACATCTCTGCTCCAGAAGAGAGAACAAATTCACCTGGCCTCAGCCTCTGGATTCTCTTGGGGGAGGCCCTTGGCTGACCCACACAGGTGAAGATGAGTTTTCCTCCATCTGTTTACTGATTCAAATGCTAATTCTGTCACTGGCTGGGAACTGGGAACCAAATGAAAATTACCGTTCAAGGAAACATCTCAGAGAACCAATGGTGTCTCAGCCTTTGCCAGGAGAGAGGCCACAGGCACAGATAGGTTACTGCTCTTTGGGTACCTGCTTTGGGGGCCGTAAGTGGTGGGCTCCCAGGAAGAACTGTGACTGCCCGTCCAATTCAGAGATGAAGACGGGTTCATATTCAAAATTGGTGGAAAATCAACCCTGGACCTTTGTCAGACCCCTTAATTTGGAAAGTGTTCCTCTAGAGCAATGTGCTCCGTCTGAGAGATAATGGTGTGGTAAGAGGACATTGGTGGAAACCAAAGCTGAAGTAAACAATGAGCTTGAATTTCAGAAAGTACAATTGACTTCACTCCACACATTAGCCCCTCGTATTCTGTATGGACTGTGTCCAGGACCTTTTCAGGGTGAGAAGAATCTGCAGACACAACACTCTTATCTAAAATGCACAGTGTTTGCATAGAACCCACAACATCCCACCACATTCCTTAAATTGCCATGCGTTACATACAGAGCCCAATACGGTGTGGGTACTGGTGCTCTGGACAGAGTTGTGCTTGTGACAGCATATTGTTCAGAGAGTAAACATGTGAAAAGAGACACTGTTTGCAAAATGTGTTTTTCAGTTCATGGTTGAATCTTCATGTAAGGAAACTAGAATGAGTGGGCCAGATGGCTTTGCTCATTTGGGTTCTTTTTCCTATAAAGATTTATTTTTTAAGTGTGTATGTATGTGTGTATGTGTGTGTATGCATAGACATGTGCATTGTAGTTACCTTCAGAACTAGAGGATCACATCAAATCCCCTGGAGCTGGATTTATCTGATGTGGGTGCTAGGAACCAGACTCTGGCCCTACAAAAGAGCAGCAAGAGCTCTTAACCGTTGAGCCTTCTCTCCAACCTCTCTATTTCCTTTCTCTTAATTTACACCCCGTTCTTAGTCCTGCCCCACTGAAGCTGGTGGCAGGCTCTCTGTTGCCCACGAGAGTAGCATCAACCTCATTTAAGCTGACATTTCTTGCTCTTCCTTGGCCTGACATCTGCCTCTAACCTTGCCTTCTGCCTCATCTCCTCTCACATTCTCTGCATCATGCCACTACCTGCATGTTGCAGGATAAGCTGATTTCCTCCACACCCACATGATTTTCTTTGCAAAGGGGAAAACTTCTGTATATCATTAACACTTAACTGGGGAGTTTTCTTCTTTCTGGGTTCTCTGATTGTGTGCAAATCCTGGTCCACACTTTGGTATACCATAATTGTACCTGTTTTCTGCCCCCATGATCATCCCTTTCCATTGGATCACAGTTCATAATGTTCTTCAATTGTTGCCTGTCCTTTATTTGAAAGAACCAGTCCAGCAGCTGATGTGACTGATGTGAATCAGAAGTCTGTAAGTAAAGATATCTTCAATGGTTAACAAAGTTGGTGCACCTTACAAAACAATAATGGAGGGAGAGAAAGCCAAGGGATCAAGAAATGGCCATCAATGGCTGATGTATCCTGGTTACCATCAGATTCTCTCTCTAAGCTGCCAAACACTTGAATGTATTATAAAGGAGAATAATTTCAAAAGCCATTATTTATTTTCTCTCTTCATCCAAAACAGAGACAAAAGCTAGTTAGAAAAACCCAGTCAAGGGAGACCATGAGACAGGTACAATCTTGGGCAATTGGGCAAGCCATGAGCTATGTCTAGTGAGAGTCATTTGGAGCTGGCAGAGGTCCAGCTCCAGACCACAGTGGCTGTGGGTCCCAAGCATATAGACAGTGGTAGGTTTTGGGATACATGAAAGTCAGGGTGGACATTCTGAATGCCAGTGACATTAACAGTCTAGCAAGATAGTATATACTTCTTTAGGGTACAAAGTAAAAGTCAGTGTATGAAGGCACAAAAATGAGTCACTGTGCAGCTTCACTGAGTTTGGGAGTGGGTTCCTCCTGGGCTCTCCCAGTTCATTGCTAAGGGAAATCCAGATCACTACTCAGTTATCCTTTGAGTATGATTTACTTGAGCACTCGAAAGTGAATTTTTAAAATGACCCCCAAAACTCTTATCTGCTCCATACTGTCACCAGTGAATTCTCTGCATTAGTTCTAACCCATCAGATTTGGTCCAAAGGAGGCTTTCTATAGTCTTACTTGGAGATGTCATGGCTGCTCAGTCTTGGTAAAGTTGCCTTCAGGCTGATCAAGTCCCCACTATGCCCCAATCCTAATACATTCACGCATGCTCTTCTTTAATCGTTATACACAGATCACAGGGAACTCAATCATAGCACAGAGCAGCAATGCTCCCACAGAGGCTGACATGCTCTAGCTTTCTGAATTTCAATCCCAAGCAAGAGCAGGTTATGGTCATCTATACACCCTCTCAGCAGATTCTGAAAAGATGTCCCTGCATGCATTACTTTTCCGGAGGACCTGAGTTTGATTCCTCACACCACCATCAAATGGCTCATGAGCCATGTAACCCCAACTCCAAAGGGATCTGGTACTTTCAGTCCCTGTAGGCACCTGCGCTCATGTACACAGGTTCATACTCATAATTAAAAATATAATTAAAACAAAACAAAAACCTCTCAGTAAATTCTCAGTTCCAAACAGAGTCAAATACCAGAAGGGACTGACAAAGCTCATTGACTTACCTTATTGATACCATGCTGTGTTTTATTTTTCTTCTTATTTACTTATTTATGTATTTATTTATTTATTTTGTGAGTGCAATGGACTTTATTGATGGTATTCAAAAAAATAGGACTCCCTCAGTCCCTCTTATTTGGTGATCTGGGATGAAAACTGTGAGAGTAGGTGTTCAGTGTTAGAGACTGAGTTGCGACAGGGATCCTTAGTGGCTGAGAGCCTCTATTTTCCTCTCCTGGTCTTTCTGGGGTGGTTGGTTCAGGGCGTCTACTCTTTAGATGCTATGTATCTCACAAGCTTCACTAGTCTGTGCTATAGCTGTATTCAATATCACACCAGAAGAGGAGGTTTACAAAGCTATTGAGTGCAACGTCAACCCCAGAATCATTGTTAAAGTTTTAGGAGACAACCTGGTCCTCACGGTAGCCCAGACTGCCCTTAATGGGCTCTCTGATGGCTGCTGTACCTTTTCCTTGATGTCACTGCATTTGAGAGCTTTCTCCAGGCAGCATGTAGGGTCCACAGCAGATACACTGAAGTTAGAAACAGGGAGGACCATGCCAGTGTGACCCTGTTCAGCTTTGAGATAGCATTGCCTACCGCCTTGGCAGTGCCAACAGATTCAGGTATGCTGTTCTGGCAACCCTGCAGCTGTCACTCACGGACATCACTCCATGGCTCCCCAGAAGGGTCATCCACACAGTCTTCAGGGTGGCAGTGATGGCATGGACTGAGGCCATGAGTCCTTCCACAATGCCAACGTGGTCATGAATGAGTTTGGCCATGGGGTCTGAGCACATGATGCCTCAGGACTCATTGTTGACAATCTTGAGTGAGCTGTCATACTTCGCATGGTTCACACCCATCACAAACATGGCCACATCCACAGAAGGGGCAGCGATGATGGCCTTTTTGAATTCATCTTTAAAGTAGGTCCTGGTTTTCTCCATGGTGATAAAGACCCCAGTAGATTTTACAACATACTCAACACTGGCATCATCCCATTTGATGTTGGCACGATCTTGCTCCTGGAAGATGGTGATGGCCTTCCAATATTTCAATCTAGGCAAACCAATTCCAGGGCAAACCAATTTCATATGTAATGGCATTTTCTCCCCACATCAGCTTTCTGAATCAAACAATTGTGTATAGATAAGCATTTTCCTGTGAAATGCTTTAGATGATACTTACTAAAAGCCAACAAGGTGATATGTTGTTTCTACAGGATCTCTGGTTCTCTTTTCTTTAGCCAGAATTCTAGAGCTCCCTCCCTCTGAGATCCCATAAGCCATGCTAAAGAATTTAGATCTGGCAGAGCTGTGGTGGTGCGTGCCTTTAATTCCAGCACTGGAAGGCAAAGGCAGATCTCTGTGAGTCTGAGGTGAGTCTCATCTACAGAGCGAGTTCAGGACAGCTGGGGCTACACAGATAAACCCTGTTTCAAAAAAAAAGTATAATAGATGAAGGATCTGGTCACATTTCAGTTTTCAAAAGACCCATTGATTAGAAAGACGGAGAATACATTTGAACAAAACAAATCTGCAAGAGATCTTTTAAGAGTGCTGTCTGGTTTTAGAAGACCATTTCATTTTGGTCAAGAGACTTCAACCCACAGAGAAGTCTGTTATCTGATCTCTGCTCCTGGATGTCATCTCCTATCCTTGGAGATAATTACTGATAAAATAAGTGTTGTTTGTCTTGGCTTTGGGTCATGCACAGAGAACTAAATAGTGTGGCTTAGGATGGGGCCTTGGTTTCTATGATATCATCTGGGACCTGGGGATGAAATGGAGATTAAGATCTGAGCTACAATTCTCCACGTGGTAAATAGGGTGATTCTGTTGAACTCCGTAAACACTCAGAACACTACAGTGTTCGGTGTATATTTGTTGTCAGCTCTGGTCGTTGAATAGCAACCCATGTCTTGTGCTCACAACCCTGCCAGAAAGGAGATCTAGCCGTTCCATGTTTGGAACTCCACTGGGCTCTGCCCCATGTACCTCTCCCCTTGACTGGCTGTATCGTGTGGCCTTTATCTGTTAATACAGCCACTGTCAATATACCCCCTGAGTCCTTTTGTCAGCTATAAATACATAGTAGGCCATGGACACTTTGAGTATATGAACAATGTTAGAAAATAGTCATGTTAGGCGCTGCCTCCTAAAGGTAGTGCCAGCAACGAAGCCAAGCTAGTCCTTAAAATCTGACAGGTGCCCCTAACAAGAAGTGGGAATGAATGAGAGGGGACAGATTGCTAAGGATTTTATCAGGAGCTACAGGCAATGCTTGTGGACAGGTTGGGCAGACGAAGGAGGCCGTGGGATACAACTGTCAGCGCACAGTCAGCCAGACTGAGCTGTTAGTTATGTAGCTTGTGTTCATATCCTTTTCTAGATCATTTACCTGTAATGCTCAGAACAGCCTTGGACATTTTAGATACAAAACAAATGATAAATAAAGGGCAGTCTGAGAACATGGGGAAACTCATACTGAATGACCAGAATGGGAAATGATAGTAGGCTGACAGCAAAGTGATAGTTAGCAGTTTAAATGCCTTTGTTTCTAAATTTGTCCAGGTAATTTGTGAATAGCTTCTGTCATTTTTGGTTTGCTACATGCTTATAAAGAAGGGTTGAGGTACTTTCTTGATTAAGAGACTAAATGTTTTTGAATCATTAGCCCCATCAAGCTGAGCTGGAAGTTATTGCTCCGTTTGAAAGTCACATTAAGTCCATCTGTGTGATAGATACTTTCTCTCAGTTCTCTAACCTGGAGTCCCACTGACATCCTGAGCAAAACCTCCTTGTGTAGTGGCTTGTTTGGACCACTGACTTATTTTTCATTCATTCTTTGGTGACCATAAGTGTCATGAAACTTGGCTTATTGTGTTGCTCTGGTGAGCTGTATATAGATACTTGTCAGGAGTCCCTCGCTTCCTGATATTTTTCTCATCCCTGTACGCTTTACGCCAGCAAAATTGGAATATACAAAGTCTCTGTGACTAAGCTTCCATGATCACCATTGTCACGCACACAATTATTAAGCTGAAAACAACAAGAAAGGGTAAAATTTGCTTCCACCTGTTATCTGAAAGGGTTTGATGTTCACATTGTAGTTAAGAATAATAATACTGAACATACTTAATGAATACTTCTCAGGAAGGCTAAATATAGTGTCGTGTGCCAAAACATAAGGTATGGTGTAAATTCTATGTAACTGTCAGCTACGTTCATTTCTGTTAGATGAATTCTTGGTAAGTGGCAAAAATCAACTTTTGTTAATCTGTTGAAATCCAATTTCGGGGCTTTTCCAGTTTAAAAAAAATAACTTTACAGCCTTAATTCTATTTGCACTTATCAAAAATCATATGAAATAGTGATTGTTACAAATTCTGTAAGGATAAAGTGAAGTACAGAGCGACCACATAATTTGCATAAGGTAGGGAGAGCTAGAGCTGACAGAAAAAGAATGAGAGTCACTTAGTAAGAGTGAATCCCTGTGCATTATGGGAGTGGGGCTGTGCCATGTGCAGATCCAGCAGAAACCTCCCTCAGCAGCTTGCCTGCTGTGTATAAGGAAGGCCAGCATGAAGTCAGAGGTTAGCCCACAAGCCCTTCCCAGGGTTCACCGACTTGGCTCTGGGTCACATCTGTAGAACCAAGTGACATGATCTTTGATGTGGGCTCTGGCTCCTGCAGAACACCACAGACTGGAGGGGCAGAGACTGAAATTAAGTTCCTCATGGACTAGTCAGGGTTACGTCACTGTCATTGCAACCAGCAAACACCTTGGACATCCGAACAAAGAGGGAAAGAACAGGCTTTTGAAGCTAACTGCGTGGATTGGAATGTTTGTCTCAGACATTCACGTCTTTAAACTTCTCACAGTAGGGCAGCAGAAGCCACCCTTAATGCTCCCCCGTACCCTCGTGTTACACGGCAACCCAGCAGGTCCTCTCCCCATGAGACTGGCTGCTGGAGACCCGCTTAAGGGAGACAGCACCCCTGTGAGTTTCTTCTCTGTGTTCACGCAGCTCCGTTAGCACGTCACGCAAGAACGACTCCTGGAAAAACACTATTCCCCTTGTCTCTGGGGACATCGTCCCTAAGGGTCGGGTGGAACTGGAAAAGGAAAGTCAGGAAGCAGGGCTGAGTGTTGGCATCTGAGTAGGAACAGCACACGCGTTTCTGGATTTTGGCTTCCTTAAATGCTCCCAGAGGCCAAGGACATTGTTCAATCTAATTCAGATGCTGAAGCATCATTGAGCAAATAGCAAAGCCCATCTTGAGTGGGCTCATTACTGTTACGTCAGTTCTATTTAGTTAATGTTGCATTTTCTAAAATCGTATTTTCCATAGAGTAATTATGAGTCAAAGACAAAAGGAAGAAAATGTAAACTAATCAGTGCCCACATAGTAAATGGCACACCTAAACAAAGGCTTATGGGCTCAGCAATAGCCAAGGCAGCAGGCTTACCAAGCATGGGTTCTGGGTTTGTATTACTTACACTGACAATTTCTTTCTGGGTTCCCTTCAGTCCTTTGGCAGAATTAAAGAATATAGCTGACTGCATCTGGAGGCCTGCATTTCTTATAGGACCATGTTTCAGTTTCTTGGACAACAGTGATGTGGTCTGCCTCTGCATCTTCACCAGGGGGCTTGGCTGCAAGGGCTCAGCAGTCTGGAGAGCTTGGTTCCTTCACACCCCTGGAGGATTGCAGGGGCACACTCACAAATGAGCCTGTCAACTCTAATGGGAGCTGGGAGTGCTCCTGCAGTGATTTAGTTCCACATTGGAGACCCTGCGAGTTCTGCTCTGGCTTCTGAGTTTGTAGTTTCTTGAATGTAGACCACCAGGGATTTAGTCATTTCTCAGAATCATATACCAAACCAGGCTAATCCACTTGGCTGAATGGAATACTTCAATGGAATTTTCCTGAATTCAAAAGGAATGTGCAATGGCCACTTCCATGTGTTTGGCCTCTGACTGTTGGTTTCTCTCCGTCGTCTCCAGCACCTCTTGGAGAAGCCACCACCATTACCGTGGAAAGCAGTTTCATCCGTTATGGGGGTAAAGAAGCGAGCCCCAGCCGGAGTCTTGGAAGCAAACTTCCATGCATCCATTTCTTCTGTGCACACCTTTGGGAAGCTGTCTGCTTTCGGAAAGCTTTGTTATCTCCTCTGTAAGATTTGTCTACTCCCCAGATAGCTCTCAGGGTTGCCACCCATAACAGATTACCTGGCACCTTCAAACAGTTTAGCCCATCATCCTTGTGCCAATTAGGTTGAGTTCAGGGAGGTGAGAAGCAGCGGGTGATGTTCCTTTCCGTGTACCCCTGGGTCTCTTCTAAACAGTGATAACGTTGTGTATGTTCAGCCTTAGGAGTAAACCTTATTAGGTATACTTTTCTGGTGACCATTCAAAGAGCTTCAGTAACCTGTCTTCATACCTGGAAAGGTTCACTGATATTTGAAACCAACCTTAGTCTGGTTTCTGTTCACTAGGAAAAGCCAGTCAGAAGCAGCAATTAAAGGTCCTGAAGACAGTGGACTGGACATGCTGATTCATTTGTTAGCCAGATACGCTGAATGTTGTATGAGGACCTCAGAGGCAAACTCAGCTAGGTGTGAGGAATACATCCCACGCAAAAACTCAATGAAAATATGTATAATTCTATACTCCTCTGTGGGACCGCCACTCTGCGAGATGATCTCAGGATCTTCTCAGCTTCCTGGTATGCTGTGAATTCTGCATGCACAACATTGGGTGCAGCCATATAGCTTTCATTATATCCCTAGTTGCCTCTCATTCTGAACAGATGACCCTCTCTTTATTTGATAGCGTGGTGCTTGCCTAGCATGTGTAGGCTACATCAAGGCAGGCAACAAGGCAGGTTCCGTGGGATGCCTCTGTGAGGTTTTAGGCAGATCATGTGTTGCAGATGGCATCAGATTGACATTCATGAGAAGAAGAGTAGAAAACAGGAGGGCCAGAGGGAGAGCTCAGCTTCAAAAAGGCTCAAGGCATTCTTGCTTATTTTCTTGGCTGCTTAGCACACTCCAATACAGGATGATTCAAGCTGGTTTGAGAGGGTCTGGCTTTCATTACTTTCCATTTCTAAACCTGAACATGGAATAATGAATGTGCATCTTTACAGAAGACACATGAACCTGAGCCAGCTCAATCTAGACTGGGATATCACCAAGGATTCTGTCCACCAATGCCTCAAGCTCCAAACAGCTATCTAGCCCTATAATGAAGGTCAACCAGGGGTGGCATCAAGTCTTTGACATCTAGTTTGTGTGTTAGGATGATTCCTTTAGGGCTGGAGATATAACTCAGAGAGTGTTTGCCTAGTATATACAATGTCCTGGGTTAGGTCCCTAGCACTGCAAAAAACTGGGCATAGTCATATAAGACAGGAAGGTGAGAAGTTCAAGGTCATTGTTGTGTAGACAGCCAGCCTGGGGCATATAAGAGTTTTTTTTCTCAGAAAAAAAGAGAAGAAAGAAAGAAAGGAAGGAAAGAAAGAAGGAAAAGATGACCCAACTACATTTCCTATTGAATTGCATGGTGAAAACCATCACAGGAAACATGCAACGACTTTTGGCTTTCTGTGGGGTTGTGTGATTAATAAGGGCAGGACAGAAAGAAAAAGGTGAAAGGAGAGGGTTGCTGGTGACAGGACAGACAGAGGGCAATAGATAAAGGGTGTGTGTGCTGATTTTGATGGAGCGGAAAGAAAAAGGTATAAGGGGAATTGAAAGTAAGAACAGAACTAGGTATCGAGATAAACGTGGTGTCATCATGAGCAGTTTGTGGCCTCTGGCATCTCTGAACATCACCAGCCCTCTTAGGAAGCAGGACGTGGCGAATTACCCTCTTCAGGTGAAGAGTCCGGCAGTAGCTTTGCTAAATGCTTGAACTTGAATATCTGAATTTAGAGTAGACCTCTGTGCCTGCAGCTGCCAAAGCCCAAAGGCAAACACATAAAAATAGCAACCTGTGGAGGCCTCTCTGTCCAGCTTCACCAGGTCCCTGCACACTCCCACACTCTACACACAGGTTGAAAGCCCACTGAGCCCGGCAAGTGCCTCACCATTGCTCCCTGTCCCGTGTGCTTTGCCTACGATCATGCTACTCCTGTCCAGTGGAAATGTTGCCTACACATTTCTGTAATGAACCTCATTGCCCGAGACACCAGATTCAGAGCTATATCGTGACCACTCAGAATAGGACCTTCCACACCACCGTGCACACTCATCTCTACCAGCCATCCCATGGTACAAGTGTCAGCAAATGCCTCTTTGTGGGATTGTGGGGCCCAATCCAAAAGCCGTTGGGGACTGCAAACAATGAATATTTGCTTTAGTGTCCTTTATACATACTGCGATTATATTAAACAGACACATATGTGTGTGTGACACACTTAACATGGATACGGTGGTGGCTACTGTCCCAAGTAGCCTTGTTTCAGTCTACAAGAACTCCTCTAAGATGAAACTTGTACCACTTGTTTCAGGGGCACAAAGAGATTAAGGAATGTGCCAAGTGGCAAGGCCAGGTTTCACATCCCCTCCTCAAGCTTTTATGTGGAGTCTTTCATGCCTTGGCTGGCCTGGACCTGCATACCATGTAAACCAGACCTGGCCTTGGCAGTAACAATCCCCTGCCTCAACCTTTTCAATGTTGAGATCACAGATGTGTATCATCGAACAAGGCTCTCTCATCTGGTTAGTTTGGACTCTTGACCTTTGATTTTAATGGTGCTAAACCAAATTACATGAGCACACACACAAGCACAGTGCCATGTCCCATCCTGCATTTTGAGACCATTCTGTGTGAAGGAAGCCATATGGTGGGTGGATGGCTGTTCTATTTTATTCTTTTCTCTAAACCAAATGAGAAAAATGCATTGAAATTGTTTTGTAAACCATAAAATTCAGTATATCAAGTGTGTCTATAAATGTGCACATATTTATATGCGTGAATAAGAGCTGATCCCCCAGAATTCCAAATCTCATGTGCCTCCGATTAATGACTTGGCATTCTTTAACTGTCCTAGAGGGTGGGGGCACACATACGTATTCTTAAGTCATTATTGTATTCTGTTAATGTTTCATAGAAATGAACAGGACAG
The DNA here is from genome assembly GCA_028658305.1 of Pachyuromys duprasi. NCBI lineage: Eukaryota > Metazoa > Chordata > Mammalia > Rodentia > Muridae > Pachyuromys > Pachyuromys duprasi. The sequence goes on along the minus strand of CM053755.1, from coordinate 16,182,804 downwards.
TCACAAACATGTGTGCACACAGGCTACGGGTTCCCATTCTGGGGATGTTTGCTCAAGTGTCTGGGCTTGGCTGGGCTCATGCTGTGTCTCAGAGCAGCCTTGCACAGGTGTGAGTGTGGGTGGGAACTGATTTTCTAACTAAGGGAGAAAATGATTTAAAAACAAACAAACAAATAAAAAAAGATCACAAAAGCAACTTTGTTTGGTCCAAGATAATAGCTTGCGCAGAAGAGGAAGAACTTGAGGTGCTCCGGTGGTTTAAGGAATGGTGGGAGATTCATGCAAATCTGAAGCAGAGGAAGGGTTTCACAATGCCCACTTCTCACCACAACCCAGATGTGTCTGACTCAGGGACCATCTCCTCTCATGAGCTAGCACGCGTTAGCAGGAGCGAGGTGCAGAGCTGCCCTGAGAGGTGTTAGGAATCCGCATCTGCAGGCGATGTGGAGGAAGCACCTTGCTCAAAGCAGACCCGCAGGCCCCGGTGGGTAGCTTGGCTCCTTCACCTTTGTGCTCTTGAGGCTGCAAGAGCGGGAGCTCAGCGACCGTTATTTTCCCTTTTGGTGGCTCGGCTTCTGTGAACTGTGTGGCTAAAATTCACTTCCGTTTTGTTGTCTTGCTGTAATGGGCTTCTATGCTGGGCTTCAGGGATGAGGCGAGAGTGGCCTGGGATGGGTTGTCTTACTGGGAAAACAGGGAGGTATGGGACAAGACCCCTTCTCAGGGAAGGGGGTGTGAGAACACAGTCCTGGGCTTTCCTTGACCTCTGAAAGTCTCTTCGGCCTGCAAACTTTGAACTCCAATCTTTAATCAATTAGCTAACTAGCTCCCCCTCTTGACAAATTCTTTTTTTAAAAGATGTTTAATGTAACACATTTAATGACATAGTTTTCAAATAGTCTTAAACACATTTTGTTTTGTTTTAAAACAATAACTTTTGTACGCAAACCTCAGTGTTCAGAGAAGAGCATGATAACCTGAGAGCTACAATTCTTAATCCAACCACCACCACAGGACCTGGTCAAAGCTGCTTAGAGTTCACGAGGCATTTTAAGCAATAAAACGAGAGAGTTGCAAAGCATGACTCACAGGAGTGTTGAAAATATTACATACTATTGCACATGTGGAAAAAGCATACACACGCAACAGTACCTGCAGGCGGTATGCGGTTAGGGTCAGATACTACGCCCGGTTGCCCTCTATCCATTTGTTATTTTTCGTTATCATCGAGAAAGGGGTGAGGATAACAGGTTTGTTCTAAAGGTTCGAGGGTTCAGGGCTAGAAATAACGAATAAGCTGAGACCGTGGTATAGCCTCTCCGTGAAATAACGCTTCTCTAATTTCAGGACAAGGGGGTGTTCTACTGCACTGCGTTTCCATCCACGTAGAGCTTTAAAGATTGGAGACTCTGGGTTTTAAAATTTCCACATGTCTGTCTGTCTGTGGGGATGGTATCCGTGTGCAGTTCATGTGCACATGTGTTGGTGCGGGCATGCATACCGTGTATATGTGGCAACCCTGGAGGAACTCTGGATACATCCATTCATCACTGAGTTCTCATGTATTTTTTATATTTGAGGATAAAAATTAGCTAAGTTGTACCCTTTTTATATGATGCCAAAGAAGTGAAGGGGGGGGACATTTAAAAAAATAAAGAATCTTGCAAAAATCGATACTGAGGTTTATAAAATTGAGTGTTTTTTGTTTGTTGGTCTGCATAGGAAATAATAAAGATATCACTATTATTCCTTTAGTAGCCAGACATTATGCAAAAATCTGTCACAATGTGGTCATAAATCATTATATGAAAACAAGGAATATACTACGAAGAACAACCAATAAATGGGGATAATAGTTTGTAATTTTCCTACATCATAAATTACACTTGTAGATTTATTTTAATATAAAACTATGATTTTACTATAACAAAAATTTGTGGAATTAATGTTTGGAGATAATTACTAGTGTCCAACTCTAATTTCCCTCTTCTGAATTTCAAACACCATTTAGGTGACTAAAATAAAAATAAAATTATGTGGGAAGAGTTTACATAGAAACTTATCTTTGTGGTTTAACCGACTGGATGCAAGGGGTGTTAGGATTTATAAGACCAAAGCAGTCAAGTTAAGCTGCCAGCTGGGTGCTTCACAGCACTTTTTAGCTGTAATTTTTATTACATTTATTTACTTATTGAGAAAGTGAACTTTTATTTAATATTTACTAATTCTGCGAGAAATTTATTTTATTTCTTATTTAAAGCATTTATTTATTTTTTATTACTTTTATTTAATTTTTAAAAATTCACTTTACATTCTGGCTGCAGCCCCATCCCCCCTCACCTCCCAGTCACTCTCTTTCTTTCTCCCCTTCCACCTTCCATATTACCCCCCTCTCCTAGCCACCCCAGCTCATCAAGTCACTTCTAGACTGAGCGAGTCCTCCTCCCTGTGGCCTGGCAAGGCAGTCCCACCAGGGAAAGGGTATCAAAATGCTGGCAAGAGAGTCCAGGCCAGATGCTGTCCCTGCTCCCTTTACTTGAGGACCAACAGAACTAGTTAAAAGTCATTTCTGACTTAAAGAATTGAAGAATTGAGAGTCAGAGGAATAGAGGAGGGGGATGGGAAAGAAGGAAGGAGGATGGGACTGGGAGGAGAGGAGGGAGCTACGACCTGGATGTAAAGTGAGTGAATTAATAAAAAAGAGTTAAAGTCACCAAAAATGGTGATCACAGATACAAATAAGATACCACCCTACCCCCCTGAGTCATTTATTTTGCATTCTGCCTTACATTATTTATTCTGGGTTTTCTTAAAAAAAAATATACTTTTTTTCCCCCGTTTGTCTTGAAGCAGAAAATGAGAACTATACCAGACCAAGGAGTTTTTACCCAGCACAAGCAGTCACGTTTTGTGTTGTTTGTTGGGCTAAGCTCAGAGCGAGCAGAGGGCAGGGTGTAGCTTTCACATTTCAGAGGACAAAAAGTGCTGAGCTGAGCTCTCACCCTCTCTGTAAATCAGTTCTTGGTTGCATATTTGAGACATTAAAAGCACTTGTATAAATTTTGGGCTCTTTGGCCTCAATCTTCAGAGCTTTGTTGTGTGAGGTCTAGCCTCGTGTCAACTACAGATGACACACTACACAGCCACAGCTGGGGAGCTAACACTGTCATCTGGCCATCTTTTGGCTCCCCTCATTTGCTCTGACCCTGGGATCATCCTTGGCCTCCGTAGGCTCATATTCACATGTGGCTAGCACTGTGCTTGGGGAGGGGCGGGGGTGGGAGGTGGGGTGCGGGGCTAGCAAGCCAAAGCAAATGAGTGACAGGTTGACCGCCATGGGAGTAAAGCTTCGGTTCTGTTAGGAAGGGCTACAATTTGGGCAGAAACAACAAACATTGATCTTTCTCATAATTCTAGAAGCTGGAAGTCCAAGATCCAGCAAAGCAGGGCTGCTTTGGGACCAATCCCTTTGGCTTCTAACACGGCCCAACCTGTGTCTTCCCAAGCCCCTGGGAGTCCACATCCTGATGTCCTCCGATTATCCTCCGATTGCAGCCATAAGGGATTCAGCTGTAGGCTATGTGACTCACCTCTGACTTTATGTATGATGGTGTGTGTGTGCATGTGTGAGCAGGTACATGTATGTAGAGAACAGAGGGCAACCTCAGGCATTGTCCCTCAGGCGTCAGTCACCTTGTTGTGAGGCAGGGTCTCTGGCTGACAGACTAGGCTAAACTGGCTGGCCATGGAGACCCCATGGATCCTCCTGGTGCTAGATTATAACTATGTACTACCATCCTCCCCTTCCCCCCCCTTTTAAATATGTGGTTACTGAGAACTGACCTCGAATCCTCATGCTTGCAAATGGCTCTATTGCTCTTTCCCGATAGAACCATTCCCCATCCTTTAACTGTTTTGTTAAAGGGTCTTCGGGGTCACTACCATCCTCAGGCATTACGAGTTAGAGCCTGACAATTTAAACTCTGGGAGCACAGTCAGCCAGACAGAGGGATATCTGCATTGGCAGAGTGCATGTGGCCATGGCAACTCTCTTGTTTTAAAATTTTATTTATTTTTATGGTTATTTTGGTGTTTGGGATATATATATATATATATATATATATGTGTGTGTGTGTGTGTGTGTGTGTGTTTATACATATATGTGTGTGTGTATTTATATAGATATGGTATTTATATACCTGTGTAAGGGAGTCAGATTCACTGGAATTTGAGTTACAGACCAGAGAGTTGTGAGCTGCCATGTGGGTGCTGGGAATTGAACCAGGGTCCTCTGAAAGAGAAGCTAATGCTATTAACTGCTGAGCCATCCATCTCTCCAGCCCCAATGGCAACTCTCTTAAACCTATGACTAGAAAACATATTGGAGAAATTGACTTTCCTAAACCATACTGTACTATCTTCTTGGCCTGTCTTTGTCAGGTAATCAAAATGGACCCCACTTCCCAGGCTACCTCTTCCTCTGTAGCTTCACCCCTGGGGATCACAAGCCTGGAGGATATCCCCCAAAGCTTGCCTTCCATTTGGATATTCTTCACAGCATCACACTGCCTTTCTCCAGGGTCTTAGGAAGTGGACGTCCTCCCTCATACTTTCGGCAGGTCGAGTAAGGTTCTCTGTTTCCTCTCTAGGTATTCTCAAGGTAATTCATTACTTTCATCTTCAGGTTCTCAGGTTCCATGAGGCCAACGCTGCCAGGTGAAACTCGTGGGTCTTCTCTTCACTGGGAGATTAGTGTTTTCTTTGTCTCATTCACTGCCTCTTTGGATTTTCATTTTTGCTCTTCTCCAAATCTGGCTCTCAAAAGTCCCGCTCCATTCTTTGAATTGGAATATGCCTTGGACATATTCCCAGTCTTATTCCTATAGGGAAGGTTCTGGAAGAGTCAACCCCTCAGTTTTCAAAGCTTGTCAAACTTATCCTGAACACAATATTTCAGGCACCACTCTTGCTTAGCTAGCCAGGTTAGGTGAAGGACTTTGAGTTTGTTTTGATTTTTGTATGTGTTTTCTAGTTTTTTTTTTACATATGCTGATTAAATCCTCCAATTATTTAGTACTTTAGAAAACATGCTTTAAGTTCTCTTCTTTATCTTTTTAGAAATCCAAGCTTAGAATTAAGGCTCAGATGACAACAATGGCAGAAATAATAATAAAGCCTCATTTGAGCTCCTTGGGGCCAGGGACCATGCTTCAGCTTCTGACAGTGAGCAGCTACACATTCAAAGTCCCATGAATGACGCTGAAGTGACAAGGTTGATGTTATACTTTCCTGCCATCGTTGGAAAGGACTTGAGACCGTTTCTAGTTAGAGGTGACTCAAATGCAGAGAACAGAAATGAATAATCAGAAATAGCACATGTGCTAGGGCAGAGCCAGGCTCAGCAGGAATACCTAGGTGCTTCACCCTTCCTTGTAGTCTGGCTGCACACGCAGGCAGTATTTCATTCTCATCCATGCCTTTTTAAAATGAGCAGTGCTGTGGATGTTAGGATTTTTAAGTATCAGTGTTTGTAAAGCACAGTTGAGACCGTGCGGTCCGCAGGCAGTGGGGGGGGAATGTCTCCCGTAATGAAAGAGCTGGATTGAGTTTCCTGATGGCTGGCCCCTCTCGACTCCGAACAACCATCTGGATGTCTGCATGGAGGCCAGATTGCCTGTTATGTCCACCAAGTGAGTTGCCGTGCCCTGGAACAGCAAAGTAGAAAACAGCAACCCGAGACGCCTGTCATCTCCCTGTCATCCCTGTGGCAATCAGCAGTCTTCCAACTTACAGACATTGAGTTCATCTCTGTGAATTTGGAGAGTGACAGCTGTTGGGAGCACAGGGCCACGTGGAGAGGGTCAGGCAGGCAGATGCATTTGGACAAGACTCCGAGGAGGTGGTGAGGGGGCAGGGTTCCAGCTGAGGAAGCCACAAGGCACCATCTCCGGGGTTCTCTGCACACTCACTTAAGAAAACAATACCTGCTTATTGGTTGAATAATAGTTTTCTTTTCCCACTTCGCTTTGTTGAAAAGAAGGTGGGAGTTTGGGGCCCTTTGTCTGCTGCTCTGAGCTCTACAACTCCTTTTCCTTTGTTTCTGAGAATAAGCAAATCATGGAAAGGCTGAAAGTCTCTTTCTTTAAGAGAAGAGGAAATGCCGGCATGATTTGGCATTTAATTGGGGCTTGTTGTCTGTTCTGGATTAGAGGGTCCTCTCTCTCTCTCTTGGGATGTGGGTGTTGTGACTTTCAAGTTTCTTCCTAAGTTGTGATCATTTGCTGTGCATTGTTCTGCAGCGCTAGCCTCTCTCTAGAACTGAGAGCTCAGCTTCCAGCACAGACATATATTTCCCCATGTAAAATAGTAGCTACTTTTGAAATCAGTTGGAGTAATCTTGTATCACAGGCTCGAGTTTTATGGACTCTTCATAAAAATATGGTTCTCAAAAGCACACAGCAGAATATATTTTGTACACCGTTACAGAGGGGAAACATCTAGCAGATAGATAATTTCATTTGCCTGAAAAACTTATTTGCTAATTCTTTTTATTGTGATAACATGGTACCTCCAATCACACAGAAAGGGGATAGTGTATACTCAGATAATTACATAATGCAGCAGTCAAAGGTCTCTAACTGCTTTCCAGACTTAGCTTGCAACATGCTTTTCAGTTGGCCGTTTATTGACATAGAAAGAATTTGTGGGTTTCTCAGATAAAATTCTCAAGAGGTAGAATTGTTGCTCGTTCTCACTTCTGGGACAATGTACCTTGACAAGAACAACTCGAGGAAGGGAGGGGTTCTTTTTGGCTAGCAATTTCCAGTTATGTCTGTGGTGGGAGGAGGGCGTGGTGGTCAGAGCTTGAGGTTGCTGTCCACATAGATTGCAGTCTGGAAGCAGGGAGAGAGGAATGCTGGGACTCTGCTTTTTTTTTTTTTACTGAATTTGGATCCCCACCCATGGGATGATGCTGCCTATAATCTTTGCCCTTCAGTTGGCCTAATCTAGAGGCTCTCTTATAGACACACCCAGAGGCTGGCTTCTAAATCTTACCAAGCTGACAGTCAAGTTGAACCTCACAGAAAGTCTAGCTTCCTTATATAATGAATACCTATGGTTCTGTTTCCTCATTCAGAAGTTTCAGAGGTGTGTACATAACATCTTCGTGGAGAAGTATTTGCTTGAAAACTTATGTGAAAGCCCCAAACTTTGTGTACAAGAAGCATCATGCTAGACAGAGAATATCAGGGAAAGATGTCGACTTTTTTTGATGAAACTCTGAGTATCAGTTCCAATGCATAAGTGTAAATATATGTACACAACAGCAGGATATATGCACGCAAATTCGTACATATGTAAATGTACAGTTATATGCTGTATAGTCACAGTATGCAGGTCCCCATACTCAACACACACAAATAGATAGATGCAAGAATTTAAGTAATTTGCATTATACATATGTGACTGCCTATAGTAACTTCTCCTACATTAAAATCTAGCTCTTCACCATGTTTGTTATTTGTTGGTTGGTTTGTTTTGAGAAAGAGAGTCATGGGTAAATGTGCTGGCTTTGAACTCTCTGAGTAGGTGATAATGACCTTGAATCTCTGAAGCTCTTGATTGTCCTTCCTGAGTACAGGGATGATAGGCAAGCACCATCACACCTACTGTATGTGATACTGAGGGTTAAGTTCCAGGCTTCATGCATGTTAGGCAAGCACTCTATCAAATGAACTATGTCTCCAGTCCCCTGTTCACAGTTTTTGCCCCATTTCCTTCTCCATTTAAAAAATGTATGTTGGGGAGTGCAACCTTTCTAGACAGTCCGCCAGCTGTGCTCTTCCATTCCAGCTGTTAACTTTTCCTATTTGAACTCAGACATTTCTTCCTAAAATCCTATTATGCTATATCCCTGATAGACTAGCCCACAGCAGCAGCTCTGCAAGTAAACTCATTCTGTTGAATGACTGGATCTTATCAGAACCTTCATCTAGTGATGAGAATGAGAATGGGTTCATCTCCATCAACAGGACCACTCTAAACAGGCCCCAGAACTGCTCTAAATTATTCAAGCAGAGAAGAATCCTCTGGCTTCTAGCTGTGACATCACTGCTGTCTGTCCTGAGTGCCACATTTGAGAACTCTCAACAGGGCTGGTAAGAGAGTGCCCGGGACCAGGGCAGGGAGGGCACTGAGTAAGAGAAAGCTGGGTAGAAATGATCAGGGAGTTGGCCGCCAAAAGGCACATCAGAGAGCTGAGGTTTCCATTTGATGGGAGAAGAAATAATGGGAGATGAGGTCTAAGAAGCTGGTTGGTGGCAAATGGAAGATGTACTTTAAACATCAAGATGAAGGAAAATGTTCTTGAGCATAGGGCTGAAGATTGTTGTTGGATACAGCGTAGTGAGTTATTAAAGTGTAAATGCTGAAGCTACTTTGAGAGAGAGAGAGAATCACTCATTTACTAGTTCCATTGAACCAGGGAAAGCATCCCGTGACTTAAATTACTGCCTCCCCTAAAGGGCTGTAATATGCAAAGCTCCACAAAACATTAGGAATGATGCCTGGGATCTGAGAGTGTACTCTAAGTTTTTGTCTCTCATCGCTGTGTAGTTTCTGCCAAGTTTTTTGGTTCTTAAGATGCAGATTGGGAGCCATGGTGATACAGACTCACAGAGCATTTCCTAATACGCCCATCAACTGGCCATTGTACTAACTTCTCTGACCATGAAGAACATACCTAGAAGAAAACAAGGCAACAACAAAAGCTCTTTTATTCCACTGTTTCTAGCAGAAGCATGTCATGTTAAACCTTGGATCTCTGTATAGCAACAGTTCTTATCTTGCTATTATAACATAGGTGTAGAATTATAATTGTAACTAATTATAATTACTATTACAATTCCTACCTAGAAAATTAAGTTGACATGCTACTAGGGGTCATTAGAAATGTTAATGTAAAATATAATAGGTTAATTGGAGTAAATATTACTAGTGTGATATCAGAATGGATTAATTAGAAATAACTGTTAGTAATATATAGTTAAAATGCAAAATAGTTTGCTTAGTATGTGGTACATCAAATATTGTAAGCCGCAGATTTTGACCGATTGATATAAAACACTAGCTTATCCACTTAATACTAAAATGATTTACTCAGATAAAATGCAAACCGTAAAATATTACCACCAAGAGTTAAAGGTTCACCATCGTTCCTGTCTCCACTGCTAGCTCCTCAGAGCATACGAGCAAAGACTAGCGAGGTCGTTGTGATAATCCCGTTCTGCTCAGGGTCAGCCAGTGGCTTCGTTTCTGTGAACAGTACTTGGAAGTCTGAAGTAATGTTCTGAATCCTTACTGGTGAATTTCCAGGCATTCAGAACAGTTTTCCTTTATGTGAAGTATCTCGGCTCAGAAGATCTGCCTAAATAGTTAGCTTGATGAAAGGAGTTCGCTTTTGAAAGAATTTTTACAAAATCTTTCCTATTCTGTCTTAATATTGAGAAAGTCTTCAAGGCAGCTTTTTTTTCTCCCTGAGACAACTATGCCATGAACCTACATCTTCTTTTAAATATTAGTTAAAACGCACTGACGTGTACTGAAATACTATTGAAAAGGTAGAATAATGTAGGAGGCTATCTGTAAAGGGAGGGGAAAACCTCCACCATCTCACTATTGAACAAAATTCTGCTCATTTTGGCATATTTTCTCCAGTGTTTTTTAAAACGAAGAACCAGTTTTAGGCTGTATACTTACAGCATGAATAAAGTTCTTTGGTTTTTACGTTGAAATAAGTGTGACATAATTTTAAACAGTTGGAAATACCTAAGCAAACAGTAGGAAGATCCTTCCCTCTTTTCAGCTCCCTCAAGGAAGGTGTCCCAGGGCCTATGGGGCACAGTGTCACACTGACCTCAGGCAGGCTAGAGACCGCATTCTAAATAATTAAGCAACAGACACTTATAAGTACATATGTGTCACACACACTCCGCTGGGGCTTTGTGCTACATGACAATCCCTGCCCCCCACAGGCTCACGTGTTTGAATGCTTCATCCCCAGCTGTTTTGGAAGGCTGTGGAACTTTTTGGAGGTGGGACTTTGCAGGAGGAAGTGAGTTCCTGGGGGTGGGCTATCTGTCTTTCTATCTTGGTATCATCTCTCATTTACACCCTGCTTCCCATCTGCTGATGCTGAGGACCAGCTGCCTCGGGGCAGGACACTGCCCACCAAAGACACTAACATTTGAAAAAGAGAGCAAGGAGCCCGTGCCAGGGTGGGCAGTAGCTTGCTGTTGGTTGTACTTGCTGATACGTGGGGAACCTGCAATCTAGCTGAGTACTTCTTAGCTGTCTGTGATGCTCTCCGGCATTGCCACACCCTCTGCTTCTCCCCTACCTTTGGCACTGCCCTCCATTTTATCTTTTACTCTGCCCCCATATTTGCTTGTGATCTAAGTGGAAGCAATGGTTAGCCCTCTTGGGGTATCCTGAGTCTAATGAAGGCAATGAATGCGCAGAGGTGCACAGAATGGAAATCAGGTATCAAATGGGAGGACTAAGCATTCATTCCTAAGTTTGACTTGGTCTGGGGGATTTTGAGGAGACAGATTAATCAAGGCGCATAAAGACTCATTACTGATCTTTACATTATTCATTACATCATTATGATGAAGGATATGTGTCCATGACAGACCCACAGTGAATATATGAGTTGTAAGAACTTATTTTATATTTTAGAAAAGGCTTGTCCTTGACTAGATATTTCAATCCTAATAGTCAGGAAGGAATAATTCTTTTAGCTATGAACATAAACCTCTAAATTAAGAAATGAGAAACAATTTGCTTTTGGGGAATTAAAAAAAATGTTTCCCCAGGTAGTAATTAACTTGTCTCATTGGATACTCCCTTGATTTCAATATGCCCTGTCTTGTTCTGATTTTAACACACTGATGTCAAGGACATCAGGAGGATATCAGGATCAAAGATGAGGTGGAAAGGCAGATTTTAGTCAGCTACTGTTTTAATTCTGGTTTCTATTGCTGTGATGAAACACCATGAACAAAAGCAAGGTGTGGAGGAAAGGGTTTATTTGGCTTATACTTCCATAGTCCATCACTGAAGGAAGTCAGGACAGGAACTCACACAGGGCAGGAACCTGGAGGCAGGAGCTGATGCAGAGGCCATGGAGGGGTGCTGCTTACTGACTTGCTTCCCATGGCTTTCTCAGTCTACTTCCTTATAGAACCCAGGAACATTACCCACAGTGGGCTGAACCTTCCCTATCAACCACTAATTAAGGTAATGCCCTATAGGCTTATCTACAGCCTGAACTTATGAAGGCATTTTCTCAATTGTTTGTGTCAAGTTTACCTAAAACTAGCCAGTTCAGCAACTCAATGGTAAAAGCATCAGTATGTCTGAGAACCTGGCCCGGCCATACATGAAGGGCCCAGGAGAGAGAATTTAATAGGAAAGGGCACCTGCTCTCTATCCAGGAATAGGTGGAGCTCACGCCAAGCTGCCATGAGTTCTGATTTGCTTTGTAATATACAAGATGAGTGCTCTTGACAAAGACTCTTTTCTTTATTGCTTAAAAATGAGGTAATAACAAGTTGCACAGGAATACACATGGAACTGAAATTAGCATATAGGGAAGTACTTAGTGCAATGCCTCACTTGGAATGGATGCTAAATAAATGCTAAGTAGATTTGCACATTAATTTAATCGCCAAGGACAAAGGTCTGCAGTTAAAGATATTTAGGTTAGTTGTGAATTACATGGGTATGGGTGGACAGCCAAGGCTCAGTGGGTTGAATGAGAAAAAGGATCCATTGAAAAGTCCTAGTTCTGAAATGGCAAAGGCAGAGAGAGGGGTACTGGAGAACATTCCTGTCCTGGTGTTTATGTTACAGCCATCACAGGGCAGAGCAGAGAGTTCTTGGAACCACATTTCTGCACAGGGGAAGAACCATGACATTACACAGAACTAGCTGTAATAAGGACAGTTAACACATGTTAGTAATGCAGCTGGAGTAGTGCATTTTCGTAAGTATTCTGATGGACCTATTTTGCCCTACCACACCAACTAAAAATATGATGACTCTAATTCAAACGTGGAAGGAGAGGAAACATGCTGGTACCCTTTCTAGCCTTCTTTCCTCTGTGAATGAAGTCTGGAGTCTAAGCTGACATATCACAGCTAGGTATAAAGTCTATTCTTTATTGATGACAAGAGCTCCCAGCCAGAGGCAAAAATTGGTAGGCCCTTTATCTCCTACATTCCAACCAGTAGCCCAATGTAGTAGGCTCTCTCGTGTGCTCTTCATCCACAGTTCTACTTGTCAGGGGCATGCTGCCCCTTATGTCATGGTGAGTATTTAGAGATATAGATTAAAGCCAAAGCCACCCATTTCTGTTTCAACTAAGACTAGACACCTGTGACTCTTCTGGAAATCTCATTTGACTGTCCTTCTTGCTGATCTGCTTCTTATAAGGTCCTGGAGATTTTATTTCCATTACAGCATAATTACTAGCTCACCATAATGCACCTATGCCTACACCTCAAAATGTTCTAAGATTCCTCTTGTCACAGCCCAGAGTAAGAACAGCTTTCCCAGGTAGGGAGACTTGATCAGTAAAATGCTTATTTTACAATCATAAGGACCTGAGCTCAATCCTCAGGACCTACCTAAAACAAATAACCAAACCAAACCAAACCAATAAGCCAGCTAAGTAGAGTAGCATACGCTTACAGTCCCAATGCTGGAGAGGCAGAGATACGCAGATCCCTGGTGCTCATTGGCCAACCAGGCCAGCCTGACTGTGGTAAGATACAGGCCAATAAGAGATCCTGGCTCAAAAAAAAAAAAAGTTGAATGACTTCCAAGAGAGATCACATGGTCTTGAGCTGTCCTCTGACCTCTACAAAATTGTATGAACACAAATGTATACATGTACTCACATAAACATGCGTGTCTCCCTGACACAATCACACAAAAGTGCCTCGCCCCGCTCGCTGGGATTCTCTTTACTTCTTGGGTTTGTAATCACACAGTGATGTATTTCAGCTTTAAGGTTCTGCTCATGTTTACATCTTCCTGAATACTTCACAGATATCCTTTATTTTTTGTTGGTGGATAAATACCTGCAGGTTTTCACACCTGTTTTCCTTTACAGAGAATATGAATGTAAAAAAAATTAAATAATCGGTTCTTTACTGACAGGTGGGTGTTTAGCAAAGCTTCATGGTAATTAAAACCATATTCTAAATATTTAAATAAGCAACATAAAATATGAAAGTAAGTTTATATTTAATAATTTGCGTATTCAAATATATCAAATGTTTCTTCTTTGTCTTATGAGGGAGTTTGTCAGACTTCAAAAGACTGACTTAGAAATTTTAAAAATACAAATATTAAGCTGGGCATGGGGCACCACTTGGGAGGCAGAGGCGGTTGGATCTTTGAGTTCAAGGCCAGCCTGGTCTACAGAGTGATTCCAGGACAGTCAGCAAAGGCCACACACACACACACACACACACACACACACACACACACACAAAACCCCACAAAAACTGAAACCAAAAACAAACAAAGAAGTAAAACAAAACAAAACAAAAACCAAATACTTGCATAATGTCAGCCACTGGTCATGGATAAATTAATACGATCTTTAAAATGCATACAAGTATAACAGTTTATTATTTCTGACTTTTTCAAACCAACATAGTTCCCATATCCACCTGATTCCAGAGCAAACTGAGGTGAATCTATGAGAGTGTATAAGGCTAGATTATACCTGTTAGAATAAAATGAAGGCTTGTTAGGGAGGAAGAGCCTGCAGAAGTGACCCTCTGGCAGGCTGCCTCCTTACGCAAACAGAAAAGTGTTTGGTTCACAAGTTCTGAGAAGAGACACAGCCCACTGAGGACAGAGGAACACAGACACTTAGCCACTTGCCATTTTTTTCTCTTCTTCCTATTTCTCTCTGGACATTTTGAATACTTACCCATCCATTTCTGAGACACAAGAGGTGAGAATTAGATGTCCTTTCTCTTAGCTAATCAGAACGGTAATAATGTCTTGTTTTAGTTGTCCAGCACCCTTAGCCGTGTGTGCCACGTGCAAGTCACTGTTGAGTGACTTTAAAACTTAAAAAAAAGAAAGAAAGAAAAAAACAAGTTCTCCTCCCTCTGTTATAAACACAGTTTTCTCCTATCTGTTACTTAGAAAGGAAATGCTGCAGATACTGTCCAAATGCCCAGAGTAAGAAGTCTGGGCAGCTAGGCACTCGTAATTCTCACTGGCAGACTTGGCCATACCAATCTTGACATTGGGCAAATTAGCCAAGCCGGGAGCGAATAAAAAAGAAGAAACAGGTGTGAGAGCACCTTCCTGCCTCCCAGGATGAATGCACTAGGCGCTGGAGGGCCATGCACCTGCTCCATTGTTTCTGAGGAAAAAAATAGCTTTTAAGAGCAAATGCTCTCCAGCCTCGATGGAGACAAGAGACTCCTGTGTAATTTGAGGATAAATGAGCTTTCCCCCCTTTTATGATGGGTTATATTCTGTTAACTCTTTCAGGAAATGGCTTTAAGGCTCAATTTAAACATTTAACTGCTGCTTGCTTCAAAAAGGAGTCAGGAATGGACCGAAGGGGGGAGGGTATGCGATTTCTGGGATGGTGGCTGTTGTCTGGGTGCACCTGCGTCAGGAGTCCCACACACATTGCTGGAGAACACTACCCTGTGTCAGGAGCTCTCTCCGGAAGGTCTAGGGGGAATGGCGTTGAAGTGATTCTCCTTTCACCACCCTTGTCATTCTGGGATGTTCCCATCCACATAAAACTGGGTTACTCCTCAGATGGCAAAATCTTGACAATATGACTGTGGCCATCCCCCAAACAGACATGTTAAAAGCATGGGCAGGAAATCCCACCCACCTCCCTTTTCTCATAATACCTGCCTCAGTACCTTGGAAAAAGAATGGCTTGTCGCAGAAGCATACAAGGTCAGTGCTTATTGGGTCACTCAGGGCTATCCCAAATCCAGATTCTCCCATTTTTCTCCAGCATAAAGCAGCCCAAGTCCACCCAGCCTCCCACACTTCCCTGCCTCTGCTTCTTCCCCAACCTTCCCTTTGTCTGCTCTGTCCCCTTAGCTGAGACAAGAGCAAAGAGATGTGGGCCGAGCACCTGAAGATTCATGTGCACCAAGTCAGAGTCAGTGAGCAAGACCTCCAGTGGCTGGGGATGGTTTTAGGTTATTTTTGTCTATGCCATCCCTTTGGTTGGGTCGTAGTTTCTGCCTGGGGCAACCTGATTTTATTTCTTCTTAGCTGTGATCTCACCTTCCTTTAGGTAAGTTCTGCTTAACTTTTAAAACTGTTCAACATGCTGAGAGAAAATAGAGCTGCATCGGCTGATTGTACCTTGTAAGTGCCTCCTTCGCAGCTGCCGCACTTAAAAAGTTAGTCTTCTCTCCTCCTCTCTATCTCTTGTCTCTCTCTGTATCTGTCTCTCTGTCTTTATTTGTCTCTATCTGTTCTCTATCTCTGTCTCTCTGTGTCTCTCTCTTTCTCTCTGTCTGTGTATGTGGTGTGTACCTGCAGCTCAAGTGTACATTTTTAGCTTGTATAGTTGGCTTCTTGGTCCAGGGCCTGGGTTCTGGGATTAAACTCAGGAACTCAACTCAGGTCATCAGGATTGGCTCAAGGCTCAAGCATCTCTTCGTTCTAAGCCATCTATCGGGCCTGGTGCTGTGCTCTTTGACAGAATCTCTGAGGCCCCACTGTTGCCTCCTAGCCAAGACTTCAGTGCCTTCACTGGCTTCTTTAAGCATGTGACTATTGTGTCCAGTGCACGTGGTGGTCTTGGCTGGCAGACTGACCCCAACACCAGGCAGACACAGGGATCCTTCTGCTCATCTTATGCAAATCTGCTAGATTAAGGTGAGAAGCTCTTTGTGTGTCTCAGGACACACAAAGGAATGACGATTTTTGTCCTTGAGAATCATGCAAACTAAAGCCTGGGTACTTTAAGAATATAAAAGTGTACAGCAAATGAGGGTTTTCCTGTAGAATCTCAAGGTGGCTGAAGCTTTGGGCAATGCCATTCTCTTGAAAGCATTTCCTGTTTAAATGGAAGCACAGGGCTCTTGCTTTCCCAGGTTTTTTATCCATAAAAGCCCGTGGCTCTACTTTCCAATATGATTTCAGTGTGCTAAGCATCTAAGGGCAATGTTGCTTTCCAGGGCGTCTGTGATGATGGAAACGCCCTTTGCCTGATATATGTCTTTTGCCATTCACTGGCCACATGCAGTCACCGAACACTTGAAATGCAAAGTGTGACATTATGTTTCTCTCTCTCTCTCTTTTTTCATACCACTTTTAATTAGTTCACACTCAAGTAAACCTATGGCCACCTGAGCTGCTGGATTTTACAATTGCCCATCACAAATTTAAAGAAAGGGGCTGTGGGTAGACCTTAGTCGAGGATGCACAAAAACCTGAGTTCAATCTTAGTCTCACATAAGCAAGGTACAGTGACTCACATCAATAATCTCAGCACTTGAGAGGGTTAGAAATTCAGTGTCATCCTTGGCTACACGCTGAATTAGAGGCCAGCCTGGGTTACAGGAGACTCTATCAAGTAATCAGACAAACAAGCAAAAAAAAATCCACAGAAAGAAAAACACTACAAGTCCTTTCTGCTTTTGATGTGTTTGTAATTAGGTAGTTGGGATCTGAAGATGCTTATCAACACCATCTTATATTTAGCAGTTTAGCCCTATAGATGAATCAAAGTTGCAGGAAATCCAGGACCTCCCTCCTGGATTCTGGCAACCGCCCCAGCCTTTAATCCTACAGCTTCATGCATATTGGCTGTGCTTGCCTGTGTGTGAATCTGTGAGTACAGAGCTAGTGGAGGGAAGGTCATGCATAGAACAGGTCCCCTTCCTGCTCTCCTGTTACCAACCCAGGTTGGGCAGAGCACAGAGCAGCACTCATTCCAACATCTCCTTTTAGAAGTCAAAATGGCTCCCTCAGCTGCAAGCAACCATGCCACATTCCTTTTATTTCCCCCTGCTGGGGGAAGGAAAGAAAATTGAATAAAGATACACAGGGCAGTTTCCATACTTCTGTAATTTCCCCTGACTGGCTCACAAAGTGACTATTATTCTCCTCCCATTAAACACGGGGCCATCTGGGGCAGGGAGATGCTGGGAGAGTTAAAATGTGACTGCATAGAACCCATTCTTTAACTGGATTCCTGCTTTTGTGTCGCACGGGCGGGAAGATATTCTGAACTTCTGCGGGAGCATCTCGGCATCTTTACCGCTTTCACATCTGCTGCTGCAGGAATTGATGGTAATGCTGGTTATTATGGTGGTGTCTTCCCCCACTTAAAACAAGGCCATCTGGGGTTTGTGTGGTATCAGATGGATTAGCATTTTTTTCAAGTACTTTTCTGCTTTGGTAAATATATTTTACAGAAATTATTTCAGAAAAAGGATTCTGATAATAATGATGGTAATCATCATAATAGGTTATTATGCGAGATGTCCCTCACAAAAAGTCCCTAGCAAGCATATTCCAGAACAGGCAAGGCCGGGAGTCCAACACCTGGGCTGGCCTCTGGGAACAGCTTAGAACAGTTACAGTGGTTCTGCTGGCTGTCTCAGAAAACAGCAAGAGGCTTGGAGGCAGAATCTGGGGCATGCAAGGTTGGAAAGACTGTTGTATGTGGGGTCAGTTAATTGGTCAAGCTTCTAGCCCGACCAGTGCCTGGCCAAGTTTTCTTTGGGAAAACTTAATAAATGTCAAATTCTCTCTTTGGACTGAAGAACTAATAATGTCTGCCGTGAGAGCCCAAATATGGTACTTGGTCTGCCGAGTTCATAAAAGCTTCCGGGAAGGACTCAAGAATATCAGGGCACATATGCTCCCTTATTCAAAAATCCCAGTGGCTTTTCAGCTGCCTCAATTCTTGACAGATTTGCACAGTAGTAATTCATATTAATTCATATTAAAGTGGTTGTTAAGCCTATCTACTGACTGCATGTAATTTTAGCTTATGTCATAGTTAATTGCTAAGAATTTGAGCAAATCTGTTTAATCCTAATACGTGACTATAAAATGATGATAAGACTGAAATTGGGAGTTGCGTGGAGCGGGCTTTGGAAAACCAGCACCCAGCCACCCTGTAATGTCATCTGCCTCAGGATTTATAGTATTTTCATGAGAACGGTATATGACATTTCTTCATAAAGAGTTTATTATATAAATCATCCAGTGCAGATTCTGTTGTAAACTGATAAATTTCTGATTGTGTGTGTGTGTGTGTGCAAACAGTATTCATTAGGACTTAGAGTTGTTTGAGGACGCTGAGCTAAATAAAGATAGACTGCTTTCTAATAACATATGCTAACATATATTTTTACTTAAAGAGATTTTTTAAGATTATAAGCCCAAATCAGTCTCTTTACACAAATATTTATTTTCCTCTATTGTGTAGGCACATGCCAAGAATACCATTTTATAGTACCATGTCGAATATCACATTTCAATCTGTTAAGCAAACTTAAGAATTAAGAGCCCAGAATCCTATATTCTTAGACTCTCTTGCAAAATGAAAGACAATTCTCTTTCAGAAATTAGGCTGTGGATTATGAGTCTGACCAGGATGTGAGGAGAGATATGTAAAATGTTAGCATGGGATGGAGAGTCCCAAGCATGACTGGACAGTCTTGCTTACAAATCCTTCCTTGCTCTTCTCTCACCATGCTGCAGGTCGACATTCCCAGGCTCCCTGGACAGCTGACCTTCAGCCCACTTTCAACAATGGGACATCCTATAGAGAAATTAGACAGTGGGAGGAAGGGAGGAGCCAGCTCCTATCAGTTACTTACTTGTCCTGTTGTTGTGACCAAAGACCTGAGAAGAAGCTCAAGGATTGATCATTTTGCTGACTGAACACAAGTTCTGTGAAAATATTAATGCAGCCTTGCCTTGCGATATCAAAGAACTCCTGCTTTTGGTATTAAATAATCACAAGGACTACGTTGGCTGCTCTTGGTCCAGCATAAATCTATGTGAATATTTATCAAACTTAAAAAGAATAAAAGGATTTCTAGTTTCAAAGGAACTTGGGTAGGCCTGTAAAATATAAAGCAATTGATGGACAAATTTTGGAATTTTATTAATGCAAATGTGTTTGTTTCATTAGCTTAAATTTATAACATATTCTTTCCGTGATATAAGAAATTCTAAAATGAGGTTATGTGGGCATCATTCCCGTCAGGTATACAAATGGCTCCCCAGTCTTATTGCTACTAAGTTACTTTTATTTTGTTAGGACTGTGAAAGACTGAAATGTCTTGATTCATAGAGATATGTGATTCTGAGTGGCCTTCTGTGTGTGAATATGTTTGCATGCATGCTCCTGTGTTAGCAGTTGTGTGTGCAAGGTTGCATATATGTGCTTGTGTGTGTGCATATATGTAGAAGCCAGAGGCCAATACTGAATCTTCCTCCAGCTCTTTCTCAATTTCCCATGACTGTATATTTTGAGACATCCTTTAGGTATTCCGGAAATCACCAGTTCATCAGGTTTGGTTGGGCTCTTCCTTGGTGTTAATATCACAGGTACAGACTTTTTCCATGGGTGCTGGGGATATGAACTCGGCACCTCACACTTGTGCAGCAAGTACTTTACTGCCTGAGCTACTCTCAGCCCAGTCTTCTGCTTCTTCTTTTTTCCCTTTTAACATGTTTTGCATTCTTAAGACTTAATTTAGGAATCATTTGAAAAAGCTTAAAATGCAAATGAGAAAAAATTTTATTTAAAATTTATGCAACTTGTCAGAAATATCTTACTTTTCTTATAGCTAACCCAACATATCTAACTATTGTTATAACTAAATCATAAATTTAAAAGCTAGACAAAAAGCAAAGCCAAGTGAAAAGCAAATGGCAGCAAAGGAAGCACAAATACATCACTCAAAGCCACAAAATTACCTGCAGTAAGACAGAATCACACACGTGTGCTTCATTTTCTCTCTCTGTTTCACAAATGGTAACAAGCCTGACAGGGAATGTGACCAACCAAGGGGCAGCTGAGCTAGCCCAACATTGACAGAGGAACGCTCACATTAGGTTATAACAATGGCTAGCACACACCTGATCATCAGGGAACCCACCTTGTAGAGACCCAACTCTTCTGAAGGTCATCAGAGCTGGAATCTTCATTGGCGGGGTACTTTGTGAATTTGATATGTTCATGAAAAGGCACTTGAGCGAAGGTCTCATCTATTCCACAGCAGGTGAGCCCGACAGTTAAAAAACAAATTTGTTGGTCACTCCAGTGCATTGGGATTTGGTTCAGAATTTCACATTTTGATTCTGCAGTATATGTGTTAAAAATAAAATTTAAGCCACTGTTTGCAGAAGCAGACCCATCCCTTGCAGTGTCTTCCTGCTTGAAAATAATTCTGGAAACTTTTTTTATTCATTGTACCCTGTCTTAAATCGGCTCTTCCATTTATTTGTGTATTTATTTCTTTGTTTAGTATTTGGGATTGAACCTAGGACCTGTGCATACTATGCAAGTAGTCTACCAACTGGGGTATATCTCCAACCCCTGCCTGTATTTTAAAGTAAAAGCCGATTTCAATGCACAGAAAAAAAAAAACCAACTAGAAATCAATAGAATTTGTGCCTCACAATGCCTAATGTGCCTCTATTCGTTTAGGTTCTCTTATGCCACAGTATGACATTGATAAAGCTTTCATTTACCAAACAAGGTGGCTCTGAGAACCTTTCCTGATCTGTATTTAGGTGAGAGTGATGTCCTAAGAGATTCCCAAATCTTCAGGAATAGCAAAAGCAGCAGCCTTGTAAACAAGGTCTGTGACTCTGTGTGCTCATGGGGAGACAGACAGACTCTTCCTTCTGGAAAGAAGCCCAGTTATAAGACAGTATCCATAATAAACTTCAAGTTAATTTTAAGGTTTTTACTGATTTGCCCAAGGAGCATGAAGTAGTAGTTAATAAGGCAATTATTTCCTAAGGAAAAGGAAAACGTTGCTGTCTCCACAGTGGCTCATAGATAACCCATGTGAACAATTTGAGTATCTCTCCTACCCACTTGTATTCTTTCATTTATACACTTAACTGCAAATCATGGTCATGTTTCTGTGTGATTTTTTTTTATTTCTCTATTTTATAGTCTTGTTGTAACAAATATTTTCCTCCATGGAACTGTAGATTTTTATAACTCTGACTTCAGAGTAAACAACACACTGTCTTGCAGGCAACATGTCTGACTTTCGTCAGACTACCTTTGCCCTTCTCCAACTGTCTCAGGCTGTTTATGCAATTTAAGTTTTAAAATGAGGAATTGTGGCTTTCTAGAAAAGAAAATCAGCTGATAACTATACAACTATAAAATATAAGGTGAGAATCTCTGGGGCAGATTAAGCCACCTTATCAACTATATGTAGTGCCCATACATCCACATAGGATGACCATAGCTAATTGGAGAGAAAGGATGTGTAAGAGTTGGCTGAACTATGTCTCTTTAAATTCAGATTACATTTCTTCCAAGTTTGAGATCCCAGGATAAGAATGTGATTATGTTTGAGTATTGAGGGTTGTTGAGTCCTTTTCTCTGAGACAAAGTTTCTCTTAGAGCACTGGCTGGGATTGAACTCACTGTGTATTCCGAGCTAGCCTAAAATTCTTAAACCTATTGCCTGGATCTCTCCAGTGCTAGGATTACAGACATGTGCCACCACAGCCAGCTGGTCTTTAAAAGAATAATTACGGTTGAATTAGATAACTGGTATGCAATAAGTAGGCTATTGTGAGGATAGGGGAGGAAGGCAACATCTACAAGCTTCAGAGTGAAGTATTACCAATGCTTCGGCCTCACCCTTAAACCTCCAACACTGAATCTTTCTTATGTTTAACCACCCATTTTGTAGGACTATAGCAACTGAGTAAATTCTCATTATGCTGAGCACGTAGAAGACAGACAGCTGAGGGCCTGTTGTGCCATCAGACTAAAGTATTGACACAGACTATACATCTTTCTGCTTTAACATCTGCAGAGTGGAGATTAACCACCCACAGCCACCACCATAACAGGTTCCACAAAGACCTGGTTAGGGCATCTAAGGTGTGTGGAATCCTATATGAGCTATAGGTAACTGAGTAAGTTACATTACTTACTGTGACCAAATACCCTGGCCAAAGCAACTTAAGGAAGCCCATCTGGTGAAGAAGGGATGAAGCAACTGGTTTCATTGCACCCATAGTTAGGAAGCAGAGAGAGATAGGTGATGGTGTTCAGCTCACGTTCTCCTTTTTATGCAGCCTAGTCCTTTATCCCATGGCATGGTGCTACCCATGTTAAAGATACATCTCCCTGCCATAAATAAGGACATCTACTGACTCACTTGTAGCACATCTACTGACTTCTTACAGCTACGTCCACACATTTGTGTTCCATCTAGGTAATTTTAGATCTTGTCAAGCTGACAATCGACACATCAGAACACCAAGGGTAGTTTTTGTTATTTGTTAATATTAAGTTGTGATAGTTAAGAATAGTTACAACGAGGCAGGCTCTAGAATCATCTAGGAGGCAAACTGCTGGGAATGTATTGTGTTTCTAGATTGTAATAGCTGAGATGGGAAAGCCCAACCTAAACATGCACACTACCATCCCAGGGGGGCCCTTGACAGAAGAAAAAGGATGGAGCAAGCTAAGACCCAGTATTCCTGAAATGAAGTGTGACCAGCTTCCCTCACACCCCTGCCGCCAAGTCTGCATGTACCCTTGAACAGTGAGCCAGAATAAGCCTCTTTTTGCTTAAGTTTCTTATTTCAGGTATTTTTTTCTTCATCCTGGCAGTGAGAATAGTAGCTAATACATAAGTACAATGCAAAGAATGTTGCCTTAAGTAGACCGAGGTCCAAACCTTAATCCTGCTACTAACTGCCTAGAGCTCTGCAGGACATTCTGTGAGATGCTTCATATGCGATGATGATTTGCTGTTGTGGGTGTTGGGAGAGTTAAGTGAGCAAGGGATTGCAGCCCAGGAAATGCAACTGTCTCCACCCAGCCCGCCATGTCATCCCAGACCTGCCAACAGGCCTCAGGGATGAAGACACGGCAGAAAGGAATTGTCAGTTCTCTGTTTCCTAGCCTGACTGTAGTTCCTACCATCATCAGTTTTAGTACTGTCAAGTGTTTGTGCTGTACTGTCTCTGTGCTTTCCTCCTTGTTTCTTTCTTCCAAGCAACTGTATCAGCTCCTGGGGGGAGTCTGTCCCATTATTGAGATCTCCTGTGGAGGGATTGGTGGGTGTTTGCAGTTATTGCTGCCAAGTTGAGGAAGGAAGATTCTCTTGACTTCCTCCTAGGGGTGGTGGTGGGCAAAGGGGTCATTCTGTTGCTGGTGCAGATATGAGTGATAATATCTCTGGCTTGGAACATTCCTCACGCTCAGAATCCTGGGGTTCAGAAGAAAGGCATAGAGATATAGCCAAAGACAGAAAGCTACCCCATTTTCCTCAGGAGAAGTGGTCCTTGGTACAGGCATCTAGATCAGACAGTCTCTGAGAGGCTGTCCTGAGGCCTAAGCCTCTCCTGCCTGACTCAGGCAGTCCACAGAAAGAACTGGAGTATTCATAGGCCAAGCAAAGACTTTTTTTTTGGCCTCATAGCTCCATGGGAGTTCAGCTTCCTCCCAGCTCTGTGATTAGGACAGGAGTCAAGGTCGAAGGCCTTAGTTACATCATCACCAGGGTACAGTAATAGCAGTCCTGGTGGTGGGCCAGGTCACAGGCTGCAAAATTAGAGAATGGATGGTGGTCTGCTCCCCAATGCATTAGAAAGTGACTCTCCATGAAGATAATGCCTTCTTCCTCGGGAAGAAGGTTTTTCCTAGACCTTTGTAGATATGGGGGTTGCAAAGCAGAGCCCACATCACGGAGGGCCTCTGAGGACATATGAGGTGCTGATGACCTAGTGAATGTGGTACAGTGGCTTCTGTCTGGGTAGCCCATCTTGCTGAACAGTGCACCGTGTCTCTTATAGAAAAAGTTTCTAATGTAGTTTAATCATCCACTGCCATACAATTAGCATTTTCAAGTGGATGTGAGTTAGCAGAAGCAGATGGTTTATCTCCTCTAGCGTTCCGATTTGGACATTCTATCATCTCTCCGTCTCACTCTGTCCTAGGAGCACTCAAGGAATCACTCCAATGCTGCGTACCGTGTTTTGACTTATTTCATGCGGACGTACTTTCCTGCAGTAAACATGATTACCAAATACTTTAACTAGAGCTTCTGCTTTCTCTCTGGTGTAATCAGTCACACTGTGCTGTCTGTGCAGTTAGGGGAAAGGGAGAGTGAAACCTCCACACAGCACCCACAAGCATGGCTTCACAACGCCCCAGCTGCTGGCTTTCCTCCTCTGAGTTTTCAGAGTTGACCCCTTCAAACAACGACAGAAACATGTCTGTGAGCTGTGTGACATGATCACAGAGTCTGCAACAGATGCCACCGGCACCATGACCTGGTCAAGACAGAGGCTTTGGATTCTGATGATCGTGGAGTCCAGCTCTGAATGAAGGACGAGGCTCTGTCCCCTGTTCAGACGCTGAGGACTATCTGCAACAGGAACTCACAGAGCACCTGGCAGGCTCTCCATATGCTCTTCTGCTCTGCTTTCTCAGTAGCTTTTATGGGACCACTGAGATGAGCATCTCAGAAATCCTTATACAGACCAGACCCCACAAATGTTCATTCTATTCAATGGGGAAACCCCAAACTCTACTTCCTAGGCCAGCAAACTACAGCTTTCTGCCTGAGCCCTGGCTCCTGTGCTAAGAAGATTGCTCGTGTGCCCCGGGAATGTAATGTCCTTGGGGACACCCACCTTCTATGCTCAGTTCTCCAGTGAAGTGAGCATTCTCCTTCTGTCAAGGAGAGGACTTTGCTTTTCTATATGCCCCTGCCAACTCTCTACTGCTTCCAAATGAGCACTCATACTTACCCAACACACCACACACACAAACATATACAGCACACGCACAAAGAGCACACGCACACAAAGGTGGTGCCCTCACAGGTATATGGATGTGTATATACATTCTATCTATCTATAGTATATATGCTATTCATGTATAGTATATACATTATATGTGTGTGTATTTGACCTTCCTGTATTTGCTTGGCTGTGCACTCTTTCCTTTATATTGAGGGTTGATTTCTTAGAATATTATGTATCTTAACACCTTAGAAGTTTTAGCATCCTTTGATCTGCATCTAGCACAAGTGACCTGTTCTTGCTTCCCTCACCCTCTGCCAGTTTTGCCTTCCAGTTCACATAGAACCAATGTCCTCATGAACACAGAACCTATAACATTTAAAAATTCACTGCCCCCTCCTAACCTCAGCTGTATGCCTTTATAGTCTATGAACAATAAACTACTGGAAAGTCTTTCTTATTCACTGTGTGTACTTTTGCATTTAATTCACAATACTCAACTAGCACCCATACTGAGCAGCTTAAAAACTTTTCTCCTTCATAAACTTAAAAGTTCATGTCAAGGTTGTATCCACATTTCCCCCCCTCTTCTCATGCCTTTCCTTACAGAGCATCTCTTCTTTTTTTCTGATTCTTCTTCCTTTCTGATTCCTAGACATGGAAGGGAATGTGTCATCTCAGCAGCTGATACTTGGAGCAGTTCAATTCTCTATCCTCCCTTATGGTGACATCACCCCATCTTCCCGCTTTAAACACATTGCTCACTGATAATCCTGAATGTCTGTTCCTAGCCCAACCGCTTCCTCTCTTGAACCACTCGGATATTCAACTACCCACTGACACATCTCTGTGAGAACTAAGAAGCATCTGGATGTAGTGGGCTTCAGCCCCACTCACCCCTCCCACCCGCCTGGACTCCTTACTGTCTGAATCATCCCCGGCAAGCGCGCTTTTATCCTTCCAGTTTCCAGGCTGTGCCATAGGACCTTCCTACATATCTTTTTCTTTCATAGCTTCCTTTTAATGTGTCAGTAAGGTGAGTTGAGTCCCCCTTACAAAGCATTCCACTAGTCTGATCGCGTGTGAGCATCTTCTGTCACTCATCCTGTGTGGGTCACCATCACTCTTAGGCTTTTTGTTCAAATCCCTGGTTCTCACCATCATTTCTTGCCAGCTGCTAGAGTAACCCTTCCTTACATAATAAAGCAGCTGTGCTTAGGTCTCTCTGACAGCTTCCTACTTTATTTGGGGGTAAAAACACCAGTGCTCGAATTGTCCACTGGCCTACATGGTTGGCCTCTTTTTTAATGGCCTTTTTCCTGCTCTCTTCCTTCCACCAACCCTTACTATACCGAGCTTATGCCCAGAACAAAACTCAAGATATTTGCTCACTAGACCTTGAGGTGCCTTATTGGATCCCTTAGATCTTAAATAAAATGTGTTTTTCTTTTGTCATCTTGTTTTAGTTAAACTTTATGTCAATCGACACTAGACACTGGGGCCAGTTTGGAGTAGCCTCGTATTTTTTGATGTCTTTATTTAGCTTAATGAGTTGCATTGCATGTCCTCTGATCTTCATTCAAGAAGTCTTAATACTAATCATTTTAATTATATTTTATTGTATTTGATGTGTGTCTTACCTGGTCTGAAAATCCAGAAGGCAGTTCTCACTGTTGCTTGCTGTTTAGTTCCTAGCATTTAAAACCATGCCTGGATTCTAGCAGACAGTCATTAAATCTTTCTGGTACAAATGAGTGAGTGAGCAAGTATATCAACAGATGAGGATGATGATTTAAGAATAAAAACAGGCTCATATTCTGAGTTCAAAATATGTAACACAAATCTTTTAAAATTGTTTAAACAGACATTTGATTAATATAGAAGCATAGTAGGAAGAATTAACAGCAGATACACCCCTTCATCTTTGTTTTCCTTCTATCTTTTTATATCTTTTGGCCTTGGATCATATAACATGCCTACAAATTAGAATATCTGAGACCATAAAGGCTTGAGAGGGTAAGATGTGCTAAGATGGAGAGAGAAGAGCACATAGAGATACAGAACAAGTGACAGGTAGGAGGGATTCTCAGATCTCTGTGGCAGGTTTGCAAATCAAGTGTTTCACAAGCAGAAGCATGTGACTTTTCTTCAGTTTGAATAAACTGAAGTGTAGAGACTGAAGCTTCAGGTGGTAGAAATGCCTCTTCCTGCCTCCGCCAGAGGCTGCTGAGGTTATGATAATACATGGGTCAGCATGCAGTGCAGGAAGGTTAAATAAGAGAAGCTGTGAAATTGTGAGTTTTCTGTTTTATTTGATCATCACCTCTGCTACTTGTTAAACTCTGCAATAAGAAAACACTTACTATGGGGATAGACAAGATGAGACTTCTTTCTTTTAAGACTATGAAGCCCAGTGATATCAGCGTGTGAAGGAGTTAAGACCCTTAACCAAGGCAAGTGAGATGATAGATGGAAACAAGGGGCTTATCGAAGATCAGAGCTTGGCAGTCACCAGTGGTAGCCCAGTGGAGGGGCCCCTGTAGTGAATCATGGGGAGTGGGAGTAATGAGTGACAAGCCAGGAAGAATCGCATTCTTTGAGTAGATGATGGCATAGAAGAGGGAGCTTCTCCACTATGGGAGTAGATGTTATGGTTTGAAGATAAACTGTTCTTGAAAAAGCTCATAGATTGAAAAACCCCCAAATGGAGAGGTGATCGGATTATCAATGGTTTGTTCTATTAATGTATTTATAAATTAGCAGTGTGGCTGGGTGGCATTGAAGAGTGAGAGGCCTGGTAGGAGGAAGGAGGTTAGTGTGTTTGGGTTCCTCATCTTATCTATTTCCTGTCTGCCTTGAAGTAGGAAACCCTGATATATCAAGCCCTTTCTACCATAATGATTTTTGTTTGTTTGTTTGTTTGTTTTTCTGCCTGCCCACAGCCCAAGTGACAGGCCGGACTGATTAAGGACTAAAATCTTTGAAAACATGAGCCAAAATGCAGATGTATGTTTGAAGTTATTTATCTCAGGTATTTTGGGCATAGTGACCGAAAGCTAACAGAATGGGTGGTAGACAACACATCCCATTCTGGAAAGTTACAGAGATTTCAAGTGAGGGTCAGATGGAAGTGGAGGAGGACCTCCCCTATCAGTGGACTTAGAGAAGGGCAGGGAGGAGATGGGGGAGAGAGGGTGGGATTGGGTGGGAATGAAGGAGGGGCTACAGCTGGGACACAAAGTAAATAAACTGTAATTAATACAAAAATAAAAATTTAATAGAAAAAAGATTTAATAAGTGTTTGGGGTCTGTGTGCCTTAGTTAAGATGATGTGGTGAAACATGATGACCTAAAAGAGAGTTGGGGGAGAGAGGGTTAATTTGACTTACACCCCCATCACATTACATCTCCTTGCTGAAGAAAGTCAGGACAGGAACTTGAACAGGGCAGGAACCTGGAGGCAGGAGCTGATGAGAGACCATGGAGGGGTGCTGCTCACTGGCTTGCTCTCCATGGCCTGCTCAGCCTGCTTTATAGATACCAGCTTAGAGATGGCACCACCAAAGTGGCATTCTTCTCCATCAATCACTATTGAAGCAAATGCCCTACAGGCTTGCCCACAGTCTGATCTTAGGGAGGCATTTTCTTAATTTGGTTCTCTCCTCTCAGGTCATTTTTAGCTTGTGTCAAGGTAATGTAAAGCTACCCAGTACACCATGAAAAGGTTGGGAATCTAACAGTACATGAAACAAACAAGCCTGTGTGGAGGCTCTGTGGCTGGGACACTATGATACATCCACACCACAAAGAGCAACTAACTCAAACAATACTGGGGTAGGGGAGGATTGCTCAGTAACTCGAGATGTGTGATCCCACTGGATCTGTAGTGGGACTGCATCCTTTGGGCTGTGAGGATGTGAGCTGCCTGGCACTGGCCACTGTGAACTTCATGCTCCTGAAATACTGTAGCACTCCTCTTTCTGTTTGCATTCGATGGTCCATGTGAAAAGGAAGTTGATGGCTTTGACAGTTATCCAAGAAAGGAAAATGGAGAGTAAGAAGAGAAACATGAATTCAATCCTAGTTCCCACTGTGAGTTCTCTGTGACATCCACAGGAGCCTCCTTCTCCACTAAAAAGATAGTCCAGTATGAAGACTTCACGGGAAAATGAGTATTATGGAGGTCAGGCCGGGGCACAAGAAATTGACCTGTTCTCATAGATGATGCATGCCAGCCGGGCAGATGGCACTTGGCTATCATAACTAAAGGCACACACAAATATACAGGAAAGCTCAGAAGGGCTCATTCATCTCCAGAATGCATTGGAGGTGATGGGGGTGGGATGGGAGGGGAGTCATTCGTCAGTACCAGCCAGCCATGCCCAAAGGAGAACTGTGTCTGGGTTAACTGTCTCTAGGGACAGACATGACCATGGCCAGGTACATCTGCAGTTAATCTGATGCTTGGTTCCTTGGAACATATTTGGAAGCCAGACATCTTCCTACCAAATTCTTGCCACCTATATCATCTGGCATTGAGGAGATGTCTGAGTTTATATTTGTTTTTGACTGAAAAGTCACATGAGATGCTTCTCTACTTTTTCATGACTTGTTAGCTATAACAGAAGAAGAAAACAAGGAAAAAGAAAAGTAAGACAAGAAAATGGAATGGGGTACTGCAAAAGAAAAGGTGAAGTTCTGAGAAGAGGAGAGGGAGAGACAGAGACAGAGAAAGAAAGAGAGCAGGTAATGAGGGAGACTGTGTCTCCTGAGCCACTATGCTCAAGAATTAAAAACCATAAAAACAATTCACAGAGTGAGATTTGGCTTTGGTGTGGGAATTTGCCACTTTCTATATGAAATTCGGAAGGTGACCCAGGTAATAATTGGCTACAAGGCAATCCTTCACACATAGATCCTCTGGGGCACTTGCCATCATTTCTCATTGCAAATGTTGAAATAAAGATTCAGTAACATTTCTAACTGGTTCAACTGCACACCTTTGGTGAAGATTTGGGTCAGACTTGAGAAACTCACCTCCTGGAATTCGAACCTTTGCTTTCCATATGATGTCTGATCTTACTGTAATACTCTTCAAAAGGATACTTTTTTGTAGCTGCAAAGGTTTCCTTTTTCCATAGTTCCCATCTAAGATAAAAGCTTCTTGTAGGACTCAGCTAGAACAAAAACAACATCTGATATACTTTAGTACCCTATGTTGTTCTACCTATGCATGTATGTATGTATGTATGTATGTATGTATGTATGTATGTATCATCTATCTATCTATCTATCTATCTATCTATCTATCTATCTATCTATCTATCTATCTATCATCTAACCATCGATCTTTCTAATCCGTTTAGAAGCAAGGAGTCTTTGGAGAGCTGTGGGTAGCAGAGTGAGAGGAGACAGGGATGGAAAGATGAGAGGGATACTGTGCAGGATATCACATGCTACATGTGAGCTGTGCTGTCAGTGTTCTGCGAATGCTGTAGCGCTTTCAGTATGGGTGGGACAAATCCTGATTATGAGAACAATGGACTATGCTGGAGAGCCCTTTTTGCCTCTTTCTATACTTTTACTCTCACCATAGTTGGAAGCTCTCTTTTACTCTTGTCAAATTCCTAAGCAGAAAAATGCTCTGAAAAAAAATCAAGGTCCTCAAGTTTCTTAAAGAAGAGACTGTTCGCTCTTTCAGAGGCACATACCAGAATTGCTAGTTAATATGTGGAATAAAAGGTTTCTTGTTTGTCCAGTGTGTGAGCTGACACATAAATAAGCACAAGTAAATAATTGTATGGAAACCAGCCAAATAAAACTGAAAGTCCTTAGATCATTCTGGAGATTAGGGTCAGAAGTAAGGCCATCTTTGCCCCAGGCAACCATGCGTGAGTCAGGGGTTTCCCTTCTTAGCCTATTCCCCTGGAAGGGTCCTGAAAATTCCAGCTCAAACTTCCCTGGCTCTGATTTTAAACACTGTCTCTAAACAGAGCAGAAGAAGAGTCAGACAGCTTGAAGCTGAGAAGGAGGAGGGAGAACAAAGAGATAAGAGAAAAATGGGAGTTGAAGTCTGTGATGAGCAACCATGAACCTAGGGGTTCAAAAGACTCCATAGTGATTATGCCCAAATGGATTGCATTGTGTCTTTCCATTGTGATAGTGCTAAAAATGGCCATCAAGAAGTCAGAACCAGGGGTCAACTTTAGCTCTTGTACATCACCGGTGCACTCCACAGGAACCCTTCACATTCACATGATCTACGCGGTTAGCTAAGTGCCCCAAGATGGCAGACATCTTGCACTGAATAGCTCTTGAGATGCCTTCCTCCAGAAGAGCCACAGTGGCCTTGCTCTTCCAAAGGCCCTGTGGGTTTTTCAGTCAGAGCCACTGGGATTCTTACTGCCCCGTGAGCAGTCTTTACAGACTCATCATCTGTGCCTTCCTGGAAGCCGATCCTTGCTTGTTTAAAATTCTCCAGCCACTCCAGATTTGTCAGGGTGACATTCAAAGTACTCATCTCCTCCGTTACTGTGAGCCACTGCAAGCCTCTCACACCTGTCGCCAGCCCTCACACTATGTGCTATATTCTCATTCTAGCATTTTCATGGATGGATCTGTTCTCTTTCTTTTGTTCCTGTGTTTGTGTGTATCAGAGAAAGAGATTAAGAGAGAGAGAGTTTGTGTGTGTTTGAATGTGTGTGGTCATACATGTTTGTGTTGAGACCAGGAGACAACAACAACATGGCCTGCAAACCTACACCCCAGATTTTATTTTTATTTTTAGGCAGCCTGCCAAGTAGGCTAGGATGGCCACCCAGTGACCTCTAAAGTTCAGGCAGCTCGCCTCCCCATCTGTCTTCCCCCTGTCTGGGGTTCTAAGGACTTACTGCTCCCAGCTTTTGAATTCAGGTTCTCAGGACTGCAAGGTTAGCACCTTGTGGCTTAAACTGATCTCCCAACTTCTCTTCCTGTTACCGTTGTCATCATTATTATTTTAGACAAGATCTCACTCTGTAGCTCTGGCTGCTCTAACACGTGTGATGAACAACACCAAGCTTGCCTCAAACTCATGGAGATTCTCCTGCCTCTACCTGACAAATGCAGGAATCAAAAGTGTGTACCACTCTACTTTGCTCTTTGTCTTATGTTTTTCTTATTCCTTTTTTTTTCTGAGACATAGTTGTTTTCTCTGTGTAGCCTTGGCTGTCATGGACCTTGCTCTGTAAAACAGGCTGGCCTCAAACTCACAGAGATCCCCCGGCCTCCGCCTCATGAGTGCTAGGATTAAAGGT
Source organism: Pachyuromys duprasi (assembly GCA_028658305.1). NCBI lineage: Eukaryota > Metazoa > Chordata > Mammalia > Rodentia > Muridae > Pachyuromys > Pachyuromys duprasi. Next base: position 16,150,450 of record CM053755.1, on the reverse strand, counting down.
GTGTGCCACCATGCTCAGCTCTCTGTCTTATTCTTAATCCTCCCTTGTTCTATATTATCTCTGTTTTAAAGATGTCTCATGCCACTGTCCCAGCATTTCCTTTGCTCCATCCTGTTACTTCTTTACAACCCTTGACATCATTTCACACTGTCAACAATTAGAAGCTGCTCCTAATGAGACCGACCCTGGTGCTGTCCCTGTGCTCATATAAGCCTAGGCTAGCCCATGTCGCTGCTCTGAGTCCTCTTGACATTTCTTACTTATTGGTCTTTTTTCTCCATCCCTTCATGGCTTTGACTTGCACATGTAGCCCGTGAATCTACACACAAGGCACAGCTGGTGACAAGAAGAAGATGCCCAATGCCTGTTACAAAAAGAAGAGACAGGAAAAAGACAAAACAAATAGAGATAAGAAAAAAATAAAAGGAAACTATGCATGCTGGTGTTTTAATAAAGAGATCTCTGCACTTTTGCAGGTAGCTTTTTAGTGTGGAAAGGTCTGAGAAAGGTACAGAATGTTACCCTCACCTCTTACCTCCCTGGGCTGCGTAGGAACAGTGCTAACCTCAGCCTCAGCCCTGTGACAGATCTTCCTGGAATAACCAGAATCAGTGGGGCTGGGTGTCTCTTGCCCACACCAAGTGCTGTGCTCGCTTTCTGTGTTTCCTGTCTGCCCACTCACGTTTGATTTGGTCTCATTCTCATCAGTGAGGCTATTTTCTTTCACAACATATGCTTGTTTTTTATTTTACCCATCCTTTTGAAATGCTCATGTCTCTCTGACATTTGTCAAAATGGTTTAATGTCTTTTATTTTATTAAAGTCACTTCTACAGAGGCTTAACTGTGCAGAAGGAGCTGCCCTTGCAATTTAGAGATACAACCACCAGGTGGCAGGATGGTGTTCAAACTACCAGGCTCAGCCTATTGGCTGGATTCTGTAGGAGGCAAGAAAGGCAACCCCTGCAGGGCACTCCTAGGGAGAGAGGCTCAGGAAGGGGAGGCATCTGACTCCATGAACCATTTAATTATGAAAATGGACTAAAACAATGTTCTCTGTGCAAATACTCAGGGCAGCATTCTGGAAGAACTGATTACCATCAAGGGTGGCTCCTCTTCTCCAGTGCTCAGGGCACGTAATGAATTCTTCTTCAATCAAGTCCTTGATTCCCCTTGGTTGGGAGGCGCCATCTCCCAAAGAGCCCTTTCTAAGCAGCCCTTACCACTGGCGTGTCACTGAAGTCTGCCTGGTTGGTCTTAAAGTTCCTCCTTCCTATTGGCCCCCTCCTCCAAGAAACCTGTCAGAAGAAATCAAAAGAAAATAAAAAGGCAATGGTGGCTGTGTTCCATGCAATGTTTTGTTCTGTTTCCACCAGAAGGGAAAGACTCGAAATGTCCCACCACCTGGGTCCACTTGGTTTGCCTGAAGTTAATTCACTCACCAGCTGTCAGGGCTGCTTCTGTCCTTGGGTGAGATTTGGCTTGCTCACCCGCTCTTCTGAGCTGCAACTGGGCCTGGCCTCATTAGAAGCCATGTGGCTTCCATAGCTGGCACCATGGCTGTCCCTGGAGTCAACCCGGATTACATCAGCTTCCTCTGATGGCCCAGAGCAGATTTCACACTTTTTTCCTCTCTCGAATTTGTGCTGTTTGGTCGCTGCCTTCGAATCCCTGGGAGCGGCTGCGTGGCCTGCAGTCGGAGGCGCCTTCAAGATTCTCAGCTCTCTCTCTTGCAGCTCAGTTCCAGTTCTGAAGCCTCAGGGGGTTCCAGGGTGGGGGTGTGCTTAGAAAACACCATCTTTCTGCTTTAAGTTCTTGCTGAATAACTTAGGCAGGTATCGTGGATGATGTGCTTTTTTGGCAAACTTATGCTCTTCATCCTTTCGAGCAGATGTATGGGAGAATCCCAAGAGTGCATGCAGAGCAGGCTGGGCAGCCTTCTATTGACTTGACCTGCACCAGGTGGAGAACATAAAAAGAGACTTTCTCATAGAGTTAAGGAGCTTAACAAGAACTTATTTGAGTCTTCTATCTCATTCCAGTTAGATGGAGAGTGGGTGAGAAAAATCAGCGTGAGTTAAGTGTGAGAAATGCTATAGGATGGGCCGATCCAGTCCTCACCAGACCCCTGTCAATATCTGCCCTGTTTAAGAAATATAAAAATGCATACTACAGAAGACATAGCCTGTGGTCATAGAGACTCCGAACAGTGTGGTTCTAGGTCTTTCTAGATCCAAAACTTGCTTGCTCTCTAAAGCAGCCTGATTTTTTTTATGTATATAAAGCAAAACTTGCTTAGGATAGAAACTCTAAAGATGTAGACAGATGCAGGGCCTTTGAATTACCTTTGGCCCAATTATCTTTGGCCCCTTAGTCAGTGTTAACCTCCAAGAAAGTTTTGATGTCATCCCCTTCCTGTGATGACTGTCAGATATGTTTCCAATAGACAGGCAAATAGATCAATAGATGGACCAAGACTCAGTTAACTATTTTTCCAGTGTTCTATTTTTTTTATTTAATCACTTTATAGCCTGATACCGATGCCCCCCCCCTTTTCCCTCCCTCCAGTTCCATTCTCACATCACTCCCCCTTCTACTTCTTTTCAGACAAGCGAGGCCCCTAAGGGGTACTGACCCACCTTGACACCTCAGGTCACAGCAGGACTAGGCGCATCCTCTACCACTGAGGTTAGGCACGGTTCTAAATTTAAGAGTCTTTTCTCACACAAAAAGACAGCCCCAGGGTAGAGCTTGAATTGTCACTTTGGGGACTACCACTACTCAGAATACCTCTGTGCCAACAGCCTCAGTGCATGTTAAAATGATTTGCACGCTGGCAACTTGAAGTCCTCACTCATTGCCCTGCAAAGACAATGAGAGGAAATGTGCTGCAGTTTGCACATTCTTAAAGAGAAGATGTCATCTTGCCACTGTGACTATACTCTGCATAGGATTGAACATCTTCCTTTTTGTCATTTGGGGACAGGCTTTTTTTTTCCATTCTCACCTTTTCAACCAGTTACACATTTTATTTCCACTGTTTGGGATCTGGCATTTCTAGCTTCTGACCTGCCTTTTCAGGGTACATAAGTAGCTTATATATTTTATACAGATGTTGAAGTGTCTTCATCTTACAGTGAGACAGGAGAAGGCGAATTCTCCCTTCCTGGATTCTGTGAAGAGCAGTCTCCTCCTACTCTTCACCTAATATGCACATGGAGAGAGTCTTTGGTCAAACAGGAAAGTAAGCCAAGTGCCAACTTACAGAAGGAAGGGAATTGTAGCCAGGTAAAAGCATCTTGCCTTTCTCTGGTGTGCCTCCTCCTCCTCTCTCTCTCTCTTTAAAACTCAAGTTCAGAAGGAAAGACCAGGTTTTCATCCACATCTACATTCTTTTCTGAAGATTTACGTATTTGCTTATTATTTATGTGTAGATGCATATACAAAATAGTCATTGCCTGTGAGTATATGTGTGTAGGACCCCAAGGAGGCCAGACAAAAGCATTGGTTATAAGCAGTTGTGAGCCACCCACTGTGTGGGTCCTAAGAACTGAACTTGGATCATCTGTAAGACCAGTAAGTTCTCTTAACCACTGAGTCACCTCTTCAGCCCTGTTCTTTCCACTTACTGGTGGACTATTGATAAGCAATGCTAGATTCTGGGAGAGGTAAAACTGTTACCTTCAGTTGTCTACACACTGCTGAGCCCTCCAGGCTCTGGTGGATAACTCCAGACATATGGTCACACAGATGACCCTGGCTAAACTCAGTGGGTCACAAAACTAACCTAGACATGAATGTGGAAAAAAGATTTGTAATGAAGAGGGGAATGGTAGAGAGAAGGGAAATGTTGAGAGTGAGGGTGATTAGTATGCATGATGTATGTGAGTGAAGAGCGTAAAAGAACAAATTTAATTAATAATACAATTTTTGAAAAAAAATCACACTCAAAAGGAAACAGATACACATAAAATAAGAGCAATTTTTTCAGCCCCTCATCATATTTACGTACTCTTACATATTTCCTGTCTCCTCTTCCACAATATTTCCCCATCCTTAGAGTGGCAGTGGAAGCATCTTGTGTAGGGGTAGGATTTAACTGACACTAATTACCAGCACCTTTGGAAGCCTTGGTTATCTGAATTCATTGCCCTTTCACTGCAATGAGAGGCTTCTGTGAGTAGGGATAAGAGTCCCTTTAGCCTATGGGTAAAAATATGGAGACATATAAAGTGACTTGAAGCTGTGCCAACTTAGATAAATGAGAATTGTAAGTTTCTATAACCTCCTCATGCATAAGTTGTTAACCAGGCCTGTAATACCAGGCCTGAGTTCCTTCCTACGGAATGAGTCACAAATCTGTTTTCAGAGTGGCTAGTTGCCACACAGCAGCCATGCCACCATTACACAGGTGGCCGTCTACATCTTGTCTGGCAGGTTAGCTTCCTGGCTTGTCCATAACCGTGTAACACAAGCCTTTTCTCCTCCAGGAGCCTTCATAGCACCTTCCAACACCCTAAAAACCAACCAGCAGAGGTGCTGCCCTCAGCTAGTTCCACCTTGCTCTCTCTACATTTTGCCGCTGAGGCATGTGATGTCTTCAGCCATGGGGGTCTTATCCTCTAGTCTAGTGGTCAATAAAGAGAACTGACAGAAACCTATATTATGTTGGAGGCCTTTTGTGAGGGGATGTACCAGACCAAGAGTGGGTGGTTTTTCAGATTTATTTTATAGTGAGAGAACGTAAAGCCACTAAGTAACATGTTTTTGTTTTGTTTTGTTTTTAAAATTTATTTGTCCCTCTCCAGTTGCTTAGAAGATTAATCTTCCTTGGCATAACTTTGCATCTTTCAAAGATTTCATGATATAAAATTTACTGTTTGGTGATTAGCTGTCAACCCGTAAGTGTTCCTTTAACCAATAATGAAATGCCCCCTTTCCGATCCAAATGCCCACTCTGCATCTATGTAAATCTTAACCCAAGTCTAAGATCAGCTCCAGCCTCTTGCTTTGCTCTAATTAGCCCAACAACAAGAATTTTTGTTTTTCTTGTAGGTCATGTTATCCTGGTAAATCTCCCTTGGCATAAAGAAAAAACAAACAAACAAACAAACAAACAAAAAACCTAGCCCAAATGTCATTAAGCTGTCCTTGGGGCAGTATTGCACTTTTTCTATTAGCTTCATTCAGTATGTGTCCATCCAATTCAACTGTTCAATGTTTTATTAAGCTCCTTGTAAGTCAGACATTGTAATTCCATGTGCTTTTGAGTATTTATAGTCACACAGCTGGGATGTGATATATACGCCTTTGGAAAGAGATGAGAAGTGAAGAATGGGAAACAATCAGGTGTAAACAGAGAGCTTGACTCATCAGCCTACAAGAGCTCATTGTTCGATTTTCAGGATCTTGAAAGTTGGTTGTTAAACATGGCCATTATTAAAAAGGTAAATGTGTTTGTGTTCATCCTTCCAACTTTGTATTCACTGACATCTTATCCCATGGTTAGGATATTTATCCTGTGGAAATTGGCAGATGCCATAAAACAGAGCCTGTCTTATTTCACTGTTGATTTACTGGACTTAAGAGAGGACGGAGACAGTATTAATAATTTAGATTAACCCTAAGCACACATAACATGTGTAGCCTCCACATCTGAACAGTAAGAAAAAAAATAGTGCTCTCCTATTAAATGCTTTTATCCAAATAGGCAAATAAGTCACTAACATCACTGAAGAGCAAATGACATTCTGACATGCATAGAAATGAGGTTGTGATGTATGTGTAGACGAGACTGAGAGGTTTTGATTTATTGGGTATGATTTTATATGGAAGCAGGAGACAGATTAATGGTTGATAATAGATCACATGGACTAAGTTTGATGAGAAAAGGTTAGCAGAAAGGAGTGCAATTTTGCTTACAAATCAACTTTAAGTCAGCTACAGATAGAAAAGTTAGCTTAAAACCAACAAGATCATCCCATAAGAATTAATTGTGTAGAATCAATAATGAACCACATGGCATGTTTTATTCTCTATAAACTTTGCACCATTCATCCTTTATATGCACAAACTTCACCATGAACTGATCTGCACGTGTGGGTAAGTACTAGCACTGTTTTTCTTTGGTAAGCTCACTCTGAAACATCTACCTGCACATAGGTGCTGGCAAGGCTTACAAGACATGTTTGTGAATTTTGAGCACAGAATGGACCGCTCTGGCCTCACCACTGGCTTGACCAAGTACATAGTACTTTTGTTACTGATTTCCTTTTTCAGAAGGAAGGGCTACTGACAGTGACCTAATTTCTCTTCTGTTTCTAAGATACCTTGGCATGTTTCTCTTTCCCTGTGTATATGAAAGTACAGGAAAAACAGTCACTTATTAATACTAACCTAGGAGAGAAGACATATGCTTCATAGCTTCCCCTAGGAGCCCCACATAGAACTTCTCAACTTAACCTGCTGTGGTATCCAGCCTGGAGTTTCTCCATGACAAAGTCTAAACTTTCCTCTAAGAGGCCCAGAAAATGGAGCTTTGTCTCAAACAGAAAACAATAAAAGGAAAAAAATGAATTTTCATTTCATAAGCAAATAAATCCTTCAGCACTTCAGAAAGCTAATAGTGTTCAACTCTCCCTGTGATGGGCCACCCCACCATTCCAGGATGCTGGTCATTGTGTCTTCCAGAAGTCAGCCTCCATTTGAGAATTTCTTGACTGTTGTTGGGGGCAACACTAGCCCCTTGGTCATTGTCTTTGGATGAAATCACAGAGAACGGAAGCTCACCTACGCAGAGTCCTCAGCTCTGACAATATTCCTTGTTGCTACATGTGCCCTTACTTCCAAACACAGCATCTCTGAGAAGACAATTAAGGAAAGGTTCTCTGAGTTATGCTCTATCAAATGCTTGCTGGAGGGCTCCTTCTCCTTCCCTGCTCTTAAACCAAAGTCCCAATCCTCTCCTCTAAACTAGACAAGATGCCCATTTTTGATGGCTAAAGATTTTTCCACAGAGAGCAAGGTGATTTGCTGTAATGAATAAAGAGTGGCCCTGATTAAATTTGTTTATCTTGATTTACTAGGTTTAAATATAAAGAAAGATGAAGGAATTCATACAGGTTGTATGTGTGCTAATGAGATAATCAGGCTTTAATGAAAACCAAGTTATTAGTTAATCAGTTTAGCTTGATAACTACTGGTGTGCTGGGGAAGAACAAGAATAATTAAGTGACACTTAAAGGTCCGAGAAGAGTGTTAGTCAGAAATTGATGTGCCTACAGAAGGCTCCAAATGGAGGACTTTCATGGTCCTCTCTATGTTGCCATGGCAACTTACTTTGGTAACTCGTGTATCCTCGGTGTAGGAAAACAAGGGGCAGAGTGTTCTGAGGAAGGTGCAATCCCCTTTAAGCAGATCTATAAGCATCACAGATGAACAGAACTTTCAACATTCCGCCATGAATATTCATGAAGTAAGTTGTTTTTTGTTGCCTGCCTAGTCAGCAGTCAGAAAACACATGGTGTGTGTTGGCAGCATCTTTCCTAGGTAGAGGGCTATGGACTGAGGCAATGGCAGGAACCGGGACCTGTGAGGCTGACTGACATTTCCATCTGCAGAGAAGGCTGGTAATTAACAGGAAGGAGTGTGCCTGCAGCATTCCGCCATCTGCTAGGGAAACGGCTCAATAAGAAAGGCGCTGGATAGCATCTCAGCAGTGGCGCGATCTGGTTCCGACATGAGGCCGGGCATCTGTTAGTGGAGGAGACAGACTATTAGGAAATTCGACTGGGAATGAACAACATGGAAAGAGTACTCTGACCTAGCCCATAAAAGCAACTCTGTAGGAACGGCGTCTTTTTATCTTACTTACACAAGTCTTCTGAAAATGGTTTGCTGAGGGGCCATTACAGATCTGTTTGAACTAACACAATGGATTCAGAAATGCTGTTTGATTCCAACGTGAAATTCTGGGAATCAGGATACAGCTGTCATCTTCTGACAATAGAACTAATTTCAGAGCGAGGATATGAGGTTAAATTCCTTCTTTTGTTGTTTAGATTGGGGAGCGGGGTGGGGCTGGGGGAGAGACATGATCATTTGAATGCCATGCTGTTCAAAACTGCAGAGGCAAAAAACCAGGATGCCCTGATGGAAAGGGAGCAGGTCAGAAATCACCCACATGCTTGTACTTCTTATTGCTGTTCGCTTTTTCTATACTGTCTACCCAGTACAAACCTTTCTGGGGTTGGGAAGTCACAACTCTCATTCTGGCATTGCCAAACTCTGCACATACCAGCATTAACACTTTGGAAAGGGGTATGTTAGTGTTTGGATTCTGGATCTAAAACCAAATGTAAGTTCATGATTGAAGTAGCAAGGTGATGCATGTGTGGTTCCCATGTCACCTTCTATATGTCCCAGAGCATATCAAGTTTTCTTCTGTAAGGGAACTCGATTTTGTGAGGGGTCAACACAGAAAACTCACATCATCAGCTTGCAGACTGATGTCATTTTCAGTCTGTACATTGTGTTACTGAACTTTCAATGACCACGGAGAGACTTTTGACTCTCACTCTCTCAATCAGGTGAGAGACCAGACCTTGTCAGACCTTGTAAGCACCTTCCCATTGACCAGGACCTCGGACTCTTTCCCAAGCTTCAGCAGATGGTGGAGACTGGAAGATGCATCTCTCTATGTGAGTGTGTCTGTTACTAAATCAGAGCCATCGGACAAGATGTGCTGAGACCTCATGGCACCATATGGGACTGAAGAACACGGAGACCTTGGAATTTGAATTCATCTGAGAAAGACGGACACATGCTTCAAATTTAGAGCATTGGTTCTTCCATGGCGTCCTCTTGTGAATGCCGATCATGTTGCTGATGCACACTGATATGTAAAAGGATTGGTGACAAACTTTTAAACTGTTGTTGGTATTAGAAGAAAGGAACAGATTAGCAGTAGAAGTAATAAAATGAAAATATTTTGTCCAGTTATAAAGATTTAGCACCAAGCTCTCCAGGGAGGTAGGGAGAGGAACTGATTGGTAGCACATGTCAAATTCCATGATATAAACAATCTCACTGTGGCCAAGTAGAAGCAGAAGGTGGCTACAGAAGAGACAGCTGAAAATAGATACTTTAAAAGCAGAATGTGGTATGTAAAACCTCGACGTTACCTCTATGAGCCTTAACACACCTAACTAGGTAACATCAGTGACTGGACTTGACCCCTTTTCTATGCACTGAGAACATGCAAGGCACTTACAGCATACGACAGCAGCCATCCATGTGGATTGAGTCATGTGAACTCCTTTCTAACCCTGCTGGTACAGGCAGAAATGGAGATGAATTATATAATGTGACATAGGCCACATCTTTAGTATGTGGAAATGGTGTTCTATGCTTTCATGCTAGTAGGTCTCTCATATATTAGGACTTTGTTTCTTGATGGGAACCAACCATAAAGAGCCAGGCATTTCTTTGAATTCCTGTTTCTCTTCTGAGATGCCAACTGCACTTGTGCCTTCCACCCATCTCTACTCCATTGGAGAACTGTCTCAGCATCTTCACTCCAAACTCCCCCTGACCAGACCACAGTTCTCAGACTTCATCTCCAAACATCTCTCTTTTAAGTGAGGCTGGGAGATTGGGTTTGCCCTTTGTAGCATCACTGCAGGACCCTGGGCTCCAGCCTGTGCCATTGGAGCACATGCAACATCACTTAATGGTCACAGCATATGCTGGCGAACTAAAAGAGTCATTCCAATGACCTAAGCAGCAGCATGGGTCCTGGACACCTGAGGAGCTGGGTAGCACTGTAGAAAGATTGCAAAGGGTAAACTCTCTTTCTAGAACCCTCATTCAGTCATCCAGTTGTGTAAGACATGAGTTGTATTTGGTTTTGCTATCTAGAGGAGAAACATCGCCATTCATACTGGTGTTTGTATAAAGCAAATAATTTTGGTTGCAAATTCTGTGCATTTTCTAAACAGCCACACCAGTGAAATTCACTTAATAAACCAATAACTAGGACTGTTGTTTCTTGGGGACAGTCATTTATAGGTGGAAAAGCAAAAGTCTAAAATTCACTATGGAAGAGATCTACATGGTTTGGAAGGGTGAGCCACGTTACGGTACATGGGTAAGATGGAACCCAAGGTTATAAATGGCTTCCTCTGAGGAGGAAGCTGAGGATAGCAGTTGTAATTTCTTTCCTGTTGCTGTGATAGAACACTGTGACCAGAGCAATTCCTGGGAAGGATGAGTTTATTTGGGCTTATGGTTCCAGAAGGATAGGAGTCCATAATGGTGGGAAAGAGTAAAGACAAGAAACAGGAATAGACTGGAACAGGAAGTTTGAGCGCTAACATCTTGAACCATAAAAATCAAACAGAGAGTGGAGTGGAGATGGCATAAGGCTTTTATTGCCAAGTCCACCCCCATGACAACCGTCTGCACCTTTTAAATCTCCACAACCTTTTGCCACCAACTAGAGACTAAAATTGGTAGTTTATATTGATTGTTGGATTAAGAGTTTGTATTGACCACATCAACTCTCCAAATTGTGTATATTTACCATTTAGGGTCTGAAGCTAAACGTCCTGGTGTTGATGAGACAAAAGGAGTGACATTCATTTTGACAATAACAGAGATGGATCCTTTCCATTTCAGCATTCCAAATGCAGAGGATCCAGGTCCACAGTGAGAAGCCAGGAGCAAAGCCGGCCTTTAGCCTTTAGCCAGATTGCCCCTTACCCCCTAGATAAGTGAACATGACATGCCAGGTTGCCTATTATGTGACAAAGCTGAAGTCAAAGAGAATTTACAGCCATCATGGATAGGGTTGGCTGCTTCCTGGATTTCTACTCTCTCTGTATCCTCATCACCACTGTAGCCAAAACCTACAAGCAACTTTGATGTAAAGATGTATGTATACGTTAGGGATTACAGAGATGGCCTAGAGCTTAAGAGCACCGGACACTCTTGCAGAGGACAGGAGCTCCGTTGCCAGGGTTGACACAATAGCTCACAACCATCTGCAACCCAGTTCTGGGGGATCCAGTGGCCCCTTCCGACCTCCTTGGGCATTGCATTCACATGGTGTGTATACACAAACAGTCAAAACACTCTCCTCCACACACAAAACACATATAATAAACAAATTTTAAATGTATAACTCAATTCTTCACTTTTGATGGCTCAGGACCATTCTGTAATTCACCAAAATGTACACAAGTACCTAAAATATGCTGACACCATTTTGGCTATCCAAGCTAAGGCAGTAACAAATTAAAGCTTTTACACACACAGGGAGAATGATGTGACTATGAGTTGAGGGTATTTTACACTCTGGTCAGTGAGGGATCTCTCATTATTGCTATTTGACTAGGGACCTAGGTGGGAACAAACTGGAATATTTACTCAGCTGTTTAGATGAGGAGGGACATCTTGGACAGAAGGATTCAAGCATGCCCTAAGGTGGCTTTTGTGGAAGGACCTCAGCTAATGACATATAGTAAATGACGTAATGATGTATGACACACCAACACTACCTTAGTCAGTACATAGTGGCAGCTGACAAATCCTTGCCTAGAAATAATCCTAGACTATTCAGAACAAGAAGATAGGAACAAGGGCTCAGAGACACCCCTGGGATGTTTGCTGCAATGAAACACTCTTGGGACACTTGATGCCACCTCTTCCCTTGCTGACTTCCAGTCTAATCTAATCTAATGCCCTCTCAGAATTCCTGCTCCTCAGACATATGGGAATGAGATAGTCTTCTGGCCTTCCACCCTGCCGGCTTAAGTCCGGCCTTGTAGGTAGTGGTTCTGATATTTCTTTTTATTATATTACATCTAACTTACATAGGCTTTTCTTGCTGCCAATTTCATGGTCAATACAGTTAAAGAGAATGGGGGAGTTTACATAGAAAGGCATGCAAAGAGAAGATCTCTTTTTGCTTTATTCAAAACCATAGTTAAGTAACTGAACTATTTCCATCACCCTTGAAGTTTGTGTGTGCACCTGTTTAGCTGTCAAGGGCCCATGATTATAAGTGTACAGTTTAAATCTCTATTTTATTTTTAACACTAGATATTCTAAAGCTCTGTCCCTGTGTGGATAGTTGCCCTTCTCCAATGTCATTTTATATACCATCATAGTATTCCATTATGAAGCTCATCAGGTTTTTTAAGTCAGACCCCCCTGGTACTAAACTTTTTCTTATAAGAAGAGGTTTGACAAATGTAACTTTAGCTACATTTACTGGTGATTGCATGCTTCCTTTATAATTCTCTCCTAAGAGGAGAGTTGATGACTCTAGTCCTTTGACATCAATAGCCCCCTCCCCCAGGAAGTTATCTTATTATGAAGCTATCGGCCTAACTGTTGCTCATCAGTGCTATGAAGGGACACAGTGCTTCTACAGCCGGCAGTGAGGGGGTTCTGTCATAAGGACCTGTCATTACATCTTCATGTAATAACTCCACTTCATCAACACAAAGCTGCAATCTCATGGACCTCCCACACTCCTAACAGAACCACACTTTGGAAGAACACGGGTCCACATCTATCACTTTACAGACCAGCTTCTTCCACTGCTCCAACACGGTGTGATGGAAACTGTCAGCACTCAGCTTACAACAGTAAAGATTATTGTCTCTGGCCCATTTGGCCTTTGTCAACAATGTGAAGAGTTGGGGATGGGGTTGTAGAATGACTTCTAAAAATCTGGTCCTTGTGGTCTTTAATCAAGCAGGAGGTTCCTGCTCTGTCACCTCACCCCCAAAGCTGGGCAACCCTCATACTTCAGCGGGTTCCAGCGGATGTTTAAGGTCTCTGATGTACTTTTATAAGAAGGTGAACTGTGGCATGAAGCATGGCCAGATGGCCTGCCGTGTCTTGCAGCCATGTTCTGTGACTTAATGGAACTAAAATCTTGATTGGTACACAGATGGGGGGGGGGAGGCAATGTTGTCATTGGACAAAGACGAGGTGCCTTGGGGCGAGTCTCACTTCTCTCTCTGCAGAGGGTGATCTGAAGAGCAGCCACTTTAAAAGCCATTGGTTCTCTGGCTACGGGAAGGAAAAGTGAGCACCACTGTTTGCTGGGCCCCAGCCAGATCTCCCACAAGCAGAAAGAATGAAATAGCTGTCAGCAGCTCGGAAGGTAATCACTTACATCTTTAAGGCAGTGGACTGCGAAGCCCCAAAGCTTGGGCACATGAGTTTGTGAATGCACACCTCTCCTCTTCCTGGCCTGCCCTCTGGAGTTTGAAGCTACACCCCACAGAGATGACTCTAGTAGGAACCATTGAAAAGGTATTTTGGTGTAGACATGTATGTGGTGCCTAGTACTAGGAAGCCATAAAGCAAATATGGTAAAATTTCCCCCATAGGCAAGCAGGACTGCATTTCCAATAGACAACACAAATTTGTACTCCCAATGCTGTTCGCTCTGGAGGGACAAGGAGAGTTCTCCACAGCTGGCAAGATGGGCAGATGTAGCTCACCCTGCCCCCTTCGCGTTCCCCTCTCTTTCTCATTTCTAGTTTTCTGCCAGTAGGTTCCCTTCAGCATTCAATCAAGGGCAATATGTCCTCAATCAACGTCTTTTTTTCATTTTTTTTTTATGCAACGGTGTCCTTTAAAGCTCTTTGCAGCTGGTTGGTAACTGAATTGCTGCCAACATCCTCAGAGAGCTTCCATCGTGTGCGTGCATACCCACTGCCTTCCCAGGGCTCTGCAAGTGCCCTGGAGGTGACTTGACTGGAGTGCATCTGAGCCTGTCCCCGGGTTGTGAGGGCTCAGAGTCGCCTGTTTCCCAGAGACCCGTCCATCTGTGAGGCAAACACAGGGCACCCAGCACACTGTGGAATAAAGCCAGGGAATGGGGATCATTTCTGCAGAAAAGGAGAAAAATACAGGGTCTTATTTTGTATCCACCAAACACTTTGGAGCCTGTGAAAGAACTGGGGAGAAACAGAACTGATAGACTGGATGTGTAGTGAAGGGGGGCAGTAGTAGACTGGGCTTTCACAACCTGGTTACCGCAGCCCAACATTGGCTGTCTTCATGCTGAAGAAGCTGAGAATCCAGCAGCTGCTCAGTCCATAAGCCTGGATGCCCCAACAGTCCCATTCAGAAGCTGAATGCTGGAGGGTTCCCAAAGAGCCACATTCGAAGCTGCGGGGACCTGAGTTCTGATATCAGTGAGAGAATGTTGGAGGCAACAGTGGTGTAGATGAACCCACAGATAGAGAACTCACCTGAAAGACATGAAGGCAAGAAGGCAAAGGGGGAATCTTTCCCCTCAGCTCTCCTTTTGTCTGAGCTGCCCTAGAAGGTGACATCCACATTCAAGGTTGGCCTTGCTACTCAAATAACTGGATGAGGAGAATCCCTCAGAAGTGTGTCCAGCAGCTTGCTTCTTAGTTAACTTTAGATGCCATCGCGTTGTCAATCAGAATTAACCAGCACAGCGACTCCATCATTTTCAGGCAACTAACAGCTAATAACCATAGTCATTTTTTTTAAATTAATAGCAGTTTGAATAGATTTCTCCATGTTTCCCACCACATGGCCCTAATGTTTTCCTATTTGCTTCGGAGTCATGGTAGGATTATAACATTCCACAAGGCAAGGGCTGACCATCCTACGACATCTGTGACTCTCTATCCTGTTTTCAGCGGCTAGGGTCCTGGTTAGTTAAGTTCTAGCCTGATGTGCTTGGGAGGCCCTGTGAGCCCTCTGCACTGAAAGCACACCTTTTTTTCTTTCTTTTTTTTTCCTGTCCTGGATTCGCTTTGTAGACCAGGCTGTCCTTGAACTCACAGAGATCTGTATGCCTCTGCCTCCCCAAGTGCTGGGATTAAAGACATGCACCACCATGCCCAGCTTGAAATCACTCTTGAGGCATCTTTTTAGCTCAGATTCTGAGCATGAGCTCCCTTGGGAAATGAGTGCAGATCCTATCAGCACCAGTAAACTCGTGCTTTCTTTTAGACAAAAGACATTTTCAGGAGGCTCTGTGAATCTCCTAACTCTGAGTCTTGGGTAGGAATAGCTCCCCACCCAGCACTTACCCTAGTTCAGCCGCCCCTAAAGCACTGCAGCCTGGTGCACATCTTCATACAGCCTGGCATCACAAGGGGCCAGAGGACTTGTAGCAACCATGGGGCAGGACTGCTAGAGTTCACGCAGACCCTTGGTTGCGCCTCTCCAAACTTCCAACTTCAGTGAAGATACAACATATGCTCCCAGCCTCACTAAGGGTTACACAGATGCTGAGTCTAAAACTTTCCACCTCAAAATTTTACTGCATAGTTTTTTTTTTAAATCAGTTTTCAGTAGAATATTTAAAATTAGGGAAAAAAAATCCTTACAAACAAAAACAGAGAAACAAATGATTAAAATAATTCCATTCCTACTTCATTCTTCTCCCTGCTCTGCTGTTTTTTCATCTCAACGAACACCTAAGAAAACAGAGACCAGCATGTCTGAAGCTTTAGATCTGGAAACACACATGCAGATACACACACATACACACTCACATATATACACAAACACGCACACACATGCACACATACACACTCAAACACTCACACACACGCATACATACTGACACACAGGAACTTGACTTTAGACACATCATCCTCACCTGTGAAATGAACATGGAGTCAACCACTGCAATAGGTTGGGTAGATCGATGGCTCAGTGAGCACGCTCAGCCCTGGTCATCGGTGATGCTGACACTCCCCACTCTTTTTACCTGTTCTCAGTCTGCTCTCATAGCTACAGTCACTCTGAAGAAAAGGTCCAAGTGCTTAAGCAAACCGCCAATGACTGATCGCATCAAGAGTCGCTGGGAATTTGCTGAAATGATAATGTTTAAAGGATCACCAAAGACTCTCGTTGTGATTGAGTAAGAAAATCACCAGGAAGTAGGAGACATGAAATCCTCAGTTTAAAAGACCATCAGTCCAAGCCTGATTACATCTAAAGCGTTTCAAAGGCTGATAATGCAAGAGGTAGAAGAGTGTTCTAGAAAACTAGCAGTTTGTTGTTAGTCTCTTGTGACCCTGTGTGTATTGCTCTGTGAAATAATCAAAACTCGGTGTTGATGGAAATTACACTGAATTGAGGGCCAAAAGGTCTTTCTCACCAACTGTGAGAACCACAGAAGAATTTAACTCTCTGATCTCCAGATTTTCCATCCCCCATTGGAGCAAGAGACTCCAGACTTCGGCAAAAATTAATTGCTTGATTTTTAAGGTTTTTAAAAAAATGATCTATGAAAGATAGAAACTAATAATAGTAATGACTGGTTTTAAAGACATAGAGTGGTATTCTTTTGACTTTGGTCAAAGTAGTATTTTGTATAAGCTATGCAAACAGATGGAGCAAATACATAAAGGTGAGACACAGGTGAGCCAGGATGATGCGACCCAGTGGTGTTATGAATGTTATTCTTAGAAGACCACAAAAACCTTTAAGGAAAAAATAAATAAAATAAAAAAGCCACAATAAAATAAAAAGCCACTTAATAAATATCATTGATTCTCTAACAATACCTCTCTATATTAATTTTCTAGTGAAAAATTTACCTTCCTGGGGCTTTCCCTTGCAATACATAAACTACACAATATTTACAAGTACAACATTGTACTGTTTTACTTAATTTTGTGAGAAGTGTATAGCTCCTCTTCCATATTTCAAATTTATTTATGTTATTTTAGTGCCTCTATGATAGACAATGGACTAGGGGGAATCAAGCTATACCAGTACATGAGAGTCTTCTTGCCAAGCATCGTCTGAGCCATGGGCAGCTCTCTGAGTGCACACATAGAATATTTTGGTTTTCTCTTCTTAACCCCATTGTGTTCTCCAACTGTGCAAATGCCTGACTTGACATGTGGGTCTCCATTTACTGCTATGGAAGTTGCCTACCACTGCCTCCAGAACCGGAATGTTGTCCTGTCATCTCTAACAGTTTAATCTCTGACAAAACAGCAACATCACAGAGGCTGGCCCCTATGGGTTCTTTTGGCCTGTTCCACTTTCCATTCCTAGTTCTCACATCACCTAGTTTGCCTCTTTAGAGGGTTTATAGTGTATAAATTTCTCCAAGTGTTAGCTTATTTTTCTCCTTCTTGACCCCATGTTCTAAAAGGGTAGGAGTCAGAGTTGTCTCATCTGCTCATCTGCTCTCAGGCTAGCAAGTGTCCTGTAGTGGCCCTAGGTAAGTAAGTATTAAATTACTGTCCAAGCAGTGTGTCAAAGCACATGTCAGTTGGCTCACAAACTCTTCTGTTGTCAATATGACATTTCTGACCATCTGTGACCATCTGCACACAAACACATAAACACAGAATAAGTTTGTAACTTGTTTGTTACTATGATAAAAGACCATGACTAAAGCAACTTCCTAAAGAAAGACTTTATTTTGGCTCATGATTCCAGAGGTTTAGAGTCCATATGGCAGGGAAAGCATGGTGACAGAAATGGCTGTTGGTACAGGAAGCTGAATACCACATGCTGTCATCTTGAACCTCAAGTACGAAGCAGAGTTCACAAACTGGGAATGTCACAAAGCTTTGAAATCTCAAAGCCTTTCCAGTGACTGATTTACTTCCTGTCACAAGGCCACAACTTTCCCAAACAGTACCACCAACTGAACATCATCAAAGATTCAAATACCCAGGATATCTCATTCAAGCTATGATAGCAGCTCTTCTGCATTTTACTGGTGAGAAGAATGGACCTTGAGCACATATTTCAATGAGATCAATGGACTTGAAATCTATAAGGAAAAAAGTTTAAATCCCATATCATTCTTTCTTCTTTCCTTTATTTTGTTAGAATTCGCCTGGGCACTGATCCATTAAAATATTTAGAACATAGTTCATTCATATAGAGCTAGCAAGTTCTGCAATTGAGTCAATTTTTATATATACATAGGCATGTAAAAGCTGTTGGAAACATTGAAAAGTTTTCCTGTATTAGTTAATTTACTTACTCCACATGGAAGTGTGTGTGGTGAGTGTGTTCGGATGTGTATAGGTGCATGTTTGTATGTGTCCTTACGGATGCCAGAGGTTGGCATTATGGATCTTTCTTGATCACTTCCCAACTTATTTACCTAGGCTAGGCCTATTGCTGGGCTCAGACCTTGTAGGTTCATCTAGTCGCGACAGACGGCTTGCTCTGGGGTCCCCTTTCTGTCTCTTGAGGGAGCTCTGAGGGTAC
Organism: Pachyuromys duprasi; assembly: GCA_028658305.1. Taxonomy (NCBI): domain Eukaryota; kingdom Metazoa; phylum Chordata; class Mammalia; order Rodentia; family Muridae; genus Pachyuromys; species Pachyuromys duprasi. The sequence continues at coordinate 16,132,196 of CM053755.1, read as the reverse complement.
AGGAAGGCTACCATGCTCAGTTGGCTTTCATGTGGCTTCTGAGGGTCAGAACTCCAGTGCTCAAGGCTTACACAGCAAGCGCCTTATCTGCTGGGCCATCTCCCCAGCTCTGTCGTGAATTTATTGTAGCAGTACAGACACCATTGCTGCCCTTGCCTTTGAATAGATGATAGGGTGTGGGCATTTCCCCTCATATCTATCCAGTCTTCACTGCACTTTATAATGATGCCTTTTCACCATCCACACAGCTGTGATTGGCATCACACCTCTCTCTTTGTTGGGTCCCTCTATTCTTTATCCACCTACTCCCTGCAGCAAACCTTTATCTGAAGTTATCTTACTTCCGTTGTTTTGAATTCGTAATCCATTCTAATTTAAGCTCTCTACTGATGTCCCAGGGTCCTGACAGATTTGCTTTGTGTAGATTTTAGGTAGGAGGTGTTCAGATCACTATTTGATTCTAAAGATGTTGTTCACACGAAAAATAAAAAGTAAAATCGCTGTCTAGGGAGGCAGCAGGCTGGTGTGTCTGCCGCTGCAACCTCTTCTGGCCCAGCGCCTGGCTTATTGCAGGAAAAATTAGTAACAAGAAAGTCTTTCCTGCCCATCTATGAGAAGAAAGAGGTTCTGCTCAAAGACTGGCTGTCCCCCATAAAGAGGCACTTGAGAGCTCAGTTCTTCGGCAGCACAATCAGGTGTGGCTTTCAAATTTCCACTTGGGACCCTATAGCCTTGAAATGATGAAATTCCATCTGTGACCTACATTCAATGTTGCAGTTTTCTTGGCAAGTGCATGTGACTAGCTGTGGTCGCTGCTTGTTTTCTTCCATGGTGGATATCTCTGAAAGCTGTCATCCGAGGACCTGAGCACTGTTACTGAGTTTCTGCACTTAAGGTTTCAAATCTAAAAGTCACAAGCTCATTATAGACGTATTTATTCCCTACGAGTGGTTTTTGGACCTAAACAGATGGTTTGGACACCACCCAGGCCAGTTTAGTCAGATCTTTTTTATATCCAAACAATATTTTATTATCATGATGAAATTGTAGAGCACAACAAATAATGTAAATGCTGTTTTTTGGCACTTAGAAATTTTCCACTAAAAAATGTTATCAGAATTAAATTCTCCAAGCATTTTCATATGAATATCTGCTGCTTTTTAAACATGTCCTGGTAAATACAAAAATCAATAACTTGCTAAGATATATTCAAGAGAATAGATTGTAGCTTTCCATTGGCTGATGGCACCATTGTACGTTGACCATCTTAATTTTAGTCTGAGAATAAATACTGAGGACATGAATGCAATTTCCATAATAGATCCTTCCATCAGAAATTGTCAAATAGCATAAGAAGGAGAAGATGAACTCATCTGAGGTTATGATTCCAAGCAGAATGACATGAATACCATCAGAGGGGCACAGAGATAGAGAGGAGCAAAGATGGGTTTCTGCAGCACTGTCATTTTAAGAGTTCTTAGTGTCTTCCAGCATCAGAAGAGACCTTAGTTTCTCCCTTTGAATAAACCATCAGTGATTAATGTTCCCAAAAAATATAATCAAAGAGGCATCGATAATACAAAGCAGTCATTTATGCACTCAAGGCTGCCTCATTTCCTAGATGCTACAGTTCAACTCAATCCAGGGCAAATTCAACACCATTTCCACATGATCAACACCTAGTTTCAGCTGGAGACAGCTTTTTTTCATTTTACATTTTATTAATTATACTTTATTCACTTTGTATCCCCCTATAAACCCTTCCTTCCTCCCCTCCCAATCCCACTTTCCCTCCCCCTTCTCCACACATGCCCCTCCCCAAGTCCACTGATAGGGGAGGTCTTCTTTTCCTTCCTTCTGACCCTAGTCTATCAGCTCTCATCAGGAGTGGTTGCATTGTCTTCCTCTGTGGCCTAGTAAGGCTGCTCCCCCCTCAGGGTAAGGTGATTAAAGAGCAGGCCAATTAGTTCATGTCAGAGACAGTCCCTCTTCCCATTACTATGGAACCCACTTGGACACTGAACTGCCATGGGCTACATCTGTGCAGGTGTTTTAGGTTTTCTCCATGCATGGTACTTGGTTGGAGCATCAGTCTCCATCAGGAGCATCAGGAAAGACCCTTGTGCTCAAAGTTTTTGGTTCTGTTGCTCTCCTTGTGGAGCTCCTGTCCTCTCCCTATCTTACTATTTCCCACATCTTTCGTGAGATTCCCTGCACTCTGCCCAACAGTTGGCCATAAGTCTCAGCATCTGCTTTTATAGTCTGCAGGGCAGAGCCTTTCAGGGGCCCTCTGTGACAGGCTCCTAGCTTTTTCTTGTTTTCTTTTTCTGATGTCAATCTGCTTTGCCTTTCTGACTGGAGACAGCTTTATATCAAGATTGTTCTATATTTTCTTCCTTAGTTGACTTGATATAAGGTTTTAATGTTTGTGATTATTTTTCTTTCAGAGAAGAAAGGAACTCTGGAGATTACTATGGTGATGTGGGTCTCTTCACATTAAGCTCAGGGTACATGTACATCATGGGAACATATAACACCTGGAGGATCAAGGGTAAACAGCACATGCCCCATGCAAAGCCAAGACAATCCTGTTCATTCTTTCTACTTTGTAAAATGTTATCAGGCAGTCAATTGGGTTGCTTCTGTTGAGTTGCTTTGATGCATGTCACCATTTCTCAAGGCTATCTGTGACCTAGCACCCTCCACAGCGGTCTGCACCTCTCCCCCGTGTCTGTATAGCACTCCCCTGCCTCAGGCTGGTGCCCCCATTGATGGAGATGCAGCTTTAGCTCTTACCCAGTTCATGATGGAGTGATGCCTTTAAACACTCTCATAATGCTCTTCCTTCCCAGAATGCTCCTGTGTCTTAGGATCTGTGCATTATTGGAAATATCATTATTTTGAATTTTTAAAATATCTTTCTTTTTTCAAGAAAGATCTTCCTGAAAACCCTGCAAACTCACAAATGATGAAATGCTAAAATTCTTCACTTAGTTGCAGAGTCTTGACTCTTTGTGCTATTCTTTTCACATAGGCAATATTGACTCTTGAACAAGGACAGCTTTGGGTAATGGTGAAAGGCCAATATTGAAGTTCTGTAACACTCCCTATTTATATAATTCTGGGAAGAAGACATAATGGGGAACATGCTTTTCTTTTTCCAAAAACATCTTAAAGTTTGTCAGTGTGGCCAACTACAGCCTAATTTTCTGATACTATGCACCACATTAGTTTAAAAGATTGCAGTAAAATATATTTTAAAGGGTCTGGGAGCTAACTCAATATTCAGAATCAAAACAAAATGGGCAGACTTGCACTCACTTGTAATCATAGTGTTGTGAAGGCCAGACAAGCAGATTCATGGGACTCTCTGTTCAGCCTACTTCGTCTACTCGATGAGCTGCCAGCCATTGAGATATCTTGACTTAAATACAAGTGTATGGAGACATAAGAAACAATACCTGAAGCTGTCCCTTGACCTCCACAGTCAAGGGTACACATGTGAACAGATGTGTACAAAGTATTATACACAGTCAGAAATGCCAGATTCCTAAATGTGAACTTCAGAAACTCAGATTGGGCAATGCCATCTCACATTGATTCATAAAAAATGTGTGCTTTCATAACATGGTTCCCTCCTCAACACAAAGTGCAGGATAATGGAATGTGGTTGCTCGACTGAGAAGGCTCAATTGTGTGATGATTTCAGGATCATCCCTAAGAATCATATCTTAGTTCCATGGCTTTGACGGCTTTTCAAGGTTATTAAGAAAAACACATACATTAAGAATATGTCAGTAGCCCAATTTATCTTCTGCACATGTAAGCGTTAATCTACTTTTGAGTACATGCCCTTGGCGAAATTGTATTATTTCAAGGCATTAATGGTAAATGAAAAATGAATTGACTCCTACATTTCTTTCACTTAATTTTCTTTAAGTTCTCAGCAGAGGCAGACCCTGCTGCACACCTAAGCACCCATCTACCCACTGGCTTTGTATGTATTTTCTTTTAGTTATTTTTTTAAAGTTTGTGGTCCTACCCCTAAAGTCATAAAGTCCTTTTTCAGTACTATGGCAAGATGTGGAGTTGTTCTTACCATATATGAATCTTGTTTCCCTGACATGTGTGTGTCCAGAGAGTAGACAGACAGATACTCTGCTGGGGCCCCAAGTTCACTCTAGGGCTTAGTGATTTTCTAGGAAGAATCACAGAATTCAAAATTCTGCTACCCTGGGAGTACAGTATATGACGGTCAAAAGGTGTAGACTGAATTTAGCAAAGGGTGTGGTACATGTTGTGGAGTCCAGCATAGAGTGTAGAAGCTGTGTCTTTGGATTCAGTGTTATTGCTTGGAAAACACCAAGTCTCTGAGCAGTAACAACACAGGGGAGTGTTGTCAGTCTGGATGTTCGACTGTGCTGACTCTTCAAGGTCCTTAGTGGGGTCGTCCTTTAAGTTGTTCAATATGCACCACTGAGCTCAGTTATCAGGCTCCATCCCCTCCAGAGCACAAATCAATTCAACATGACCCAAGTCTAAAGCCTATAAAACCAGGAAATTCACTACAAACTCAACTGTTAGCTCTAACTACCTGGCGTGACTCCAAACCTCAAGTATACAATGATGCCAGGCTCTCTATTAGGAGCTGGTCTAGGCCTCGTCAAAGGCTAGTACTGAAGGTGACTGGTGGCATAAGGCTTTGGCTACACTGAGCTGCCTAGTTAACTATTGCTGATTAAATTTAAAACCTCTATTCCTTTACCATTGTTTCCATGTGTAGATATGCATACACATGGTTTCCCATGCATGTGCAGACCCAAGGTAGATGGATGGTCTGAATTATCCTCCATCATCCTTCCATGTTGTTCAAAGAGTCTCTCAGTCAGAGCTCAACCATATGGCTAATGTACCTAGCCAGAATTGATGTGTGTATGGTAGCAGGAACACATAGCTGGTGGCTGCCTGCAGTTGTCTTTAACTAATTAACTTATTTCTTTAAAAAATTTTTAATGTTTAAAACTTATGGGTTTCTGTGTAGAGCGCAAACAAATAGTTTCCTTAGAGACCAGAGGAGGGAGTCAGATCTTATGGTGCTGAAGTCACAGAAGGTTGTGAGCCACCCAGCATGGGTACTAGGAATTGAACTCAGGTCCTTATGAGAGCAATATGTGCTCTTGATCACTCAGCCCTCCCTCCAGCCTCTCAAATGATTTCATAAGCACAATGACATAGATGAATGCATAGAAAGAAGAAGATCTCTGCACGCTTGGCCCTTCAAGTATGGATTGATTGCTATCTCTGTGTGCAGTGAATTAGTAGCTGCATTCTTTGACTGGGAGCCATCACATGTTCCTGTACCTCACAAGATCAAGGTTACTTCTCTCTGTCACTGTAGTTAAGGAAAGTCTGCCTCTGTGGTAAATGATCTCCTGATGCCTTCTGTGTAGGTCAAGGATTTATGACCCAGCAACCATTACACCCTGCTTTTTGCTCCATGTGTATTGATGACAATCAGTCTCTCTCTTTTTGAACAAAGTTCCAGGTCAGTTAGAAATGTACTGTAAGAGTAACATTTGTGCAGAAGTAGCCAGTGGCTTCAAGACTAGCCTGTCCCCTGAACATCTCTCTCCGGATTTTGTTGAACCAACGATAGAATGCAGCAGCTGCTTACAATAAAAGCAAGCCATTCTTCACAGCCTAGAGGTGACCATGACTTACTAGCTGCTCAGATCCACTGAGGACCCAGGTTCAAAGATCAATCTCACAGGTGAAAGAACATGTGACAGATAATGGAATGATGGACAGCATATCACCAAGTAAGTGTCTTAGTTACTATTGCTTCCATGAAACACCATGACCAAAGCAAATTGGAGAGGAAGTGGTTTATTCAGCTTACACTTCCATATCACTGTTCATCATCAGAGAAAGCCAGGACAGGAACTCAAACAGGGCAGGGACCTGGATGCAGGAATTGATGCAAAGGCCATGGAGGGGTGCTGCTTAGCTTGCTCCTTGTGGCCTGCTCATTCTGCTTTTTTATAGAACCCAGGAGCACCTGCCTAGGAAGGATACCACCTACAACGGGCTGCCCCCCCATTAATCACTAATTAAGAAAATATCCTATAGCTGGATTTTTTAATAAAATAAAAAACAAACTTATTTCAGACTCTTTTTTTTTCTGGCAACCAATGATGGGCAAGACATTGTCATAAACCATGAAGATAACAGTAAAATGCATCACATTTAAACATGGTAGTATTACTTTTAAATGATAAATGAGATGGTTAAGCTCAAATTGTCATGTCTCATCAATATTAAATTTATTAAATTAAATTTATTAAATTAACTTAATTAAATCTATTAAAAATATTTATTACAATTTACTCCCTTTGTGTCCCAGGTGTAGTTCCCTCCCTCATCCTTTCCCAATCATGCCCTCCCTCACTATCTTCTCCTCTCATTCCTCTTCCCCAGTGCACTGATAGGGGAGGTCCTCCTGTCCTTCCATCCTACAGCTGGATCTTATGGAGGCATTGTCTCAATTGAGGTTAGCTCCTTTCAGATAATTCTAGATTGTGTGAAGTTGGCATAAATGTAGCCATCACAGTAGCTATGCACTATATTGTCTTAGTGCCCGTTGCTTCAAGACACATTCCTATAAACTCCAATGTAAACCCTTTCCCACCGGAAACAGAAGCCACCAGTCTCACACAGCCCTATTACCTGTCTTGGAAAACCATTTAACCTACCTTCTCAGCCTGAGTCTTTTCTAGCAACACTTGCAGATCTCCCAGAGGATCTGAGTCCAGTTCCTAGAACCTACACTAGGTGGCTCACAACTATCCAGCTCCATGGGATCCAATGCCCCCCTCTGGCCTCCACAGGCATTTGCAGACACTTGCACATACCCACACAGAAACACAGACATAAACACAGACACACACACACAGATGTACACACACAGAAAATAATTTTAAAAATTAGTTCATATGGCAACTGTAAGAAGTAAAGGATATGTATAAGATTGGCTTCAAGAATGGTATTGGAATGTGTATCCCCTTTCTCTCGAAGTGGGTTTTTCCAAAGTATTTAGGTGCCTGTAAGCTTTGGGATTATTAAGAAATACCCCCACTGAGGGCTGGAGAGATGGCTCAGAGGTTAAGAACCTTTGTTCTTCCAAAGGTCCTGAGTTCAGTTCCCAGCAAACACATGGGGGCTCATAATTAGCTACAGTGAGATCTGGCTCCCTCTTCTGATGTGCAGGCAGAATGTGCTATAAATAAATAATAAACTAATTAATTCATTAAAAATAAGGAAATAAATGAATTAAAACCCCATTGATAGGAAAATTAACTTGGATTAGATAAGCACTAGTTATCTAAAGGGTGTGAATGAATAGGTGATGCAGTTTGAAAGTAAGACTCCTGCTGAGGGGAATGGGTTAAACAAATGAGGTGTTTCTTAGTAACTAAGTTAAAACAGGGCTCCTAGGGTGTTCCCCCTCAGTGGAGTCCACATTACCTGGGTAAGTTCCATGTTTCTCTTAGCCTGGGCACACTGGCCATCTGCTGCAGTGCGCCTGACTGTAGAGAAGGAGTATGCCCATCGTAAAGAACAGGATAGAAGTGACTGGGTCGAGACTGTGAGTTTTTGCACAGAATTCTGTATATAATCCTTTTGAACTGGGTCCCAAAAGACTCTCAGAAAACCTGATCAGAAAGATTCTAGAAGCTCTACCCTTAAATCCACTCACACTGCAGAATGACGACGGAGAATCACACAGGGGAAAACTTTTTTCTTTTTTAAACTTGGCTAATGAGGAAAGAAATTTCTAGCATAACTCTAGAACAATTCATCCTGCACAGATTACCGCATCAACTCCCGGTGGTTCCTCCAGGGTAGTTTATCCCCTGCTGCCTTGGTCTTACTAAGGTAACAGCCTATAAAAGGGGCTGAAAAATCCCCAGGGTCTTATACATCTTAAGATATGTGAGGCAGCCTTGTTCAGAGTGCACACAGCCATCACAACGAAATACATTTTCAGGGAAGGAGCCACGCATTATTTTCTACTTCTGATTAGTGAATTGTATCAGGAATAACAAAAAAAGTGTCTGCATTAGAGGGATTAAAAATGCCTCCATTTACAAACCAAGAGAAGATCGTTGTAGATGCTAAAGGGGGCAGCACTGAGCTCCAGCATTAGGACAAACTGAACTTGGGATAATTTCCAATTTTGAACCAAAAAGGGCATTTATTTTTTTTACTCTTATTGTGCATATATATATATATATATATATATATATATATATATATATATGTATGTATATATATTCACTCCTTGCCTCAGTCATAGTACTAATTATTTAGTGGTCTTTCAAACCTTTTGTAATCCCTACTGGAGAAAACCCTGAAAGATATTAATTCTTAGCCATGTGCTTCATAAATGAAGGCCATTCTGCTATACTTAATGACAAGGCTGAGGCAGCAAGATGTCATTTGCTTTTTTCTCGGTTTTTAAATTGCTTTCTAAATGAACTACAGCTGTGAGGGCCAGGTGCTGTGATCCCTTTAGAAAGATCAGGAAATGATGAAATCCAAAATTTCAAAGTGTGATGGATGTCAGCTCCCGATTTGGTGTGTGTGAGGTCACCCCGTGCACCTGGTCCCTTCTCCACAACAGAATTACTTTTCTGTGGAGGGGAAAAAAAGAAAGAAAGAAAGAAAAGAGGGAAAAAGGGAGGGGGTAAGAGAGAGGAGAGAGAGCAAGCTCTGGAGAGGGAGAGAGATGCACATGTCGAATGAGAGCGTGACAATAAGAGAAACCATTGATAATTATCTCTTTGTTTGCGCCACACGTAGAGGGGGGTGATGAATTGTGCCCTTCCCCCACCCCCAGCCCGAGGACCGTCGTAGGTACCCACTGTGGCTATCTTAAAGACAGGACTTTGTGAATCCCAGGGTCGATGTGGTGGCAACCCAGAAGGCACTGGGAAACAAACGGTTATGGTGATGGGTGTGTGAATCCGGGTGTCAGGCAGGGGTGCTAGCTCAAGACTCCTTTTCTCTTAATGAACAAAATCAACACCCTCTCTGTCCAGAGCACTGCTTGCTCTGAGCTATTTGGGCCAAATGTGGGACTTGGGTATACTTTGAATAGTTAGCAAAGGGCAGGCTCTTGCTGCCTATTGTGGCCCAAGGGCAGTGAAGACTGTGGCTCATGTGCTTTTAGCATCACTAGGTGTGCATTCTTTGGACCCAACGTGAGGCACTAGGTGAAGTATGTCCCTGAGCCTGGTTCTTACAGTCACTCCACAGAGGAACCAGGGAGAAGGGTGCTTACTATCCCTGCATGCTGCCCCTCCCCACACAGTAACACAGCTGGGTGCTTGTCACACACAGCCTTAGTTTCTCTGGGATGTAGTGAGTTTTCAGGAGGAGCGATGACTCCTCCAGTTCCCACAGCCTATCTCCTCAGTACCCCTCTCCAGGACTTTGAACTTGACTGCCTTGTGGGGCAAATGAGGAGTCAAGGCTGACGGGGAATCTCTACCCCTAGAAGATAGACTGGAGAATGGGGTGGTCAGCCGCTTTGAATGCTGACTCCCTTTGTCTCTAACGTGAGGATAGGGGCAGGGAGATGGCTCAGCAGATAAAAGTATTCGCCGCCAAAGTGGACAACCTGAATTTAATTCCCAGAATTCACATGGTGGGATAGAACTGACCGTCATAGTTAGGGTTTTTATTGCTGTGATGAAACACCATGAGCAAAAAGAAAGTTGGGGATAAAAAGAGTTTATTTGGCTTATACTTCCACATTGTTGTTCCTTATTGAAGGAAGTCAGTACAGGAACTCAAACAGGGCAGGATCCTGGTGGCAGGAGCCGTGGAGGGGTGCTGCTTACTGGCTTTCTTCATGTGGCTTGCTCAGTGTGGTGGTTTGGATAGGAATGGCTCCCACAGACTCATGTGTATGAATGCTTGGCCCATAGAGATAAGCACTGTTAGGAGGTGCAGCCTTGTTGGAGTAGGTGTGGTCTTGTTGGAGGAAGTGTGCCAGTGTGGAGGCAGGCTGTGAGGTCATATATGCTCAGTCTACACCCGCTGTGGCACACAGTATCCTCCTGCAGCCTGCAGATCAAGACATAGAACTCTCAACTCCTTCTCCAGCACCATGTCTGCCTGCATGCCGCCACGCCTCCCACCACAATGATAATGGACTGAACCTCTGAAACTGTAAGCCAGCTTCCATGAAGTGTTTTCCTTTATAAGAGCTGCCATGGTCGTGGTGTCTCTTCACAGTAATAAAACCCTAACGAACACACTCAACCTGCTTTCTTTTAGACCTCAGGAGCCAAGTCCAGGGATGGCACCACCCACAATAGGCTGGGCCCTCCCCCACTGATTACTGATTGAATCAATGCCTTTTAACTGGATCTTATGGAGCTATTTCCTCAACTGAGACTCCTTTCTTTCTGATGACTCTAGCTCGTGTCAGGTTGACACACAAAATCAGCCAGTGCACTGATATTTTGAAAGTTGTCCTTGGACTTCCACTGCATATGAACGCATACAAGCATACACACCAAATAAACAAAATGCATTCTATGAAAAATAGCTGATAAGGTTTTGGGGGGGGGGCTAGTACTGGGTTTTATATAGACCTGGTACTGCTGTGAGAGATATCTCTTCTGGACTCCCTGCCTGCCATCCTCAATGCTCAAGGCTGCAGAGTAGAGCAGAGACTACAGGGAGTTAGACTCAAGCATCCTTGCCTAATCCCAGTTCTGGCATTTTCTACATAGTTATTTTTCTGTAACTACCTTAACCTCTGTTGGACTTGCCTTTCTCATCTGTACAATGAAGCCAATAGTCCACCTATCTTTTTCCTTATAAGGACAAAGAGCTTTGCATCTTGTGAACGGAAGGGTGGTGAGTTGAAAGGCATTATCAAGGATGCCAATGTCTTTTCTCCAGGTAACATTGGCTATTACATAGCTGGTTTCTTGGCTCTACTTTCTCCATAAGTGCTCAGGACCACCCTATGAGAGTCCTAGGGACAGACAGTCAGTGACCTTGTGAGTGCTGGGAAGGATGCTGTTCTGATATATCCTGAAGCCTTGAAAAGAAGAATAGCTGTCAACCTTAAAGAGGTACCCAGGATCAATTCCATCTGGGAAGTTTCAACGAAAAACAAAAGCAGCTTGTGACAAGCTGTAGCCCAGATAAGACAAAACTATGCTGTGCTAGGAAGGTCTGATGTGTCTTGGTTGCTGACTGTTGCTTCAGGAAGGCCTAGTCACTATAAATACATAATCAACACTGAGGCTACCACAAGGATTTCTTCATTGCATTCCATAGAGTCGGTGTAGAGACACCAGATCCCCTTCAACCCTCCCGAAGGGCAGGAGTGACTATCACACAATGTCATCGGGAAAACAGGTCACCATGAGCTATTCCTAACTTGTGGTGATGCTGATGTTGGCTTATGGCTGCCAGAGTGCCCATACCCCACTCAGGAATCTAGAACTGTATTTCTCAAGCAACAAGAACAGAGAATTACCCATGAGATACCTGAGTTGTTGCTGAAATCCAGGCCCTGATATCCAGTGGAAATAAATTCTTGTAGTTTTTATAAAGTAAGCACAAAATTGCCTTCCTCCAATGGTGTCATGGGCCTTGTATGAGTAAGCCAGCACTCCATTCTTTTGGACCAACAAAAGAGAAAAAACATATATAATTTTAATATTTATTGGCTTAAACTTTTAGTTGCCTAAGAGTGATTGTGTGGCCTAAAACTCAAGGATATGCCTAAGACAGGAAGAAATAAAAGCCATTTGTATTTATTATTGTTAGATTTAGATTTGTTAGCCAACTTTTGAGCCAGATCGTTGTATTTCCCATCAGCACTTTACCTTGGAGCTTAGGGACCCATTTATTTATTTATTTATTTATTTATTTATTTATTTATTTTTATATCAATCACAGGTAAGGTACTTTGCATCCCAGGCATAGTCTCCTCCCTCATTCCCTCT
>CM053755.1:15958173-16120061 GCA_028658305.1 Pachyuromys duprasi | reverse complement strand
TGAGCGGGGGTTCCAGGCCACATCCACACATGGTCCTTGATTGTAGAAACCGTCTCATACAAGACCCCTGTGCCCTGCTCAGTTTGGTCTTTGTGGAGCTCTTGTTCTCCCCAAGTCTCACCAACCTCCCCCAGATCTATCATTACTTCTCGTCCTCTGCCAAAGTCTTGATCGCGAGTCTTAATATCTGCTCTGATACATCACTACGTTGACCCCCCCCCCAGAGGTCCTCCTTGGCATGCTCCTGTCCTGTTGCTTGTTTTCTCCTCCACTCAATGTCCATCCCATTTGTTCATCCAAACAAGCATTGATCATACCAACCTGGGTTAGGGACCCATTTATAGTCCCTGGACTTGGCCTTAACCTTACAAAGAGCTATAAGGAGTCTATGTATCTTTACTTCCCAGCAGGCTGGCACTTCTTTATTCTTAAACTAACTATGGAAGTCTAGTGCTCAAATATGAGTTAATTACCAGCCTGGCTCTATCCTAACTGGCACTGCAGTAAAAGTCTACAGACAGCTACCCTCAGGTTTGGGATGTATATATCATGCCTCTTCATTATGGGGCACTTAGTATTTTGTTAGGTGTGGCATATTTCTTTAACTTTCTTTTGGCTATGGTTGGTAGCTTTCTCTATATGTAGCCTGGGAGGCTTGTGTTAGATGCTGCCTGTATACAGACATATATTCATGTTTCCAAAGGGAACCTCTGGCATTGGAGGCATCCACTGTCTATGTCAGAAAGGATGTTACAGATGTTGCTTGCTACTTGTGCCGGAAGATTCTTACTTAGCAAACATTCATGTGTCCAAAACCATGCCTGGGAAGCAGGTACTGTAAAAGGTTTTCTTCCCTTTCTTCCCACCAAGCACCTCCTCTTCCCATCAGCTCTAGGTCTGCGACATCATCCTCAGTTCTATAAACAACTCTGGTGGGCTCAGATCTTGGGGATCACAAAGCCAGACATAAGAATGGCCATGAAGGAAGACTGGGGAAGGGTCATCATCCGTGGTAGGTAATACGGCAGAGGTTTGCAGAGCATGAGGACTTGATTCCTGAACTCCAAACCCATACCTATGAAGGTGAGCACAGTGCTGAGCATGCTCAGTTTAAGATCATATAGCTCACAAAGGGAAGGATGAGAACACACAGTTGAACATGCTTTGCCCAGGGTCATGGGCATATGCTAAAAATGTTAAAGATGGTTGTCAGCAACACTTCTGGGCATGCTCAAAAAGATAGCAAGCGAGGAGGAATGCTTCTGTACCTACCTGTCCAGCAGCACACAATACCAGTCTCTCTGCTTCTCCTTGATGGCCTCGAACATCAACTCAGGCACAGTCTGGAGGGGAACTCTTCAAGGCTGCGGATCTTTAAAATCACCGGCACACACCTTCTCCCCAGAGCAAGCTGTCCATGTAATGTAGGGAGCAGAGTGAGAGAATGCCGAGGCACTGAGAAACATGTCTGTGAGGACCCATAATCCCTCCGCACGGTGGACAGGGAGTAGGGGGGTCTCACCATTGAAATAACCAATAGGAAAGGGATTTAAGATTTACAATCCACTTTAAGCTCCTGAGCAGCTGAAGGGCCTCCATTTGTCTTGGATGCAGGTTTTCTCTGCTCTCAGAAAACCACCCAAAGGGCCTTTAGATATGCAAATGCAGATCAAAAACTCTCTTCCAGAATGGGTTTAAACTGATGTGGATAACACCTTGGAAGGTCTCTTCAGAGATGGATGGGGCTACTTTTCTGTGGGTTATTTTCTACTTAAAGAAACGCTTCTTTGCAGAGTCCAGGGTAAGGTGGATATTTGACCTACTGCTGATTTTAAAGGATGGTATGTTGGTGTGTTTGTGTAAGAGAGCATGTATGTGCACATGTGTGCTTGTGTGTGCATTTATCTGATTGTGTATATGTATGTGTGTTACGTGTATGCTTGAGTATATGTGTGTGCATGTTAATGTATATGTGTGTATACATGTGTGTATAAGTATACACATGTATATGTTTATATATGTACGTTAATGTATATTGTCTATATGTATGTGTGTCACTGCATGTGTTGGTATATTTGTGCATGTGTATGCATATGTATGCATGTGTTTACATATGTTTGCACATGTATTCATGAGTGTGTGTGTGTGTCCATGCATGCAAGCTCATGTGTCCATGTTGGGTATATTAAAATCCTGGTTTGTAGGAAACCAAGACTCCTAACACTCTCCTAAAAGACACAAGTACCTGCAGAGAACATCCTGGAAATGGATCCCCACCTTTTGTGCAGGCTGGCTAACACGGATGTGGAGCTGAGGTGCTCCTGCGGATTTTACAGCTCTGAGGTTGTCTTCCCCAACCCCATGTGTTACGTGAATAAATGCTATGCTGTGCTAAGCAGTTGCCTCTTACCATTCAGTTTCAAAACCATTTAAAGTGCAGTGAGTGCAAGAACTGCACACCCAGCCCAAGCACAACCCAACTATAATCTTTTTACTCATATCTGTGTACTATATTTTATACTGTTAAGTCTGAAAAAGAAAAGGTCAAACACTTGGAGAGGGGTGAAAATGGGTCACCCTTCAGGCAAAAGGTCTTTAGCAACACAGGCCTTACAGAAGGCTCTGAAGTAGGGAACTTAAGGTCAGAAGTGAGTAGGCAAAGGTATTTCTTTAAGGTTTTTTAGAGGGAGGAGAAAGTATTAGACTCAAAGGAAGCAGGCTCCATTAATTTATTACCTATGCTATGTGACCAAGATAGATGTATGTGGTTTGGGCTATGTGACATGGCTTATTCTCTTTTTGGATAGGGAAATGAGGAAGGTTTAGTGAGGTAGGATATGAAGATAGTCATATGACTACATATGACCCCAACCTCCAGGCAGTGGGGAGCAGAGGAAGGGAAAGGGTGAACATTGTGGGTTAGAGCACTATATATGAGATTTTTCTGGGGAGACATCTGTTCATCCAGTGACAAACCAAAGTAACAACTTCACCTAAGTCCAGCCTGGAAAACTGATGAGTTTCCTAGGATCATTTACCAGACTGTGAATGCGAGTTTACTCAAAGGCATGTGCGCTGCTGCAAATCTCACCCTGGCACAGGGCCGCTGGTGTAAGCTGCAAGCTTGGATCTCTGTACAGGACTTATAGGCAGATCCTTAGGTCAGAGCATCTATGTCCCAGGCAGTTTACTGCTTCGGTAACCTTGAGGAGGGATCTCTAGTTTGACAAACCTTCTGAGACAGGGAGTTGCTTTACTTCATGAGTCTCATGAGCTTCTCTTCCTACCAGGATGGAATGCCTCAATTTTCAGGAAACTGCCACACAAGTTGGGGTGGAGATGTAAAGCAATGGTCTCTGCCTTCTTCCCAGCCATCTTTCCTTAAGGCCCAAAGGGAATGGGTGCTCTAACATTCTCTAATGCAGCCGATAAAGACATCATCTTCCCTTGGGGCCACATTTTGATGGCAGACTCTTAGAATCTAGTATAGGACTGTATGTATCTCTCCCTATTGTCGACTTAATATCCATCTGTTCCACTCTTCTTATGACCCAGAGCAAGGTTTGAGGACAAAGCTCTGTCATTAACACCCTTACCAGCATTGACATTGATCTATTGATTTGTACTTTTGAGAGCAGAATCCTTCATCCAGTGATAAATCCTTTCAAGTTTCCCATCACCCAGAAGACTGTGTGGATACTAAACACTATTGGACATCTTCACACCCACTTGTTAAAGTTCACATCCATCTTTTTCCTTGGAAGAGCTGTGTGAAACTCCAGCAAAATTAGAAGTACACTAACTTTCCCAGTAGATGATAGACAGACAGACAGACAGATAGAGGATAGATACACAGATTAGTGACATAATCTTTCTATTCTCTCTACTCTTTTAAGGCCCTTATACACATGTGTTCTCATTCAGAACATAGAGTAACTCCAAAAAGGCAAGCAAAATTTTCTTAGTTACTACCCTTCAATCGCTGTGATGAAACACCATGAGCAAGGCAACTTACAAAAGAAAACACTTAATTAGGGTCTTGCTTATAGTTTCAGAAAGTGAGTCCATGATTACCATGGCAGGGAGCACAGTGGCAAGAATTCAGGCAGTAGAGTAGTGGCTGAGAGCTCACAAGTTACAGGCAGAGAAAGAACAAGACGGGGACTGGTGTGGGCTTTTGCAAGCTCAAATCCCACCCCCAGTGAAACACAACCAATTCTCCTAAACAGTCCACCACCCAGGAACCAAGGATTCAAAAATATGAGCCTGTGGAGGCCATTCCAATTCAAACCAGCAAAAAAAAAAACATCCCTCCCATTTTATACTTAAGAATCTTCGCTCTCACTGTGATTAATTTGGGGAAGAATCAAGGACTTGGGACTGATATACAATCCACTTTTGGTCCCAACATCAGCAATTTTTTTTAATGTCTCCAGTTCGTAGTCTTCTTTTTGCTTGTTGCTATTATGTAAAGTCAATTTTCAATTTGGCTTTTACTAAATAACCCCATCTTGTGATCTCAGTGTTTAAAAGGCCCCTGATGTTCCAACTCCTTCAGCACCTTCCACTTTCCAGAAATCCCCCCTTCAAATTAATACAAGTGTGACAGTTCTCTGAATGCACCTGGACTTTGGAAAGGCTCATGTCTCCAAAGTGACCAGCTTGCCATGGAGGCAAGCTGGTAGTATCTCTGTGTAGCAGCAAACAGCATGGCAGGTGCTCCTACCTCCGTGAGGTTCTAGATGCTTCCGTGGCAGATATTCAGAGTCTCTCTCTCTTTTGTCCTTCAGGGGTATAAACAGCTGCCTTTATCTTTTTCCTCCAGGCATCCCCCGATAGCACATTTTACCAGTGTACCAGCAGTCACAATTGCACATTTCAACACAGCTCTCTGTCCCCCCTTCCTGCACTCCCGTTTTCAACATCTTAACATGTGACACCCCTAATTAAGCAGAATCCTCCAGATGTGGTTTGACTGGCACAAAATTATTTCGCCTTTTGTTCTGGACCATGTTGTTTCCTATCTTGTTTTCTGCTTTTTCTGTACTACTTATTTTCTCCTGGAGATACTTCTGAAACCCCAAAGCCTCCTAACAGAGACCTTTTCATTTCCCACATGAAGTTAACAGACCATTTACCTTTGATTTTATCTCCATGATATTGATTTCACTAAGTATGATTTCTTATTTATCCCATTTATATGTCATCTGCAATTTGCCACATAATCCACTCTATTGAATTCTTTTTACTTCAGTATATTTGTTTTTTAATATTTATTTGTCAGATGAACATGCTCTCTTTTTTGTTGTTGTTTTCTTTTCTTTTTTTTTTTTTTTTTGAGACAGGAATCTCTGTGTAGCCATGAACTCCCATTGTAGACAAGGCTAGCCTTGAATTCACAGTGATCGACCTGTCTCTGCTTTCCTGAGCGCTGTGATTATAGGCATGCACCACAACAGATGGCCAAATATGGTCTTATATCCACAAAATTCTGTCTGTCTCTTGCTGGGCAAGGGATAAACATAGACCCTTACCCAAGCCAGGTGATTATTGTACCATTAAGTTCTATTTCTATCCCTCTATCCCTGTCTTTTTTTGTGTGTGGCACGGTTTTACTACCTCATATAGGTAAGCATTGACCAACTTACTTA
Source organism: Pachyuromys duprasi (assembly GCA_028658305.1). Taxonomy (NCBI): domain Eukaryota; kingdom Metazoa; phylum Chordata; class Mammalia; order Rodentia; family Muridae; genus Pachyuromys; species Pachyuromys duprasi. The sequence goes on along the minus strand of CM053755.1, from coordinate 16,114,410 downwards.
CTTACTTACTGCCTCTGGGACTCAAGGTTTGTGCCACCAACTCTAACTTTCAACAAAGCACTTACTGAGAACAGTAATGATTTCCTTGTGACTTCCTAGTTACCACTGACTGTTTTCACCTACTTTTATACCTTTGGGGATGGGGCCTAGTGACATTGGGCCATCCTGTTGGCTCAGGCCCCCAAGACATACAGAAACACACTAGGTTCTTTGTTTCTAATGACTGAACAAGTCTAGCACAATTGGAAGCCACCAGTAGAGAAAAACATATTCAAGATTTAGAGATATGAGGATCCTTTGTTCTTTCTTTCATTTTCTTTTTCCTTTTTGAAAAGAAGGTAAAAGTTGAGTGTGGAGTTGCATATAATTAATGCAATGCATCTTGTATTGGAGAAGATTGAAATACAGAACTCCAGTTACTGAAGAGCCAAGGGTATCACTGCAATTAAGAAAATAAAAGTAAAAGAGAGAAAGCACCAAATAAACGGCCTCTGGGAGACAGAGAATGAAGATGGAGCAGAGGAGAGTAACACTGAATGTGAACTGAGCAACTTTATGCCCGTACACCAGTTCAGTCTTTCATTTAACCAATACATGTGGCCCCTCTGCTATATGTCAGGTGATCTTGAGAACAAGAGAAAAAAATTCCGACATCATCAGAATTTACAGGAAAATACTGAGTGTGGCAAGGAAGAATGAGTGTCAATTAAGCATGAAGTTAGGTGCTTACAATATCTGAGGAAGAATGTTGTAACAGCTGTTCTTGGTTGTCAACTTAACTAAATCTGGAAGAAACTATGGTCCAGAAATGGACCGCACACCTGTGTGAGATATTCTTGGTTTGAAGTGAGTGAATCCACTTCTAGCCCAGACCTTTGAGGTAGGAAGATGTACCTCTGATCCTGATCTTGAAGTGGGAAAACAACTTGTCCTTGATATAGAGAGTGAGGTGTAAAGACACAGGATTTCTTTCCCCAGATCTTATGTGTGAGAATATACATCTTTAACCAGGGATATACTTTCTGCCGGAAGTCTATGTAAATACATGGAAGAAAAAAGGTTTTGTTCTTTGCCAGCTTGCCCCTATCTTACTGGCAAAAACATACCTTCATCAGCATTGAAGCCTATTTCTTTGAGGACCCAGAATATACAAAAGACTAGCGGAAGCACCAAAGCTTGGGAGAGTGAGAAAGTACTATGTTCTTAGACTCTCTGTTCACAGTAAGCCATTGTTGGATTAGTTGTACTGCAGCCTGTAAGTCATTCTAATAAATTCCATAGATAGATAGATATTCATTCCATGAGTTCTATGACTCTAGACTAATACAAGGTCAATACAATTTGTACACAGATAACAGACAGAGAAATAGCTGGTAATTTCAGAGGGTTACAGTTGACACGATGCGTTTTGAGGTAGTCTTATGGGCCATTCTAAGAAGCTTGGTTTTTACTACAAAGAAATAGTGGTTGCACAGCAAGCTTCAAGAGAGAAGAAGGATGATATGATTTGCGTTTTAATAAAGTTAATCTCGTTATTGGAAAAGCAAGGGCTAAAATAGATAGAGCAGTGGATATTGCTGCATAACTACCCTAAAATTCAATGGCTGGCTAAAATTCATTAGACACTGGCTACTACTTTTCAAGTCAACTACACAGTTCTGGCTTGGTGGGGCTCACTCTGTTAGCTATAGAGGTTAAGTGGGCATGTGGGACATCTTTAGCAGGTTTCTCATGTTTTCTGATTAGAAAGCGTTAAATTGGTCCAGAATGGCCTTGGTTAGAAATACTAGGTTTTTCTTTAACAGGATTTTATCACACCTTGTCTAACTCACATGTAATTATAGGATTTTCAACAAAGGAAGTAATTGATTATAGATTCAGAATTTATGCTGAAGTCATTTCAAGAGCATTGCATACCTGGTTCAGTCTTGTTGCTGGAGATGGTAAATTTTACCTCTGTGAGGTATGAACAATTGTGTCACTTCCAAATTCATTTGTTTAAACATGTCTCCTAATATAACAGAATTAAGAGGTGGAGTCTTTGAGAAGTGAAGAGAAATTAGTTCCTAAAAGAGGGTTAGAAGTGATCCAGTTGTTCTTTCTGCTTCTTTGCCACATAGGGACACAGATCAAAGGCACCATACAGAAGGAGTGGAGCCCTTCTGTGACATCACGTCTGTCTTTCCTTCTTTATCTGGTATAATCCAGTCCCGAGAACCTAAGAAATATACTTATATTATTTGTTAATCACTAAGCTTAATTAATATATCTTGTCATAGCAGCTGAATAGAACAGGGCACTTGTCTGGAGCAAGTGTAAAGACACTGGAACATTCACAAATTCAACTGCAGATGTTCACTCTTTTCATCCTCATTCTAAGACCAGGTTTGTTGGAGAAGGTCTAAAAGACGATGTTATACAAAATTTGTTTGCACAATTAAAAAGGTGAGCTGCTGTCTAAAAAGACAGAGAACGGCAATAAAAAGAGAATCAATTTGCAAGAGCCATAGCTCAGATTTGTGGAGACTGGAGGCTGATCCAACATCCCAGAGTAGTTTTTCAGTAGGATGTAGAGTATATGGGTGTGGAATTGATGGAGAGAAGGCATGTGCTCTGTTGATTTAATTTATAAATGCATTGCGTATAGAGGATGTTCAATGCTGGGGTATTTCTGGAGAGCCAAAATAGAAAAAAAAATGGTAAAACTAAGACTATTTCAAGTGTGGGGTCCTGAACTATCCAAAAGGCAATGAGAAGAAAGAAAGGAAATGAATTAGTGATGCATCTAGAGAAGATTCTAGGTAGGAAGCTAGAAGCATCTGGGTAGGAAATTAGAAGAATGTGCTTTATGAGGCTGAACCACAAGGTTTAGAGGGAGACGGGAGATGACACATATAGAAGAGATACAATCACCATCCACAGAAGAATCTTAAATTCTTAGATATCTCTGTAAGGATGGATGGATTCGATTGAAGGGAAAACTGTGTCTATCCATGATGTTCTAAGTGCAATATGTTTTTAATTCCTGGTCTCATTAACCCAAAACTGAGGAAAATCCATCTTCCAGCCACAATCCTTTCCAATAGAAACATCCTGAGCAAAATGTTCTGGAACGGAAGGTTTCACAGGCATCTTGGACTCTTATTGTGCCAACTCCAGGAATCCTATGGCATCTGGTTCTAAAAGAATCTGTGCTCATCAGCAAATAGTCAACTGCCAAGGGGCTGTGCCTGGGCCTTAATTTGCTGAAACTTGAGTTTCTGCAGATCTCATAGTATCACCATTGAATGACACTTCTCATGGCTTCTAGGATGGGGTCATACACAGAGGCAAGGCCATTTCAGGGGACCAGTGCTTTCTTCTCTATAGAGGAACACCAGTAGCTGAGCTGCTGAGCTGGAGAACTGAATAAGATGAGGGTTGGAGAAACAAATTTTCTGTAAAGGACCAGCTATTTAATTTTATTCATCCTGTATCAAGTTTCTACATCTCACAGTTTGGGCACAACAGGAGGTGACACTGTTAACTGTTGCTCTTTTCACTTCCTTTTTTTCCCCCTCACTGAACATAAACATATCATTACACAGTTACACTCCACTATATTTAGAGTTGATTTTTAACTATCTATTAAATCAAACAGAGAAGCTTGGTTGCTCTACCTGGAGCCAGTGGGGCTGCTGGGAGATGGACTCATTCACTGTAGAGAGGAGGAAGAGACTGAGAGATGTTTTGCCAACCACCACAGATAGCCTGTTGCTCCTAGGCAGAGCACTTCAACTGGGGAGGGCCAATGTCCTAACTAAGAACCATCCTGATCAACTCTCAGTGACCCCTAAGATGGGTCTCAGCCTCAGGCTGCTATATATAGAGAGAGGATTTAAGATTTTTTTTTAATCTAGAGTGTCTATCATAAGACTCCATTCATTAAAATCTTGACTGACAGTTATGTAAAATGCCAGAGGCCAGAGCACTCTGCAAAAATGGCAAGTTTGCTGATTAAATAACGTTGCTGCCTATCAGGTCTTCAGCTGGGGTACTTACAAACAAGTCAGCATGGATGGAAAGGTGGAGATGTGTAATGTAGGATCATCATCACGGCCTTGTCCCATTTCAACCACGGGGTCTTTTATGGCTGACAATACATGCTAACATGAACAGAATCACAGAGCACACATCAAAACACTCATGATTATCTCTTGCAGTAGGATAGCTTTCCACATCAACTAGGTGCTGCTTTTGACTCTGTAGGACATTTCTTCCACCTCATGATGTGAGAAAGTGAGACGGGGAGAGTGAGCAGTTTCAGTATTAAAGATATAGAAGAGATAGAGTGCTTGGCCAGTGAACCAGCTTTGGAAAGTCAGGGCCACAGACCAGAGATACCCTGAAGGCTTTTACCCAAGCTGGGGCTCAGGGATTGAAACTGCACCAACTACATACAGCTGATGAGGAACTTTAGGTAGATGGAATAATCCGGAGGGTGAGGGTGCAGGGAACACATCACTAAGTTGCCATACACCATCTAGTTTTCAAATTCTTCATTATGCCCTTTGATGAAATTTAAATATGAGATTCATGGAACTATGGCTGGGAGGCCACAGAGAACTCCCATTAGCAATGTCATGAGGACATCATTATTTACTGAATTCTGTCCTTTCTCACCTTCCTTCTTTCTTAGGTCCCCCCCCCACCTCTCCCTCCCTCCTTCCCTTCCATCCTCACATTATCTCTCTATGTAACTGACTGACCTCAAACTCACAGTCCTCCTACCTCAGATTTGAGTGCTGAGTATTTTGTCCTATTTGAATTGTAACATTCTTTCTTCCCATTCTGCCTCTTCTAGCCTTAGATTGTAAGAAACTTCAAGTTGTGGCACAGAACTAAAAAAGACTCAGAGCTGAACGACACTCTTATTTAGAAAGATCTGTTTAAGTTTGTACACCAGACTTTTTATGAAATGTTCTGGTCTAGAATGGAATCATGTCAAGTTGGTGAAATAGCCGCAGAACTCCAGATCCTCTGAGCTTTCTTCCTGCAAAAAGCACAGCATCTGCATGAGGGAAGAGAGATAGGATGGCAGCAGGGATTGTGGGACATAGCCCCTGGTTCTGAGTGCTGGGATTGTGGGACATAGCCCCTGGTTCTGAGTGCTGGGATTGTGGGACATAGCCCCTGGTTCTGAGTGCTGGGATTGTGGGACATAGCCCCTGGTTCTGAGTGCTGGGATTGTGGGACATAGCCCCTGGTTCTGAGTGCTCGTAAGCACATCTATTTTAACTTGATGGGCCATGAGCTAAAATTTGCATCCTTTCTTCGGTCTGCAGATTTACAGACTTTTAAAATTGCTTTATGTGTTTTTATACCTTTTGGTAATTTTAGGGAGGGTGTACACACAGTGATTTCAATGTCATTTTTAATATGTTTAGTTGAAATGGAATTACACCATTTCCACCTTCCTTTCCTACATTCAGCTCCTTCCAGCTACCCTTTCTTGAGTTTCGTTCATGTCCCCTGACATTTTTAAGTTGACAGCCTCTCTGTCTTTGATGTTGTTACATGTATACATGCGTTTAGGATCATATGTGTATGTATAAATACATATACACACATACATTAAACTTGCTGAGCCCATTTTTGGTGTTTGAATGCATATGTTATCAAGGCTGACCACCCTGCAACGGACAACTGTAGTCAGTCCAGCCAAAGGGTGCATGGTCTGATGTTGGGGAGCCTTCCCGGAGAACAACAATCAATGGCGGACTCAGAAATGGTGTGGAGGAACCTGATTGGTTGCCCAACGTTATATAACATGATCTCTCTTCTGGGAATAAAACAGTGTGCATCTGCTCACCCTCAGATTACATTTCGCCCAACTCCCCCGTGTCAGTGTAGTGAATGACTTCCGCACCTCTCCCTTGGGGGAAGGACCATGAGGCAACCAATAAGGGGCTCATCTCTGAGGTGAGGCTAAGTCTCCTTCTCCTAGCAGTGATTGTCTAGGGGTGGAATCTCATAAAACTTTCCCCCCTTTCAATGAATTTGTCCACTGATATTGCTACTGTTCTTGTTTATTTATACTTTTTGTAGCCATTTCTAGGAGAGACTGAAGTCTGGTATTGTGGCTCTTAGAATCTTTCCAGCCCTTCTGACTGGAGTGAGATGAAATCTCAATGTTGTTTTATTTTGCACTTCCCTAATTAATAAGAATGAGGAACACTTTTTTAGCTATTTCTTATCCAGCTTTACTTTTTCTATTAAGAACACTGTTTAGATCCTTATTTCATTCTTTAATTGTGTCATTGTTTCCTTGATCCTTTGTTTTTGTAGTTTCTTGTATATTCTGGATAGCAATCTTCTGTTGGATGTGTAGCTGGCAAATATTCTCACCTCCTCTAGGAAGTTCCTCTTCATCAGACTGATTGCTTCCTTGGCTATTCAGAAGTGTCTTAGCTTTATGAGTTTCCAGTTGTCAGTTGTTGACCTTAATTCCTTGACAAATGGAGTTCTGTTAAGAAAGTCCTTCCCTACAGCCATATTTTACAGACTCATACCCCTATTTTTTTATAGTAGTTTCAGTGTTTCAGGTTTCAAATAGAGGTCTTTGATTCACTTATATCTGAATTTCATTCAGGGTGATAGGTATGTGTCTAATCTCATTCCTACATGTGAGCAACTAGGTTTGTTGTTTCCAAGATCATTTGTTGAAGATGTTATCTTTTCTCCAATATATGCTTTTTGTTGTTTTGTTTCTTTGTTTGTTTGTTTTTGCTTGCTTGTCAAATATCAGACAACTGTAGTTTACAAGTACTCGTGTGTGGGTCTTCTACATTATTCCATTGATTTACACATGCATTTATGCCAGTATCATCTCATTTAGAGCCCTATATCTTGAGTTCTGGAATAGCAGTTCCTCCAGAATTTTTTCCCCTGGATTGTTTTAGCTATATATAATCTTTCTGGTAAAACACAAAAACAAAACAAAACAACAAAAAAACCAAAACAGTAACTGTTCCATAGATCATCAACAAACACACTGAGAAAGAGATCGTGGGCATATTTGTATTTACTATAACAAAAAAAGATGACAATTTTTTTTTACTTTTTAAAAAATTCTTTATTAATTATACTTTATTCATCTTATATACCCCTGTAGTTCCCTCCCTCCTCCCATCTCAATCCCTCCCTTCCTCCCCCCTTGCACCTGTGTCCCTTCCCAAGACCACCAATAGGGGAGGTCTTCCTTTCCTTCCCTCTGATCCCAGTCCATCAGGTCTCATCAGGAGTGGCTGCATTGTCTTCCTCTGTGGCTTGGCAAGGCTGCTTCCCCCTCAGGGGGAGGTGATCAAAAAGCAGGCCAATCAGTTCATGTCAGAGACAGTCCCTGTTTCCATTACTATGGAACCCACTTGGACACTGAACTGCCATGAGCCACCCCTGTGCAGGGGTCCTAGGCTACCTCCATGCATGGTACCTGGTTGGACCATCAGTTTCAGGAAAGATCCTTGTGTTCAGACCACTTGGTTCTATTGCTCTCCTTGTGGAGTTCCTGTACTCTCTAGATCCCACTATTTCCCACTCCCCTCATAAGATTCCCTGCACTCTGCCTGAGTGTTGGCCATAAGTCTCAGCATCTGCTTTGATAGTCTGCAGGGCAGAGCCCTTCTGAGGCCTTCCATGGCAGGCTCCTGACCTGTCAATCCTCCCTGTCCTCTCTTTCTTCTGATGTCCATCCCCTTTGCCCTTCTGCATAGGAATTGGGTATTATAGCCAGAGTCCTCCCTCTTGTTTAGTTTCTTTAGGTGTACAGATTTTAGTAGGTTCATCCTATAGTATATGTCTATATGAGTGAGTATATACTGTGTGAGTATATACTGGAATAGCTCACTCAGTATGATCCTTTCAGTTCCCACCATTTACCTGTAAATTTCATGTTATTTTTGTTTTTTATTGTTGAGTAATATTCCATTGTGTAGATGTACCACAATTTCTGTATCCATTCCTCAGTTGAGGGACATCTGGGTTGTTTCCAGGTTCTGGCTATTACAAATAAAGCTGCTACAAACATGGTTGAGCAAATGTCCATATAGTGTACCTGAGCCTCTTTTGGATATATGCCTAGGAGTGGAATAGATGGATCTTGAGGAAGCGCTATTCCTAGTTGTCTGAGAAAGCATCAGTCTGACTTCCAGAGTGGTTACACAAGTTACATTCCCACCAGCAGTGGAGGAGGGTTCCCCTTTCTCCACAACCTCTCCAGCCTCTCAGGTGTTGTCACCTGAGATATTCATCTTAGCCATTCTGATGGGTGTAAGGTGAAATCTCAGGGTCATTTTGATTTGCATTTCCCTGATGACTAAGGATGTTGAGCATTTCTTTAAGTGTTTCTCTGCCATTCAATATTCCTCTATTGAAAATTCTCTGTTTGGCTCTGTACCCTATATTTTAATTGGATTATTTGATTTGTTGCTGTTTAACTTCTTGAGTTCTTTATATATACACTGGATATTAATCCTCTGTCAGATATAGGGTTGGTGAAGAGCCTTTCCCAATCTGTAGGCAGTCGTTTTGTTCTGATGATAGTATTCTTTGCTTTACAGAAGCTTTTCAGTTTCATGAGGTCCCATTTATTGATTGTTGCTCTTAGAGCCTGTGCCGTTGGTGTTCTGTTCAGGAAGTTGTCTCCTGTGCCAATTAGTTTAAGACTTTTCCCCACTTTTTCTTCTAAGTGGTTTAGTGTGTCTGGTTTTATATTGAAGTCTTTGATCCACTTGGATCAAAGACAAAACAAAACAAAAACAAAACCAGTAACGTTTTCCATATATCAACAACAAACACACTGAGAAAGAGATCATGGGCATATTTGCATTTACCATTACAAAAAAAAAGATGACAAAATTTTAAAAAATAATCCTAAGAAGGAAAAATTCCTCTACAATGAAACTTTGAACTATCTGGGAAAAAAGAGATTGAGAACAACACAAGAAAATTGAAAGACATCCCATGTTCATGAATTGGTAGAATTAATATTGTGAAAACATCTACTGTACCAAAATTAATTCACAGATTCAGTGCTAACCTAATCAAAATACCCACAGCACTTTTTACAGAAACAATGCATTTTAAAAAGACTTGCTTTGTTATGTTTAAATTATGTATATATTCGTGTGTGTGTGTGTGTGTGTATACATGAATGCAGGTGCCTGTGGAGGCCCTTCTGGCTCTTCCAGTTCTCTTGGGAAAGGAAGTGTGAGCCTCCTGATATGTGTGCAGGGATCTAAATTCAGATTCTCTGGAGAGCAGGACATGCTATTAACCACTGAGCCATTTCTCCTGTCCCCAGAGTAATTTTAGAAACACATCACATCATATTGCTCCAAAAACATCTATTTTATGCCTGGGATTTAAACATTGAGGATTCAAACATGAGTTGTGGTTCCTAACTTCATGTTTCTCCCAGTTTATTAGGAAAGCGCAAAGATTTGGGTATTCCAAAGTTAAGATAAGTGTGAGCCTTGGTCAATCACACTTAAAAATATATCATGGTCAATATCAAAGATACACACATTCTAACTTAATAGATGACAGCTAATCAATAAAATGCATTTGGTATGGAGCATGACCACACTGGAGAGTCTGTTTGAGCATGCGTTTCAGCCCCAAGATGCTTACATCTTGTTGGTAAAACCCTTATTATAAAACAATCAACCTAAATTAAATAAAATGACAGAAGAGATGAAAATAATAAGCAGATTTACCTTTGCTCTGTGGTCTCTCAGAAAACAAGGCTCATGCACTTGAAGAAAAAGCCATTTTTTTTTCTTTTAAACAAGGAGGTTTAATGCAAGAGGGAGAGGGCCATGGAGAAAACAACATCTTGTAAAAGAGGAGGGTGAAAAGGATGGGAAGAGAAGGCAAAGTGTCAGAGTCAAGATCTGTCAAGTGGACAGCTGAGATGGGCGTGCTGCTTACCACAGCCTTCAGAGCCTTTGCTAAGGGCAGAGGAAGACAAGCTGGCTGTTACGGGTTTCCGTTCCTTTTCTTTCTTTCTTTCTTTCTTTCTTTCTTTCTTTCTTTCTTTCTTTCTTTCTTTCTTTCTTTCTTTCTTTCTTTCTTTCTTTCTCTATTTCTATGAAATATCACCCCCACACACATACCCCTGGTCACATAGATCTACTAAACTCAAAGAGTTCAGAATATTGTAAGTAGCGAAGAAATTTATTTATGTATGTATATACTTTCAGACTTAGTCTTTATACCACTGTGAAAACTGAATCTGGAAAATATGTAAGGAGTGAGTCACAGGTATCTCTGGACTTTGCTGCTCTTATTCAATGATACTCTCTGTATGGGTAGAATTTCCAGAGATCCTGGTATCTGCCTAGAAAGAAGAAAATCCATTGAAGCAGTTGAAGGATGGTATAGCATCCCGGAAGATGAGAAATAAGGAAATGACATCAGTATTGAGTCCAAACTGAGCATGTGCCAAAGAACACAGACCAAAGTAAGAAGGGTGGACTTCATTCCTGCTCTGAGTGACCTCAGATTCTAATGTGTAGTATTTAACAAATTGGTATTACAATTTGATAATTATAATTTTACATCTATGAAATAACACATACATACATACATATATACATACAGTGGAAGATATTTGTGGTTTGCAGCACTAAGTCATAGTAATAAATATTATTTTCCATTTGTCTCCTTAAGATTTTCTCTGATGGTTATTCTTGAGTGTCAGCTTGAGAAGACTTAGATTCAGCATGAAACACACCTCTTAATTTTTCTAATCAGAGTGTCTCCAGAAAGGTCCAACTCATTGAGAAAGTCCCACCCCAAGTGTGGGAAAGACTGTCCCATGGATTTGGGTTCTGGACTGAATAAAAAGGAGAAAATGAGCTGAGCACCAGCATCCATCTCTCTCTGTAACCTGTGGCACGATGGGACAACTGCCTCATGCTCCTGCTTCTGTGTCTCTCATTCCATGCTGGCCTGTAACCTCAAACTGTGAGCCAAAATCAACCCTTCCTCCATTAAGCTGGTTTTATCAGGTATTTACTCCCAGCAACAATAACAACTAAAACACTTCCTTTGTATACACTGATGACATGACTGTTCATTGTACGGTTGAGAAGAAGGGTTTTATGGCAGATATAAGATGGAGGCATCTGGTATAGTCCAGATGAGAAGTAGACTGAACATGACCACCAAACTGGACATGGCCAAGGCTATTTATGAGATAGGGGAGAACTGCAAGTAGAGAAAGCATTGTTAGAGAAGCAGGAGCAGAGCATGAAGAGAACAGCAAGAACAACAGTGTTATAAAGAGAATAAGTAGCTGTGGAAGAGGGAAGCATATGACCTGGAGGGAGTTTAAGATGGGGAGGAGCTGAAAAGAGCTAAGATGCAGGCACGAAATGTGTAACAGATACTTGTGATGCTGAAGGACCCTGGAAGCCAGGAACATCTTTGATATGCTGATAGTTGCCACAAGTAAAGATATGTCCTTTATGCCAGAGGTAAGGGAAATGACTCCTTTGTTAGATAGGAACCAGTTTCATAAGTTCCCAAGGAATGTAGGGTTTTGTTTAGCCACCAGAAATGTTCCTGTACTCCAGGTTGAGCTTATTTCTGGATATTTGAATTGCATTTTGGGGGCTTGGAGAATTAGAGTTTCCTTTGGACCTGATGCCTTTAATCTGTCTCTGAGATTTTCAATTACTCAGTAATGAGGGGGGGGGGAGCACAGAAATTAGTAAAGCACTGGTTGCATTTCTGTTGCTGTGATAAAATATTGCAACCAAAGCAACTTATGAAAAGAAGTGTTTATTTTAGCCTACTTTCCAGGGGGATAGAATTTATTTTGATTAAGAAGACATGGCAGCAGGAGCTTGAATCTGGGCCATCACATTTCATGTGCATTCAGGAAGCAGAGGAACAGAATAGGAAGTGGGGGCTACCATACCTCAAAGCCCACCCTAAGTGATGATTTTTATTTAACAAAAAGTCAACTCCTAAGGGTTCTATGACCTTCCCACCCAACGCCACCAGCTGGGAACCTAGTGTTCAGACACTCAAGGGCAAACTCATTCCTACCATCACAGATGATACTGTATGAGGCAGACACTATCCCCAAACCTTCCAATAACCTTCAAAGCTAGTTGCAGGTACACTACCATTGAATTCGCTACAGCTTTTAATTTTGTTTAGTTAAAGACCCATAGGGTAGGGGTTTCACAGTTCTCCCATGTTTTGCAAAATGGTGGCAGTAATATTAACATTTGAAAACAGGCTGTAAACTGCATCAAAAGGTCATAAGAAATCTCATCTGGACTTTCAGTTTGTATAACACTATCAACACTCTTTCTGATAACTGAATATGTGACTCTGTGTAGAACTGTCACCTTTGCCTGTGACTGTAAGAATTAGGCCTGCTCACTTCTTAAGGGACAGAGAGGTCACAATAAAGGCTCCTCCAGGAGTAGCTAATGTAGAAATGGCAGCACTTGGTCATCACTCTTGTTGTCTTTGTTACTCAGAGCTAATGACACTGGGCAGTGCTCACCAGTCCCAAAGCTTGCTGCTCCTCTGAGACTGAGCCTACTTTTTTGTTTTTCTTCTATCTTTTGCATGTAAAGATATTTCCTGATTAATCAATTTCTCATAAATGTCACCAGAGGCACAAAACATGTCTTGTATTCTCTGTGGGCAGTCTTGATGTTAGCTCTGGATCTTGCCTCCAAGGGGCTGTAAGTCCAGAGGCTGTCCAGCCCCTATGAGTGCTTCTCAAATGAGAGGCAATGAACTCAATGACCCTGCCGACTCTCAAGAAGCTTAGTGTCTTCCCTTGTCTCCTGCCTTGTGCTCTATAGAAACTACACTGCCCCAGGCTTGCATGACCCACTGAAATTGGAAGGGCATAATGTTTTTGTTCATCTTCCATAACCATGGAGGAGAAACGGTCCTCACAGCATCGCTGCCATTTCCACTTCCCAGTTAGTGTTGTCTCTCTTCCAGGGTGGGCACATTTGAGCCCCATGTTGGATCTGGCTTCCACGAGAGGGTGGGCTGCAGCCAGCATGCTGCTGAAGCTGCAACAGCAATTCCATGATACATGGCGTGTCATATAGCAGTGGGCGCATGTCTGGCTTCTGCTGGTGTACCAGGAAGTCCAAGAGGAGTTTCCTTTCTCTCTTTTCAGATCTCCTCCTAATACAAAAGCATAAATATTGTGAACATGGTTTTCACGCCATCACTATGGCCCTCCCACCAGCCATAGCTCACATGATAATGGAACTCTTATGATATAAGGGGTGTGGCAGGGAAGTCAATGGGCTGTTTAGTCACTCAGGCAGTGCTCAGAATTTCTGGGTTGGAGCTATAATGGGATAGAGCTTGTCATAAGATGAGCTGCCCAGATTTTCAGTTTTCAGCATAACTGCTGATTTGATGACTGTTTTACTTATTTTTGAAGACAATTTGGACTCTGTGCTCTCCAAGGGTCACCGCTGAGTGTCCATTTCATATGGTGGAGTGCCATTCTTGGCTCTACTGTGCAGAAGAGTCTGGAGATATGGGCATTGGAGAAGTTAAAAAGTAGAATATATGATTCTCTTTCTATCTTAGACAGAGGCATTGTAATTCTTGTTGAATATAAGACTTGGTGATGGTGGGACTTTGTTTCTCAAAGGACACCACTTTCCAGACTGGAGCATGCAGAAGAATAAGGTTCCCAGTTCACCTTCGCAAGCAGGAGCACAGAGATGCATGCCAAATCTGTCAAAAGTGACCACCCAGCTGTCAGGGCAGATCGGTATATGCTGCTAAGAATCACGACAAATCACCAAACTCCTTTACAAGTCTTTCAAGGTCAAACATCTGAAATATTAAAAATTATTTTTATTAATTAAATTTGTTGACAGTTTTATGCAGCTTTCTGATTAGTCTCACCCCCCAGCTCTCTCCTATGTCCCTCTTACCTCCTCAGCACCTTCCACCCTACCCAGTTTCCCTCTTGCCTACAAATTCCTTTCTCACATTCATGTCTTTGTGTGTGTGTGTGTGTGTGTGTGTGTGTGTGTGTGTGTGTGTGTGATCTAGCAGGGCTGCTTGTGGCTATAGGCTTGAAATTATTCACTGGAGCATCCTCTATAGTCTCAGGCAGTTGGACTCAAATTGGTAGAGCTGTTTGGGGAAGGCTAGGAGACAAGGCCTTGCTGAAGGAATTATGTTTGTGGAGAAGACTTGAAGAGGTTAAAGCTTACCCTTCTTCCAGTTCACATTTTCTGTTTCTTGCATTCAAAGGTGTGAGCTCTCAGCTTCTGGCTCTTGCTGCTATGTTTGCCTCTTGGTGTCACCCACCCATGCAAGGATGAGCGTTTCCCTCTGGACACATAAGTCTAAATGAACTCTTTCTCCTATAAATTGCCTTGCTCACGACATTTTATGACAGCAACAGGAAAGTAACTAAGACACCACCATTCCAATTCAGAGGTCTTATAATCCACACAAAGAACAGCTTCCCACAGTTGTTAATGGTTGGTGATTGGGTGACCAAATGGTATTGATATTTCACTCTGGCTGTGTTGCCATCACATCTTAGTTTAGAGTGTGCTATGAAGTTCCATGATTCAGCCACACCCATGTGGAAGTTCCTGCAGGTGACTGGTTGTTAGAACTTCCCTTCTCTAGAGCACTGGTATGCTGCAGATCAAGAGCCAGTCTTGGGTTATCTTTAGTTACCATAATATACATTTATGGGCAGCCCTTGAACCTTACCTACCAGCCTTTTGACTGCCATTTAAATCTTTGGAATATATTAACTTAGCAGACTATCAGCCTCTACCAAGACCGCAGCTAGGAACATCATCAGAAAACACTTGAGGTCTATATCAGAGACACCCCTGCTTTGATGTAACATACTTACCTGGCATTTTACACTAATGTATTTGGCAAATGCCTTGATTTGTGACTTTTTGTTCTGTGAATATAAAAATTGCCTGCAACTGCTTCTGCGGTGGAATATTTCATTTGGGGTGTCCTGTGCTATAGCCACTCATATATCTCTCAGAATGTGTTCTCTCTTACTCATTTTGGAGAAAGAGTTGTGTTTGTGTTAACACAGGAAGGAGGGCTTGGCCACTTCTCAATTCTATATAGAAAAAGTGAACTTTTTATGTTGTGATTGTTCTAAGAATCTGCTAGATCAGAGAATGGTAGATGAAATTTACAAACTGACATTTGACCTTTTTCTCTTTATGGAGTTTGATCATAAAAGTAGCTTATGGTACAGAGTTAATGAACATTCCTTTTTGGAATAACTTTATTTTGTTGAGGGGGAAAAATCAGTTAAATTTAAAATTCTGTGGAGAAAAATTCACTTATTATGGAAAGAAGAAATCTGCTGAACCACCCAAAAATAACTCAGGCAGTTAGAGTCCTCCAGCTTGCCTGTGCTACTGATACGCTTAGTTTACTACCTCACTTCCATCTGCTAGAGATACCTGCTCTCAGATGGGGTGGTATTTGCTAGCTGAATTAATGAAGAATATAGCATCTTTAGAAAAGTACACTGTTTTTTTTGACACATTAGTCAACTTAGGTTTTCACCACAAACTTTGGAATTAGATACACCCAATAATACAGAGCTGGTAGGCAAGACGAACTGCCTGATAGGACATGCTGAGGGAGAATAGGAATTGTTCGAGCACTGACTCCTTTGTGAGCTAAATGAGATTCACGGGAGTAGGAGTTCTAGACTTAGTGAAAACTAGGTATCTTCACAGTGTATCAGCTCAGTGTGTCACATTATGTATCTTTTATTGGAAACCCCGTATCTAGAGAAAATGCTAACATGTTTGAGTGATTTTTACAGTTAAGCCTTTAGATGTTGTCTAAATCCTTGAAGTAGAAGTGGGTGAAGGTGAAGAGGGCGCCATGTTGGGTCTCCTGGATCTCTCAATGGTGCAATGGTCAAATGTGGTACTCGTGTGAGTGGAGTTTTTGGTGTGGGCATGTGCCTCTTTTAGTTGGGGAATGACAGTACCAATCTCCTTGGCCCAGTGTAAAAAGACTATAGTGCAACCCACACTCAAAAATGTATACAATGTAAGCAGTTAGCAGTGACCATCCTTCTTCAGTTATCTATCCTTCTGCATTTGTGCAGGGATGGGTGGGAAAGGCAGTGTCTTTGGGAAAGACACTGTTCAAGTCCTATCTCATTTCTTCTGGATTTTGCCAGTAATTCTAGCTCCCCCAAAACAGAAGGCTTACCATGACTGCCTTGGTTCAAGTTTAAATATCTTTAGTTCATTGCTGCTACTAAAGGGATTCTTTTTTTTTTCTCACCATTTTAGAATCATAAAGAGGACATGACTTAGGAGGGATCACCTTGGTTTGTGACTTTTTTCCTAGAACAAGAACAGGAGGAAAGCAGCTTCTTTTGATTGACACACAGAATACAAGAGACAGATGATCACAGAGCTGCATGTAAGATCTGATATGACATTGCTGCCACCCAGACTGAACTGCAATGCTTTCAAGTTAAGAAAACCATGCCCCTCCTCTCCTTGTCTGTATGGCACAGGAATCAGCAATGGCAGGGGGGGAGGAATTGGATGCAAAAGTCTTTTTTATATCCACTTCCAACTCATGGAAACCCTCATCCTGCTGTTCCAATGTAACTTGACAGGTAGACTCTAGGGAAGGTATATGGATAAACCCAAGAAAGTTAGATCTGAGTGACTTTCCAGAGAAAGAATGGAGTGGACTGCAAAGGCATTAATGAGAAGAGCTCAGAGCTTCTCCTGGGATATAGGATAGTACAAAATGTAGCTATCTCATATCACAAGCATCCAACATCCTGAGAAGCCATCTTTATGGACTTGGACTTGGGAGGGCTACTGAGGAAACCCACCATGTAAGTAACCTTTTAAACACGGGTGACAACTTTACCTTTATAGGACAAACTGAAGAAGCAAGACTAGCATGGTCTTGGAAAATGGAAACCTTCCCCTGACCAATTTATTTAACTTTCTTTCCTTATTCATTTCCATTTTGCTTCTGTAGGGATTTTAAGATTTTGTGCCATGTCCCTGATATAATTTTTATTGCCTGAGAAACGGCAAGGGAACCTAAAATATAGTCACTGTCTTTGCAGAGCTTTCTTCCTCACAGAGGCAACAGCAAGGAGGAGGCTAACGTCCGCACAGAGATTTGAAGGTCTTGCCTACCATTCTACACTAAAAACTCAAGTAACAGGCGCTGCCTTTAAGGGCTGAAATGCTGGAATGGCCCTGTGGTGCCTGCCTATAGGTAGTGGCAGAGGATCCTTGCCCACATAGTAAAACTGGACATCTGAGAAAAGATCCTTTAAAAAAAGCAAACACAAAACTGTGTGAAATAAATTAATACATAATCCATCGCTTGTCACCTTCTGGCATCTGGAGTTAAAGCAGCCATCCTGTGCCTTTAGGGATAATAGTCTCTAGTAAGAGTGAAGCAAGAAAGCAAGAAGAAGGGCAATTGTGATCAAAATGTGTTGTGCAAGTAACATTTTCTAATGAACATCAACCACAGTGGAGAAAGACAGGGAGTCATCAAACAGTGTTGTGAATGTCATTCTTCTACAATGATATGGGAAGTCTTCCCTGTTCTAGACTTGGACTCTCTGTAGGTTGGGCCCAGAGGATCTAACTCTGTTAACCTTCCTAGGGCTTGGAAGATTAGGAAGTGCTTTTGGTTTTACTGTTTCTCCTGGTCTGGGCTGGAATGCCTGTGCTCGAGGGAGCTAGGGATTCTGTAACTTGACTGTTGAGGAAACTGAAGCTCAGAAGACACTTGAGCAAGCAAACAGAAACACAACTCAGTGGCTCAGCTGACAGCTGTCCCACCTGGCCTCCCCTTTCCACAGGAAAACCAGCTGCAAAGTAAGTCAGAGAACGCAGTTTTCGACTGGGTCTCCCAGGACAGCCCCTTGACCATAAACAGCATTGGGGCCACAGTCTCTGCAGCTAGCACAGGGAAGACAGCTGGAGCTGGAATGTGGGAAGGTGAGAGCAGGTGGTGAGGGAGAATGAGGGAGGATGAGAGATGGTGAGGGAGGGTAGGGAGGGTGAGAGAGGATGGGGAGGTGAGGGAGGGTGAGGGGGGTGAAGAGGGTGAGGAAGAGTGAGGGAGGACGCCAAAACCATGAAGAGGCAAACTGGAATGCAAACACAGACAGTCAAAGGCATCCTTGATTGGCCAATGAGAAGCCCAACTTAAGGAAGGCACACTTCTGCTATTTTTAAAAGTAGATTCTTAGCACAAGGATATGAGAAACGAAAGCAGATACCGAGTATGGTTGACACTCACAGTAACAATGCAGCAAACCGGGAAAGGACATGACATGGGTAGAGTGAATCAAAACACTAGATCGGAGGGACTATGTTCACCATGAGAGTGTGTTGTGTGTTGAGAGAGAGGTAGCTGCACATTGGAGTGAAGGGTAGGAGGTGGGGTATCAGAGGGCATATGGAATCAGGACAAAAACAAGTCAGGCTTGTAGACAATTCCCGGATCTGAGAGAAGCTGAAAGTCAGATGTCCACCTACTTCCCAATCTTTGGGATCATCCCTATAAAGGGATAATAACCTCTACTAATGGCTGCATGGCTTGTAGCACCTCCCAGGAGTCAGACAGAGGCCTGGCACCCTATCAATAAAGCACTGTGTGTATGGCTCAGCTGATGGACCATGTCTACCAGGAGAACAGAGCAAGCACATCAGTCGGTAGACTCCAAGGCTGACTTGGACAATCACATATGAAGTGAGCCTCAGGTGGTGTTGTTGCAGAAGGTTGGGGCTCCTAGCTTTCTAAACCACAGCACGTGGAACCTTTCAGACCACTCTGCTCACGTTGTCGTTGTTCAATAACCAACTGAACTTCATGCACAGGTTGAAGAAGACATCCCAGTTCCTATGGTGACTAGTGTGAATCTGCAGCCTGATGGGAGAGACCTCAGGCTTTGCAGGGAAGAGGCCAGGCAGGCTGGTCTGTGAGCCCCATTCTCTACCGATGGGTGTCTGTTCCTGGCCTTCCTTTCTTTTTCTCTCCCAATCTGTCCCCACATCTAAAATGGAAGAATATCCCAAGCCAGCCATGCTGGGAAGATGAAGTAAAGCACAAGACGCTGCCTCTCAGAGCCGGTATAAATACTGGCTCTAATTATAACATTAATATGGCTGGGATCATGAAGCCAGAGACAACCGACATATGGCGAAAGTTGCGGGCCCCAGAACTGCAAATGAGAGATGATTTCTGAAAGAGAAAGCATGTTGCCCCGGAAACCAGGCTGCCCTCCCTCACCCACCATAGAGGTCTGGGCTCTGGAGCACAGAGTGGCCAGGCTGGAGAGGGGAGCGAAGAGAAGTGGGCAGGGTCTGTTCCCACTTTGTGACCCTGTCCTTGGCACCCCTTGACACAGGATCCCACACACTGTATTCCTGAACAGGGGAAGCAGAAGGCGGGTTTCAGCCTCAAGGCATTCAGAGACTTTTAAAGGGTCTCAGTCAGCTGGAGCAGATGTTGAATGGGGAGAAGGCCAAGCTCTAGGCACAGCTGACAGAGTGTTCCTGAGAGGTTACCAGCCTCAAGGGTCATGATGTTGGCAGGAACGTGAGCCGAGACCATGCCTGGAACTTCTCTTATCTTCTATAAGGTACTGTGGATGTAGGGAACCCAACCCCATGGCTGAGCATGAGGCCCCACCGGCCTTTGACTTTCTCTCCAACATCCATAGCACATCACACTGCTTATGCCAGCAGCCTTGGCAGGAGAGGCCTGACAGTTCTGAGCACAAGTTAGAGGTCTCTCCCAGCCCATCAGAAGCTTCCAGCTGCTACAGACTCCTTCCATCCCCTCTGGGATCTCTCCATCCCTGGATCCCCATGCCTTATCTAGGAGGAAGATCTGCCCATGAGAAATAAAAGTTCTCACTCAAGAAGTGTCGCTAGAGATAGGAAAGTTCTTTAGGCAGGATAAAGTTACATGATTTTCTGGAAAGCAGCAGCGTGAGCATGTGTGCATGTACGTATTCAGAGATCACATGCACTTAAAGCAACATATAATTCCTTTCCTCATAATCAGTAGCAATGAAACAGTCATTTTGTCCAAGATGTGTACAAGGCAGCAGAGATGGTCACTACCTGGAGGGAAGCCTGAGTAGTGGAACACCCAGGTGCACCATCAGAGGAAAAGACAGACACATCAAGCTGTATGCACAGTAGAGAGGGTTACTCACTTTCAATAGCATGGTGGAGATTTCCTGCTACAATGCTGGGTGGGGTACAAAGACCCCGTGGTCAACTGTCCGGGCATAAATTTTTATAGCAGGGCTGAAATGGACAGGTGGTGTGTCATCTTCATTTTCTCTGTTCCTTTCTCAGATTTTAGCATTGAGCCTGCAGCATTGGTAATCAGCAGTAAACAAGGAGTGTTAGTTATTAGTAAGTCAGTTAATCAGACACTATGAAGAGTGTCACAGGAGACTCTCCCCCAGGTGAGGGTAGAGAAGATGTGAGGGAAAGAATCAGTGTGGGGCAAAATGTAGGGTCACACTTATCTCTTGGGGTCCCTTCTGGCACTCAGTAGGCTCATTATTCTTCCAGCAGATGTGAACCAAGGACCTACTATGTGCTAAGTAAAGAATCTCTTGAAACCAATTATTAAAAGCATTGGTCCTGTGTCTAAATTGAAGCTCCATTATGGGATCATGGAGTGAGCTGTGGCTTCTGATCACTTTGGTCAGGAAGTAACTTCCCACATTCACTCCTACCTTAGTCTCTCCAAAACCAGAGCAGCCCACTGACTTATGCATTTCCACAGACTTCACTCGATGCCTGTCCACCCACTATTACCTATATTGCTCCATCAAATACACACACACCTTTCCCCACATACAAATAGGTGCATGTGTACGTGCACACACACACACATGCATTTGCAAACATGCAGGCATGCATGCACATGGCGAAAGTGTCCTGAGCTGCCAACCTCTCTGGCGAAGCTCCCTTAGCCATCAGCTGCTGTTTATGTCTTCGCCTCCTCATTTGGCTCCTGGGAGGATGTTTCAGCAGACTCTTCAGAGAGAAAGAGAAAAAAAAATACAATAGCTCATTAAGCTAATGACCCTTAGCCAGGCTGGCTGCTAGCAAAACGCAGGCAGGGACAATTGCTTGGCTTTCCACAGCATCGCAATTGCCTCCATGGAGGGCTCATTTGTTCTCCTCTCCTTTTGTTTCTCAGACTGAGAAGCATGGGGAGGGCGGCTCTACCTGCATCTGTGGAGAAGTGAGTGTTAGGTTCAACTTGTCCTCAGAGAGTCTCTTTTTCCTAGAGAACAACCCCAGCAGAGATGGGGTCAGCAACTAGGGAGATGACAGTCAGGAACCTGTGTGTCCCTTTTCTGAGTTCCAGGGCTCAGGTCTTTGTCCTTGGCTGACTCAAGCTTTCATCACAACTGAGACAGAGACCCTGGTGTTAGCATTTCCGGAGAACAGGAGCTTGGAGAGGGGGAGATCAGCTGACAGCCTGAGTTCTGGAAAGACCGAGTGTCACGGCAGCCTCAGGTTTTGAGTACATGCATTTGTCCACATGCCATCACAGTCTAGGGGTGTGGCTTCCTGGGGACATCCCATGGTAGATGCTCTCTGTGCACTGTCCAGAGACGTGAACTCCCTGTATCCCTCAGTTCTTCCTGGTGACTCAACTGCCTGGCCTGTCTTTAGTATTTCAAATGTTCGTATGCTTTTCCCTACTAGTGATGCCATGGGCTTGAGGGAAGATGCTCCTCTGAACCCTGGGAGTCAACTTTGTTGTTTCCTGGGGTCTTTAGTCCTTATCTTTCAGATTCTTCACAGGGATTAAATGAGAAGACAGGGCTGTGCAACTCCTCAACTAGTCCAAGACATTCTAGAAAAAAGTCAGACCCGCTCTGCTTTTGTTTACTTGAGAAAATGTGGGCGACCTGAAGGAAATGTTTTAAAAAATGGTAGGGTGGAGCAAAAGTTTGAAAACACAAAGTAGAAGAGAGGACGGGCACAGAAACCTGTTAAATCTTGTTAGCCTGAAGACTTGATTATGACTTCCTTCTCTGCCAAACCCAAGCAGGACATGCACTCTTTACACTTAGCCTATTATGTCTAATAATCATGGCTACCTATTCACTGTAATGCTACAGTCGAGGTCATTACATAGTTACTCACTTGCCTTGTTCTGTTTCATTTACTATTTAAAGATAGCTTGCTGTGTGGGTGGCTGGAGTGTGATTATGCCCATACATCATAAGAGGAAACTGAGGCAGGCAAGTGACTTATTCCTGAGTGACAGCTTTCCAGAGTGTGTGCTCAGACTCCAGAAATGATCAGTATCTTCTGAATGAAAAGTATGACAACAGTTACTACCACTTTCTTAGAATAAATAATATATTCATAATTCTGGCACATTAATTTGAAAAAGAAGGAAAGTCATACATATGTGTGTGCAAGGAGAAAATAAGTCTCTCCACCTTGAACAACACCCTAGACAACATCTCATTGGCAGTGCAGTGTTGACCTCCTTTACCAAAAGCCCAGATGTGTCCTATTAGCTCACTGTATCTGTGGTAATGATTGACATAGCAGGAATATTTCATAATTTTCATAATGATAACAATACTAGTTGTGAGGGCTAAAGGAGTAATTCTATGAGAAAAAATATAAACTCTGTAGGTACTTCAACACATGATGAAGTGATCCCACTCTAACGTGGTGCTAACAGGCTTTAGAAGTACAAAGCTGAGGGGCTGAGGGAGGAAAAGATCACAGTCCCCTACCTTCCATGGTTCCCATGATATTGCTGTGCAGTTAGGCATGCTGTATGCCAAGCTAAGCTTGGGTTTGACCTGCCAGAGCCATCGGGTGGAATCTACTATGTGTCATGTCAAAGAGGGTGTTGGGGACATATAAGGTTTCAGATCATCCTCTACACGCTTTAACAGAAGCCAAATCACTAGTACTCACTTTTTGGGGGGTACGGCAGACGCAGGCACCATAAATGGGAGCCACTGAACCCAGTTTGAAACTTAAAGCATGCATGCAGCCTCCTGGTAGACCATATTTTGATAGGTGCTTTCAAAAACGGACATAGGTATTTTGTGTTTTGTAGTATCTGGCATGAGGTTGTCATAGGACTTTTCGTCTGAGAAAAAGAGAATCCACTCATGTTGTCAAAAGACTTGATCATTCGTGTCCTTTGTGCAGAATCTCCTGTCTTCATCTTTGGGAGCAGCTCACCTTAACCACATCATGTGACATGAATGCTGGCTGTATAGCCAGTACTGCATGCACTAGCTGGGTCTTTGGAGGACTTCACGGGTCCTTCATGGATGCATCAGTGCAAGGCTCTGTACCTCAACACAGCTCAGCTTCCTGTACCAGCCGGCCTCACCTGTTTGCCCAGTGAAACCTAACATCTGAAATGGGACTTCCATGCATACAGGGCACATGACAGTCTCCAACCCACTTCTGCTTCTTTTTTAAAGTAATAATAATAATCTTAAAATGCTATAATGAATTCCTAGACACTCAAGACTGAATAAGAAATGCTAACTATCAATTCAGTCTATTTTAATTAGGAAGAGGCCTTATGGGTAAAGTTGAACAGCTTTTGTACTTCTAGAGCGTCCAAAATTCTAACTAGTTATTAATTGCAAATTGAAGGATAAATTTTAAAACATTGACAAACATCTAAGCTAAACTTAAACTCTTTTTTTAGTTTTTACAACTTGGATATTATTTAGCATCTTTTATATCTGAAATAATTTTATTTGGAAATCACTGCAATTTTCTGTCCTAATAGATTTAATTTCCCTTTCTTTTCTTGTCACACTGGATAGGACTGTTTTGAGATAGTGATACATCAGAGGGTGTTTTTTGACTCCAATTTAAAATGCAAATGCTTCTAAAAATTTTACCATGTAGCTTAACATTTGATTCATATTTTGAATAGTTAGCATTTTTCAGAGTAAAGTGACTTCCTTGATTACTATCAATACTTCTTTAAATATTTTTTCTGAAATGTTTTTCCTTTTCCTACCAATTGGATCATATTTATTTTACCACTCTGTCAAAAATGTTATGAAGTGAACTGGTAGTTTTTTTCTGGTGTCAAATGGTAATTGTATTGCTATGGGTAAGACTTTATATATCAAAATTAAAATGCACACATTTCTGGCTCCTATTTGTTGGTACGCTAAGATCTATGTTACTTTTGCTTGAGTGCAGGCTTCTGGAGGTTTACATGGTTGTGAGCCACTCATCGTGGGTGCTGGGAACCAAACCTAAGTCCTCTGCAATAGTTCTTAACCCCTCAGTTATCTGTCCAGCTCTCTCACTAATATTTTATATGGTATCTTCCTGCAGCTTTTATCCAGTGTTGTGTATCCATCTGTCAGATGATCAATAATGTGGACACAAAAGTAAGCCAGGCACTCACCTCTTACATTCTAGTACATACACGGGACTATAAACACAACAGCACAAAATGTTTGACAAAATGAAGGCTACATGCCTTGAGTAGTATATTTAAATATACACACAAATGAAACATTGTGTCTCCTTACATTCTCCCAGATGCTAAAATCCAGCACAATTCCTTGTCCCTGGTCAAATTGTTCTTACTGCGTGTCCTACAGATTGTGGTCCATAAAGCTTCTGTATTTTCAGTACAGTTCCACACATGGCTGCAATGGTAACTTCCCCCCTCATCCTCACAAGGGTAGCTGCCTCTTTGGTATTTTAGCTTAGGTGTGTTACAGTTATATCAAATTTCATGTGCCTGAAGTTGAACTCAAGACCTCTTAAATGAAAGCTTCCTGTTTCCAGCAAATACCTTCACCATTCAGCTGGTCGCTCAAGACAGAAAACTGAGGAAAAAATTGACTTCTAGCCCTTTTCTATTTCTAAGCTATCCAATTTACCAAAAAAACCATATTAAACAGAAGCAATATATGTAATATTTTACAATCCAAGAAGTATATGCACAAAGAAAGAAAATTAAAAGAAAACTTTTAACTACTGTGAAATTTGTAAAGTAAATGGAAAATATATGCAGAAATCCAACTGGCTCTTTATCAAATTACTAAAAATAGATGACTAAAAAAAATTAAGGTGTCTTTAAAGCGCAGTCTGGCATACTATATAGGGGAGTGTGGATTCAGTGACTTGGTGCTTTGTATACAGTGGACTTCAGAGATACATATTGGAATGAATTAATGAATGAGCTCATTGTTATACAGTGAATTGAATCTATACTCTGCTCCAGTAAACATTTGAAAAATCATTTCAAAATGACGGGTCCATATTATTTTAGCATGCAGAGTTGGATGTTTTGGACATTACATTTTTGTTATTATAGGGCAACACCATAATGAAATCTACATGCATCCAGATTTTACTAGGTGTTTCATGTCTGTCTTTAGAATTAATTCCTGTGACCTAAACTGTTGGCTGAAGTGGGGGGGGGGGGATGAATTCCTTAAGACTGCTCGCATAGAGCAAGGGCTCCACAATCCAGGCAGAGCCCTGAGACCATTCTTTCCATGCATGTTCATTTAAGATGCTGTGACCAGACTCATCTGACCTGGAAGCAGAGATGATATGAGGTATGGGGAGTATGAGTCTCTTCTCCTGACACTGGACCACTTCATATATGCCTTATAACTGGTGGAAACAAGAACCATGGCAGGAAGCTACAGAGCATCAACCTACAGCTCACATAGACACTTGGGCTCATTGGCCTTCCTCAGAATGCAAGTCTCTGACTGATAGGTACATTATGGAATATCTGTTATTGGGAAGAATCTATCAGTTATTTGTGAGTAAAAAAAAACTGTTGCTTTGTAGATAATTACAATCTGATTAATGAAAATATACCTATGAGTAAATTAGCCATCTAAATATCCTTCTACTCTGGGAAGTTGTTTGACCCCTTACAGAGTGTGAAATAAAAATAAAAACAAAAACCAAACAAAAATATCGTATGTTCCATTTGAGACCAATTAAGTCAAAACTGCTGGAGGTGAGGGCTGAGCTTCCATTCACTCTTTAAAGTTTTCCAGTCAACGCCTCTGCAACCTGGATTGAGTGTTCATGCCATCTGCCCTGAAGTCCTTATTTATCAGGACTGCCAGGCCCTTGGTGGATCAGGCTGCCAAGGAAGGCTTCACGGGGGCAGTGTGACTTGACTTGGACCTCAAAGGAGATGTAAGTTGGACCGAACACAAGGATGATGTTATACGTTACAGGCAAAAAGAATGGCGCTAACCAAAGTAGGTCAGAGAGAAAGAGAGAAGAGCAGATGTTGCTGTAGGCAGGAGGGCTGGAAAAGGGATGACTTCAAACCAAGTGAACTGAGAGAAAAAAATGAGGGAAGACAGTATGGGGCCTCACTCGACTTGAAATGCTAGAGTTTTGAAACGGGTGGCCCAGAGCCCCCTCCAGACCCATAAGTATGTTTATGTGCCTCACACCATCATTTTTCATTCCAGGGAACATTTATATCTGAATAATTTCATGTAAAAATTCAGACCTGCCAACTGCACGCTCATGTCTTCACACGGGCACGACAGGCAGGAAGCTGAGTCCTTTGGGTGACAATGCACTCCCTACTCCCACCTGGGGGTGTATTGGACACACCAGCACAGCCGCTGACTTGTTCCTGAAGTCATCTGGGTTCCTTACTCCTGTCTGCCACAGACTGTGTCATGGAGGCTGTGTAGTAAAGACAGAGGGATATCTAATTGCAGACTCATGAGGATATTTGCAGATTCTTATACAGTGATGACGTTGGACAGCTTCCCTGACCATCCAGCTGTAGTATGGGAGTGTGGACACTGAGGAAGGAAATAATGTGCTACATGAAGGCAAACTGAACACTGGGGTTTTACGATTCTAACTGGAGATGGCTTGATCCTGCCTGCAAGCTGCATGTCTTACAAGCATGGAATAGGTAGGTATTCTATCTACATAGGTACCAGCCCTAAGGAGAAGATAGAGATTTAGAAGAGAAAAGCATCTTAGGTCATTAAATTCTACTTCTTCACTGTTAAATAAATAAATAGCAAATGTATTTGTTAAATAAATAAGGCATTTATGTTTTTTAAATAAATAGCAAATATATATGTGTGTGTGTGTGTGTGTGTGTGTGTAGGTTTGGCTCAATATGTAGACTCGAAAAAATTCCTTTTGTATTGTCTCAGGGCTGACAGAGCTACTGACCTCACCCAACTATACCGTACAAGGAAATCAACTTTGCTTGAGGAGCCGAGAGTCAATCTTCAAAGTACTTTTGCACTCTACAGGTCCTGAAATGACACTGTGAGTTCCATCCACCTGGACACCTGACCTCTGACTTTTCCCCTTCCTGATAGTGTAGTACTTGTAATCTGGGGCTCTTAGGAGTTCAGCAGAACAATGATGTAGTAATAGCTAGCATCATGCCTCATGCTCCCTAACCTGCTGTCTTTTGATGCTAAAATTCCCATGCAGACATGTCCAGAGTCTCTGTGAAAGCGTAAGCCACCGGTTAACCTCCGATAAGAAGGGGCAGTAAAGATGGATGGGTTCTGCCAACCTGGGCATGGTTTCTTGACTGAAGATGCAAGTCCCACAAACCCAGAGACTGGCACACCTAAGGAAGAGGACGGACAACCCTGCGTCTCATTCCTGGCATTTCTGCCCCACTTTTTTTGGGGGGGGATTCCATACTTTCTATGTCCAAACACTTTCCAGCTTTTGCTGAACACTTTGTCCTAGATCCATGCTTTGAGAACTATTGTTCCATCATTCTTAGTCCAAACAAAACTAACTGTCCAGAGAGCCTAGTAGCTCAGGCCACGGTGGGGCTCTTACCAGGTTCCATCTCAGATCTCAGTTGCTTCCAGCCACCTGTGAGGAAGAGTTGGTGACTTGGCTGGCTCCTTGAACTGTGGTCATCAGGCAAGAGGGTCCAGACACAGTCAGCTTCAGCACATGTGCTTTTCCTCACCCACAAGCCCAAGCCAAGCTTTCGTGTCTCACGCAGAATGCCTCTTCCTCCTGGGACATTTTCCCCAGATCTCCTCTCCAACTCTGGACTCTCCCAAAACTTACAATTGGAACAGATCCTGCCCAGCATGAATCACCCCATCAGGTGCCTGCCTTTATCATGGGCTCTTCCTGTTTTACCTTGGGTTACCAGCATCTCAGGGCATGGCGTGTATCATCTGTGTTACCCTCTTGCCACACCCTAAAAGATGATGAGTCTGCAAATGTGGGCAAAAAGGTCTAAGATCTCCTTTTAGGGTAAAAGCATTTGCCCAGCATGCTTAAGACTCTGAGTTCTATCTTCAGCATCACAAAAAGAATTCCAAAGACTGACTTTAATAATATCCTCTCCCAAAGAGCATCACAGTAAACTATGACCAAAACTTGCCCCCACACACACATAGAGAGAGAAAGAGAGCATAATATCCATCTACAATGTAGATTCTATGTAAAAATCAAGAATCACACTCAAACAGATAAACTGAGAAAAAAAAAGTAAGCAGGGCTTGAAACGCTAACCAGGTTTTGGAAGAACTTTGATTAACAATGAGGAAGTATTTGATGCTGTCTATGTATCATCTTGCATTTATGTAAGACTCAAGAAAGGAGTGACTGGTATGTGTGTGTGTGAGAGAGAGACAGACAGAGAAAGGGACAGAGAGACACAGAGACACAGAGATAGAGAGGGATGGGGACATGAGGACTTTTTATCTCTTTGGCTCTGACTTCTGTTTTGTGCTACGTTCATCTGCATTAAGTCTGTTTGGTCTGATCTTGCAGATGGCACAAAGGTTCATTAGTGAAATGACATTTCTCACAGTCTCCAGTGCACCTGCATCACAGGACCAAATTTCTGCATATCATTAAGTTAT
Organism: Pachyuromys duprasi; assembly: GCA_028658305.1. Taxonomy (NCBI): domain Eukaryota; kingdom Metazoa; phylum Chordata; class Mammalia; order Rodentia; family Muridae; genus Pachyuromys; species Pachyuromys duprasi. Next base: position 16,085,435 of record CM053755.1, on the reverse strand, counting down.
AAGATTAGTTATCTGATTGTTGTGGTGCAAGAACTTTTCTAGACCAGGGAGCCAAACACATCACATGCTTTGAAGTATCTGGCCTCCTCTGTGTTTTCAGAAACTTCTATAAGTGATCACTTCTGATGTATTGAGAGGAACTTGAACAGTATAGACATCTCATTGGATCAGTCACCTCAGCTCTGCTTACTCTGCTTATTGTGAACTCCATCTTATTTCTTTCTAATTGCCTTTGTGGCATTGTATTGTTTGCAACCTTCATGTGTATATGATATCATATATATGTTTATGATATATATCAGCACTTTTATTTCCATTTGTATTTGCAGTTGGATAAACCTAATGCAAAGCTGCACAACCTATGTAACAAATGTGAATTGATCAGCGGTCACCTGTGTAACCATTAGAGGTAATTTGCACATGCAGAGAATAGCTTAATATGTGTCCATGGCATTGATGCTAAATCTACTCCTTTCCTAAACTATGGCTTGGGATTCCACAGTTATATTAAATAATGTTAAGGTTGTATACTCTCATAAAATTGCAAGTCTGACCTTATTTGCTTACCTAGTTAGCTGACAATTACAGAGTTAGCTTTGTGGCTTCCCAGTTCTTTTAGAAGACAATAGGTCAAACGTGCCTCACATTACAGGAAAATATTATTCTCCAAACCATTAGAATTCTACTGTTACCCAGATTCCCTAGATGGTACTGAGTTTGTTGTATTTGGCTGGAGAGGTAGCTCAGTCTACAGAATGAAGGCGTGTCCTGCCAAGTTCGATTCTCCAGAACCACATTCAAAAGGCAGGCTTGGCGTCACACACATGTCATCCCAGAGCTGGGGAGGTGGAGGCAAGAGGAGCCCTAGGACTTCCTGGTATGTGACAGCGCATCCGGATCAGTGTGCTGTCTGGGTGTCTCAAAAATACAGTGGAGAATGACAGACACACACGCGCTCACACACACACGCACACATACATGCACACAGCAAAACTGGTTCTCAAGAAGAGCAGAAATCTGTTAAAAATGTGTTGTCAAGGCTCAGTGGTGTTAAAGAACATGTCCCATCCAAAGATACAGCTGACAGCATGTTTTGAGCAAATCTCTTATCGCCACCAAAGCCACTCATTTTCATTACCTAGTACTTTAAGAGTAATTACCCTTTAATATGATCCTAAAACTATCTTTAAAGCTAAAATAAATGCTGGCCACTTTTGCCATTTGATTTTTTATAGAGTCACTTAACTAATAACTGTAAAGCCACCACCAAAATCGGTTTCAGAAACACAGAAGAGAAAGCATTGTTATAAAAACCAACTTCTTTCTTTCATTTTGGTAGGCCATTTGCAAACAGATTAATTTATAATTATGAGCTAGAGATGGGAAGACTAGAAAATGTTTCACTCCGGCTTGGCTCGTCTTCCCCCTTCAACTGCAGTTGTTCCTTTGTAAACTTTTACTTTTTTTTTTTTTTTTTTGCAATTAATTCCTCAGTTGACGCTCTGTGGTGAATGCCATTCAAACGGCAGCAGCTTATTGGGTAGTTAGGAGGATAAAATCAAGTAGCCATTCTACTAATCCCTTTACAAGGAAATAGCTTTCCGCATAAAGAGTGGAACTTATGTGGCCATTAGCAGATGCTCCATCAAGCGACCAAAAATATACACATTTAAATTCTTAAGCACAATCTATGAACACTATGCAGATGGTTTCCAAGAAACTGTACCTAAATTGATTACGATAAAAATGATCTGCTGCGATTGTTTCTGTCAAAAGGGAGAGGAGAATCTGTCCCAATGTGTCGCTCTGCCCACTCATGCAGAGAACCCAGCTGCTGGGACAGATGTTACTCTAAGCACTTTATTTTAGGGTCATTAAAATGGTTACAGGGGTAAGTCATTCAGTGTTTTATAAATTGTGCTTACTAGCTGAGCTCAACAGATGCGACGAAACTTGTTTGTGGTGAATCTGAGGCAGAGTTTCACAGCAGATCCACCTACCTTAAGCTCAAATGCAGGAAAAAAAAAGAGGAACAGATGAGAAGGAGCAATAGAACAAAGAAGCGCACAGAAATCCTGACTTGTCCAACGTGGAAAGCATCTTCACATGGATCTGTTTATAATATTGGTGCTGTCTGTCCGGGGTGCTTTCTTGATTGTCCATGTGAGGAAATTGTCTCGAAGCTGTCCAAGCTGTGCTTGTCCAACTATGAAGTTTGGGATTTCATCCTTGTGGCTTGTATCTGGGTTTATCAACCCAAATCTGTGTTGTTGTCCCTCAGATTTTAGTTAAGTAGTAAGGCAGATCTACATAATGCTCCTGGAATCTTTTCCTTGGAAGAGAGGCGGCTTCTAAGATTTTCTGAGAATACATTTTGGCTGTGTGTCACACACCAGGTCCTCTGAAGCTCTGTTTTCTCATGGTGATGACACCCAGTACACAAATTCAAACCCAGAGATGCCGCCTAGATAAGTCTCTGTACAGCTGCGGCTTGGGCGTGAGTCTGGAAGTGTAGCTGCTCTGTAAGAATTGCTGAACCATTCTGACTACAGTTTAAATAAGCAGTCCTACTTCCCTTTAAACGCTGGGTGCAGTGCTGACAATGGGCACACAACAGGAAAAATCATATTCAAGGAAGACAGTCTGAGCAAGACCAAAGGCCAGGGACAAGATGGGAGAAGAGTGGGACAGCAAGTTAGACCAGAAGTGACTAGGAAAGCTGGATTTCCAGAGACTTGCTGGAGCATCATGGAGGGAAGCAGTTTTCCAGTGAAAGCGAGACAGGTAAAGACATGAGCTATGACATCTGCAGGCTCTCCTGAGTTAAAAATTGAGAAATAAAACTATGGCTGTAAATGAAGGCAGATGAGCAGGAGACTGCACAACCTAAAATTGCCACATGTCATTTGGCATGGAAGGGAAGATCCTATGAGGAAAGGAACATGTTTGCTAAGTTCAAAGTTAGGCACAATGTCTTCACACCCTCAGGCAGTTGAGGTCTGTACAGCTTAAGCTCAGAATTTTAATAATAAAGATCTAACTTTGGAGGATTCATTAGAATGATACATACTTCCCTGCCAATTAGTGTGTAGCCTCCTTCGTATTTCTAGAAAACTACTTAATGATATGGCAATACTTGGAATCACTGTCTCCATCCTCCAGTATCTGTGTTAGGCTCTTCAGGAATCTTTAGAAAAGCTCCTTTGTCCTTCCTTAACCCAGAGGCACCATCAGACATGCTAGGAGTGGGTTCCACACTCCATACCCCACCACGCTGTCAAGAGAAATCTATGTGTCCAGAGGACTGAGAATCTACCATAAGGAATCTATTACTTCTAAGATGATTCAACTTAAGTTTCAACCTTAGAAGTCAGTTGGAACAAATAGCCAGACGTTGAGGGTATAGGAAACCCTCAGTTCTGGTTGAAATACTAAAATACCTGCCATGTCAATACCTTTGATGCTTTCCTACCTAGCTTTTGCTTCTGGGATGGCTAAGTTCCACCTTTCTCCCCTTCTCTTTTTGGGCGCCGATCATCTGTCTAGTCCAACAATAAGGGTTTGGGGGTCCTGGTCTGTGCTGCTCCAGGGTCACCACCATCATACCTCAGTTTCCCCTCTCCTCATTGTCCATTTGCTACACTCCATTCCTTTATTGCCTCTTCCATAGCACTGCATGAACTTGGCAAGGCAGAGGCAGTGGAGATCATAGAGTAAGAGGGTTCCAGGTTTCCTGGCATGACAGTTGGCAAGCCTGCCCCAAGGCTGAGTGACAAGAACTCAGAAAGGGGCTCAGATAGACTGAAGAAGCAACTAGATGGGCCAGCAGCTGTGTATTGGGTCTAGGCATACTTCAGAGCTTGAAACCGAAATGAGAGTTCAACCAGGCAACCTTTCTGAAAAGATCTCTCCAACCCTTTGAGAGACGAAGAGTTAGACAGACTCCTTGGTAAGCGGATAGATAGGGAGAGGGGCCATGGCTAGGAAATAAGGATGGTGAAATTCCAAGATGGCTGGCTTCATCCTCACCCTCCTAATTTGAGACAAAGTCCTGGCAGCTTAAAACAAGGGCCAAGTGGGATTTTGTCTCCCACCAGCCACCTGATGATGGACTTGCCACACAACAGCTGCTAGCCAATAAGCTATCTTATATGTCTTTAAACTGATCAGCCCAACATTAGGGGAAGAAGACTCTTCAGAGGCCCTAAAAGCTCTGGAAAAGAGACTGGATTTTTTTTCAGCTTTACGTGTCATGTCTCTTTCTCTGTGGACCTGCTGCATGTGTGTGTTTCCTCATCCCCAATAAATGCCTTTCTTCAACTACTGATTCTTTCTGTGGTGAGTGGGGTTTCTCTGTTGCTATGTGTTGTTCTTCTTACCTGTTGTACTTCTTGGCTTTGAATTCTTTAATTCCACAGAGAAAAATAAACATCAAGACTCCTATAGAAAATCACTTTATTGCTTATTTTTCTCTTACTTTGTTTTCTTCTGCAGCAGAGAAAATTGTATTCTGCAAACAGGAATGCCCAAAGTCCCATGGTAGAAAGAACAACACTCTTTAAGTTAGCACATAGAATGGAAAATGGAAATTTAAGGGCAAAGATTGTGCTACAAAGTATTAGGTCCAGCAGCTTCCAACCTAGGTTTAAGAAAAGAAATTATGATGAACCATGATCCCAGAATGAACTAGTGTAGAAATGAGTATCATGTCTGGCTACTGCAGTGGATAGTTGGAGAAGAATCATGGTTTCTGGTATCTTAACTCATGTCACTGTTATGTTTGAGTCTAACAAGGATGAAATTCTCAGTCTGTCCTAGAAATAATCTGGGTAAGTGTTGGGCCCTCATTCAGAATAGAATGGTAAAACAACTAATAGGAACATTTATAAAGAGCTTCCCCAGCAAACAGGTCTCCAGGATGGATTACTGCAAGGCCTGAACTGTTGTGCTACTGATTCTGACCCACGCTTGATGTGTGGTGGGGTACAGACCATTCTCTCACATTTACCAGGCATTATGGAACCATTTAGCATGTCTGAGTCAGTGTTGCCTCTGATCTAATTACCGTAGAGTAGGTCATGTTTCTTCCCCAGTGTGCCAAGATTCTGTTAACTTATCTAATCAAGGTGACCTTGATATGGGAGTTGGTTATGTTCTGGTAAAACAAACAGATACAATCTACTCAATGGCATTTGTGATCAAATGCATGATGTAATTTAAAGAGTGGCTTAAAATCTGTAAGGTTTCACATCATGGCTCATTTCTCATCCTTTTTATGTTTATCCTTTGGTATGATACTGATGACTTCACATATAACTGTTTTGTGGAATCACATTGTGTTTCACTCCTGTGTTAGCACAAGAACAGAAGCACCTCAACTTTCTAAACAGTTTGGAGAAGTTGCTGTACTATGACTTGAACCATAGGCTATATGTTAGGCATGTGTGAACTTCAAGTTGGGAACATCTGAAGATACATTATGGACATCACACTTTGGGGTAACCAGAAGTGGATAGGCAGTGGCAGCGGAGATTGCTGGTCGTTAGAAGAGGTAGGCCATTTCTGTTGATGCAGCGTCACTGGTAGGTATTGAGCTGTGGATTTATAGTTAATGATCCTATGGATGTAGAAAGTGCTAATTATTGAAGGAAATTTCTTTGATATGATTAAATTTCACTAAAGGGAAGGGTTCACGTAACAAGCTGAAGTTTGTTCCATATGGAAAACCTGTGTGTGCTTCAGTTTTTCAATCCATGGCTATCATGATGGTCTATCTTCATTTATATACATCTATGAAATATAATAATGAAACTCACTGTTATGTATACTTAATATGTACTACCAGAAGTTTTTTTAAAAAATAAAAAAAATCAAACTTTGGTGAGATGGCTCAGGGAGTAGAGATGCCTACCTCAAAGCCTGAAGGACCAAACAAGAGTTCAGTCCCTTTCAGGCAGGAGACACACGCAGGGTGAGTTTCTCAACATTTGTTAAGTAACAAGGTGTATGTGGAGACAAGCCATTAGTGAGTTTAGAGTCTGTCAACAGAGTATTGGGATTGGAGAGCTGCCCTTGTCTACTCCTAATATCCTTACACTTCCCACTCCTTCCCATGACCTCCAGTTCAACTCTGCACACCCCACGCAGCAGGCTCCTCTGCGTGTCCTATCTCCCCTACCAGAATCCCAAATTCCTCAAAGGCAGTGACTGAGTGTCACTTTGCTCTCAGTCTTCTCTACATACCACAGCACAGTTTGTCTTGCCCGGTGGGTGCTCAATCACCAGCGAGTGGATGGTAATCAAAGGAGGTAATTGCAGCCTTCACTTCAGAGAAAACCATGGGCCCAAGATGAAACAGCTCCGGATAACAAATCGACACACAGAGGTGGCAGATGGCAGTGGGCTTAGCTTTAGCGTGTGACCCGTATTCTAGAAATATGGTGGCATAAGGGCATCTGTTGTGACGGTACGCTCTGTAACTGTGTGAAACCAACATAAAAGAGTTCACAGTCTGATTTATCTGGGACAGTACCACACTTCCAAGATATAAGGTCTCAAAAAAGTACCCTTCTTGTGCAGATATAGGCGAGCAAAGTATGCTTGAGGAATAACCCACCAAATCATTTCGCAGCCTTAGAGTATAGTGCAGCCATTATTTGTGATTATACGGGAAAATCCACTTTAGATATGGTTTCAATGGGTAAGACTGATTGAAAGTGGTCAGCAGGGGGCTTGGTAAGATTGCATGCCAAGGCAGAGACTGTGGTGACTTGGATGGTGTGCACAGAAGTGGGTGGCAGAGATTTACAGGGAGCACATAGTGGAAGGAGCTGACTCAGTCGTTAAAAGAATTTGCTGTTCTTGCAGAGGACCAGAGTTTAGCACCCAGTGCCTCCACCCAGGACTAACAACTGCTTGTAGCTTCAGATCCAGGAGATGTAGTGCTTCTGGTCCATTCAGGAACTTGCACTCACATACACAGACCCACATATACACACACAATTAAAAGCACAAAGCCAGACACATCAGCAAGTGCCTTCTTGGACAGAAGCCTGGCACTGTGTGAGATGCTGGAGGGGTAGAAAAATGATGAATATTCACCAGGTGGATTAACTCATGCCTCTTCCTTGTCCATCCAATGGCAAAACTCTCTTTCTGACATTTTCATGTATGTCAGATTGTATTTAGAGATCTGAGTGCTCAGGTCTTACTTGCTGTGTCCGTGTTCCTGTTCAGAAAGGGAGGAACAGAATCCAGGTTACTGTCACTGTAGACTTTACTTTTCCCATAACTGTGACAAAATGCCAGATGAAAAAGCACCTAAGGGAATATGTGATTATTCTGGCTTGTGCTTGAGGGAATAAGGTCATCATGGAGGGGACAGGATGATAGCAGGAGCTGCCAGCTGGGTGCACTGCATCTGTACCCAAGAAGGAGAGAAAGGAGCAAAAAGGGGAGCCCCCTCCAATGACTCCGTTCCTCTGGTAAGACTCCATACACTATTACATAATATTCCTTACAGTGCTACCGGCTGGAGATCACACATGCAATGAGGCAATGGGGGATAGTCAGAGTCAAGGCAGAGGGGCCAGAATGTGTTTGCTCTCCACCCTGCACAGCCCTTCACAGCCAATCTGAGTAAAACACAGATGAGCCTTGGGTGGAACCCAAGCTCGAAGCTGGACTAGCACAGGTGAGATCATTATTGTGTACATGCCTTTCCCTCACCTCACAGCTTCTCCTGGCCGTTGGCCTTCAGGTTCTGTCCATGGAGATGATGGAAAGATAGGTTCCCTGGTCCTCTCTCATGACTAGCATGGTGTTTGTTGGTGCTGGAAATATGTTACCCTGGTGTACACTGTATCATTGTTCTGTTGGCAGCACTAAGGTAATTGTAAAGTATTGAATGCTAAGCACACTTGTCCTTTACAGAATATTGATCTACTTTTCAATGCAGTAAAAACAATTCACATATGTAAAACTGGCCCCCCAGACAAAGAAATCACAGACTTTAAAAAATCCATATGAAATTACTCAATTCCCGACCATCAAATATTTTCTTCCAGAACTTTTGAAATAAAATAAAAAGGTGTTATAAGTTCTAATTTAATAAACAATGTAGCAAATGAACATATGCAATGCTGAAATAATAATAAGTGGAGTTTTTTAAAGCCTTCTTTGTGGTTTAAAATACCTTTGTTATTGTTTTCTATTAGAAACGACCTTGTAGAAATCTAGACTAAACAGAAATCAGGGTCGGAAACGGCTACCAAACCTTTTCACTGGGAGCTGCTGCTTGTGAGAAATATGCTGTACCGTCTGTGAGTCACGCGGACAGTGTCAGGCAGCACATGGCACAGGGTCCAGAACTAAACCAGCCCATTTCTCTGATCCCTGAAGATTCCCAGGATTGACAACCGGAGACAGATGGTCTGTTGCTACGGCTTCGGTGTGAGGCCAGCAACTCCACATAGGTGAGCCTTCCGCTTGCCAGGCCTTCATCTGGGCCCCGTGCAGTGCACCCCGAGAGCATCTCTGCCAAAGGAACTCCGATGACAGGAACGAGGGCTTGTGGCTGGAGGGCGGCTTTGAGCCTGGCACGCCGACCTTGACGTATGACCTGGGGGACAGATCTGGATGGAGTGGAGCTCTTCGTGGGTCGTGTGCTGCCCAGCCTGGTGGGCCTGGCTGCGGGGAACGATGGCTTCTGTCTCCTTGGCACCATGCTCTCTGCTTCCGCATTTCTTTCCCCATAAATCATATGAAAATGGTCTGAGAAGGGTGATTCGCTTTTTTTAAAAAAAGTAGTTCTTAATAACATGAAGAGGGGTGATGGGGAAGGACGTTGAAATAATTAGCAGAGTAAAGCCGTGAGGAGGATAAGTTTCTAGGGCTTTCTTTTACCGATATAATTCCCCTGTTGAGGACATCAAATAGGAATCTATGAATTTTCAACATCTTGCTATATAATAGCATACATCTTTTAATATCTTTCAAGAAAATGTGATAAGGGAGGTTGGGGAATTGCCATAAGTCCCCAAACTTTTTAAGTCAGATCTGCAAAGCAGTCAGATTGCTACAGTGATAACCTAGAAAATCTGTGGTTTCTATGTTTAGAACAAGTGATATTTGTGAATATTTACCACCATGCTTATCTGCAGTAAGTTCTCAATAACTGACTGATGAACCACACACTGAACTTCAGAAGCAAGAATCCACCGGGCATCATCACTCTTCTGCATGTTGGACTGTAGGGCTTACACTGCTGAGTTTTCTCATCTCTTCCTCCCCCCACCCACTCCCTTTGGCTAATTCCTGAACGGACGCAGAATCTGCTTGAGGAAGCTACCTCTGGCTTCTGCATGCCAGTCTTCAATTTGCACACAAACAAATCTTTCCAACTTACAAACCTTCTCTCTGATGTAGTGATCAAACTGCTGATTCTTTGAGTCTTTCTTGTTTGCAGTTTCTTTGCACTTTGTTGAATCCATTTTCTCTCTGACAATAATCTAAAAAGAATTCATATACATTTTAAAATAAAAGGTAGTCAGACTTGGTGCAGCCCATGACAAGATTATTCAATTTAAGTGAAATTTTGTACATGGTGCAAGGTAGGGCTGGAATTTTCTTTACTTACCTTTGACTATCTGGAGTTTCTAGTACCATTTGATATAAATACATTTTTATGTGATGCATACTTTCATTCAAGGAAAACTTAAAGAGAATGAAAGATGGTGATTGTGGGTTGCCCATTCTAGTGTTTGTTATTATTCTTGAGCTTCTTTTGTGTTTATGAGTAGAGCAGTATCTGGCTTTCATGGTGTTGCCCATCTTTTCTGATAACAAACCGATTTCATCCACTGCAAAGCACAATAGGTGGATAGATAGGTAGATAGATAGATAGACAGACAGATAGATAATAAGTATTGTTAAAATGGAAATCAATCTGAAATTATTTGTAAAGAGAAAAAAAAACCTTCTTGAGGGAAAGATAGAAAAATGGACTGTGCCTGTCCCTGCCAAGGCATTGTGAACTTGGCCATGTATGAAGATTTTTTTATTATTATTTTACAGCCATATGGATGACTTATTAGCATTGAAAGTACCCAAAATGTTTAAACAACTTTAATGTGAGTAATCTCTTTGTCTAAAACAATTTAAGAAGACATGAAGATAATGTGAAAACTTTTACATGCAGCACTGAAGTAAAGGGGACTACTTTTTATACTTCCAACAAAGTAGAAAATAGACAAAATATGTGCCGTTACTTTTTTGAGATATCGGCCAATGGTTTGTAACTAACTGTAATACTTAGGGCGAAAACCACAGATAAGCTGAAGCCTAGGATCAATCTGATTTTCCTCTTAGAGGAGCCTAAACTTTTTTTTTTGTTTGTTTTTGTTTTACAGAGACGGGATAAGTAAAAGAGATGTAGCAAGTAGTCACTTGAGATGCAGAGATCACACAGAGTGGTGATTAAACACAAAAGAAATTCTGGAATAAGTGTTGAAGAGCAAATAGCTATATGGGCAAGAGTGCTGCAAATAAATCCATGTGTATATGGATGTGTGCGTATTTATTTGTAATGTGTGTGTGCATATGCATCTGTATACATGTGTGAATCTGAGTGTGTTTATGGGTGTTTACATGTGTGTGTGTCCACTCACATGTGTGTGCGTGCCTGTGTGTGTGTATGTGTGCACGAATGTAGGACCCATCAAGCCTGTTGCTGAAGTCAGCTCTTCATGTATAAAGTTTGGATACAACACAACAAAAGACAACAGCTGCGGGCTGGTTGATTCTTAGAGCACATACACAATTCAATGTCCAACCAGCCACACCCAAATGACCTGACTAAATACCTGGAACCTTCAGTAGAGGCTCTGAAATAGTCACATCTCATGGAAAGAGCTAAGTCATCCTCTGAGTGAAGTTTGGTAGATTTTTTGTTTGTTTGTTTGTTTTGTATCTTCTCTAAGGAAACTTAAAAATGAGTTCAAAACAAGAATGGTATTTAAGCACACACAGACACTTAGCCTTGCATGTGTCCATGTGCACACATGAATGGGCACAAGCACACATTCATGCATGCTGAAGTGTATGAGACACACACACACACACACACACACACACACCTCAACTGTCCCACTAAACAAAGTCAAAAAGCCTTTAAGGAAACACACAAATAGACATCCAATGTTCAGTGACACTAACATCCCATTGTGCCATTCTTGAGTCCACAGCACACACTTTTTTTTTTTAGCCAAGGGAAATAGAGTTGGTCTAATCAACTATCATGGGACTATCTAATTAAGACTATAAAACCACTAATTATGTATATTAAAAGATTTAAAAGAAAGCATGGATCAGTTTAATGATTTAATTAATCACTTTAATAGCTAAAGCTTTATTATAAAATCTCATTAAACACTTAATCCTGAAAATTATCTAAAATGCTCTACAGGATCTTAATTTCAAACTAAACACAATGGGAGGAAATATTAAAGATATTGAAACCCAGGTAGTAGAAGCTATACAATCTGAAATACAAATACAAAAAAAAATGTGCCTAAAAATAGTAAGAGAATCACAGTGTCCTGTGGACAATAGCAAATTATAGAAGTAGGAAAGAACAATATTTTAAGAAACAATGAGTAAGCCCCTCCTAGTCTCAGGGATCACTGTAGATCCCTGAGACTAGGAGGGGCTTACTCATCGAGTGTGAAAGACAGAGGTTGTGGGTCATTGCAGGGAACAGCGTTCTCCACACACAACAGGGCAGGAGCTGCACACAAGAACTAGGAACAGTTGTGACAACATGCACAACTACAGTCAGAGAAAATTCCAGCACGAAGAGCGGAGGTAGGCATAAATCCCACCCCTAGGTATTGGAATTGGAGTGGAGAGACATGCCTTATCTCATATACAGTGAAGAAGTTCCTACTACTTCTGCTTACGTTTAGCACAGAACATTGTAAAATCTAAAATGCTACACATATAAACTCTTTGAGCCCTGGAATGATACTCAAAATGTTTCTGATTCTAGATCTTTAGATTCCAGAAGATTAATGAAATCTCGGTAAGTATTCTAATTTCTGAAAAGTTCCAAATTTTGAAACCCCTCTGGTACCAAGCACTTAAGATAAGGGTCAGTCACCCCATATCTGCAGGAACTAGAACATGATTTCTTTAGGTATTTTTTTAACATAAAAAATCTGTCAACTGAGCTAAAGAATCAACATCTGTTTAATTCCAATGCATAGTCCAAGTGTCTATATAGTGCTACTTTAAACACTAGGATACTTGGAATTTTTATAACAGAAGAGCCATTCACTTAAGTTGTTCAATACAGTTGTACAATGGTAGGGTGCATGACCCACAGGCCTTCATTTTCGTACTTCAAAATAATAAAACGTGTGTGATTAATGAATAGAGAAACATTTATGCTGGTGAATTTTTGTTCTCTTAGGAGTCTTTCCCAGCCTAGCCACATTCCAAACATCACAGCGTACCTAAAACTCTAAAATAGAAATTTTCTATTGATGTGCTGAGGTTTTGTTTCTTGAGGATCGATATGTAGGCATTTCATCTGAACTGAAACATTCCATTCTGGAGGACTAATAAAAAAACACAACTTACAAGGCTTGGGGAAACAAACAACTCACAAGTTTTTGGAAGTTCCTGAAACTAATGAGACTCTCAAGGTCAGTCCACAAAGATGTATCAGTACTAACATTGTCTGGGGAGAAGAGACTCTAACCTATCACACTGTCTGCAAGTCCTTAAGGAAACATCAAGAATGCAACATTCACAAGTTCTACACTTGCTGGAATGAGGTTTTTAGCTTTCAGTGGCCTTGTATAGTCAATGTTCCTGTAAATAGCTCCTCAGAAACATTCCTATAATTAATCCCAGTAACCTTACTGTTTTGCAAAGCTGAACGTTAGTGGAATCTTTACATTGATTTGTCATCAGTGCCACACCTGGGGTGAGTAGGCATCTGTTCACATTTCCCTAGGAAATCGCATGATAAGCATAGGCATCAGGAAGTGAAATTGTATTGAAACATCAAGTTGAACATTAAGTACCATCCAGTCTGAGAGAAGGTACTCATTGTGCCTCTTCCCCAGAGCACAGAAAACTGATAAACCTAGCTCATTGTAGGTTTCTTTATATGTTGGAGCACAACAGTTACAGAAACTGGTTTTACAGGCCAGTAAGTGGTGATGGTTATAAAGCCTATGATTGACTTAGAAAATGTATTTCCCAGACCTCTGTAGGCAGACCATCTCTGAAAAATATTTTTTAATGTGTTGCTACATTACAATCACTTATCTCATTTTTGAAATTCTGGAAAATTTCAAAATAAAGGAAGAGGAAAGAAAAGGGGTTGTCATGTGCAGCTTCAGATGTCAGCCCCTTTCTGGGCTCAGGAAGCATCAGAATTGCTGAAGTCAATAGGCAACTGTCCCTCACTGCCACTGTGCTATTTCAATTTCTGTTCACTCTTCCATTCAACTTGAATAGATGGTGATGGTTAATATTGATTGTCAACTTAGTAGCATCTAGAACCGTCCTAGAAAAGCCTGTGGGTGTGTCTGTGAGGCACTTTCTAGATTAGGTTCAGTAAGTTAGAAAGACTCACCCTGAATTTAGTAGGAACCTAAATGTATCCCATCCTATGGGTTTTGGCCCTGGCCTTCATAGAAAGATAAAGCCAGAAGCAGAGGCATTCTCCCTGCCTGTATACTGGCTATGGATGCAGAATGACCAACTGCTCATCTTCTTGGTCTGGTGGACTGTGCCTTGGTCTTGAGCACAGAACTGCTGCTAGTTCACTGATGGGTTTTTAAAACAGAGCTTCCTGCATCGAAGGATGACTTTGAACTCATCATGTAGTCAAAAACTACATGCAGACAATAAACTTCTGGCCTTTTTGTCTCTCCCTCTAGAGAAACTAGGACTCAAGAGCGGAGCCACCATACGTTTCTGTAGAACTGGGGATCAAACCCAGGGCTCTGATCATTCTGGGAAAAACATGTTCCCAGGTGAGTTACACCCCCAGCCCTTGGCTCACTTATTTTGACTACAAGTTCCAAACCATTGTGATTTTCCTTGTAATCTCTCCCTCTCCCAAACAAACAATGGCCCTCATCGGATGAATGAAATATTGAGAACATATGCTAGTTAACAGTTTAAATTAACAAAATTGCACCACAGGAATCAAAAGCAAAAGCCTCAAACATGTCATTTTAACAAAAATAAGAGTGGAAGAAAATACATATGCAGTGTGATGTTGTTTCTAAAACATTTTCAAACTTAAAAAAAATACATTATTTTTTTTCTCATGATAAATAGCAACCATTTTAAACATTTGCCTAGGATTATAAACACCAAGTGCATACTAGTGGTTATCTCCAGGGGAGGCTCCAGGGGAGTAAGATCCAGGCAATGCTCAAGGGCCAACCAGATGAGGAATGTGCATGTGTCAGGCAGAGAAACGGCAGGAATGTAGCACAGGGTTCAGACTGACAGGTGGGAAAGATAGAAAGGTGTTTGCTTGCTTTCCTCTCTATTCTTATCAAAAGGCTTATTAAACAAGCAAATGGATAATGTTACTTGGAAGAATAAGTATTCAGGTTTTTACCTTGGCTGCAAAGGAAATAGGAAAATCTCTTTCTGGCCCTGCCCCTTTCCTGCTGGCTGTCCTTTGCCTTGTCTAGGAAACACTGGACTGTGCGTTTTAATAAGCTGACACATGGCTTCCCTCGCCTCCAGAGAGAAGAGGCCCATTGGATGCAGTTGTTGAATACCAAGCTATTTTCACATGGTATTTGGGGTTTTTTCTGATCTAGCTCATATATCCCTGTTAGCAATCCAGGTATGGACCATCATACTACCTGCTCTGAATCGTGGATCTCATCACTACCATCTGGAGCCCTATTTGACACTTCTGTACTGTGGTCCAAGGTTCTAAGTATTCTATTTCTTTGCCAACTAAGTATCTGTCTGTCAATGGCAGCCTGAAATTACAGTGTCCCTAATGATGAGAGGGGGCCAATAGTTCTTCCACAGTGTCCCCTTATAGAGTGGATGCTCCTGAGGCACTGATACAATATGCATTAGCTATCTGGGTTTACTTGCAATTTTTGTTGTTGTTTAAAATTGTTTGTTGAGATCATCTGTCTATGCATCCTGGGCTGGCCTTGAACCTTAGCCTCAGCCTCAGCCTCAGCCTTCCAGGTACTGCGATTACATCTGTACTCCCTCTTGTCTAGGTAGGTGTGTTTATTTTAGCATATTTTAAAGGGACACAGCAGCATGTGTCCATGTCCATTTCCATGTCCCTCCCCCCCACCAGGGGACAGGAACACAGAACAAGAGAGAACAAAGGATTTCCTTTCTTCTGTGGTTGCAGATTTTCCTTAACTGCCCTGGATACTGTGAAGGAAGACCCAGCATCGTGTCGCTAATGTTAGCTGTTTACTTGTTCACATGTCTGTCAATGCTCCCATGGACATAGGTCTGATTGTGATGGCAGTCGGCAGGACTACATCTTTCCACAGCATGTCAACACATCCATGGGGCAGCCCCTGACTAAGCCCTAGCAACAGCCCAAGGAACACGTATGTGTCTGCCAGAGCTGGTTACAGAATCACCTCTCCTTGGTATAACTGTAGATCGGAGTTTACTGTATTCTGGGCACCACAGAGGGAGGAATTGTTGTTCTTCTGCCTCATGAGTGTGAAGAGCCTTGGTGGATGGGACACATAGCATCCACACGTAGGGAGGAGCTCAAAGATCAGACCAGTTTTAACCAGACCAGTCCCTGGGTCCAGCATGGTGTCTACCCTCTTGTGGACTTCCTGCTGTGTCACTGGCTCATATGATGAAATAGCATCCCCTTTCTCTTGTGCTTCAGAACTGCTGTCATGGCCAATGGGTGTGAGAGCAGATGTGCTTTGGTGCACACAGAATAGTCACAGGATGATTTGCAGAAGCCAGTTCTCTCCTACAGTGAGGGTCCCCAGTTGACAAAGTTATTAGACATTATCTACTGAGTCATCCCACCAACTCTCTCTTAATTTGCTTTTTTTCCTGAAGATTCATTTTATTTTTACAGCTGCAGGATGAAGGGGAGGCCAGAGGCATGTGCCTCCCCCAGAGTCGGAGTTGTCGGTGGTTGAGCCAGCTGACATGGGTTCTGGGAAGTGAACCTGGGTCTTCCAGCCCCATTTCTGTTTACTTTTGTAGGATGGAAACTCTCCAGGAGACGGAGCAGCTGACTCGAGTTTCTATGGGCTTTTGTTTGTTTCATTCATTTCGATTCTCAGTTATCACACAAAATAATAGGTTTTGATATGGCATTTTCAAACAAAGTGTGTTATTGATATTCTTCTCTCCCTCACTTCTTCCTGCTGCCTCCAGCCTCGTCTACCTCGATGGTATCTC
Organism: Pachyuromys duprasi; assembly: GCA_028658305.1. NCBI lineage: Eukaryota > Metazoa > Chordata > Mammalia > Rodentia > Muridae > Pachyuromys > Pachyuromys duprasi. The sequence continues at coordinate 16,068,983 of CM053755.1, read as the reverse complement.
TTCGCCCTTTCGTACTGTGTGTTACCCTCCTCCCACTTTCCTCAGAACCTTTTTTCCCCCTCAGAGTCCTTTTCTAGCTTCTCATATTTCGCTTCAATGGAACCTCAGATTCAGATGTCCCTACTCCCTGCCACTAGCCCCAACGCAACATGGCCGGTTCCACTGAGACTGAAAGCAGGAGCCAGACAAACCCTTCTTCTTTGTAAGTTGATTGCCTCCGAAGTGTTGTCACCGAAACAGAAAGATAATGTTTCCACAGTTGGTATGTAAGGAACAGTGTGGCTTCACAGCATCTTCAGAGTGGCTGATGCAAAGAGACTGCAGACCCCAGTCAGTCTGTCCAGCTGTGATACCATGAGGGTTATTCTGAAGGACAATGAGTGGCTCCTTGCTCATACCCTAGGTGTGTGGACATAAGTGGAGAGAATGATCTAGCAGCCGGGCTGACCTCTGTGTGGACAGGAAAAATTCCTCACCATGTGAAGACAAGTCTGTTCTCCTGGGTCCATGCTGAGCTTAGATGGAGAGGTCTGGATCCAAAGCCTAACCTTAACAAAGTGTCCACATCTTTGTAGAACAGTCCGGTTTCTGTTACTGTAATGAGATACCTAAGATTAATATGTTTTATGACAAGGGAGAAGTTTGCTTTGGCTCCTGGTTTCAGTACCTTGGTTGGTGGAACTGTGGCTTTGGGCTGCAGAGCAGGGTATAGTATTGACAAGGGCAGTACACCATGACAGGAAGCTGCTCATACAAGGGCTAAGATGCAGAAAAGAGCTGATGAAAGACCAGAAGCCTGTCTCCTATGCACCACCATGAAGCTCCTACCACTTCCTGTCATCACCATATAAGGAATAAAGTTATCAACATGGAAGTCCTCTGTGGATGCTTCACATATGGACTATAGCACTCCTATACCTAGCTTCCTTTCACTGTTAAAACATCACCTAACTCCAGAAAGGCTGTGGGGCTTAAAATGTGTGTGTGTGTATGTATGTGTGTGTGTGTGTGTGTGTGTGTGTGTATGCAAGAACTCAAGGAAGCAGAGCAGATCCTCCAAGTACCAGCAAGATTGAATCTGCTAGGGCAGAAGAGAGGAACCTAGGTACAGATACTTGGTACTCATGTGCCCTGTATACAGCACTAACATTGGGATGCAGACACTTGATATTTGCCCACTTGGCTTTTAGTCTAGATACCAAGTGGTCAGTACTTCTGTGAGTGATGTTTTAAATTAATCTTGAAGACGAATGTCAAACATAGCAAGAAAAATATCATTTAAAAATAAGCCAGAGGGAGAAAACAGGGAACAGGACAGGAGCCTATCACAGACGGCCTCTGAAAGACTCTACCCATCAGGGTATCAAAACATATGCCGAGATTCATAGCCAATCTCTGGGCAGAGTGCAGGGAATCTTATAAAGAAGGGGGCGATAGAAAGACCTGAAGGGAACAGTCACTCCACAAGGAGAGTAACAGAACCAAAAAATCTGGGCACAGGGGTCTTTCCTGAGATTGATACTCCAACCAAGGACCATGCATGGAGATAACTTAGAACCCCATGGCAGCTCAGTGGTCCAAGTGGGTTCCCCAATAATAGGAACAGGGACTGTCTCTGACATGAACTCAGTGGCTGGCTCTTTGATCACCTCCACCTAAGGGGGGAGCAGCCTTGCCAGTCCACAGAGGAAGACAAAGAAATCAGTCCTGATGAGACCTGATAGACTAGGGCAGAGGGGAGAAGAGGACCACCCCTATCATTGGACTGGGGGAGGGGCATAGGAGAAGAAGAGGGAGGGAGAGAAGGTAGGGTTGGAAGGAGGAGGGAGGGGACTATAGCTGGGATACAAAGTAAATAAACTGTACTTAATAAAAATAAAATAAAAATAAAAAAATAAGCCAGAAACCAACAGTAACAAGAGACACCACAAAGTGCACTTCATTGAAAGTGCATCAACTGTGATAGATGAAGGCTAAAGAGGAATCAAAGATATAATGGGGAATTCAGACAGACAAGAGCTGTTGGCAAGAGGGGGACTCAATGGGAATGAGGTGTATCCTGGCTGTTCCATTCATCTCCTTTTCTTGAACCTGAGGCTTTCTGCAAGTTAAGACACAGTCTTCTAGTTTGATGGGAATGATGCAAGCAGAGGGAATTCTCTTCCTGTTGGTGAAACCTCTGTGCATACCTTTTCTTCCAACCCCAGGTGGTCCCTCCAGCCCCACACCAACCTGATTCCTCCAGTCAGTACCATGAGAGTTAGGCTTGGTAAGGTGAAGGGGGTAGGCATTCAGCTGATAAAATCGGCTACCTAAACTACTTGGATTTGTAGGTTGAGTGGAGACTAGAAAGTTCTAGATGGAAAGGAAGCTACAATCCTTAGTGGACAGAGCAGGATGAAGTGCTGTCTTTGTGTCCCTGATCTTGCATCTGTAAAACTCTGCGTCTCCCTCACACACACGCATGCACACCTGCGATTTTACATGAAGAGAAACTGGGGCCCGGTGGGTCTGAGTGAGTGCCCCTCCCCGACCCCATGGGCTGTAGGGAGCAGAGGCAGGCAGCCTTAACCATGAACCTCCTCTGCAGGTCGGCTGCACCTGGGACTGCAGGCAGCCTGCACCCTGCACCCTCTCTGCACGTCGGCTGCACGTGGGACTGCGTAGGTGTGTTTTTCTCCTCTTGTTGATTTGGTTACTAAAAAGAACTTTTGATGGAGACCACATCCTTTGACTGAGCATCAGGAAAGTTTATTAAAAGTGGTTCAGAGAACACAATAATCACCCAGACTATCTGATTTGACTGTGTTTGCGTGACTCCTTCCTCTGTCATTAGGTTATAAACATATCTCCGCAATCAGCTGTACTTTCCCTCTTGAAAAGACATGTCAGAAAGTATGATAAGATAGCAAGCAGGCCTTACTGTGGCAAATCAGAACACGTTAGTTTTTTTTTTATCATAGATAGTCTTAATTCTTATTTGCTCTATCTGAAAGCACACTTTGCCACTGGTCACACACTCTCAAGACACAGCCTAGCCTCTGACAGCTCCCAGGAATGTGTCCATCAAAGGGAGCACATAGTTTTCAAATGTCCCTGTTTGGGGTTCAGCCTTTCTTGATAAAGGCATGCAGGAGCTCTCTCCCTACTTCTTCCCTGACTCCTCATCTTCTCCCTCAGTTATTAGTTTGAATGCACTTCTCTTGAATGGTTTTTCCTCCCTTCAGGCTTCAGAGGATCTCTGTAACCTCTGACCTCTACCTCTGCAAATGACCCTGTCACAGCCAGCCAGCTCTGGTCTTTCCTAGCCAGTGACTGCAGTCAGGTGCAGTCTGAGACTAAGTCTCTGCCAACGTCTGTCTCTTTCTCGTGTGTGTGTGTGTGTGTGTGTGTGTGTGTATGTGTGTGTATGCAGGAGTATTCAGGATGTAAGAGAATCATGTGTATATGTGCACATTCTTGTGTGAAGTTTGAGTACACACTTGGAGGTTTAAATACAATCTTGGCTGTCAGTTCTCACCATCTACTTTATTTAAGGAAATATCTCTTTCTTCTTCACCACCGTGAATACCAGAACAACTGACAGGTGAGTTTCCAAAAGTTCTCCCGTCTCCCCATATGAACAGTGGGATTATAGCCACGTGCTACTTCACTTGACTTTATGTGGGCACTAGGGGTTTGAACTCAAGTCTTCACCCTTGCACACCAATTGCTTTACTCACTGAACCATCTCCCCAGCCTCATTTGAGACCATTTATATCTTATTTGTCCCTGTGTTGCTAACAGCAAGCAAACCCATGGCAAATGTACCAGTGCATGTTAATAAAGAATCTAGAAGTGGCTCCATACAGGAAAAGTTTCAGTGTCCAGAAAACTTAGTCTTTAGGGAAGAGAATAAAAATAACAACCCAGACGGATATAGAAACCTTGCAACAATGCAGCCAGTAGCATGACTATGAATGCACAGCATGGCGGGGAACACAGCAGACAGGGGCTGGGGGCAGAGGCCTCATCTCAGTCTCCCCTCACCTCAGGGAGGCAAGGGGGAAGACTGGCTTGGCAAGGGGGAAGTGTTGGGCTTGGTGTAAAGATGGAGCAGGTACATGTGGCAATGGGGTTGGAGAGCAATGACTCCCTGTGGCTAGAGGACAGTGTACCAATTCCTTCAGCTCAGCTGAGCGTTCGTTCTGCTTCCTGTTGGTTGAGTGAGACTAGGAAGAACATGGAGGCAATACTATTAAAGGAGTAGCGAGTCAAAGAAAGTATATGTCTATCACCAAGGCCGTTGGTTGAATGGCAACGTGAATGGCAGCCACCCAAAGCTGTGGCACCTACAAGCTCACCCATCAAGAGACTGATCTGCTTCCACTCCTCATCTTTGCAATGGACAGAACCACAACTGCTTCCCAAGATTGGCCTTAAAGATAAAATTAAGGAGTGTGTGATGCGAGGCATGATGGTCCATGCCTTTAACCCCAGCAACTGAGAGACACAGGCAGATACATCTCTATGAGTTAGAAAACAGCTAGAGGCTAAGTAGAGATGCTCTGTTTCAAAAAACAAAACAAAACAAAAAAGCTAAGAACAATGTATGTGTTGATCTTAGTTTCATACAGGAAAACCAATTGGTTGGATACAACTCATTCGTTTTCTGTGTGTTCTGTTTTATTTATGCTAAGGTCTCACAAAGTCCAGGCTAGCCCCTCGAAGTCACAACAGAGAGGAGAATTACCTTGAACCCCTGATTTTCCTGCCTCTAGCTCCCTAATGCTAGGCTTACAAGATTTACCACCTCAACCAGTTTTGCAGTACTGGGGATCAAACTAGGAGAATGAAGCTTCTCAACAGAACCTCTGCCCCCTGTAAAGTCTGCTTTTCCCTCAGGGTATTCAGGCACCATAGGGTACCAGGCTGGACTGGAGGAAGTGAAGCTTAGCCAGGCGGGTGGGTTAGGCAGGATCTCTGTCAATATTGAATGTGGGAGAAACAGCCTTCTCCAGAGACAGTTGTCAGGGAAACAGCTCTTTTGATTGGGGGAAGGAAAGGCTATATAAACCTTGGGGATTGGGTAGCAGTATTCAAGGTGAGTGTACTTCATTGGCTGGGGTCAGGGTGCCCAGAAATGTTTCATTTGCATGAAGAATTCCAGGTGCTTGCTGAACATGTTATTATATGGAGAGAGGAAGTTTAACCTGAAACCGGGGCACCAGGCTGCATGACTACCTCAAGAACAGCAGAGGTGAGGGTCGCAAGAATATGTGTGCTGGGACATGCAGGCCCAGGGCAGGGAGGATGTGGTCTTCTTCCTGCCAGCCTTACAAAGAGATTTTGAGGGTTTGGACACATTGTGACCTTACTCTTGCCCTGGGTGGCTCTCCTGATCACATGGATTACTGGCCCCACGAATAGCCACTGATATGGACCACATGTTGTGACCCATGAACTTGGGGAGAACACTTCACATTCAAACTACACCAGGAGCCTTATGACCAAGGGTGGGAAGTAACGGACTGGCCATAGTGTGCCCAGCTCATCAGTAATGATGCTGTGCTGGGTAATGTCATTATTGAGCAACAGCTCTGCCTCATTATCTCTCACAGGAACCGAAGACACAAATGACTGTCATTTTGTAATTAGTGATCTCAGAGAAGTCTTCACCACCAAACTTAGTCAGGAAACATGGGTGTGAAAGGACTAATGGAGAGGCTCCTAGCATTCATTATTATTAGTAGGCCAGAAGATGACCTCTTGCAGATGCACTGCCCTCAGCACTGTGTCCACTGTGCCAAGTGCTTTCTAACAAAATACTTGTTAGGAAATGATGCTCTAACTTTCCGTGGACCTCATATCTTCAAATTGAAACAATGAGAAGGGATTTATAATTTCAGGTGCTTGTAGAAATATTTTCAAATTTTTATTCCAGCAGAAGTTTAACTTATATTAAAAAGCAGCGATAAAAACAAGGCTAGGTTAGAATTTTAGTCAAGAGTTAATAGAAGAGCTCTTTCTTCATTATTTGTGTGTGTGTGTGTGTGTGTGTGTTTGGTATATGCACTCATCTGGCTGGTCACTGAGCAACCTGGATTCACCTATCTGACTTCCCAGTGTTAGAGTTATATACACATGAGGGCATGCTCTGTTTTTATATGGGTTCTCCAGATTTAAACTCAGGACTACTTGAATTTACACTCTCACCCTATAATTCTCTCTCTCTTTACGATTTGCCAAAAATTTGTGAAAGGAAAACCAACTGGTTTTCCAAATGCTGACTTTTTCACTTTCATTTTCTGAGAGGAAAGTTCTCAGTAAGAGTTCCAGTAGCTACAGAGGTTAATACCTGACAAAGTGTTTAAAATCTCTGAGCTGAAACAAGCCTGTGAAAGAAACGAAGGCCTCAATTTCAATGCTTTTCAGAGTAGCAGGAGAGCAATGACATGCCTAAAGGGATTAAATATTATTTTATAAAGCCAAACGAATGGATTGAAGTCTTGTTCCAAACCTTTCCAGAGATGGGTTAATTTACTTTTGCAAAAATAACAAGATTTTCTACAATGGACAGAGCAATCTTTACTAAAGCTAAAATGGAAATACTATAGAGCAGAAAATAGACACTGTCCTCAAGAAACATAATTCAGAGGGCAAAATGTAAAAACCAAAGTATTGTACTCTCTGATATAAATAGGAAAACTTAGAGCGATGGTTTTGGCTTCATGTATTTGTTTGTTTATTCTTTAAGCATCCTGGGATACCCTTTAGGCTCAAGAAATGGATTCTGCGCTGTGACATTGCTTGGACAAGCAAAGACTCTGCCTCATGTAAAAGCAGGTGGGTGTGGTTGAAAACTGTAAAATATTATTAACAATTAATATTGATTCATATGATTATTCATGCATATTTAAACGAATTAATTATTCTATTAATATTAATGTTGGTTATTAATATAGTTTTAGTTATTCCTTAACCCACTAATTCATAAATAAAAGACACAGAAACTTATTAGATTTATAATAGGCCTTAAAACACTAGGGCTGGACAGATATCAACCCCCTAAGCTACTTTACTATCTGTCAGCCACACGCCTCATGCCATTTGCCATAATCATTCTATCTGGGCTACTTCTGTTCCATCAGGCCACTCAGAGTAAGCTGCTCTTGGTCAGATGCTCCAGGTTACTCCATGTTGACCTGCTTCTTTTTTTCTTTCTCCTTCCTCTCTCCCTCCTCATTGTCTCCTGCCACCACAAAACCCCTGAACCTTGGCTCTGCCTACCTCTACTCTGTCCAACCCAGGCTGCAGGCAACTTTTATTAGCCAACTAGGGCTAACTTAAAAGGCAAGATTCACATGGCCTAATTTTAGGTAAGTGAGAATTTGTTCATAAGACAGTAAGGATTTTGGGAGGCAAGCAATTAACATTTGAAAACAGTAACTCCAGATCAACTCCAACAGAAAACAGTTTTTAACGGTGGCATGAATGAAACACTGGTAGAAAGTGTCTTTTTTTGTTTTGATATCAACAATATATCACTCATTGCAGACTTTTGTAACCACTGTCCCACCTAATTTTATGTCAACTTGATACACCCTAGAGTCATCTGAAAGGAGGGAGTTTCAATTGAAAAAATGTCTCCATAATAGTAGCTGTAGGGTGATTGATGGGGGAGGGTCCAGCCCATTGTGGCTGGTAGTCCTGGGTTCTATTAAAAAGCAGGCTGAGCAAGCCATGAGAAACAAGCCAGTGGGCAGCACCCCTCCATAGCTTCTGCACCAGCTCATGTCTCCTGCCATGCATAAATTCCTACCCTGAGTTCCTTTGATGATGAACTGTTAGTTATATGGAACTTTGGGTGAAATAAACCCTTTCCTCTTGTAGCTACTGTTGGTCATGGTGTTTCATCACAGCAATAGCAACCCTAACTAAGACAATCACCAATTTAATTTTTCTGGAAATTTTTTTCTTGCTAAACTTAAGGCACATTTACTTACTTCATAGATCTAGCTGATGATATCATCATGCTGAATAGGGCATAGAAAATGCTGGCCCAATTTCAAGCACTCAGAGAAAGCACCAAAGCCAGCAAGAGAGTAGTGGCTGTGTCTGAGTTGGAGGAGACAGCTTGCATCTCAGTGAATGCCCCTGCCAAGCCAATGCTGACTTCTATTCCCGCTTTAGCATGTTTCCTTTTCTGGGTGAGCCTCACTTCCAGGACTATTTGGTTCATCCTTCTGGTTCTCTCCCCCAGACAAATGTTTACTGCCATTTCTATGATGCCCTATTACTAACCAATTGAATATCTTCCTGTTCTATTATCATAGGGCATTTTAGAGAGAAGGAACCATGCCTTCATCGATCTTCATCCATCTTGCCATATTCAGATGTTTGTTAAATTAAGGAAGAAATCATCAGGATTACAGTGGTGCCACTGGTCTGAGGAGAAAAATGGTAGGGCAGATGAAATTCTTTGAGGTTTATGAAAAGTGTGACAATGGACTCTATGTAGGAACTCGGCTCCTGGTGGATGCTTCCCAAATAATGGTGAATTCAATAAGCTAGTGTTTATCTGACTGCTGTTAGCATGTTAGGATTACAAATACAGATCTAATCAGGCCACTGTTTTCCTTGTAATTTCTTATACAGGATCAAACACAGAGCTTACCCATCTTTGATGATTTTTTTCCCACATATACCCTGAACTATTTCACCCTGCTGCCTGTGGTCTCCACGAAGTCTCTAGGTCTGTGTACTACAAGAGCTTTTTCACATCACATTCACAGGAAAATCCCAGCATATTCCTCCATGCAGTGTTCACCCTTCCTGTTTCAGACACCAGGACTTTTTATTGTCCTATAAAACATTGTGTCATTCAGAGATACATCTATTCTGTCAGCTATTATTTAAAGGGGAAATCATCTTGTCTGGATTTTGATTGCTTTAGAATTTAAAGAAATTCACAGCTCATATTAGATACCGCCCCCGCCCCCGCAAAAAAACAGAGAAATATGGGACGGGAAGGAGAGGAAGGAGGAATGGGAAATACAGAGGGAAGAAGATAAAAGAAGAGATGCCAGGCATCCATGCTGGAAGTCCACCATGACTCCTTGATTTTAACAATTGCTGTAATTTTCTAGTCTCACCATTGTAAACTGAGTGACTGGCATCACAGTAGAGATAGTTACCTACAGCCTCCACACACACCCTTCTTCCCTAAAGGCTGTAAATTGAAGTTTAACTTCTGTACCCAATTTTCATAAAACTCAACGGACAGAAAAGTTACAACAATTTGAGTAAGGAGTATATTGGTCACTGTCATCACACGGTTCTAACAGATCCTATGCACATACTTTACTTTTGTTTGTGTGTGTCTGGGTGTCTCTGTGTGTGCATAAGAGAGTAATACCAAGGAAAACAATGGTGTCATATCCCGTAGAGATAGCATTACAGACTCTCTGATGTGGGTGCTGAGAACTGAGCATGGGTCCTCTGCAAGAACAGCATGTGCTCTTTACCACTGAGCCATTTCTCCAGCCTCCTGTATTACTTACTTTTGAACTGCATAACCATGAAATAAATATCAGCTAAATAGTGTTCTGAACACTACAGTGAGTCTCCTTTTGCTGAAATACAAAAGTGGTTAGTCACTACTATGTTAGGACATACAGGTTCTTTACCCCTAGATTAGTCATGGTTTCCAAGATATTACACTATCTATGAAAGTGTTGCCCACATATATATTTATATTTCTGATTACATATATACATTATATATATATATGAGTGTATATACATATGTGTATATATGAACATATCTAAATTTGCATGTATTTGCCTATTCAGCTAGATTTTAGTCTGGGGTATATTATTTTGTTTACTTGTGTGAGCACATGCAGGCCACAGCGTATATGTGGAGGTCAGAGCACAACTTGCAGGAATAAGATCTCTCCTTCTGTAATGTTGGTCCGAAGACCAGACTCAGATCGTCAGGAGCAGCAGCAAACACCCTCACCTTCAAGCCATTGCCCCAGCCTTCTATTTTTTGATACATTTCTATAAATCGGATTACTAGTATAACTATACATGTTTTTAATATAGTGTTAAGGTCTTTCATAAAATTTTGTTAACAGTGAGTTACTGTTCAGCATATGCACACATTCTTGGTATTTTTTAGGTTCAAGGAGGATGCTTTATTTAAATTTAGTTAAATTATTATTTAGTGATTAGACAGATAATGAATACAACCAAACTTTGATTTTAGAGCGTTTACAAGGTCATGTTTTCACATCATTTCTCATGGTGAGCTAGCATTTATATATGCATTGTCCATATTTATATTGTTGTGTTTCTGGTTTTCATCACATATTTTGGGTTTGGGGGAATGTGTAATTTTCAATTTTTATCACAGCTTGATATTTAACTTTGTATATGGTATTTTTGACACATAGATGGATCTTTTAAAAATAGAATCATTCTATCACTGCATGTGATATTACATTTGCAAATAGTAGATCGATTTAATGTTAGATGGGATGATACAAAAAGCCACATTGGAGGAATTATGACATATTTAATTTTGAGGAGAAATCTTGATTTTTATGTGTCGGATTGTGGATCTGGAGAAGCTCATGAGAAGACAGAGGGAGAGAGGGGTACGCAGAGGGCAGAGTTTGAAGTCACACTCAGGTATGGCTGAACCACAGAGGCTCAAGTCACTGACTCTCGATAGCTCTTTCCTATCCTTGGGTATTTTTCTTATTGTCTTGGAAAATACTAGATTTAAGCCTATGAAAACTGGTATTTCCAAAGAAAGCAACTTACGGATGCAGCATATTCTGCTTGCAACACCCAGAGCAGGCGATAGAGAAGTAGAAAACCTGAAACCCAGCAACCATTTCGGCCTTAACTTTTACCTAATATTGGGCTTCATATTCTTTTATTTCTGACTAAACAGTTAAACCTAACCATTCTGATTTTTATTCTGTTGCTTTGATAAACATTCTGACTAAAAGCAACTTGGGTAAGGAAAGGGTCTCTTGAACCACAATCAGTAACTGAGAGAAGTCAAGGCAGGAACTCGAAGGTAAATAAATTGATCCGGAGATCACTGCATTAAGCAAATTAAACCAAACTCAGAAACACAAATACCATGTCTTCTTCATACGCAGATTCTAAATGTGATTTTATACATTTCTATGCACATACACCATCATCATCATAGTAAAAGAGGAACTAGGTAGGAGAAGAAAATATTGGAAGGGAACACAAGAGGACAGGAAAGCAGAAAGAGGTAAGGAGACCAAAAATAGGAGGTCAGAGGTCTGGAAGGGCAGTGGGTGAATGATGATAGAGTGGGGATGTGTATGTGCATATGTGTGTGTGTGCACACATGTGTATAAAAATTCCATAGGAAACTCATTGCTTTATTTTCTATGCTCACTAAAAATTAAATTTTGAAACAAGCGATATAAACTTGAGAGACGGAACAATACCAACGCACATGACTTCACTTTGGTTCATGTCAGCTCTCTCTTTTTCTTCGTGTACTAAGACCATATGGGTCTTCTTATAATCTCTGACTGTGCCCACATTTTACGGTTCCTTATACCACCTACATCGCTAGCCGAAAGAGATACATTGCAAAAATCTTCATCTTTTTCAAGTTTCAGATCAAATCTATCCCTTTGTTTTACCCATTAGGCTTGACCCTCACCGTGCCTTGCTTTCTCCCTGTATTTTGTTCCTGGCAGCATCTTCCTGTATGCCCTCCTTGCTGGAATAAAAACTTTGACAGAACAGAAGCACTACTATGCCAGGTAGTTTTAATTCATGGAACACTTTGAGATTAAAAACTACAGTCCTCATGTTGAAAATTGCATCTAAGAGACTACCTTCTCCATCCCTCTCATAACATGAATGATACATAACAGCTACTGTGAATACAAAGAAAATGATGCTGGTGACAGTGAAGACCACTCTGGTCACATCCAACGGTTGCCTTGGACAAACAAGAAAAGTGCAATCATTCCATATTTCTGCTTTGGATATGAACTTGGAAGAGAAAGAAAGCAGAACAGGCTTCGACTATAATGGGATATGATGGTTAATTTTGTCAGCTTTATAAGATGTACAATCACCTAAGAGACAAATCTCTGGCCCTGTCTGTGAGGAAGTTTCTAGATCAGTTTAACTGAGGGGGAAAGGTCTACCACAAAGGTGAGCAGAAACATTCTATGGGCTGGGGTTCTGGCCTGAATAAAGATAAATCCAGCTGAGCACCAGCGCTCACCTCTCTGCTTCCTGAGCACATATGCAGTGCAACCAGCTCCTTTAAGGCCCTGCTGCCATGTCTTTCCCACCTTGATGGACTGTTATCACCAGGAGACTCAGCTCAGCTCAAGTAAGCCTTTCCTTCCTGTGCTGTTTCCAGTCAGGAAGAATGGTCATAGCAGGAGAGAAAATCCAAATACTTCCTACAGCTCCTATTCTGCTTAAAAACAGTTAAGCATGAAGTCTGAAATAGAGGTGAACATACAGTATTTTCTTAATCTTTCTTTTGAACATACAGTCTTAATGATGAGGAAATAATAGGTGCTGAGGTCAGCCCTTGCTGTCAAGCCTGACACCCTGAGTTCAAATCCTAGCACCAACACTGTGGAAAGAAGTAAATAAGTCTGAAAGTTGTCGTTCGACCGCTGCATGCATGCTCTTGCATGCACAACACACACACACAAACAGTAAGTAAAGAAATGTAAAAAAAAAAAAAAACTATAAACAATAGTAGCTTCTAAATGTACATTCCAGAGAAGCCAATGCCAGTTTTAGCCCTGAAGCAGGTCTGCCTGAGGCACTGTTGTTGGAGCATCCTGTCCCAGGTCTGACGCACCTGCTGGCTACCTGATGGAGCCCAGCTGAGGTGATGATTGCCCAGGCACCCGCACATCCAAAAGAACAGCCTGAGCCTGGCGATGCCATAAATCACTTCCAGGCCTTTGCAGGTGCAAGCCAGGCAATTTGATTTTGATTACTCTTTCAGTCTAACACTCAGTAAATAAAGTCGTAAAATTAAGGGGCAGGGAGAACCCGGGGTGCTAATGCAGAATTAAGTGCTGGCATGCCCCTGCCCTTGTCCCGTTCCCCTTTCACGTTTTAAACACATCAACTCAACATCTTGACCAACAAAAAAACCCACAACAGTATGAGAGGAGAACAGAGCAGATTCAGCATCCTTCAGAAGGATGAGTACGAGCTGTGAGCAAGTCATTATCACCATCTCTGTCCTGCATTCATTTGTGTCAACTCTGAAATCTCCCATTTAGACAGAAAGTTAAGATGGCTCTGTGAAACAGCGGAACCATACAGGCTCAGAAAGAACAGGAAATATTTTAGGCAATTTAATTGCATCTCATTCAACTTGTGAAATTATGTTACATCTATGGGAATGTGGTCTGGGCACCCTTAGCAGATTGTCTAGTTGCCACATGTTGTCCCACAGCATCATGGGAAATTCACCTTGTGAACTCCAGCTGATGGGCAAGGCAAGGTGTTGGGAGACAGAAAGAAACCAAAGCCCAAGTTTCAAATGGCAAAAGCTTTTGCTTTTGATATTGGTGCTCACCCAGAAACTCTAATGATGCTTTCACAGTGTTTGGAATCAAACCTAGGGCCTTGTCTATGTTCGTTAAGTGTTATAACATGGAGCTACATCCCTAGTCCTGGAATCTAAGAGCGTTTTGCAGTTTTTATTTTCAAACAGGGACTTTCTCAACATAACAAAGCATATTTATTTTTATCTTACACAAATAGCATCATTTTCTACATTCAAACAGGATGAGGGGTGAGTTTTTCTATTACTCTCCTTCATGGAACCAGAAATACTAGTTAGAACAATTAGTCAGGAAACATGACTGCAAGAGGTTTATTCCAGAAAAGATGAAGCACAGATATGACAGAGCACACATTACCACATCCATAAAGTTCTAAATGGTTGCAATAAAGCAAGCAGAATAATAAATTTATACATAAAAATTTCAAGGTACAAACCTACAATCAAAACTGCATTTTAATATACCAGAAAAAACAGCTGAATTACAAAACATAAGAAATGTTTAATTTTCTATAGACTATAAAGACAATAAAAAATCTAAAAATAAATTGAACCAGGATGGCAAAAGACTTGAATGCTGAAAACTATTTTAAAACTTTGATGCTATATATTAAATATCTAAAGAATTTTAAAGACAACCAAGTTCATGGATTAGAAGAATTCATATTGTAAAATATGAATACTGCCAAGGTAACTGAAGATGCAAAATACTCTCCATGAAATCCAAATTTCTATTGGCAGAAAGATAGCAGCTAAGATAATATTATCAGAGAAATTTTTTTAGTATTGCTGAGTGAGAAACCTGAAACATTAATATATGTATGTATATATGTATGTATATCCCATTTTTCTCTTGGGCTTAAATGGTTCTATTAATTTTTCATTCATTGAACAAAATGCAAAGTAGAAAATTATCAAGTTTCACTTTAAATTAAAGATCTTAAAAATACAAAGAATGAGTGTCGAAGTGGAGTTTCTCTTAAACTATGTAAGAGTGTAAAGAGTTGTTTAAACAAACCTATACTGAACTTAAAACATGCAAATATGTGTAAAATTATGCAAGTCTATCTTAAGAATTCATCATAAACACAATCTAAGATAAATATATATTTGATACACAATATCAAGAGACTACCAAAAACCATACCACTTTAAAGAGAAAATGGAAGAAGCCATTTCTCAACCTCTAGATTTTTTTTGCAAAACTATAGTTATCCAGACTATGTGCTACAGGCCTAAGGACAGACACACAGAACTGAGAATCTATAAATAACTCCTATGATTCTAACTAACTGATTTTTGACAAGGGGACTAGGTCTATTTATGGAGAAGAAACAATTTTCTTCTTGTTTGTTTGTTTGCTTGCTTGCTTGTTTTGTTTTGTTTGCAAACAGTAGCAAAATTGAATGAAATTGAATCTCTACTTGTGGAGAATAAAGTTCGACCTTCCATCACATATATAAAATTGACTCAAAATGATCCATGTTACCAACAGAGAGAAAAGTTCAGAGACCATTTAGAAAAAGAAAAAAATATATGTAGGAGTCATTCTTCCTAACTTTGGATTTGTCAGTAGATTCTAGATATAACACCAAAAGTGTGATGTTGAACAAAAAGAGGTGCAAACTTCACGAAAACAATAAACTTTTGTGTGCAGAAAAACATTCCAAAGAACATTATAATCCATAAAAATATCAAGGTATTTTCAATATATTTTAACACGTGAATAGAAGCCTTTCTGAAAAGACAATATACTCTACAATTCCAACTATAGTACATTCTGGGAAAGCAAAACCAGAAGCAATAAAAATAGTTGTTGGCTGCTGTGTGTTGAAGGGAAGGATGCACAGGAGGGAGATAGGACTTCTCACTGCATAGTCAGAGTCTGTATGCTACTGTGGTGTCAGTAGACATATCAAGTGGAATTTGGAAAACAAAACCATACCTTGTAAAAGGAGAGGTTCAGTGATAGCATGAGCATTAGCTTACAGTAAATAACAATAATGTGGTTCATCAGGCTTGGACGACATAGTTCACCTCTGCAGGGTGTTAATAGTATGGAAGCTCTCTTTGGTTTCCTTTTCTAATCCTGTGATAAAATGTTGATGGAACAAGTCAAGGGAGAAAGAGCTTCTTTGACTTATGGTTCTTGGGAATGTGGTCCATCCGTAAAGGCAAGGTATAACAGCGGGTGAGGAGCAATGGAGGTATAGAAGCAGGAAGTGCCTGGCCACATTAGAAAGCGTTCAGGAAACCAAAACAGGAAGTGAGGACAAGATACAAAGCCTCAAGTCCCTTCCCCACAAGTTCATTTCCTTCAGCAAGGCCCCACCTCCATATTCTTCCCAAATAGTACCACCATCCAATGACCAAGCGCTCACTCATGAGATCACATTCAAACCACAAAACTGCAAGAAGGGGAATCCTATTTTATAGATTCATTTTAAAGTTAAAAAGTACTCTAACAAACAATGTCTGGCAAACAAAACCCAGCCAAAATATAATGCAGTGACAGAACTGAGGAAACAGAAACCCTGATCATCATTTTCTTTTTCAGAATGTTTTTTTGTCATGACCCTTTAAACTCTGTCACTGTCTTCATTTTTTTAAGAACATGTAACAATTTAGAGCTTAATCTTTCCTAAAATGTTTGATATTGTCCATAACATGTGAGCTCACTGTAATCTTCATTGTGCCTTTTTGCTCCTCGAAGTATCACACCGCAATAATTGCTATGAATATCAAAATGAAACAAAACCAATTAAATACAGAGCCAATCAAATGAAAGTGGTTTTCCTCCAAACTCGACCCACATGTCAGTCTTTTGGAGTTAATCCCACTACTGACTGTGAGTTGCATATGCCTTTCATAAAACTGATTTTGATCAAATACTTTGTTTTGTTTAGTTTAACATGGTGCCTTGATCTGCGGCTCTATCCCCTCATTCCACGACAATGATCCAAACCTCTGCTTCTTATTATACTACGTCATTGTAGCCCAGAGAGTCATTTTGTCAATAGGGATTGTTACTGCAGTAAAGATTTATGTATTTTTCCAGTGCAAGTTACATCGATGTAAAACTCAAGTTGCTTTCATCTGTGGATATTGATTTGCAGTCAAGGATCACATTAAGGGATTATAGTTCCCTTTTGTGAAGGGTTGCTAACAGTTGTTTAAACATTCTGTGGTATCAAAAATGTTCTGTATTTCAACTAAACCTACCTCCCTAAACAACCCCCCTTCTGTGGCCTGCTTTGGGTTATAGAATACAAATATGCAAATATCTTCAGTAAGACTCTGTTCATATTTCTTTTAGGATTCACCCATAAAAATGGGGGAGAGCATGCAAAATCTTTGTTTTATGGTTTCCCCATGACTTTTTTTAAAAGAAAGTCCAATGCTTTCCAAAGCTGTTTGCTGGATGTCCATTAAACCACGTGAGTCATTCAAAGCACTAGAAGTAGGATAGACTTGGAAAGTCCTGATGTTCTTAGGAAATAGACAGCGCAATAAGGTAGACAGTAAGCACTAAGCTAAGTATGAGCAAATAAAAGACTACTTGGAAAAGAAAGTGAACTTGAAGGTGAGGTGCTATCATCTCTAAGGATTAATTCTTTGTAATTTGATGGTGTGTGTGTGTGTGTGTGTGTGCAAGAGCGGGCCCCACAGTACACATGTGGAGGTCAGATGTCAATTTTATTGAGTTGGTTCTCGTCTTCCACCTTTACATGCAGTCAGGGGATTGAATTCGGGGTGTCAGGCTTCCAGCATCTGAGTCCTCTGAGCCTGCTGACCCATCTCACCAGCCCCAGAGGCAACATTTGGGTAGAAACTGTGATGATGAAGAGGTGGGCCAGATGATGAAGAAATGTTCATCTGTGGTAAAATAAGGCACAAGTATCCACGGATATAGATGGAGGGAAGCTTGTTTCTTACTCATACTGACAGTAGCAGCAAATGACCAACATTTCCACACAGTTCCCCAAGCCAGAATTCTCCAGAAGACAGGAATGAGACATCGCATCCTGATATGCTAAAGCTGCATCACTGATTAGAAATGCCAAGTGGAGAGAATCTCTGTCTCTGGCAGGCAGGAGGCATGGTTGATCTGGCTTTCTCAACTTTTTCCTCAAGTGTTCTCTGTATACCTGCTCCTATGAGATATTCTCCAACACCCTTGTTCCCAAGGTGAGTAGACACCATTCCCTAGGGAGATTTGTCCTGATATGGCCCCATCCTTCACTTCTACAGTTAAACACTCGCTGTGTTTACAGGAGGGAGAAAAACATCACCCAGCAGTACGCCCAAGGCTCCGGAAAAGAAGGGATATTAGAAAGCCTAAGTAAGATGTCGGTCTAGTGGAGGGAACAGGAGCTCCACAAGAGGAGCAACAGAACCAAAAAATCTGGGCACAGAGGTCTTTTCTGAGACAGATACTCCAAACAAGGACCATACATGGAGATAACTTAGAATCCCTGTACAGAAATAGCCCAAGACAACTCAGTATCCAAGAGGGTTCCCCGATAATAGGACTAGGGACCATTTCTGACGACTGGCTCTTTGTTCGCCTCCTCCTGAGGAGGGAGCAGCCTTACCTGTCAACAGAGAAAGACAAAGATGCCAATCCTGATGAGACCTGATAGACTATGGTCAGATGGAAAGGGAGGAGGACCTCCCCTATCATTGGACTGGGGAAGGGGCATGGGAGATGAAGAGGGAGGGAGGGTGAGATTGGGAAGGGATGAGGGAGGGTGCTACAGCTGGGATACAAAGGAAACAAACTGTAACTAATAAAAAATGAAAAAAAGAATCCAAGGCTCAAGAGGGTGTATAGGGTTAATGGGCACTGAATTGTTTATACATGAATACTTATCAAAGCTGATAATAAATGGAGTTGATAGGTTTAAAAAATAAAAAGATGTCAGTCTAGTCACCCAGGATGGATTCAAGAATTGGGTTTAATGATTTTCTTTGGACCAACTGAATGATGGAAATCAGTGTAAAGAGTCTTGTTTGTCCACATTTCCAGAAAGATAAGTGTAGCATAAGTTTCCTTCCTATTGCAGAGTAGTGGCTCAAGGAATGGGATGGGGAAACTTTCATGGGTTTTCACAGATGCTCTGCCAGATAAAAACCAGGGTAGGGCAACTATTCATTATTTATAATTTTGTCAATCAACTTTGAGGTCATCCATCAACTGAAGAGCTATACCACCACACTGTTTTGAGGGGAGGGTAAGCACACTTGGGAAAGTGCAGGTAACTGATCTTCTTACCTGCATCAATTTGGGGTTTTGAGGTGCTCCTACCTCAGATTCCTATTCTTGTACCTAAAACTTTCTTGTAAGTATCAAAAGAGAACAGCACTGGTCTGGTTACTTGTTATTGTGGCGAGGTGCGTGTGTGCGTGCGTGCGTGCGTGTGTGTGTGGTGTTTTGTTTCCTCAACTTGACACAATGTAGAAGGATGTTCAGTTAAAGAAGTTCCTTGAGCAGATTGGCTGGTGGTCATGTCTGTGATAAATTGTCTTGATTGATTATGAATGTGGGAGGACCCATGTACTGTAGCTGGCATCAGACATGACTAGATGGACCTGGGCTATAAACAAGAAAGCTAGCTGAGCAAGCCGGAGAGCAAGGCCACTTGCTCTTCCCTGTTTTCTACTCTCCTTCCTGCTTGAGTTTCTGCCCAGACTTTCTTCAGTGATGGGCCTGTAATCTAAATTCCTTCTTCCCCTAAGCTGCTCTAGGTGGTGGCATTTATCACAGCAACAGAAGGAACCCAGAACTCGTCTCTTAACATTGTCACCCACACTCTGAGCAGGAGACACAGTTGCTCCTTCCCACCAAAACATTTGGGGTCAGCCTAGCTGCATTCTTCATGAGATGGACGGCACGTGTAAAGCAAAACCTAGAGGGCTTTCTTCTGTACTCTTGCAAAAGGTCCCCGCTCTGTTGGCATTCCATTTTATAACCGATTGCTGCGAAGAATTCAGGATGTGAGATTTTGTCTTGTAAACTAACAGGTTTAGTCTGCCACAGTTTCACTGATACTATAAAAGCAATTGAACAAACACGGGTGCATGTGTGTGTGCGCGCGCGCGCACGTGCGCACGTGCGTGAGCGTGCATGAGTACTAGCGTGTGTGCACAAACAAGGTGTTCCTGGGTCACAAATGAAGGCTATATCAGAATGTTGGCATGTCAGATCAGTTGCTGATGAGCAAGCCCTCATGTAGCAGAGAGAGGCGGGCGGCTCCTGACAGTACTATGCCTGCCCTTCTAGGATGACTTCTTACTGAGGCCATCTGAATGTTTTACAGTGGGCAGTAAGTGTATCTTTTGCTCCAGAGGCAAATACTGTCCCCATTGCCCAAGACGGTTTACCGTAAGATATACATAATGCTCTGAAGCTCCACACCTCAGTCATAAAACATGAACAAACACAAAAGAGCCATGGAAAGTTGCCTCCACCGAACCTCATGATGGAAGATGCAGCAGTAAATGCGTCTGGAGTTCCAAGGTGGACACACTTGACAGAGTTCAAATGACAGAGAAAAGCCAACTAGTGTGGAGCTAGAAGGGAAACAGGAGAAGACTAGGCAGAGACCACATCTCTGTTTTTAAACCTTTGCAGTAAATCACACACACACACACACACACACACACACACACACACAGAGAGAGAGAGAGAGAGAGAGAGAGAGAGAGAGAGAGAGAGAGAGAGAGAGAAACCAAACAACAGAAATTCCATATCCTGCTTTTTACTTTGTGAGGTGCAAATACCAAAAACTACTCGATCAGGCAAAATGTTATTAATTTAAACACAGGTGCCATTCATGTGTCACTGTTGCTGCTCAAGTCAAATCTAGGGACTTCTACCCATTCTGTGACATAAAGAGCAATGCTTTTCTCTATTGTAGAGAGAGTGATTGCAATCAAAATGGAGATTCCACGACTAGGGTTCAAGCACATGTTGATAATATCACCTGCTTTTAATTTGAGATGAATCAGTGAGGCAGGACCGCACTACCACTAAGAAGGGAGCTCTGAGAGGAGACCTCTACCTTGGTGCTGGGGGTAGCCCTCCACCACGGATCGGAGGACAGACCTTCCCCACACTGATGAAGCCAGACCCCCCACCTCAGAGATGACCGCCACCACAGCCCTGTGAGAAATGTTGACTGGACTGAAGAAATTCGGTCATCTGTCCTCCTTCCTTAACCACAGTCACAATTTAAATAAAGGGGTAGTCAATATTCCTTAGCACTTAAAAAACTTATATTTGTTACAGTAAACTTTGGGGCAAAGAATTAAAGGTGCATTATAACCCTGCCTGAGTCACGGGGTTACTGAATCGATCGCCTCTGTGGTTCGTTGTAAAACCTTAGACTCGCGTTTCCATCCTTCCTTAAAATAATGATTGCACTTACATATATGAGATGCAAGGCACAGAACGCTGTCTGAGTATTTCCAGAGAGAAAAACTGGTCTCATCTCTACATGGCAGTGTGCCTGTGAGGCCTGCGCAGTCCCAGCCCCACCAAGAACTCAGAAGGGCAACCAACCTTTAGAGCAGAAGTGGGGGCTATTTTTATACTGCAAAAGTCTTGGTTTTATGTTTATTTGTAAAATTCTGGCAGCTATTTTGAGATGTTTCTGAGTTGCAATAAGAAACATTATGTCCATGAATTTGAAAAAAGAGGGAAAAATTAAAAATAAGAACGATTTTAGCGTATGGATTTTTTTTTGAAAATTCAAATTCATTATCAAACAGATTTTGATATTCTTGTGTGGGTTTTGTGTAGGGGGATGTGTCTCTCCTTGCTGGCTGTTTCTGGAAGATGCTTAAGGGGGAAAAATAACAATCTTTTTAAAAGATTCTGTGTTCTAGTTTTGCAAAGTACATTTTTAAACTAGTTTTTTTTTTTTTTAAAGTTTGTCTGCAAAGAGGACGGCTTCACACTGACTGGAAAGAAGAGAGTGAGGCCAGTGGGATTCTGGGTTAGAAACATGAGAGCAAAGTATTCTCAGAGGCCTTGAAGCCAAGTCAGGGGAATGGATGGCTTGAGTTCTTCAGTAGAGCCAACATTTTCCATCAGTGTTGTAGTGAGTACATGTCTAGGCCTAGCATTTTAGTAGTGGTCTATCCTCAGCACTGTAGTGGGGGGTCTATCCTCAGCACTACAGGGGTGCCAACCCTCAGCTCCATGGTGGAGGTTTACTCTCAGTGCCAAGGGAGAGATTTATCCTCACAGGCTCTTTCTTGATGGTGCTGGAGTCCTGTTCCATCTAACTGACTAGCTGAAGTAAAAAGCAGGTGATACCATAAATGTGTTGCTGATCTCCTCTGTATCTAAATCCAGAGGCCATTGTGTGGCTCTGAGGGAGTCACTTCTTCTCTCAAGACCTGGATTAGACGTTAGGTTAAGAACCCTCAATGAGTTAGTAGATGTGTATTTAAAAAGCAAGGAAAAGCAGGAGCCAGGGAGATTGTTCAGCCCATGAAGCTGTTGCCAGGTAGGCATGGGGAGCTGTGTTCAACCTCCAGCTCATGCAGAAAAGCCTGGCAAGGTGGTGTGTACCTGCAATCACCGGAGATATGGAGACCCATGAGTTGTAGGGGTTTGCCTGGCAGCCAGCCTTGCCTGTTTATTGAACCTCAGTCCTACTAGGCAGCCATGTCTCAAAAAACGATTTGTACAGCTCTAAGGAATGATATTCCTGAGGTTGACTTCTGGCTTCCATATGTGCCCATGTATAAACAGAGGCACACACACACACACACAAAGCTGCACTCAGGAGCATGTACACACAGAAATCAATATTGTTATCTGTTATATCCACTGGGCATAATAATACCAGCTATTAGTTAACAACTACTATTTAACCTGAATACAGTCCAGGTACCAAGCCTCAAATCAACCCAGCATAAGACTGCTGTGGATGGGCAAGGCAGCCATGTTGTTTGTCCATGAATAAATAGATAAAACAAAATAAAGCATTACTTCCAAGTCATAATTGCTCTGCTGGATTCTAAATCCACTCTTGTTTTGTTATCCCGCTGTACAACTTTGTTGTCCTTGATTCATCCTTACTCTGAGTTCTGAAAGGGAAGAAAGAGGAAAAGAATTAGAGTGAAGTCCTGTCTGGTAATTCCTCTAGAATCTGAAGTGTCCATGAACACCTTGAGAAGCACATCCGATGTTATCAGTCTGTGAGGCCATGTAAGGAAAGAGGAAGACTGTGGCATTTATTGCTAAGAATGTGTATTTATTGCTAAGGCACAGCCCTCTTTGCATGCTTCTGTTGACTGGTGAGTTGACGGGAAACACCATTTGGAATACCACCATTACCAAGATGGCACCAAGCAAAGCCTTTAGCTTTTCTGTAATCGACTTGCTCCCAACTTTCTCAAGACACAACGTGGAACCTATGTACTGGTTTGATTCATGCACACGCTGAGTCCATGTGAGTTTCAAATGATCGAAGATAATGCTGTGCATTGATTTCATATCTGTTCAGCACTTTTCCATAATCTGTTTTAAGCATTGGCAATAATGCAGTTGAACTCAACAATATACCTAATGGCAACAATTTTGAGATTCCAGAGAAAATGAGAGGTATGTAAATGTGATGGTTAGTGCATATTGTTAACTTGACAGCATCTGAGGTCACCTAGGAGACAAGTCTCAGGACATAGCTGTGAGTGATTTCATAGATTAGGCTAACTGAAGGGGGAAGAACCACCTTAAATACAAATGGCATTGTTCCATGGACTAGGGTCCCTCAATGAACAAAGAGGAGACGGCAAGCTGAACAGAAGCATCTTTCATCTCTCTCTTCACCTCCTGACTATGGGGAAATGTGACCAGCTGTTATCTGTTCCTGCTGCCAGGCCTTTACCACCCTGATGGACTGTTTGCCCCAGAATTGTAAACCAAGATTATCCCTTTCTTCTTTCCATAACTGGCTTTTGTTAGGTGTTTTGTCACAAAACAAGAGGAATAAACAGAGGTTTTATGTGCAATCTAAGCCTGGAGGTGCTGTGCACAGAGAAACGTGGTTAAGAAAAGGCACTACAGTTTGCAAAACACTCAGTCATTTCTCATGGGAGTCTCACAATACTGCTTGAGGCCAGCTGATCACCAGGTCTGTTAGCCTGGGGAAGGCATGGCAGCAACACATTTTTTGAAGGATCCTTTGGTCAAATTTACAGTGTGTTATGCTTTGAATCTAAAATGATCCTGAAGGCTCCTGTGTTAAAGACTGAACTGCATCTAATGGACTACAGGACATATTTCTGCTACCATAACCTTTTTGCCTCACCACAGGCCCACAGAAACAAGGTAGCCCAGAATGGCTAAAACTTCTGGAACATTTAATCAAGATAAACCTTATCTCCTTTAAAGCTTTTTTCTCTGCCACTTTGTCATAGCAATAAACACCGGACCAACACACAGACCCTTAGCCAACTGATGCTTTAAATTCCACTTCAAAACAATCCAAGTACCCATTCTCATTCTAGCAGAACCTCTGACCTGTAAAGCTGCCAGCTAGCAAACGAGCGTTACTTTAAACCACGATTTTGCATTCAGGGGGAGAAAACAGATATTATCTCCCATGCCCTTGAACTCTAAAGAGAACCAGAATTAGCCCGTATTGAGCAAGGGCACAGACTACCTCCATTTTATCTGGTTCTTGAGTTTTAATTCCCAGCAATCTTGTGATGTCAGCATTATCATACGCAAGCGAGACTTACACACAGGGTGGGGGAACTGAGACCTTTACACATAAACTAGATAGCGGTCGCTCACTTAAGGAACTCAGGTGTGGGCTGGAGTTTAAAGCTGCCGCCGGTCTTCATTCCCATCTTGTCATTCTCCTCCTACCTCGTGTTTGCAAATGGCCAAAGCTGGGGTTCTCTACACAGTCTAAGGTGGGTGCTTATGGTATGATGATGAGAAGGTATGCACACAGGAAAAAAAAAGGAACATCCACACATATTTTCAAGGATAAAATGAATGTTAGTTTTACAAACAAGATTGCATTCTGTAGACAATTGTTGTTTTATTTCTATCATTTATATACACACATAAATTATGTATATATACAGATATGCAGCGTACATATTATTTATAAACATGCACATATGATTTTAGAGATGTGTTCTTAGTTCTCAGGGTGGTAATTACTGTACAGCCCAGACTG
Organism: Pachyuromys duprasi; assembly: GCA_028658305.1. Classification (NCBI taxonomy): domain Eukaryota; kingdom Metazoa; phylum Chordata; class Mammalia; order Rodentia; family Muridae; genus Pachyuromys; species Pachyuromys duprasi. Next base: position 16,044,180 of record CM053755.1, on the reverse strand, counting down.
GTCCAGAACGCAGAGGATCCTCCTGCCTCAGCCCCTCCTGAGCTGGCATTATAGGTTCACACTATTTAGTGCCTGACTCTCTTTCCTATTTAGTTGTTCCCTTTCCAAACAGGAATATGTGGAAATTGTGTTAATCAGGATCCATTGCACAGACAAGAGGAACAGAGGTTCTGGAGTTCAAGGTGTGCAAAACTTGGTAATGGAATTCTTGACTCTTAGAAGGACCCATCAAGCCCTATTTGCCCACCAGATGCCATGTTCTCTGAAATAGGATATCTGTGCTTGAATCTCTTGAAGTTGGCAACTGGTTTGAAGAGAGCTGCTGGGACTATTGTCTTGGCCACACATGTCAGAGTGACAGCATGGTCAAAGACTGAAGCGGGACAGCAAGAGGAGGCAAGATTGAGTCTGAACCACAGCTGCAATGAGCATCCATTTGTAGCTAGAAATATCTCTCTCACTCTGGGGGTCAGCACTGTGCGAGGGAGGGGAGCCCAGGCAGGGGTCGTTGCTGGCTGTGCAGAAGTCAGCATCCTTGATTAAATTACCATCAGGTCACTTTGCAGGGCTTTAATGAAATACTTTGCATTGCAGTATTAGCAGCCTTGTGGAAAGGTGGCTGAAAGGGTTGTAGGGAAATGACACACCATGTTTATAGGACTGTGAGACGCCTTGTACTGTTCAGGCATGATCCTGCAGAAATATGCCTCCCTTACTTATGGGACTTCGAACACTCTGCAAAGACTTGGCTTGTGGCTGTGAAAACTCAGTTCTTTCAGTAAGGTGGGGAACAGTGAACGCAGAGCACACATGCACTCTGAAGAAGGAAAGGGTTAATAAGGGTGTGGAGGCCACAGGAAGCTGCTTTGAAGCTGCAGAGGAAGCAGTGCATACTCAGGCTAAGAAGAAAGCAAAGAGAGGTTCCAGAGGGCAGTGGGAGCGGAGCTAGGAGGCCACAATCTCCAGATGGGAGTTCAAATCCAATCTCAGGTTGGCATCTAAATTTCCTGATCTTACTCTTTTTCAGGATTCTTAGTGTCTGCGCTGAACTGATAGTGGCCTCTCCCAAAGATGCTCATGCCCGACTCCCAGCGCCTCTGAAGGTAGCGGGCACGTGAAAAGGGCCCTTTGCAGGTGTGATCATGGGATTTGTGTTGGGAACATTAGGCTGGACTCTCTGGGCATCTCAATCCAACTTCTGCTTGGGTGGCAGGAAGGTCAGAAAGGCCAATGTTTGCTTGGAATCAACAACTGTAGTGACAAGACCAGAAACCAATGAATGCTGCAGGTGACAGAAATGGGAAGATGCAGAAACAGTTTTCTCGGGAGCTTCCAGAAGAACATTTCTGCCCCAGCTGGAGCCTACATTCATTATTTTCCTCATTGCTGCTACAAAACACCTGTCAAAGGCAACATAAGGAAGAGTTTATGTTGGCTCCTGGCTTGGAGATACAAGTCACGATGGCTGCAAAAGCATAGTGAGGCAGCTGGTCACATTGTCTCTGCAGCTGGGACTGGAGTGCTAGATCCTGGTGTTCAGCTCACACTCTCTTTTTCATTCAGCCCAGCATTCAATACATGCATTGTGCCATTTGCACTTAGGCAGTAACTTCCTACTCAGTCAACCTAGTCTAGAAACCCATTCACAGACTTGCCCAGATGTTTGTCTCCAAGGTGATTCCAGATCCCACCAAGTTGATTGTCCTACCAAATAATGACCTTCACCAAGGCCCATAAGTTTACTTTATTTTTAGTTACTTTAGTAACTAGTTAGTTAACTAATTTTAATTGATTTTAGACTCCCAAAATGTCAAAAGTTCATGGATACATTTATGTTGTGTTTGAGCACTAAATCTGTGGTACTATGATTCAGAAGGAACAGGAAGCAATGCCCCTCCCCCACTTTTTCCTACAAAGATCCAACTTAACATTGTCTGTTTTCTTTTCTCAGCTGGTTTAAAACCAAAAGAAAAAGTAAGGGTCTGGGGAAAGATAGCAGAGGATTGAAGAAGGAGGGAAGAAATGGGAGGAAGAGGAAAGGGAAAAAATTTAAGGAGAAAAAAAAAAACCAAAGCCCTAGTTAGAAAAAACACCAACCAAACAAAAAGCATATAACCTTGTGTGTGTGCATGTGTGTATTTGTGTGTCTTTCTATCTGAGTGCAGTTTCCCAAAGAACCCAAAAGAGAGCATCAGTTCCCCTGGAGGTAGAGTTACAGGTGGTTGTGAACTGCCCCCCATGGGCTGTGGGAGTCACACTAAGAGCAGTGTATGTTCTCAACTGCTGAGGTATTTCCCCAGCTTCAGTCCATGAAAGCTGTGACCAGAGCATGTATCTGTGTGGCTTTCCATCAAAGACAGTTTTTGTTTGCTGTTGATATTATGACAGATAGAAATGTGAAAACGCATCTCAATATGGTACTGATGCTGACCTTGGTATCTTTCACCAGTTAATAATAGTGTTGCTTCTGAGTAACATCTCCCTGCATATTCTCACCAGTCCATGCTTCCCAGTGGTCCTTAGGGCTTCCTCCAGACACTAGGGGTGCTGGAAAAGGAACTTTGCCTACCTGCTTCCTGTCCCACCTCAATACTGTTACTGTAAGTGCAGTAATCCACACAAGGATTAAAACAGTCTCAGCTCTAGTGCCCATCATGATTTCTGCATTGGCCTGAAGTTAACTTGCTGCAGATAACAGTATGACACCTCTCTTGGCTTGTTGTTCTTCGTAATGGTTTTGTGCAGCTATTGTATATATAATGAGATTCCTGATGACTAAGTCCTGGCTACTCTCTCTTCTTGGGCCTCTACATCCCAGCACTTCTTCCTACCCACTGGATGGTAGCCCTGATCTTGATGAGTGGGCTGCCATGTCTATCTTTTTCTTTCCCTGCTCAAGTCACTACACATGCACTAGCCCTGTCTCCTGGGCATGAGAGCACCAGCTTCCCTAGACACCCTCTTTTTGTCTCACTTCTCTACTTTTTGATCATCATCAGATTCCAGAAGTCAGAGGAGTGGGTCATGAAAACGCGGCTTGAAAATGTGTCATGTCTGAATGACAGATGTGCCTTTCCTTTTGAGTCACTCACTGTTTAAGAGGAGAGTGGGTTTGAGGCTCTTCTCCAATTTTTCTTCCAACAGATTTAGTGTGTCTGGTTTTATGTTGAGATCTTTGATGTGCTTGGACTTTAATTTTGTGCAGGGTGATAGATATGGATCGATTTGCATCTTTCTACATGTGGACATCTAGTTATACCAGCACCATTTGTTGAAGATGCTATCTTTTTTTTCACTGTATCGTTTTGGCATCTTTGTCAAAATCAGGTGTTCATAGGTCTGTGGGTTTGTTTCTGAGTTTTCAATTTGATTTCATTGATCCACCAGTCTGTATCTATGCCAGTACCATGCAGTTTTTATTACTGTTGCTCTGTAGGATAGCTTGAGATTAGGAATGGAGATATCTCCAGAAGATCTTTTCTTGTAGAGAATTATTTTAGCTATTTGGGTTTTTTGTTATTGCATATGAAGCTGAGAATTTTTCTTTCAACGTCTGTAAAGAATAGTGTTAGTATTTTGATAGGAATTGCATTAAGTCTATAGATTGCTTTTGGTAAGATGGTCATTTTTACTATGTTAATCCTGCCAAGCCATAAGCATGGGAGATCTTTCCATCTTCTGATATCTTCTTCAATTTCTTTCTTCAGAGACTTTTTTTCATAAAAGTCTTTTACTTGTTTGGTTAGAGTTACATCAAGATACTTTTTTATGTGGCTATTGTGAAGGTTGTTGTTTCCCTAATTTCTTTCTCAACCCATTTGTCTGTTGTATACAGGAGGGCTACTGATTTTTTTTTTTAGTTAATTTTTTTATCCAGCCACTTTGCTGAAGGTGTTTATCAGCTGTAGGGGGTGGACAGGGAGGAAAAGGGAGGGAGAGTGGGATTGGGAGGAGTTAAGGAAGGAGTCTTCAATTAGGATATATAATGAATAAATTGTGAAAAAACATTTAAAAAGAGAGAAGAGAATGGGCCAGAGCTGGCTGACACCTTTTGGATTCTAACCTTTCAAGAATTGGGTCCTTGGCACACCCAACTCTTTAGTGGTTTCTGTGATTAACCCGAGTTTGGGAATGGTAAGAGTGACACATACACCCCTCCAGTCTCACTCATTGTCTTAGTTCCATAATGGTGCAACTCCAGTGAGTGCTTAGTGATGCTAGGGAGTATTGTGCCATGACAGAGACAAGAGAGAGAGAGAGAGAGACAGAGAGAGAGAGAGAGAGAGAGAGAGAGAGCATTTCAGATTGTTGCCTCAAGTCATAGTGAGAGTTCTCAATCCTAATGGAAAAAAAGTTGACATGGGAAGCAAATTTGCTGAAGTGCATCAAGTAGGGCTGCTAGAATTAGCAAATAAAAATATGAGACACCCAATTAAATCTGGATTTCAGATATGTAAAAACATTTATTTTAGCAAAAATGTGTCTCATAATATTTTGAACACAATTATACTAAAAAGATTATTCTTTATTTATCTGAAATCCGAATATAACTATGCATCTTATTCTTCCTCTACAACTTCAACACCAACTTTATAAGTAGCCCCATGGCATGTGGAGGGAGTGACAGAGATGGAGAGATAAGTAAGCACATTTCTGTGGGAAATACAGCATCTAGCAAGGAGGGACACACGGCGAATGGACATGATAAAATGTTCTAAAGCAAGGACATTCTCATTATTGGGAACTTAATTCAAGCTGGGTACAAAGGCACATATGGGACATATAATATTCTTCTGAGAATTTTGTTGTTGACTTGACTATTTTCTAAAGTTCTCAGCTCAAAGCCATCATGACTTCACTCTCCTGCTCCTTGTTCTTAGCAGGCTTTGTAAAGTCAGTCTCAGAGTACTGTCTGGAATCACTAAGTACTCCCGCTGAGTACTTTCTCCAGTTGCTTGGTACTGATTCCAGCCATTGAGTCATCTCTCTGCTTCCTTTCCTTGCTTTCCTTTCCATTCTTGTTATTGGGAACTTAATTCAAGCTGGGTACAATGGCACATATGGGACATGTAATTCTCAGTTCTCAGAGCATCCAGATAACAGCCCTGACTGCTGCTGTAGCATGGACCTCTTTATCCCCTCAAATACAAAAATGTTCCACAATTCAAAATTTCTTGAGTGCTAACACACCACGAATAGAACACTTCACACCATGAAGTTTTTCCATGGGCAATTTTTTTTTAAAATTGCAGATAAAATTACCTTTAAGATATATGTATGAGATGTGTATGAAGCATACTATATTCCCACAGGTCCCCTCCGGAGACATGTAAATATTCCAAACTTATAAATAGTTCTATGAAACACTTATGGTCCCAGACAATTTGGGTGAGGAGTGTTCAACTTGTGCAGTCAAGTACACCAGGGGTATAATTGAGTTCCTAGGACCACCAGGCTAGCTCAGGACTGAGGCTTGAAGGATAAATAACAATTTGCACCTGGATAGAGAAGATTGTCTAGTTTTGACAGACAAGAGAAGAAACAGGAAACCATGAAAGCAAAGGCCTAAGGGGTTAAAGAGAAACCATAGTTTGGTTTCTCATGCAGAGAAAGCTAGGAGGTGAATCTCACAAGAGATGAGGGCAAGACAAAGGCACAGAACTCAACCTCTGGGTGCTGAGAAATGGGAGGAAACAAAACCAAATCCTCACTTAATGGATTGCTCCAGCTGTCAGAGAGTAAACGCTGGCCAGAGTCAGAGAAGAAAGGGGAAAGGTGCTAGTGGCTGTGAATCCAGAGAGGGGATTCTCAGATGGAGCCTAGCAGAGAGACAGCCTGAGGACCCCCTGCCTTCGCTGTCACCAGCCACTCTTTGGTGGTAGAACCATAGAGCCCACCATCTTAAGAGACTCCTGCACACTCCTAGTCCCACTCCACAGAAGAGCAAGCTCCTTGTACACAGCTCTTCCTATTCTGGAGCTTCTGAGAGTATGACTGACGGCTTTCCGAGTCTCTATGAAGATTTCCCCGGAGCTTTTCCATCCTGAATGAACTCTAAGGAAGAAGGAAGCTAAGAAGAGGGCACTAAAGACTAAATTCTAACTCTAGAGATAACTGACTCTGTTTGTGATGACTAAAAGCAAAAATAAGACAACTCACATTGTCACTGTAATAAATTACAATTCAGTGAAATGAAAACACAATGGATGGAATCCAAAGGAATATGGCTTGAGTTAAAACATCCATGAAGCAGTCTCTGTCTGCTCTTCAGTGTCTTAGACCATGAGCCAACCAAACACAGCTTCTGTCCTTGCTCCCTCATCCTACACACCCACACCAAGGTCAGGAGGTGGCACCACTGACCTGGCAAACTGAGGTCTTTCCTTGGCATTGCTTCTAGCTTTTTCCTTAAACTGGATAAAGTCCACAATGCAAGCTAGCTGAGTGCTTTTTAATAACTACTACACAGAGTTAAAAATACCCAGCCGTTGCCTACTCTCCACTTCTTAGAACAGTCCTGGCTTTAAAATATTGCTTTTGCAGTGTTTTCCTTTCTGGATATTTTTTTCAGCCAAGAGATTTAGAATAATTTCTTAATATTATGCCTGTCCTATATCTGAGGGTAGGGATGAGCTTGATTGCAGGACTCTAAATGAAGCAGGTTGGTAGCAATCTGGGATTACTGCAGTCTGGGATTACTGGGATTACTCTGGAGTCTGTCAATCATGGAAGCCTTACAGAACCCAGGTCTGGATTTGCAGTGTTCAGGAGGCCTTCAGAACATCACACCTAATTTTCATTCTTTACTACAAGTGAAGCTTTGTAGGCAGTACAGATCTAACTTCCAAGAGTTCAGTCGCATGAAGGGAAGGCATTTGTCATTTATGTGGAAGAAGCTCAAAGGCAGATTGAGAAGTTTCTAAAATATTCTAGAAGGTAAGATTTTCCTATGCTTGCTGCCCCTAGACCAGGGATGAAGGAGAGCCTGGGGTCCCCCAAGCTTAAGTCCACATAATGATTTTTTGAGGGTACCTTCTCTCTGGCCTGCTACTTTGAATATTAGGACACTTCTACTTAAAGTCTGCTCCCTGATGTCATGACATGACAAAGATCAAAAATAAAATGGAGAACTTTTGTCCCCGTGAGTGCTATGACCCCCTGGCACGTGTAACAGTAGTGAAATGCTTCAAACTGCTTTTCAGTCACCACAGTCCTCAGCGTTGTACTACACAGAAGGTTGATCGCAAGGAAACAGCTCTTCTTGGCCCCATGCTGAAGAAATTGTGTACATCTGCATTTAAAAATACCCCAAATGTTCAATTATAATTGAAAAATGTATCAGTGTAAGTTATGGCAAAGCACCCATTAGAATTTATATTCGATACATTTAAAGTGATATTTTACAAATTTGTAGTCATTTGACCTGGAAAAGCTATATTTGTGGTTGATTTGACTATTTTCCAAAGTTCTCAGCTCAAAGCCATCATGACTTCACTGTCCCTCCCCTTGTTCTTAGCAGCCTTTATGAAGTCAGTCTCAGAGTACTGTCTGGAATCACTAAGTACTCCTGCTGAGTACTGTCTCCAGCCATTGAGTCATGTCTCTGCTTCCTTTCCTTGCTTTCGACCCTTTCATGCTCTGTTTTTATTTCCCCTTTCAGACACATCTGAATCCAATCTACCTACTCATCCCTCTTTCCCATGCTGCCCCACTCTACCCAGCTGTATCGCAAGGTCAGCACTGGAAGGCACCCCCACCCCCAAAGCCATGCCCTGCTTCCTCCTGCTTCTTTTCTCACAACTGCACAGCAGCATTATCTTTCAACACAGTGCCCCTGAGGCTCAGGTGTGAAGGCAGCATTTCCTGCATCCAACGCTGACACCCATGTCACCCACTGAAAACTCAGCTCAAAATGCAAAGTACTGACAAGTGCAGCGTGTACAGCAATGACACTCAGTCTGAAGCCGAGGGACTGCCTGCTTGTCACATCCCCCCCACAATTGGCCCAGGTCTATCATGTGTGCTGCCTACCTGCCTTATTATTACCACCAAAGGCATTAATAAACCCCCGGCTTGCTCATCACAATTTCTCCCAACTTTTCCTCTTCCAAAGCTTTGTAGGGTGTGGGCTTTAAAAAAAGCGAATGCCAGGCTGGAGAGATGGCTCAGCCGTTAAAGGCTAGGCTCACAACCATAAATATAAAATGGCAAATGCCTCAGTCATGTTCTAAACTATGAAAATATCATTTTTTAAAGAAAGCAGAATTTGTAACTCCAAAGTTAAGCTAGAAAGCTTGACCCCCCAATGCAAATGCCGCTTAATTTGAGGTGGCTCTCATTGTAAGCAGGGTTTTAGGACTTGAGTCATATCTTTTACTTAATTGAAATATTAATGAAAATCATACTGATAAATTACCAAATTATTGCTTTACCACCAGCTTCTCCCCCAAGCCCTCTTCTTGCGTGTTCATGTCGGCATCCTGATGTTTCACCATTTCCCCAAGCTTGGAAGTGCTCTCTTTTGTCTAATGACTATGACATCATCCTGTCACTGTGGCTAAATTATGGTCATCTATGATTCTTATCACATTCCTATTATCCACATTAAAGCAATAACCAATGCTGACTTCTTCTCTGGAGCTTTTTATTTTTTGAAGATTCATTTGTGTGTGTGTGTGTGTGAGAGAGAGAGAGAAAGAGACAGACAGAGACACAGAGGGACAGAGGGAGGGACGGAGAGAAAGGAAGAGGGAGGAGGACAGGAGCAGGGACAGAGAAAGGGAGAGAGAGCCAGAGGCGATTTCTGTTCAAGTACCTGCAGAGGAAGGAGTTGGGTTCCCTGGAGCTGGAGTTACAGGCATTTGTGAGCTGCCTGATGTGGATGCCAGGAACCATACTTGGTCTTCTGGAAGAGCAGCAAGTGCTGTTCAACAATGAATCATCTCCCACAGCTCCTGCATCTTCATTCTTGACTTGCCTTAGAATTACTACCTCGCTCCATGCTGTTTCTTCTGTTATTATTTAAGCCTAGGCAATTGTCTCTAATCTGTACTTCAATAAGGATCCTCAGATAGTCTTGAACATTTCTTCTTCCCACACTGCTTTCAATGCGTGGTCAGTCTAGAAAACATACCTTCCAAATGAATGTCAAATATACAAACCCAAGTGCACACTCTTTAGAAGGATATGGTAGACAGAAAGATGACTGATGCTCAGCCATTTTTCTATCTTCTGTTGCAGAGTTCATAAAACATTGCCTGATCATGTTTGCTCCAGAGACCCCATGATCCCTGTGATCTCCCCGGCGTGTGTGGCTATGGTTTATTGTTCTGTTTTAAAGAGGAGAAGAGGCCCAGACACACGATATAACACCCAGAGTAGGCAGCCTCTGGCAGATATCACTAAGTCAGAGGCAGGGGCAAAGCTGCAGCACACAGCTACTGCTTGACCCTCTCTCCTGTGGATTTTATAGACCCTAAGGTCTTGCTCTCTCCAGGAAGCATTGAATGTCCAGGACTAGTCAAAGGATTTCTCTTTTAGTAATTTATATGAATGTGTATCTGTATGAGGGTATGTGCACATGAGTGCAGCACCTGTGGAAAGCCAGGGAAGGAGAGTGGATGCCTTAGAGCTGGAGTTATAGGCAGTTCTGAATGGCTCACATTGGTGCTGGTAACTAAACTCTGATCCTTGAAAGAGCAGTGTGAGCCCTTAACCCCCTAGTCATCTCAAAAGCCCTCCGGAAGGATTTCTACACACATCTTGCACATTAGGCCCCTTGGTTAGACAATGAAAATACTCATTTCCAAGACATCCAGCAGTGATGTGTGCAGGAGATTGTGCTGAGCTGCTTTTTTGCATGGCATTTTGTCAACCGGCAACCATGTAGGCTGGTCAACAGAAAGTGCTGCATGGATATCCACACTCTGCTTTTAAGAAGTTTGAGGAATGAGCTAACACCTAGTGAGTTATTCCATCTCTACATGCACCACAGATCAAAACCACCAAGCAATTACAGCAGAGACAAGCAAGTGCCAAGCTCGCTAAACCAGAGTCCAAAGTTAACTCTGACAAAGATTCTTTTGGTTGATGCAGTTATAAAATACAGACTAAATTTCATGAAGTTAACTTAACTCTAACATAAGCTACAAGGTGTTAGCCTAAAGCCATGTCTGGGTTTGAGAGAATATTCGTGTTCTCCAAATACTGTTTATTATTAAGAACTTAGCTGTGATAGAGCATAAGCTCTTCAAATATTTAACAGGAATTGAAACCATAAATCTAACCTCTGGATGGTACCATAAAATTACTAAGCTGGAATATATTAATATTGTATGAGTGACTAAGGAACATCTTGAACATGTTTGCTGGTAGAAGATATATTTAACAAGAATTACAACAAGCAATCTGAAGTTTCGCTTTTTGTTCTACTTTAATATGTTTAATTCCTCAAATATCCAGAAAAGAAAAAGTAAAATAAATTACATTATTTTCTCTTTTCAAATAGTTGTTTTTTTTTCTTCTAATGTTTAAAACTGTCACTGATTTTAAATTGGAGAACAACTAAAACTATTTCTGAATTAATATTCCATATTTAGCAGGTTTGGTAGTATATGCATTTAATACCAGAATTTAGAAGGCAGAGTGAGTTCAAGACCAGCGTGTTCTACATAGTGAGTTTCAAGCCAGCCAGGGCTACGTAATGAAAACCTGTCTCAAAAGAAAGTTCCGGGAGGAAGCAGCAGCAGTGGAAGCCATGCCCCTGAGTTCTCTGGCTCACCAACTCAACTACCACCAAGGCCCAGATCTAGCACTTTAAGTTGATCTGCCCCACCATCTACTCCATCTGTGAGCTGGTGGAGTGTGTGAAGGAGCCGGTCCAGCGGAACCAGAGCTACAGCCTCACCATGACTCTGGGCAACTGCAGGATGTCTGAGATGAGTCTTGGTAATGGCCCAGTATTAAAGATGTGTCAGAAATCATCAGAAACCTTGAAGCTGACCATGAATATTTGCATGTAGAGCTGTTTGAGCAAAATACTTTACTGTGTTACACAGTGCAGTTTCCAGTGACACTACAATGAATGAATACGTGATGGGGAAGTAGGAAAAATAGAGGAAGAAAGCAGTGGATGTGGTGGAAAGAGGCAGAACTAGAGACACAATAGTAGTGATAGGTGTGAAAGAGGGCTGAAGTCAGTGGAGGAACATGTTGTTGCCCAGTAGTGCTGGCATGGTGGTGTTCAGGAGCCTGGAGCTTTCGCAGACTCAGCCCCTGTCAAGATGACCAGCCACACAATCACCCTGGCTCTGAGCAATGACAGACAGGATGTTCCTCTGGAGGCCATGCTGGTCTCAAGGGCCATGTCTGTGCCTGTGGTCTTGATGCAGCTTTGGGCTGTGTTGATGCCCATGGCCTGTGTTACCACCTGAGGCCACGTGGATGCCCATGGTCTATGTGGTTAACTGAGGCCATGTTGATGTCCATGCGCTATGCTGGCATGGGGGCCATGTTGGTGTGGATGACCTGTGTGGCCATCTGAGGCCATGTTGAGGTTGTTTCCATGATGCTCCTAAGCTGTGTTGATGTTGATGACCAGTGTTACCACCTAAGGCCACTTATATGTTTGTGGTTTGTGGTCCATCTGTGGTCTGTGCTGCTGCCTGGGGCCATACTGATGTCCATCAGCCAGCCAGCCACTGAAGGCCTTGTTGGATCCATGGCCCCTGTTACCTTGAGTTCATGGAGATGTCCTTGGCCTTTATTGCCACTGAAGACTATGATGGTGTCTGTGACCCATTCATCAGCAGAGGGCTGTGTTGCTATCTATGGTCTGGACTGTTTCTAAAGACCAGATGGAGGTTCTTGTCGAATGCAGAGGTTGGAGACCATGCAGATGTTCGAGGTCAGTGTTGTTGCCAAAAATCCTGTAGAAGCCTATGACCTGTGCTCCTGCTGACTGTGAAGGGTAAGAAAGCTACTTTTACAGTGGTACCAAAGACTGCAGATACACAGTTGAGAAAGAAAAACATGGAGGGTTTCTGTGACAACCTCTGCTTCCCCAATCTCACCTCCCTCCCCAAAGCTAACAGCCTACAAAGAAAGCCATCAAAGAGAATCTTAAGAATGATAATTAGGACGGTGGCATGTAGCTCTCCACTGTTCTGGCAGGGTTGCAGGTGGAGAAGGACTCAGTTGTTTTAGGAGGCTGGCTGGCCACTAGGAGTTTGACAATGCCCCAGTGAGTATATAGAAAACACATTTTTTTTTTCTTTGTCTTTCTTCTTTTTTTTCCATAGGGTGTGAGGAAAGATCACAAAGGTGAGGGCAGACATGGGAGGGTTAGGAGATGAGTGTGATTGGGGTGCATGATGTGAAATTTCCAAACAATTAATAAAAATGTTATGTTGAAAAAATTCCGTATGTCATAGATTAAATTTAGAAAACCTTGCAGGGGCAATGCATGATAGTAAATATTAGACATAGTTTTCTACCCTCCTTCTAAAAGTTAACTTGTTTTCTTGTACTTATTTAGTTCCATTTGTCTTGCTATAGAATATCTGCTGCCATCGTCTTGAATCACTTTTCTAATTTTTTTTCATTCCTGAAGCTTTCCAGCAATTTTTAACTAATGTGCATTTCTGAAGGCCAAGGAAATGCTCACTAGACCTGGAAATAAAAACTAAAGATGTTTAAATTAATACTGTTTTTCCAGCTGAATTGCTCAAGGGAAAAAGAGAAAAGGACAAATCAGAAAACAATCCTGCTATGATCGATTTTGATCCTCAATTGGAACAATGTAAGCAAGGTTCTGCCATCAGAGATATGAGCTCCTCCTGTTGCCATGCATTCCTTGCCAAGGTGGACCGAACTATGAGCTATGATAAACTCTTCTCTCTTCTCTGCTGTTGCGTTTTGTCGGGTACTTGGTCATTGCAATGAGAACAGTCAGTATCACATTCCTCCCTTCACTGATCTAGTATGGAACCTTCAGAAGAGGCTTTCAATGCATAGTGAGAAACAAGGAAAGGGTAATTCCATAGAAATAAGAGAACAATGGCGGGCTTCAGTGAAAATAGCAGGTGTCCGAATCTCAGAGTCAACCTGGTCTTCCCTAAAACAACTGCATTGTGAGGCAGAAACTCCCAGCTGCCATTGGGAATATTGGTTTTCATAGAATTCTTATTTTACATGTATTGTCTGAGCAAACTTCAGTGAGTCCCTGACTTAATTACCAAGTAATAATTCTAATGTTTGGTTGTAGGGAAAAAAATAGAGTTTCAATGTCATGCAGATATTTATAACAAACAATAGTGCTTGATGTAATAGACTCCAAATTATTCTCAATTGTCCTATTGTGTGAATTATTTATGAACTTTTACACATCTGTAAACTCAGAATAAACCACTTTTAACCATTCCGTACATAGGACAAGAAAGATAAATAAATAAAAGACCAAGTATCTGCCCATAGGATCCACTCACAATTTATCTACCTTGTCCAATATAAGGAGTCACATGTACAAAATGCAGTATTTCAGCTAACTAAATGTCTAAATCTTGGATATTCATGCTGTATTTATTTATTGGTGCCTACAAGCAAATTAAAGTACCCTGAGAATTACTAAGAAGAAGCCAAAGAGCAGACAGTTTTAGTTTTTCTATTCTTTAAGTGTTATTTTCTAGAAAAAAAAATAATTCTATTCTTAGAATAGTGAAAAGTGGAGGAAATAATTAGAAGAGCTGACATGTATGTTTAGTGTCTCTGCAGTATACATGTCTTAGAGCATATGATGTCAATGTGAAGGATGGATATTCTTCTTGCCATCCAGGAGGGCCCACAGAGATTCATCAAATAAGAACATATATAAGATCTGTGGGCTCAGTAGCAACATCCTCACCATCACCAGTAGGGAAAGAACAAATTGAGTGAAAATCCTATATCTCTCCTTTCTTCCTCTCCAACCTCTTGTTGACCTCTTCCACTGGCTGAATCTTGAATAGAAGTCACAGCGAAGGTAGCCTAGTTAAGATGGTCCATAGAAGTCAGCTTTCTGGACCCTGCAAAGGTGGGGAAATGATGGAGTGAGCACAAGCAGCAAGCAAGAATGTCAACAAATCTCTACCTTGGCAGGGCATATATTCTAGAACATGCCATGACTTAATATTGACCTGAAGTCTAATTGTGGGTTCAGTAGATATTAGTGGTATTGTATTGGTAGTGTCATTTGTATCACTAATATAATAGAGTATATTTTAGGACTTTTCTTACAAATAAAGTGCAATTTTACTTTGGTTATATAAATAAAAGATTACTATCAAGTGGGTTTTTATTTACTCCTATGAAAATGACTGAGACTCATTACCTCATCTAAGCTTTGCCCTAGGTCACATGAAGAGCAGGACAGAAAACCTAACCCTCAACTCAACATTTAGGTAAACTACACAGTTTGTGCTGCAGATGGTTTGTCCTTCTGGGAAATGATCATTGTTAGCTTGATGCAGAAGGTGGGAACACATTAGACACAGTGTGCTAGGTTTGACCTTCCAAGGGGTGAATACACAGGTGTGGTTCAGGACAGTAGCTCTGAAGACTTCTATACCAGAGCCCTGTAGCTAAGGTGTTGTTGTATGATAAAAGAAAAAACGTTGAAAGTATAATTCAGGTTATTAAAGAAACCAGGTGTAGATTATTAAGCAATCACCAAAAAATTATGGTTGCATAAAACATGGAAAATGCTCATGGTATGAATTTTTAATACACACAACCAGGTTGGCTATGTAAACAAGTATTTCTAGCAGTAAAAATGCTAATTAAAAGGAATTTTTATGAGTATTTTGTACTATTCTTCAGTATGTACTATACTTTGTTTTTTAAAAGTCCCTTTCAGAACTGCTAATGCTTTTCTGGATTTATTTTTTTATCTGAAAAATTGCATACCAACGAAAAGAACATTCTTGTGGTTTTTGTACATATGAGTCAATTAATAAACTCTGGATCTATTCAAATCATTTAGCTATATCCAACTAAATGGGAACAAGTACTTTCTTTTTATCAATTATGAAACAAAATTCATCTTTGCAAATATCCTATTTTTTTTAGCTCATGCACACCATTTCACATGTTCTAATTTAAAGGTTTAGAGGGATTGTGTATATGTGCATGTGTATGTGTGTGAGAGAGTGTGAGTGTGTGTGTGTGTGTGTGTGTGTGTGAATGCTAAAGATATAACATAATATTGCATTTGGTGCTAGAGTCTGAAAGATTCTTCACACACCATTGGAATGCTGTTTATGTTGCCAAACAACATAGTTGGGAGAATTCTTTTCTTCTTCTTCTTATTTAATCACTTTACAGCCTGGTCCCAGCCCCTTCTCTCTTCTCCCAACCCTACCTTCACACCCCTTCCCCCATTTCTTCCTCTCTTCTCAGAGAAGGGAGGTCCCCAAGGGGTATCAACCCACCCTGCACCTCAAGTCACAGCAGGATTAAGTGCATCCTTTCCCACTGAAGCCAAATAAGGCAGCCAAGGGGTGGGGGGGAGGGATCTAGAAGCAGGCAACAGAGCCAGATGCAACCTCTATTCCCATTGTTAGGGGACTCACATGATCACCAAACTGCACATCTGCTATATATATATGTAGGGGTCTAGGTCCAGTCCATGCATGCTCTTTGATTAGTGGTTCAGTCTCTGTGAGTCCCAAGCTCACCCTATTATTTGAAAAATAGGATAATTCTTTAAAGCTCATCTCAAAATCTCTTTGCTGCCAGTGCTTTGAGGTCCACCCTAAAATCCATATTCAACTGAAAAGTCTGATCAAGAATCATAGTAGAAGAAGCAAGCTTTTAGGATCCCCAAAGCTTTCATCACTCACTAAAAGAGCAACCCATGTTATTTGTTTAAATAAAGGATGCCACACATAAACAATAGACAAGATTCCCTTTCCACTCCCCAACTGTTTTTGCTGTATGGAATAATTAACCAATCACATTTCTGAACTTAGCATATGCGGGGAGTGCAACACTCTATGAAAGAAAATGGTTGCGTAGCTGGAATCCACATGTTACATTATCAGCAGCTGGTCTTGTTTCCATCTTCCTTTTCACTGGATTAACAAAGAACCAGAAGCAGCACAGAGCTGTCAATGAGGGCTTCCAGCTGGGTGTGGATACAGGGCACAATCGAATGCTGCAGTGTTCATGAGTATACAGAGCTCCTGATGTCAGATCTCCCACCTCTTGGCCTCCCGAAACACCAGTGCAAAATTGTTTAACAACAAGTTAGTTTTAGTCATTGAATAGATACATTCCCAATTTTTTCTTTTCCAGACAAAATATTGTCTTCTCCAGTACAAGTAGATATCGGTGTTAAATGTAAATACTGTACTGAGCTCTAAGACTCTTTGGCTGAGGAGACAGATAAGTGAGTAAAATTCTTACCATATAAGCATTTGTAACATGAACTTGATCTCTAGAGCCTACTTGTGTTTACTAGCCCAGTACTAGCAAGGCAGACATATGGAGCCTTGGGTTTCATAGGCCAGCTATCCGAGCATAATTTGCCAGGCTTGAGTTATTGAGAAACCTGTCTTAAAAATAATGTGGAGGGGAGCTATCCTGGTTAGTTCAATTTGACACAAGCTAGGGTTATCTGAAAGAGGGAACCTCAATTGAGAAAATGCCTCCATAAGATCCAGCTGTAGGGCATTTTTTTAATTAGTAGTTGATGGGGAGGCCCAGCCTTTTGTGGGTGGGGCCATCTTTGGACTGTTGGCCCTGGGTTCTATAAGAAAGCAGGCTAAGCAAGCCATGATCCAACCCATTTGAGCTCCTATTCTGACTTCCTTCAGTTATGAATAGTGATACAGAAATCTGAGCCAAATAAGCCCTTTCCTTCCCCACTTGATTTTGTCATGTTGTTTCATCACGGTAATGGTAACCCTAATTAAAAGCAGCCTCAGAAGTGTAATTGACCTCTACATGCATGCGGACATGTGCATGAACACACAGTCCCACATATACATGCTCCTGTAAGTCTCAGTCATGTGTACACATATGCACACATACATGCCAAGCAAAGAGATCCTACCTATTCCCTTGCTCCTAAACGTTCGCTCAGCTCATGTGTGTCAAGAACTTGCCGGGCTACAGGACGACAAACAGGGAAGCTCTTCTCTCTCACCCTTCACAGTAGCTAGAGGAGACACACTCATTATCATGCATTAGAGCGTTAAAATAAGACCCTGTGTTTAGGAATGACCAGGATGAGGTTAAGAGTCAACACTCAGCACTGGAGAGATGGTTAAGCATTTAAGAGCATGCACTGCTTTTACAAAGGACCTGACTTTGGTTCCCAGCTCCTACATAAGGCAGAGCTCACAACTACCTGTAACTTCAGGGATCCAATGCACTCCCCTAGCATCCTCAGTTAATTGCACACATAGCATACATACCAACACAGACACATACATAGAATTGTAAAAAACAAACAAACAAAAATAAAAATCAGAGTCAGGACTCCTCATTCCTGATGCAAGACAGTGTCACACTAGAGGAAAATTCCAGAGGTGGTTGCTTAAGGTCATTTTCTTACGTAGTACATTAGATCTGATAAGACTTGTACAGAAATAACCATATTTTGCCTTAAGGGAGATTTTTAAAGCACAGAAAGACTTTTTCATTGAAGTCTCAGTCAGAAGACAGATCTGTGGTCTGACAGAGTTTGCTCCTAACGACTGGGATGAGAAACCTTAGACATGAGCTCCCAGGAGGGTGTCCAAAGACTATCACATACCTACCTTTAGAGTCTAATGGTCATTCAGCAGGCACTGTTTCACCAGTTCCCAGGGTACTAGTTTGTCACCTATCACAAGCTTTGCTTGTCGAACACCTCAGCATCACATTGGTTTCACTACCAACACATAAGGTATCTGATGTAAGCACAGCTCATGTAGTCAGCTTTGAGAGGCAGATCTCAGCACCAGCCATGCTCAGACAGTCAGATAGATCCAGGGCCCTGGCCTACCTGGATGAAGGGTATCAAGTAGCTTTCCTGGTTGTTGGAGAACTGGGTGAGACAGGATGTGCTGAGCAGGAATGCATGGTCCCCTCATCACAACAAGAACTCAGTGGGAAGAACATAAACACACAGTTTAGTCAAATGCTTGCAGGGCCCATTTTCTTTATACACATCTTTCCCATGATGAACTGTGAGAAAAGCCAGGCAGGCATGAGGGCAAACCCTGGATAGAGTATTCCTCTTCCCTAGGCAGAGAGCTCTGGGCAGATCCATGGCTATAAAGCAGGGTCTCCTGTTCACCTCTCTTAGAGGGCATGAAAGCACAAAGGAATCTCTGAGTGGCTGTTTTGAGCTGCTGCTGCAGCTGCAACCAGAGTTTTCGGCTTACTTTTTGTCTTACATGGGAGAGAGAAATAACCCTCTGTGTCATTTAACCACCAAACCTTTTTTTCTGCTTATTACAGAACCTGGGCTCTGAAATTTAGAGCATCTCAATGCAAAGTGAGAGCTACATAATGCTAAGGATCACTGAGCTCAGAGAGTCAGATGCAGAGTCCTGGTCAAACTGGTCACGGTAAGATGAACTGCAGCAGATTCAGAGTCACTCTAGGTTCACCTCACAGATAACTCATACACACAACGAACAAGAAAAGCTCCATGAGGAAGAATATTTTCTCAAGTGAGAAAGGCAAGGCAAAAGATGGAAGAAGTTCCTCTACTTTGTATTTTTATGGAGGCCAATTTAGATTGAACTAGGATTTAATATCCTTGATGAAGAATTCCAGGAAAAATTACCCATCTCTTTTCTAGGACCTGAGGCCAACATGCCCCAGCTTACTTATCTCAGCTTCTGTTAAACTGCCTGCTTGTGCAGAATTCCCCCTCCAGCTAACTGCTTATCTTAGCTTCTGTTAAACCGCTTGCAAACCTCCCCCTGCAGCTGCTGAGATATCACGATGTGGGGTTTGGCTTTAAAACTCATTTGGTCTGAAAACATGGCCCTGCACTTTAGTCCTGAATACTTGAGTATAGTCCCAGCTGGCTGGAATAACTATAAACTGTGTCTGAGTGGTCATCTTAGCTGGGCTCCCTGTAACAGCAGGATGAGAATACAGTGTCAGCCCACATGTTTTCTAACAGTAAGGGCCAACACAGACTGAAACTCTACCCTTGCAAATCCCTTACACATTCATTCTGTAATGTTTGAGTGCATAGGTGAGTTTAGAAGCAACTGCAAACATTTTCAAGTTCAAGATCAAAAGTCTAGTGACATTGATTCTGAGAGTATCTAAATGTGGTGTTAGATGCCATCCATGTGGCAGTTGGACTGAAACTTTAGTCCAGCTTACTTAATGACTCTGGAGAAAGTTTTTTCATAAGAATCAGTGGTACTCTATACTCTGAAATTAAGGAAAAGTAAAAAGACAATTCCAGCTTAAAAGGTAACTGATTAGACAGTGATCTACCTCTCCTCTGGGGGCAGATGAGAGATCCCATCATAATGCAGACACTGGCGGGAAACATAAATTTTGAATTCACAGTATTTGTGAGTTCTAAAAAAACCAAATAAACAAATAAACAAAGAAAACCTGGCAAGCTGGAAATCTTAATTCCAAAACATCCAGATAAGAACTGATATGAAGATATGAACCTAGCCGTTCAAAAACCAAGTATGTTGGCAACTGCCTATAATCCCACCAAGCAGGAGATCAAGACTGGAAGATCATGAGTTCAAGGTACTCTTTACCTGATCAGCAAATTTAATGCCAGCCTGGAGTACATGAGACCAGGCAGAAAAACATTAAAAAACAACAGCAACATACCTATATCAACATATCAACAAATAACCCATGGTGATCAGGTGGAATCAAAGGCAATCCCTTCCTCAGGTGTGTGGCTTGGTAAGAGAGAACAATGAACACCAACCTAACTGAACTCACAAGCTAAGTCTTCAAGGGAAATAAAATAACAAAGCCTTACTGAAGTTAATCCTACAGAAAGAGCACAGAACCCAGTAAGTGAAATGCAGACTGGAGAAAGGAGTTTGATGCTTGGGCACAAAAAGGAAGCTAACTAGTGTGAAGGCAGATATGCAGGAATTGTGTCAGGTTTAACAGAGTGTGACAAAAGCAGAAAACAGAGATAAAACACTCTTGATGGATGGCTGCATTGCCACATCCCAGAGAAGCTGATAACAGAGTTGGAGGAGGCAGTGTCATAATTGATAAGGGTGAAATGTTTTTAGACTCAACTTTCTCTGTATTCATCCAAAAGCAGCCATCTAGCTCACACTAGGAAGAACTGGAAGAAAGGAAGAGCTTCTGTAAGATATATGTGCTAAACAAATGCAAAAGATTAGAGCAAAGAGATTACTCATCACTCTGAAAACAATGAGGAAATGACAATTCAGCTCCTAGGAACAGCAGTTTAGACTGATAGTTGTCTACCAGCAACAAACAAATACTAGAAAATGTGCCATTAAAATGAGATAAGATAAAAATACCTAAGTAGTGAGATCATACATACAAAAACTACCCAGAGCAGAGCAAAATGTGAAATATACGTAGAGCTGTTTCAAATGAATGTTATTTCGAACAACTCAAGGACTTAATGGGGTTTTCAGTCTAAAAATTGGTAATGGTTATCATTTTATTAAAGAAAGAATGCATTTCAGCAGGAGATAATGTTTATCACCAATGTGAGTACTATCAAAAATGAAAGGCAAAAAGTAATAATAATTATGTAAAGTAATAAAAAACCTATCATAACAGAAACTCTGAGAAAGTTCTATTTGGGACAAAAAAGAAGCATCCACTCAGAGACTGGAAGAGGATGGTGAAACTAAAGCATTGGAGGTGGAAAGATTTCCTTTGTCCTCTAAGAAGGTAAAGCTGCTGAGGAGTTGGCTCTGATAATTATGTGGCAATATTGAAGAGAAGTGGAAAGAAAATAAAAGGGGGTAATTTATACACAGGGAGCAAAGCAAAGTAGGAAATTCAGACTACCCAGACCCTGACAAGCAAAGTTTGCATAAATAAACAAGATGGGGTCAAAACTTCATTCCAGATAAACGGGGGAACTTTCCAGAGCAGACATAGTTGAGCTGACTCTATAGAACATAAACAAAAGTTGGCTTTTACTATTTTACAGAGACAAAAGTGTATAGAATCATAAAACAACAAGCAGCAGCATCTTCAGATTTAGCATGCTCAACTATTTTGGTCATTCTTCCCTGGTACTTAGAATGAGGCACAGCATTTGCATGTGGAAATTCTGACTATACATATATACATATGCATATATGCACATATACATACAAACATATATGCATGCAACAAATGTATAGACTGCCACAAAGCTTTTCCCATCACACTGAATAGTCTTCTTTTCTTTTGGGATGTCTTGAGTGAAACAAATAGATCCATTTCTACATTTGAGTATTCCAAGGCCAAAGTGATAGGGATAGCACAGAATTTACTCTTCATGGGCACTACAGTGACTCCAGCTTCTCTAGCACCGTGGACCTGCTGGCTTTCTACCTACATTTCATCATGCCATGTGCTGTTGCAACCGCCCTTCTACATCTATCTGTTTATCTGTCTACCTCTCTAGTGCTAGAGAGACTACTCAGCAGTTAAGAGCACTGGCAGTTAGGACCCCAGTTTGGTTCACAGCACCCACAAAACGAAGAACTCTGTAACGCCAGTGGATCTATGCCCTTGTCCGACCTCAGTGGACAATGTGCACACATGGTGCTCAGACATACATGCAGGTAAAATACTCATGCATACAAAATATAAATAAGTAAATCTTAAAAACTAATGAGGTCTTGAACGTACTTTTACAGCATTAAGGCAGATTAAACTCAGTTCTGTAACTTTTGAATTCCATCATAATTGTATTCCCTGTGTTCCTAGCCAGGGAACGGTAAGAACGATGTGAACTGGTTGGGAGAGGGAGGACTGTCCCAGTGCAAAGGGCTCAGACAGAGCTCCGTGGGGACTGGGGTCCTCAGAAAATCTACCCTTTACCATTAAGGCTGATTTAAAAGAGCTGCAGCTACCTCAGGACCATCACATTTCCTTACGCCACTGTAAATGTTCAGCTGTTGGATAAAGTAATGCTTGTTCTCTGGAGAACACAGATTATATTTTTGAATTAAGATCAAAATTTCACAATTCCACAAATCCTGTGACTATGTCACTCGTGTACTGCTTTATTTTGGTAGCTACTGAGACACTGCTGTCTGCCAGTGGGGGATTTTCTGTATTAACAGTGCGTCGGTCCTCTATTCCCCATTCTCAGACCTTCTAGCCCTCAATAGCACAGCCACACTGTCCTAAGGTCCCTGAGTCTCTCTCTTCCCTTCCCTGATTCTTTTGTTTTCTGTTTTCTCTCTTGCATGTTCTTGCTATCTCTTTCTATATTTCTTTCCTTCTCCAAGACTCACTTCATATCCTCCCCACCCTCCTTCCTTGGTAGAAATTCCAGCTACATGTGCTGCCAAAAAACCAAAAAACAAAAAACAAAAAAAAAACAAAAAAAAACAAAAAAACCCAGAGAAGTCTCAAGACAATTAATGTGTTATCAGTGAGCATTCCTTGCACACAGTACTGGTTTTCATAAAGATATTTTCATTCAAGTGTACAGAGTACACTGAACACATTCTTTTCTGGTGCAGCCCTCTCCTCTCTCATTTGTTTCTCCTCATGTTAATCTTAGTTCCCTAAGACAGTTCACTCTACTTTTACTGAATAAAATTCCATTGTGCATATATACTACATTTTCTTGGCTCATTCCTCTGCTTTTGGGCATGTAGGTTAGCTGTATAACATGATTATCATGAATAGTGACAAATAAGCATTGACATTAAAGTATGCCTGTGATCAGACCTGGAGACCTTTGGATAAACACCCATAAATAGCTGGGTCATTTGGTAGACCTATTTTGTAGGTTTTGTTGTTGTTGTTTTGCTTTTTTTTTTTTTGAGGAACTTCCATAGTGACTTCCTTGTGGCTGGAATAGTATCTACCCCCAGCAGCAGTGTGTGAAGGTTCCCTTTCTTCTCAACCTCACCAGCATTTGTTTTGTTGCTTCATTTTCTTAGTGACGGTCATTTTTGACTGTCATTTTGACATAAATTCTTAATGTAGTTTTGGATTTCTCTGGTTGGCTGTTAATAATGAACATTTTTCATGTTTTGAGGCATTCATCTTTCATCTTTTGAGCAATGTACATTTCACTAGCTCATTTAGTGGCTGTTTTGTTTGATTTCTTGTTGCTTAAAAATTTCAAGTTCCTTAAATATTCTAAATAGTAGTTCTCTATCAGATGTGCAGTTATCAAAGTGTCTTCCCCTTCCTACAAGCTCTAAAGACGATTATTATTTTTTAAACCCAAAACAACTTGTTCATGAGGCTTTATAGATGCTCATATGATAAACATCTGCCTCCAATTTAATTATACAAAGATCAAGTATGTGTGTTCCTTATTAGAAGACCTTCAAATCTACAAAGTACATTTCTTTAAAAATTGAATCATGACTTTACTCCTTCAAGCATCCTTGAATTGAAGTGTACTTCCATCAATTAATTTCTTCAACATTTCAGTCTATTCCCTTACGCAGCCTTATCCTTTAAAGGGTCATCTCCCTGCAAGCTCATTGTCTTGGAAAATTCTTCTAGGGCCTTGAGTAATATATTTTTAAAAATCCCCTCAATTACTCAGTACTTAAAGGGCAAAGAATCATGAATGCATCAATTTGTAGGAACAGAAGATGTCTGTGGAAAAAGAGGCGGGAGGCAGGTCCTCTGGAATTGGCTGACATCACAGTGACATAAGTCTGTGATAACACTGCCTAGGACTTAATTGTGCAAGATACGTAAGCACTCTTACACAGATGCCTCAGGAGAGACTGCCCACAAAATAGGAAGATTACAGAGTCAGCTAGCAGGCTAACTCCCTCCGTAAGGCTAAAGGTGCAGTATAACGGTTCTCTGAATTACCTTAGCATCTACTTACTGCAAGCAGGCTCTTCCTGGGCAGGAGATGGTTCTTCCTGCTAAATATATCCCTGTTCGTCTGCAGCAGCCACCTTCGCAAATGAGATGCAGAATGTTTCAAAGAACATATGTCCGGCAACTTCTTTAGCACCAGCCTCAGAAACTGTGTGTGCATCCTTTGCCATCCCTCCCCACTTCTGCTTCCCAACCCCCTTCATCAAATAACACATGTCTGCTTTATGACTACAGGACAGCATTTCCACCCCACCCCTCGGGTCTAGAACTATAAATCTCACATCTTACTGAGCACAGTGTAAGGCCCAGAAAATTAGCAGACAATAATTTCCACTGGTGACTGGCAAGTGACCTTTAAATGATTAATGATAAGCAGGGACATGAACAGTTCCATGCACTAATGAAATGAATTGGACAAAAAAAGAGGTGACTTGACAGAAAAAGAGGTGATCAGTCTGTGGCTTGCTAGGAAGTCATTGGAAGAAGGATAAGAAAGTTTGCTTCAGAGGGACCCTTGGTTTTTCTATACTGCAATGAGTAGAAAGAAAAGGGACAAATTTGGAAAGGAGATTATGCTTAGAGAGTTGGAGATGGTAAAGGGCCCAGATTGCTTTATCTCTAGTGTAAATGATGGCTTGAACTGAGTCCCACCCTGTCTGTGTTCATATTCTCAAACCCTTCTCTCAGGATATCAGACTACAATCTCATTTAGGAACAGGGTGTTAACAGATGCAATTACATAAGACAAGGTCAAACAAGTGCAGGGCTGTCACTTCACCCAGTCTGGCTGATATCTTTATCAAAAGAGACATACAGTGGGTCATAGAAGAACACTAAGAAGTAAAGACAGCTGTGTGTGTCTCTTCCACTGGAAGAGACGTCAGCACCCTGCCCACTTCATTAAGGGAAGCCAGGAGCAGTGGCCCTGGAGGTACTGGGTGAAACCAACCCCACAAGAATGGTGGGGCAGCACATGCCCCTTGTTTGTGTAGCTTTCACTGTGTCACTTTATCACTCCAGCTAAGTAAAGTCATGCACTGATAAATTAGACCCCCTTACTATGGTACATTTTTAGGGGAAAGTTACTTTTTTAGGGGAAAGTATCTGAAGGCACCATTCTGGTATTGTCCATAACAGAAGATTGTCTCCTTTAGTAAACTGTCACTTCTTTAAAAACTGAAAAAATTAACACAATCCAAAATTCTCTTGAAATAGGTACTAGATGTTATTAGGAAGCCAATCAAGGCTAACCCAGAATTCTGTATACTTCATTAACACCTTCAGAGAGACCATTAATTAAATCCTGGACATGACAATATTTTGAGCAGTTGGGATTTTTGCTTTAAAACTAGGCAACTTTTATTTCCTCCCAGGTCTGAAATCTGTGATTCTGTCTGTGACACACTCATCACCCACCATGTTCTGTCTGTTGGCTCTCTAGTTCTGAGAAAGTACAAAGAAGACACTTGTCTTCCAGAGCGGACACTGGAGAGGGCATTACTCAGTGTCCTGATACAAGTGGAAGATGCAAACGGCTCCTTCATAGTTGTTGGATCCTGCCACAGTCTATGGTAGAGGACAGTAGTGCTTTTCAAAACAATTCATTAAAAATGTTTTCAAAGTGTTAATGCTGAGGACATGTGTGCTTTTGTTATTTGTTTGTTTGTTTTTCTTCAGTACAGATGGTGAAGAAGTGATTGATGAGAAAAAGTGACCCACTTTGCGTATCGACAAAAGCAAGTCCTAGGTGACACAGGGGTATAGAGAGCCAGCTAAGCACTATTTGGTGCCCATGACTCTCATAACTACATCTTCTGTGGTCCTTCTCTCCCCTCATACTTCATCACTCTACAAATTAGAGAAAATACAGGGTTTCCCAAAATAATTTATAGCTACATTAAGAAACCCAAGTGAAGCCAGAGGTATCACTCATTATATATACTGTAAGTTTAGTTCTGGATAGGAAAGATCATCTCTATCATTATTTTTTAAAACTGAAAGCCAGGGAAATATGTTATCTTGCAACTTCCTTTAAATGCTGCACTCCACTTGTTGCTAATAATGTGTAACAAATAAGGTTGGGTGACTTGCTGAGTCACAGGTCCTCTCTGTGTGGGAGGGCACGTAAGTACCCCCTTCTGCATCTCTGGTGGGCTCAGATCTCTGTCAAGGTGCAGCATTAGTGTTCTTCAGGGTTTCTGCCATAGCTTACATCAGATGAGGGAATTTGTCAAATGAATAAAAACAGGTCTACAGACTCACCCACCAAGGACTGGGAAAAATACACCCAAAGGCAAGTCACAAAAGAGGGAGAACAGCTGTTTTTCTTTTAGTTCCTTCAACTGTTTGTTTGAACATTCTTCTGTTTCTTTTATTTCTTTCAGTGATGTAATTACTTCTTCTCTGAAGGCCACAAACTGTTTGGCTACATCTTCCCCTATTTCTTCACGGATGGCCATAGAAAAAGTGGGGAAGAGCCTGGAACTCATTGGCACAGGAGACAACTTCCTGAACAGAATACCAACAGCACAGGCTCTAAGATCAACAATCAATAAATGGGACCTCATGAAACTGAAAAGCTTATGTAAAGCAAAGGACACTGTCCTCAGAACAAAACGACTACCTACAGATTAGGAAAGGATCTTCACCAACCCTATATCTGACAGAGGGCTAATATCCAGTATATATAAAGAACTAAACAAGTTAAAAAGCAACAAATCAAGTAATCCAATTAAAAAATGGGGAACAGAGCTAAATAGAGAATTCTCGATAGAGGAATATCGAATGGCAAAGAAACACTTAAAGAAATGTTCAACATCCTTAGTCATCAGAGAAATGCAAATCAAAATGACCCTGAGATTTCACCTTACACCCATAAGAATGGCCAAGATCAAAAACTCAAGTGGCAACACATGCTGGAGAGGTTGTGGAGAAAGGGGAACCCTCTTCCACTGCTGGTGGGAATGTAACTTGTGCAACCACTCTGGAAGTCAGTCTGATGCTTTCTCAGACAACTAGGAATAGCACTTCCTCAAGATCCAGCTATACCACTCCTAGGCATATATCCAAAAGAGGCTCAAGTAAAAAATAAGGATATTTGCTCAGCCATGTTTGTAGCAGCTTTATTTGTAATAGCCAGAACCTGGAAACAACCCAGATGTCCCTCAACTGAGGAATGGATACAGAAATTGTGGTACATCTACACAATGGAATATTACTCAGCAATAAAAAAACAAGGTAATCATGAAATTTGTAGGTAAATGGTGAGAACTGGAAAAGATTATCCTGAGTGAACTATCCCAGAAGCAGAAAGACACACAAGGTATATACTCACTCATATAGACATATAATATAGGATAAACCTACTAAAATCTGTACACCTAAAGAAACTAATTAAGAGGGAGGACTCTGGCTAAAATGCTCAATCCCCAGCCAGAAAGGCAAAGAGGATGGACATCAGAAGAAGGAGAAAACAAGGAACAAGTAAGGAGCCTGCCACAGAGGGCCTCTGAAAGGCTCTGCCCTTCAGACTATCAAAGCAAATGCTAAAACTTATGGCAAACCTTTGGGCAGAATGTAGACAGTCTTATGAAAGAAGTGGGAAATAGTAAGATCTGGAGAGGACAGAAGCTTCACAAGGACAGCAACAGAAACAAAAAAATCTGAGCACATGGGTCCTCCCTGAGAGTGATAATCCAACCAAGTAGCATGAATGGAGATAACCTAGAACCCCTGCACAGATGTAGCCTATGACAGTTCAGTATCCAAGTGGGTTCCATAGTAATGGGAACAGGGACTGCCTCTGAAATGAACTGATTGGCCTGCTTTTTGATCACTTCCCCCTGAGGGGGAAGCAGCCTTACTAGGCCACAGAGGAAAACAATGCAGCCACTCCTGATGAGACCTAATAGACTAGGATCGGAAGGAAGGAAAAGAAGACCTCCCCCTATCAGTGGACTTGGGGAGGGGCATGTGTGGAGAAGGGGGAGGAAGGGAGGGGTTGGGAGGGGAGGAGGGAAGGAGCTACAGGGGGAATAAGACGTGAATAAAGTGCAATTAATAATTTTTTAAAAAGTTTCTTTGACAGTAAAAAAAAAAAGAGGAAGAACAGGCAACCTTGCAAACCCAAGAGAAATAGTCAAGAGAGGGCATGGTGCTGCCACCCCCAGACAGAGGGCATTGAGCACCCTCGGCTAGCGGTGACTGTTAACCATGACCCCAACCTGTACACCTTCTTACCTTGTAGTGGACAGTAGTAGAGGCAGAGAGGAAGGATATGGGAGAATCTACAGGCCCTTCATGGGCATGCTGCCTATATCTGGCTTCCTTTAGCTACACCCTGCATACCTGTAATAGCACCACCAATGGAGAAACAAGTCTTTAGCTCATAAGCTCTTGATGTGCGTTTAGGACTCAACCCAAAACACCAATATCCCCTACTCTTTGAAAGGAAGCCACTGAAGGTCATGATTTGTTGAAATGGGTTGAGATGGTTTCAAAATCCATAAAAGGGACAATGGATAATAGATAAAATAGATCTAATAAAGAGATGCTCAGAAAATTCTAAGAATCTGCCAAAGATATATGCCCAGAACAATTAAAAGAAAGGATGACTGGGGAAGCAAAGTCCTTGAGAGGGGAAAGTGTGGAGAGAGATCAATTAAATAGAAGCAAGAAGAGTGTGTATGTGTGCATGTGTGTGTGTGTGTGTGTGTGTGTGTGTGTCTTTAGTGTTGCACTGTAGCTCTTTTAAGGAACACAGATCAGAGTTACTTAGGAAAATCAAATCTATGAACTCAGCCAGGAGCACAGATAGACTCTGAAGATCTGCAGTGTGTTGATAGAGTTGGCATAATGATGGCTGATTGACTCTAGGAAATGAAGAGGAGCTGTATCATATATAGAAATGAAATAGTGGATCGGGGCATTGAAGAACGTGTACCAGAAAGATGGGAAGTTGGAGAAAAGAAAACTGAAAATGGGATGCTTCAGAGAAAGAATGTGTGTGCACACACTGGCATGCATGCATATATGCATGTGTGAATACCTGTGTGTGTACACTGACTTGCCTGCACATATGTATCTGTCTGTGTGTCTGTACACTGAAACACATGCATATATGTGTATGTGTCAGTGTGTGTTTGTGCATATTTGTAGGTGTGTGTGCATGCATATATGTGTATGCCTCTGTGTGTTTGTGTGCATATGCATGCTTCTGTGTGCTTCATGTAGCAAAACCTCCTAGAAAAAAACCAGCCACAGAGTAGGCAGAGACTTGGATTCTAGGTTTTTTGGATTTTCGTAGGTGGAAATTTAAGAAAGTTTGCCTAAGGAGCTGCAGAAGATTCAAATCATTATTAAAGAATAGTTCCTATTTCAATGAGGGGGAAAGAAGAAAATTTCAACACACATACCCCTCTGAGCCTGAAAACATTGACTGCCCACACACTGAATGTTGCTGATCATTTAAACATTTGCCACTTTCAGG
Organism: Pachyuromys duprasi; assembly: GCA_028658305.1. Classification (NCBI taxonomy): domain Eukaryota; kingdom Metazoa; phylum Chordata; class Mammalia; order Rodentia; family Muridae; genus Pachyuromys; species Pachyuromys duprasi. The sequence goes on along the minus strand of CM053755.1, from coordinate 16,014,656 downwards.
GTTACTAGCGGACTGGCATGAAAGGTTTTCAGTTCGCTGCCTGTCCACTTTGGTTTCTTCTCTTGCCCTTTACATTGTTAAATGTTCCCAATATCTTCTCAGTTATACTTGCACTTTAAGTGACGTCAGGAACTTATATTCATTAATGATATTGAAACTGTCAGCAGGGTGAGGGTCATATTCTCTGTGTATTCTTTAGGATCATATTCTTTACGTTTCGATAGTGCTTGACTCTTAATTGATCATTGTTTGCCCAGTTACTTTAACTTTCCTTAATCTCATATTGTCCTGAAATTTGTATTTGAGGAAATGTGTGTGTGTGTGTGTGTGTGTGTGTGTGTGTGTGTGTGTGTGTGTATGATATGAAGGATCAGTTCCCATGCATTTTTATTCTGTTAATAAGTTTATGCAAAGAAAAACTGTTTCCTCTTGTATGTCCTCCTATTTGTAATGATGGCTGTGCTATGCAGCGCCTCCTGTCAGTTCTGGATGTATTTATGGCTTCTGTGTTGTGTTCCCACAAGGAGCATATTCTATTACAATTGAAGCTCCCTAGAATATTTTAATATTTGATGGGATAAATCCACCTCTGTCACGAATACGTTTCACATTGTCCTTGGCAGTGTTCACACATTTATTCTTCCATATAAATTTATATTCAATTTGTACAGTTTCCAAATATGCTATAATTTGTAAAAAGACATTTTATTAGACTTAATTATTTATTTGCGAGCATTGATATTTTAATTTGGAATAGGACCCACCATTCTTAATTGTTTTCTTTGTGTCTTTCGACGCAATATTGTTGGCTTTGTGTGAGATTTACATACTTATCGTGGTATTTGACACTATCTACTTCAAAGTTATTTCACTATGCTAATAAGCCTTATTTGTTAATCTTCTACTTAATTCTGTAACTGATTTTGGAATGAAACTGATTCTATGTTCTCCATATCCTGCAACTTATGGAAATTATCTTATCCGACGCAGTCATTTTTATCTGAGCATTCCTGTTCTGTGAGCTTGTAGCAGTGTCTGTAAGAAATGCTTACAGATTCTCACCCTTTGAGCTTTGATTTCACAACTCAATCTCACACAGACCTCCCAGTCTTGGAGATAATCACTGTCCTTGCCTCATTTTTGTGAGATTTTCCTAAGACTTCTTTTTCTCTATAATATAATGTTTGCTGTGGAATTTGACAAATAATTTTTTCTAAATATTCTTTCTTGTGATTTCCATTTAGTGAGGTGGAGTTTTCATTAAAAGCTAGCACATGCTTCTATTAGATTTTGCTTTACCCTTTCTGTCTGTGTCAGGTCAAGCTTGAAAACCTCTTGTTTGGTCTTCATTCACTGTGTTATACCGCCTTCTCCTGGGTTCTCTTTCACTTCCTTCATGGCCACTGTGATCCATGTAGCCTGCTCATCCACACTGGTGCTGTGCTGTGGAGCAGATGGGGAACCACATTTCTAGAGAATCCCAGGCACATCCTGCAGACAACAGCTCCACCTTCTCACTTCAGACCTGAGGAAACTTTCATCAGACAGGACTGTAAGAATCTCTTATTTTCTACAGAAACAGGGGATAATTTTCTCAAAGCTTGATGGAACATATTGTTCATCTTTCAGTCAATAAAACAAACAGCCTGACCTTTGCCCTCCAAGATGACAGACATCTGAGTCATTGGGTGTGTCTTCTTGTCACATTGCTTTGGAGACAAGTGGGACCAGAAAGGAGTGAGCTAAGAAACGTGCAAAGCACTCACTTCTCAAGAGTCCTCAGAGTAACTTCAGTCAGATTAGGAAGCATCTACACTTTTGGGGCCAGGTTTCTCCAGTTCTACCCATGGCCACACTAGGACTTTGTGACAGAACTGAGCTCTGCCTGAGCTGTCTGATGCTTGTCACTGGGCACCAAAGCCAAAAGAAGAAAAAGTAGAAGCATGTAAAATCTCCACATTTTAAAATCTTACTTATTTCTATTTTATGGGTATGAGTGTTTTGCCTACATGTCTATATGTACACCATGTGCATGTTTGGTGCCCACAGAGGCCAGAGGAGGATATCAAATCCCCTGGACCTACTATTACAGAAACTGTATCACTGTGTCCCATACAAGAACCTGGGTCCCATACAAGAACAGGAAATGATCTTATGAGTCCTCAATCCTTCCATGTTTTAAAGGAATGATTAGGGAAGGCTTGCATCATATTGTAAATGTCATGTAAACAATGGTTTTACATAATTTATTTATCTTGGAGCTTTAGGGTTGGAAATATTCATGTTCTCTTATGAAAAGCTGTGAGTTTTTCTGTTGAATGAAGGGTGTTAAGAAATTCCTGAGTTTTGATATTGACCAGGACTGACTATGGGACATTCAGGCTCAGTTCTTTAATGCCTTACTCAGTTCTTGCTATCACTCATTTTGTGTTCTGCTTTTATGGATTTGATTCTAACTTTACTGTCAGCTATCATCGTGGAAATATCAGTCATAATTAAATCTAGCCATGTAAAAACAAGGAACAAACATAGGAAGAGCTACCTCAATACCTCTAAAGCTAAGTAAGATTTTGTTTTCCTCTCCTGCTGTAATTGTGTTTTGCTGTTGTTCTAATGCCTGGTATATAGTCGGCTTCTGGCAGACTCACACTTGGAAATTGTAACCCACGTCTATCTGTGACAGGGTCGTATGTTGATTTTAACTCTTGAGTCCTGGAATGGATGATGTATCAGAGATATTAGAAAAGAGACTTTTGTGAGTCAGGTTTGCTATTGTGGTGTGTAAATACTCAAGACCTCAGAATAAGCAGGTTTTTTTTTTTTTTTTTTGTAGACGATATATTATGGGTTTGACATGGCCCTTGAAGTTTAATGAAAAATAGTTAATGAAAAACCTTTAAAGCATCTTTCTGATACCCACTGTTATATTTCTGAGGCAGCAGTGGTAAGCCCTAAGGCCTATGTTGTTTTAAGCCTTCAAGGCCTGGAACTACAGTTAGCCCAGAGGTCTGGTATCAAATGTGTTCTCAGAGCCAGGGGTCTTCTTGTTTGAACTCTATCATGCCACTCACAGGAGAGGAAAGGGAGAAGCAATCCTCTCTGACATGAAAGCCTGTTTGTAGACTACATCATTTTCAGCCAAGCTCTGGCTCCCTCGTTCTGGGCCACTGTTTTACCCAGGCCTGATGTTATGAGAGACAGAACTTTCTATCCCTGCTCAGGTTGTAGAATTTGGGTTCCTTGTCTAGGAGGTGTTGTGATGGAGAGCTTCCTGCCTTGGAAGTCACAGAACTAAGAGCCCTTCTTTATACTTGTGTCCCTAGTAATCCAGTGGTCTGCATCAGTCCTGAGTTGGAGCTATCTAGTATCCACCCTATATGTATAACACGGAATACAGCTAAGACTTCAACCATTGACATATAAAGGTCAGGGTAGGGGATGCAATCTCTAAATTCTCAGATCTTTGATTAATGCAAACAAAAAAAAATTTCTGGGAGAAACACAGACTGTCTTACCAGTGGCTCTCTCCTCCCGTGTGTTCAAAAGTCTCCCAAGCAAGTGCACCCTGCCGTCTAAGCATTTTCTGCATGCCTGCCTGAGAAGACTCAGAGGCAGTCATTGCATCTCCTCAACACAGAATAGAACCTACACAGAACAAGCATCATTCCCTACCTACAGAGAGGCACATGTATACATTCAAAGTATGGTAGGCAAACTCCAAGGGGGTGGAGGTTGAGAATCTAGGTGGACTTGATAGATGCTGCTACATTAACTTTTCCTGTGAGTTAAGTAAGTGTCAAGAGATCCCTGGATTGTGCTGATAACAAAGATAACACTCAGGCCCTGTGTGGGTTTAAAACTAGCAGAGGTCACCCCAACTGAAAATATTGGTTCTATTCCATTTTATTGTGTGGTGTATGTGTGAGCATGGGCACCTGTGCATACATGTTACCATCTAAGAGTCTGGCTCAAGCCCTTTCCCTTGATAGTAAGAGAACTGTAAGGCAGGAAAGAATCTTGAGCAACAGGGAAAAATGGGAACACACAGCAGCAAAACTACACTTCATTCAAAGTGAAGAAACACACACACATGCCAAGACACACAGAAAGACCCACTACAAAGCTGAACCCAGCCTTTCCTGTGGACTTAGGGGTTCATGGGTCTTAGGGGACCCAAAAAATTGTTCCTTTCACCTAACTTATGACTGATCAGTTTAGACAAAGAAAGGTGTCCTAGTCAGGGTTTCCATGGCTGTAATGAAACATCATGGCCAAAAAGCAAGTTGGGGAGGAAAGGGTTTATTTGGCTTACACATCAAAGTCCATCACTTTCCTGAAGGAAGTCAGGAAAGGAACTCAAATAGAGCAGGAACCTGGAGGGAGGAGCTAGTGCAGAGACCATGGAGGGGTGCTGTTTACTGGCTTGTTTCACATGTCTTTCTCATCCTGCTTTCTTATAGGACTCAGGGCCATCAGCCCAAGAATGGCATCACCCACAATGGGCTGGGTCCTCCCCCATTGATCCCTAATTAAGAAAATGTCCTACAGCTGGATCAGCATTTTCTCAATTGAGGTTCCTTCTTTTCAGGTAACTAAACTCTCCACCACAGATAAACCCACAGCTTTGTGTAGAGGAATGTCAATTCAAAACAAAGCTGTTCTGGCAAAAAATCACATCCAAAGGCTTTCTACATCTATGTGATCCAGCTGGAATATAAATATGCCTTTAAGACAGAGACAAGCAGATCTGAGTTCAAGGCCAACCAGGCATAGAGCAAGTTTCAGGTAAAGAAAAGCTTAGGTCCAAGCATGGTGGTACATGCTTTTAATTCCAAACAATGAAGGTAAAGTTTGTTTGTAGAAGGAAGCAACCATGTGTGAAAGTGATATCTAATTGAGTGACAGAAACAGTGATGAATCAGAGACAGTATAGAGTACAACCAACTCTCACCAGAAGAGAGAAGAAAGGAAAGCTACTTAAAGGGCAATGCAGAGAGAGAGAGAGAGAGAGAGAGAGAGAGAGAGAGAGAGAGAGAGAGAGAGAGAGAGAGAGAGAGACAGAGAGAGACAGAGAGAGAGAGAGAGAGAGAGAGAGAGAGAAGGCAGTTTTACTGGGACAGTAATAGAGGTTGCAGAGAGAGAACTCAGGTGAAAGCCAAATGAGCCAAAGATTGAGAAGGAGCCAGAAGATTAGAAAAGATTGCTGGAGTGAGTTTGAGGCCAAGTAGAGCAATTTAGAGGCTGAGGAAAAAAGCCAGATTGAAAAAGTCAGCTGATACAAGAGTTTGAGCCTGAACAGTTGAGTTGAACCAGCCAGCCCAGAGCACAGAAAGAGTAAGAAAGGGTGAGCTTATTAAGCAGTAAGTCTCAGAGGCTGAACACATTCTAGGCCTAGGTTAGATTGTATGGAGGCTAGAAGCTTCTAGGACTAGGTCTAGGTTAGCAGAAGGAGGCAGTAAGCCTCTGAGACAACTGAAACAGGGGAATAAATGTTCATTTTACAGCTTTGGGTAAACATGTCATGATCAGTCCTAATTTTATCTGACTAGCCAGGGCCAGTCAGCCTGCAGGAGTAAGTCTCCTGTTTTCTCTAGAGGTCAGGCCTTTGTCTCAGGTCAGGAGGAAGTGAAGGAAACTGGAAGTTTGCCACTTTCATTATCTACCTATGGTCCCATGGTGGTGTGAATACGAAAGGCCACCCTTGAACACTTGGTCCCCTGCTAGTGCAAGTGTTTGGGAAGGATTAGAAGGAGTCTCCCTGTTGGAGGAGGTATGTTACTGGAATCTGGCTTTGATGTTTCAAAACCTCAACGCAGGCCCAATGCTACTCTCTCTGAGTACTGGCAGGATGCAGGATGGCAAAGCTCTCAGGTACTGCTCCAGAACCAGGCCTGTCTGCTCCCCGCCATGATGGTCATGGACTAACCTCTAAAACTACAAAAAGCCCCCCAAACAAATCTTTTTCTTTTATGAATTGTTGTAGTCCCCGTGTCTCTTCACACGGACAGAACTGTAACTAAATCAGGCCCCCTTCCCTGTCCCCTGTTGGGGGTCTAACTCCTAGTCCCTCACATGAGCATGGAGAACTTTGGTCAACATCAGTGTCTTCCTCAATTACTCTTCACCTTATTCCTTGAGACAGATTCTTTTTCTGAACTCAGAGCTTACTGATTAAGTAGCTCTAGGGGTTTGTTGTCTGCATGTCCCCGACTGAGAACCAGGTGGGTGCTGCTGCTTCTAGCTCTTTTGCAGGTTCTGGGGTATCCAACTTGGCTTTTCAAGCTTATAAGGCAAGTGCAGATTGAGGCATCTCCTTGGCCTCACTTCTTTTCCCTGACCTTGAATCACAGCGGCCTGTGCCTTTAAGATCATCCCTCTTTACAGTGAGTGGCACCATAAAGCTGGTTCTAAGTGTTAATTTATTTATAGATTTATACTTTAATGACATACCATTTTCTAATACCTTTCATGGATTGAAAGAGAATTCTGTTAAGAGTTAGAATCACTGGTCTTTTCAGCTTGCTGATTTACCATTCAGAAAGGTTTTCTAGATTTGAAACAGTAAGGCTTAGGAGAAAACATTCAACATGAATTCTTATGTTTCGTTTATTCCTAATAGTATAAAAGGCGCAAATAGATTGCTGATAAATACTGTGCCCAGTCAGGTTTGTCCAGAGGCAAAGTCCCTAAAGATGCCACTCTCTGTGAGTCTTTCAGAAAGAGCATCTCATCAAAGTAATGGGCCCGAGGGGTGCTGTGATACCCTAAACACTCAGGTCAGCAGCCAGCTCTTCCAGGATGCTTTCCCTTAGGTCAGCGCGATTCCTGCCGTAAGAGAAAGGCCCTGGTAATCTCCTCATCTCACTTTATTAAGTGCTTTGAGCTGGCTTCTCCACTTGAGAATCACAAAATCCTCCCTAAACCATAAGTCTTCCAAGTTCATCTCTAGACAGACAGAGTGCTGCGCCCATCAGCACTTTGCTGGGCATTCGAAGTCCTCATTACTGACATAAAAATAGGAGAATCAGGAAAAAAAGGAAACCGATTTGGAATTCAGAGCCTGATAAAATGCCACTCGGGGAAGCTAGAGAGAACAATGGCTGCTTTGTCCTTCCTCACCCCATCATAAGCTCAAGAAGAAAACTGGAGCATTTAGATGAGAAATGACCCCCCCCAGGGCCAATCCCCTGGGCAGCACTGTGAGATCTGAAAAGCAAAGTGAGTTCCAATGGGCTAGCCTGCAATATTTTCATGTTCCCCATTGAAGTCTTAATTGTACAAACTGTAACCAACTGTAGCTGGTTCTAAATAAATCCTGGATGAATAAAGGCACAAATGAAAAGTATGTAGAAGAATGTACATAGTCTGAAATGACACCGCTGAGGCTGACTTGGAGTGACATTACAACTAATGATAATAAATGTAAAAGTCCATTTAAAATAATGTCCTTCTCAAACCAGTGCACCCAAGAGCATGAAGGAAGCTGAACCATCCCATGGATTACATTTGTCTTTGAATCCACTTTGTCCTCTACTTGAAAGATAGCAAAAAGACAGCTGCCAACATTTTTAAAAGCCTCTGCTGCTGCCTGAATTATCTTTTTAAATGAGCCCCTGAAGCTATATTCTAACCCAACGCTTTTGCTTGCTAAAGTTTGCATCCTGGCTCCTGAGGAAGCCATTGCTGGATCAGCCGGAGAGGAGATCTCCCAGCTCCTCAATACAAGAATCTCAGTTGCGGGCACAACTGGCTTGAAGGATAACCTCGCTGGCATTTCATGACCCACTTGAAGGCAAAGAAAACAGACACATTACTGAGCAGGAGATGGGAGAACAAGAGAAGATCCCTCTAGGCACCCAGTGTGATGTATGCAGCCTGCATATATCAGCTTAGGCTTTAGCTGCAGCTTTAGGCTTGAGAAAAGTTAGTGTGGTGATAGCCGCAGTTCTTACCAAAGTTTCGACTGGAGGTATGAAGGTGATCTGCTGTTTGTTCTTGTCAGAAATGGCAAAGCTACTATGTGTGTAGTTGGCCCTTTGTGACCTTTTGTTCTGTGTCCAAGTATCCAACCAGCTTCAAAGGAAGGAGGAGGAAGAGGGGGAGGAGAAGGCTGAATATTGAATAAGTGTAGTTTTTTCTTGATCTCTAAACAAAGCAGCAAGAAAACCTTTTCCTCAGGATTCACACTGAATTAGGTATTGAAAGTCAAGTATTATGAGAGGATGTGAGCAGTTTCCATGGGTATACCATACCATCTTACTTACAGGACTTGAAGGGAACTTGGGTATCCACAAATTTGGGGTTCCACAGGGTCCCGGAACAAGTTTCCCACAGATACCAAGGCAACTTAACCTGGAGATGGTGAAAATTCCTTCCAAACTTACATAAAATGAAGATGAGATATGGGCTGGCCGGATGGCACCTGCCTTCAAGCCCTAAGACCTGAGCCTAACCACCCAGAACAAGCACAGGGGAGGAGATAACTGACTCACACAGGTTGTTCTTTGATTTGTGCACCCACACAATACAACCAAAAAAGTTGGACAAAATTTTAAAATATTACTTGGTCCATGAGGCTGAATGCTGAAATGATAGTTTTGCCCTCTGGATGTCTGCGCTGTCTACCATCTTAGGCATTCACCTGTGGCTGCTGCAGGAATCCGTGCCTGGGTACTGGAGGCTTGGAGACAAGTCCAATGGAACAATAGTTTATTAGCTGTGAGATCCCAAATGATTGGTGTTTCTCTGGGTCTTAGTTCTTCCCCATCTTGGAAATTGTAATATGGTAATTACATAGCCATATAGAGTAATCCCTGAGGAACCAATGCCTGACCTTCCCCTAGCTTACCACCATAGGCTTTTATTCCTTCCTTAGCACCCACATGCTAAAGGCATGATAAAGGGGTTGGTGAGGGAGAAAAGGCTGAGGAGCCTTTCTCACTGTTTTATGGGTAAGATCTGCTCATAAGCCTCTGCCAACCATCCAGGAGTCAGGATCCCTGAGAGGAAGGGCGAACATTTGCTGAACATCCCTCCCAGACATGCTTGATGTCCTCACACCAAAATCTTTTTTGTATGCTTCAACAACAACAACAACAACAAAATGTAAAGTTTACCAAAATAACACTCCCAACTCCATGCAGTGACGATGACATAACACTTATGATATCATCAGTGATCTCTACCTACCAGGCCTTCATCCAGGAACAAATTTAAAATAAACTACATTGCCAGATTTCAGCCCAAAGTAAAGAAATACCTTCTCCTCCTTGTGAGAAAGATTCATTTTTTTTAGCTATTTGGGGGCTAAGTGGATATAAAACCCTGCCGGGGTGTTGAAATATAAAAGTAAGTCATCTATTTACTGCTCAGTGTTTTTAGGGTTGCAAAAAGATGGAGTTGAGTACCACGACCCTGACCTGTGGTGACAAGCAGGACCCCGTAGGCGACTTATTCGGTCTCTCTGGAGTTTACCCACACTGTAAATCCACATAGCAAGGCTGTCAAATCCCTAGAGACTCTCTACCCTCTACTGCGCAACCATTTGGCAGCTGTGTTTCCTAGTGTGTTCTGGGCGGGTGTAATTTTTACGTTACTGATGAAATTTTCATTACTTAACATGGAAGACGTTCTTGTCCTTGGGACTCCAGGAGACAGTCTCTCTGAGTCCCATTGGACCACCCCTCTCCCCGGCCCCTTATCTGTGATGAGGGAGCAGAGAGCAATGAGGTGAAGCAACCTTTCCAAGTTCAAGAGAGCTCAGTCCCGCTGACAACCAAGGTGAACCATCTTGCCTTTTACATATCTGGGTACCGGAAGCTGTATTTTGCCTTCTTGCTTTGAGATTCTTTTTCTTTAAATAAAATTCCACCTGTCAGATGCTTTCTGATTATCATAGGAGGAAATCACTCAATTTGCGCAAGGAAATTGGAGCGTGCATTCATTCTGTCAACCAAAGCATCTTAAGGTTTTCTTGTTTTGGGCTCCACTTGGGCACAAGGGACACGGAGGTGAATCTGCTAAATTTCCTAAGTAGAAAAACCTTTTCCTCTACTCTCAGCAAGACAGATAGGGAAAATATGTAAGCATGATATGACAAATATAAAGGTGGAGGGGGCAGGAAAGGGAGCAGGTATGTTCTGAAAACTGCTGGCCAGGGTTAAGGTCCAGTTGGGCATACTGAATAAAGGAACCAGTTTGCCACTTCTGCTCCCCATTTTCTTGCTTCCTGCCTTTCTGTTGATCCCACACTGAAGGATGTGGGTAGGATGTTATCCAGAACCCCCGATCCATAAAGCAGATAGTGGAATATTTAAAGTGAATTACAAATTAACAAGCTCGTCTTCCTATGAATATTTGAGAAGTCCTTAGGGTAACAGCTTGATGTTCACACCCCCTCTTTTCTTCCTTTATTAATGTATACACCCTCCTCCTCTGTATCCCGTACCTCTGAAGGATCCAGAACTTTCCATGCCATTTCAGCAGCTTTCCCCTACCTACTGCCATATTACTGCTTTCTTCTCTCAAAGAATTTTCTCTTGGAAAGTCCTCAGTGACACATACTAATAAAAATACATCCAATTAAGCTCATGAAAAGAGTCCCCTTAGAGTACCTCACCTCCAATATTGTCAGGTTGAGTTCTGCCCTGACATTTCACAGGATCGCCAGTAAGTTAGAAAGCATTTTTCTGCTGGCACTGAGCTTTCTAGAGCACAAATTCAGTTATCAGAGGCAGGAATTACTGCACCAGACATAATATGTATCCCTGGAATGTCGATCCAGGTGCCGAAAATTGCAGGCCAGTAGGAAAATGGTGTAATCTGTGATTCCATCTGGCCCATGAATTTCCAGTGGCCTTGCTTATAGATTGTCAGAACTGTTCATTAAGTTTGTTTTGAAACCAAGGGCTTAATATCTGTAATTTAGAGGGCTCAATAGGCAGTTAAATTGAGTGAAACTATTTTTGAATGGCTACTCCAGTTTCAGAGAAAGAGCGGACATTGCAGCTCAGAAGAGCCACATTTTGAGGCAGCACCAGGAATTCAAGATTATTTATAGGCCCTTTAGAAAAAGGGCTTCACTATGCTAAGTTGAGAAACTTTCCCCCTTCGTATTGAAAGAAAAAAAAAGCTTACAAAAGCCACACACTGACAAAGGAAGCATTTCTGATGCAGGTAGGTTATCAGCCACAACCACGGATGCTCAGTGGCTCAGATGGACAGTGTGCTCTGTGTCTGATCTGACGGTGCCTTTACATGCAGATGTCACCCTGAGAAGGTGTTTCCATGGTATAATGTGTGCAAAAGAGAGACCATTGTGTGCTGAGCCCATGATAGAAACAGAATTCCCAGTCTGGTGTGCATGTAAGCACTTATAAGGAATCCCAGAGACGCTGCATCACCCATGGAGAGGGCATCCCCTCCTGAAACCAAAAGAAAAGCTTCCTGGACCCAAAATGTGGCATCAAGCTACAGATGTAAACTGTGACATTTGTCTTGAAGAGTGACATGGAAAGGTGATGTGTAGAAAGCAGGGTAACCCCCAGGAACAAGTAAAAAAATGTCAACAAGTCCAAAAAGGGGAAAAACAAACAAACACAGCTTCATAGGCCCCGGTGTCCCAAAACACAGTCCCACGCAGCAGTCTCAGAGTGGCTCAGAAAGGCACGTTTACATTGAGAGCCAGACACTGACAGCTAGTGTTCTAAGGGCTGCAGTCACGGTCATCTGCAGATACTGCTAGTTCCTTATCCTGTGGCCAAACTCCTGACGCAAGAAGCTGGAGGAAAGAAGGGCTTATTTTGACTCACAGTCTGACCGTGTCATCTGGAGAGCGGTCCGTGCTGTTGCTCATGAGGACCACATCTCGGGAATGGTGCTTCACCCTCTCAAGATGATTCTTCCTCCTCAGCTAACCTAACTTAGATAGTCCCATGCAGGCCTTCCCAAAGTCTCATTTTCTGGGTGATGCTAGATCCTGTCAAGTTGACAGTCATTATTAACCATGACAGACATCAAGTAGGTCTAACCTGGCACATCATTTTGGTCCTTACCCCAAACCATTCTCCTTTTCTTTGCTTAACACTGATCCCTCCACCCCACCCCCACCCCTTGGGTGGCCATGTGAGGAGGCAAAGAACACACAATGGCACTTATAAAATCTGTTCTGTTAGCTTGCTGACACTATTTTGGTTGAGAAGATAAGTTATAAGTCAGCTGGGGATTTCTGTGAAAGTTTGCTTTCCTGGAATAAACATCTCTTTAAAAAAACTGTTTTGCTCCCCCCCCCCAACACACACACACTTTTATCTCCTTCCCTCCTGAAATGAGGGCAGAGGTTGAGATAGAGCTTTGCTGTTTTGCTCAAGAAATCCTTACTCAGGATGATAGGACAGAAAGCAAGAAGACACTCAGAGCTGACTGCCCGTTGCCTGGGAGGAAAACCCAAAGCCAACTGTAGGAATACATCTGAAAGGGTCCCAGTGAGAGCTCAAGTTCAAATGGCTTCTGAGGAGTTTTAAGAGCACACTGTTCTTAAGGCTAGGGAGATGGCAGGGTGTAAGGCTCACATAACAGAGGATGCAAGCAGTACCTACCCGTGATTCTAACACTCTGGAGGACAAGTCGGGAGCTCCTCAGAGCAAGCTAGCCTGCTAGATGTGCTGATTCTGGTAGCTTCAGATCCCCTGAGAGGACTTGCTCCAGTAATTAAAGTGAGAGAGACTGAGGAAGACCCAGACATCAGTCTCTTCACACATTCGCGTATGCCACACATGCACATACATGCAAAGAACAAAGAAAGCACACATTCTTCTCAGTTTTTGTGTCTTCTCAGCTTGTGTGTTTCTGTATGCATGGTGCGTGTGCACACACACTGTGTTTTGATGTGAGAGTCTGCATGTGTGCCACAGGAAAACGTTTGTTTGTTTTGTTGTTGTTGTTGCTTTTCACAATACACAACACATATGTTTATAGAGTGATAACAGGTGAGCTACACACAAGTGGGCTGCCTTTGATGTATCTCAAGGATATTACAGATGCCGAGCACAAATCCTCAGTCCCTGCATCGCTTACTTTTAGTGTTGCCGTGACCAAGTCCCTGGCAAGAAGCAGCCTGTGGAAGAAAGTGTTTATTTTCACTCCCATGCTTCAGTGAATCATGGCCACAACATAGTAGCAACATGAAGTCGTTGGTCACGTGGTGTCTATAGTCAGGACGCAGAGAGACACAAAGGCTGATGCTCAGCTCGCTTTCTCCTTCTTATTCATCCTTGGTTCCTGGCCCATGGAGTGTGATGTCCACATTCGGGCTGCTTGTTACCATCTCAGGTGAGCTAAACTCAAGAACCCCTTCACAGACATGCCCAGATTCTAAGTCCTATGAAACTATCAGCATTACCCATCACAACCATATCTGCTAGAATTCAGTTTATCCAGTGTTATTAAGATAGCAATGCTTATTCTAGTAAGGCTTCCAGGGGCCCAGGATTACAGACCTTGTAGGGGTGGAGGTGAGGCTTAGGAGAGGTGACTATAAGGGGTTCCTGGTGGTGACAGGGTTCTGTACACTACTGCGAAGGTTGACGAACCACACCCAGAGACTAGAGATGTGCCATGCCTCGCGCTCAGCACTGTACAGCATCTACTACAGCTCTTGAAAACAAACAAACAAACAAATAAACAAAGTAAAACAACTGCTGGACTAGGGAGTTACTGGCCAGCCGATGGCCAGAGTGATGTCTCAGTGGGTAAAAGAAGGGCACTCATTCTTGCAGAAGACCAGGGGTCAGTTTCCAGCACTCACACCAAATGCCTCACAACCACACGGAACCCCAATACTAGGGGATCAATGCCCTTTGCTGGCTTCTGGAGGCACCTGAATAATTATGGGGTACATATGCTCAGGCCTACACACATAGGGGCAAAATATAATGATAAAATAAATCTTTTAAAAGAAGATAGATCCATTCTAATGCAGTGAGGACAGGGCTTGCACTGTGCTCATGGGCGGTCTCTTGTGACTGTTCCAATGCACAGGCTGTCTGTGGCTTGCCCTGGATAAGCTAAGACCTTCACGCCTGGGTGCATTAGACCCATGACCAGATGCACAGATGCACATCTCCAATTACCAAGCCTGTCTGTCCACCCAAAGGTGCCTGTGGGAGCAGAGCTGCTGTCAACAAAACACCAGATTCCTGGTTGGCAGCCACCTGGACTGCCGGGGCATCCATCGCCTGTTGTTTACTCTTTAGCTGGAGCTCGCTCACACGTCTCCTGCTTATCTTCAGTTTTAATTTAGTTCACAGCCAGTGGACACCAATTACTCTGGTCCAAGCATGGGGTAAGTCTTCAAGTGTCCCGTGGGCACTTGCAGAGGTGGCCAGCAGATGCATGGAGGACCCTGGATGCCTCTGGCTTGTCTTCAATTTCATGTCTCCTCACTTTACTGGAATGTGGCCGGTCACCAATTTATGACTCTTGAAGAAAAAACCAAAAACCATAACAAACCAGAAAACTACTATGTTTGTGCAACTCTCTGAGTTTTAGTTAAGGGATCCAACTGTGTGCAAGCTGTCTGTAAGTAATAGCAAATATAAAATGCACATTAAGTATCTTCAAAGGAACCATTGCACAAATTGCATGCGTGTGCATGTAGGTGTGTGTTCCTGTAGGTACAAGGTTTTGCTGGTACATATGCAAATGTATATCTGTGCATACAGAAGCCACAGGTCAAACTCGGGTAATTGGGAGCCACCCACCATGTTTAATGAGATAGGATTTCTCAATGGCCTTAGTATACTGCGCTAACTGGCCTGTGAACCTCAGAGATCCATCTGTCTTTGTCTCCCCAGGGCTAGAGTTATAGCAAGTAAAGCAGTGTCTACTGAATATTTCTGTAGGTTCTGGGCATCAAACGCAGGTCCTCATGCTTGTGTGGTGTCTGTCCAGCCCTGTTACATGTTACATGTACTTTATTTCATCCTTAGTTATAGTAACTAGGTAACAATACCTTAAAATGTCGGCCGAAAGAGGTGAGGAAATCAGTGTACACCACAATTACACCCATATTTGTGTCTCTTCAAAAAAAATTAAAGACAGAGAAAATGTGTGAATTCTTTACCTGGCTTCTGTCTCAGGAGCGGAAGTAGGAGCCTCCCCACATCACCATTCTTCTCACTGATATATTAGACATCACGCAATTAGCGCTCTAGTAAATACATGCAAGCTGATGAGGATTTTAAGCATGACAAGGTGGCATGCTTTCTGGTTATGCTCTTAAACTTACCCTCTTTCTTCCAAATACACAAACCTCCTAGTTTGTATATTGCATAAGGAGTTTTTTCTCCATTTTGTGCATGTATAATGTATATCTACACATAATTATACACAATGAAGCATTAGTCTCCCTTTCTCCTTCTCTCTCAATCTCTATCCGTGTGTGTGTGTGTGTGTGTGTGTGTGTATGTGATGTGTGTGTGTGCCTGAGGTTATAGGTTACACTCATTCTTGGGGGCATGTATGGAGGTCAGAGGTTGACATCTCCATCTTGCCCTGTGTCTTGTTATCTTATCTAGACCTGTTGACCAGTTAACCCCCAGGATCTACCTGTCTCTACTCACCAACCCTAGGGTGACGGACTCACTACCAGATGTGGCTTTTACACAGGTTCTGGCGATCCAAACTCGGGTCCTCATGCTTACTGATCAAGATGGTTAGCACTGAGCCATCGTTCATGTCCCAGCGGTTTTACTTCATGGCTGTCCTCAAAACTCTGACTGTAAGACCATTCCACACCAACATATCCTTATATTGATCTTTTTTATTATGTGTCATTCCAAACTCCATAGATTCAAACCATTTTTCTATTGATGGGCATTTAGGCATTGTAATCACTTGTTATTACAAAGTTCTGTAATAAACATTAAAGTAGAATCATCATTGGCTTTCCAGAAACTGTCTGCAATGCAATTGTATTGATTTTTATGATGGGAAACACATTTCTAAGCAAAAGCGTGATCATGTCAGAAAAAAAAAAAAAACGATTGTGCATTCCACAGAACATTAAAATGAAAAAATATGTTTGGACAGAAAATTCTAATCACTGTGTATTGATGTTCCTCAGCTGACCTCACTTCTCTCCTGCCTTTGGTCCTACTTTGCACACTAGTTTAGCATGGATCTGTGAGAGGCATCCTCTGGGAGTTGTGTAAGCCATGGCTCTAGTACTGGGAATTTGGAGTTAGCCATGACAAGTCTGCACCAGGGAAATTGGTAACCTCTACACATAAGGGTTTTGTGAGTTTACTGTTTTTGCTTTTGGTGAGTCTGCTATCAGATTTATCAGTATACAATTCTGAAGGTATTTCGTGTTTATGAATATACATGCCTATCTTCACTTTATTTGTGTTATTTTCCTATTCTAAAAATATTGTAAGATGCAAATGACAAGCAGCTTGTATTTAGCTCATTCCATAATCAAAATAATATTTATAGAATATACTTCATCTTCCAAAATGTATTATTTGTATGGTACATTGTCTTCAAAAATCTAAATGCACAAGAACAACAAAAATATTGTAAGAACTAAAGCAAAATCCATGCACTAAACATTTCAGTTCAGAAAAGCACTATGACTGAGGATGATACATCTACAGCAAGTCTCACAGCAGCAAAAGGAGAAAGAAAAAAAAAAGGAGTTTTTAAAATTTCATTTTATTATTTGATACTAAATATTGACTAAAAGGATAATATCCTTTGGTGTCAAATAAATGCCTAACATGACATTATATTTCATTGCACACTGTTTTATGTATCATGTTTTGCTCTGGTTTCATGAGAGTGGGAATTCTTGTAGTCTTTCACAATGGAATGACACCCAGAGAGATTAAGGGCCTTGTCACTACATCTTTCCTGCCCATTCTCAGTCTTCCACTCCACTGTTCCCAGGTGTTAGGTTATACTGCTAGCCTTGGCTACAGTGGTGAGGTCTAGCCTGAGATATTTATTACATTTATTGATTGGTTGATGTGTGTGTGCATGTGTGTGTTTGTGTGTATGTATGTGTATGTATGTGTGAACACACACATGCATGGGTATGTAAGTCAGAGAATGATTTGCAGGAGTTAGTTCTCTCTCCCTCTACCATACAAATGCCAAAGATTGACCTCAGGTTGTCAGTCTCACCAGCAATTACCTTTACTCATTGAGCCATCTTGCATTGGTTTGGGGATTATTTACCAACCACTAAAAAGGTAAAGGCCATGAACTGAGTAACTGAGGAATGAGAGTCCACTGAGGCTCATAAATGTGCTTCCTGGTGCAACAGGATATGAGATGCGGATTGACCATGTGCACCTAAAGTCCACACCTACCACAAACTTCCTCACATTACTTAATAGTTGGGCTTTCAACATCCAAAGGAAGCACAGGTCAAGTTCAAAGCTAAACATGCTGTTTGAAGACTGGTCCATAAACCTGGGTTAGAGTAATATAAGGCCCTAGTCTACAAATGGCAAGAAATCTACAAATGGCCCTCATGATGGGCCACTTGAGACCAATATGGATTTATGTGGATGTATATTATTCCAGAACCTCATATCCTTCCTGGGCAACATGGAGGGCTGATCACTCAAGGTCAAAGGCACTGGCTTTGTGCTCAGAGTAACTACTCAGATGACTAGCAGGTACCTCCATGCATCAGTTAAGTTTGATACAAACACTGAATTTTTTTTTCTTGCTGCATGGAAGATGATGCACAAACAAGATTCAGTTCCACTCCTCAGAACTCAAGCCTCATCAGAGAGAGAACAGCACAGTCCACGAGCTGTGACATAGCAGTGAGTCCCTATGAATCTGTCTAGGGTACAGCGAAAGGAAAGGTTCCTACATGTTCTCTCTCTCTCTTTCTCTCTCTCTTTCTCTGTGTGTGTATGTGTGTGTGTGTGTATGTGTGTGTGTGTGTGCTGCTGCTGCTGGAGAAATGAAAGAGCCAGAGAGGTGTTATTCTAAACTCATCCCAGAAGGGTAATAAGCTAGAATGGTAGATAGAGAATGAGATAAAGTGTGGGAAGGGTGGAAATGATGAGTCATTGCAATGTTCTTCTGCCCATCAGATTTAAAGGTAATAGAATCACACCCAGTTGTTGGCTCATTTCCCCGCATGTGACTCTAAAGTTCTTACCCTGTCCTAAGTGAAGGAAGATGCCTTCATCTTCTCCCATTCTGTACATCAGGCCTTTTTGTGAGCTGCTATTTCCTCTGACTGTCCTGAACCTGAGCTTAAGGATGCTCAAATATACTTGGAGCTGAACAGTGTCTCGCTCACGGTGATCACCTGGGCAGCAGGGTTATGTCTCTTGTTAGGTTTATTAAAGTTCACGGAGACACATTATGTAAATGTATGCGAATATCAAAGAATAAATAAAAATGTTAGTTTAAAAAAAAAACCTTGCAGATACAGATCACCACAAGCCGACCTCTAATTTAGAGATGGCCCAGTGTGTACTCGAACCACGTGTCTGACTAAACAAATAGAAAAGACGTGGCACTTTAAGTAAGGAATGAGTGGCCCAATCCACTTGTTGGTGGTGCGGGTGAGCAATGCAGGAAGAATGCTGTGCACCCTACATGATCTTCATTTTCCTCAGAGTAGGTATGAAGACACCTAAAGGATGTACCCTCAGACACATGGCATACTCCTGTGAGGTGCTTGCCCTCAAGGCTGCAGGAGTGTGTTTGAGCAGAGTGGAGAGAGGGGTGCTCGCTGCCAGACTTCAGCTACTATACCTCTTCCTGAGTCCAGCTCTCTAACGACCCACACCTGGACACTAACACGTGACACCACGGGACCCCATGCTTTGCCTGCACTTTTTCCTGCTCTTCCGGGTCTGGAATATGCCGGGCTGTGCTGGCATCTTGCCTGCCTCGAGGCATCCTGAGCGTTGCTGCTAAAGACCAAAATTAGCTGGGACGGGTCCGTTTGACAGTCACCAGGGCCAAACTGGCACCTGCAAGCTGAGTCACTGACTTTTAACTGTTTATTAAGTGGTGACAGTGACAGCTAAATAGTGTAGAGGAAGGACCCCTTCTCCGCGTGTTCCGGAACGTAAGGCTTCAGAGAGAAGGCAGAGGCATTACCAGAATGGGAGGCGCTGTGGAGGAGGGGCACAGGGCAAGCACACACTAAATTGCTCTTGTCTTCCTTCCATCTGTGCAGATGGCTCCTTGGAAGCACATCCAGTGGGGAGCTCTCCTCCGCAGCTCTGGCCTTGCAGTGTCCCATCACTAAAAGTTTTGGTCAGCACTCACAGCTCGTGCAGCAATAAAATAATAATAATAATAATAATTCAAAAAGTTCCCTTGGCCCTTGACTCCAATAGACACTGGATGTCTGTTAAATTGTCCCAACATGAGTGGCTCTTGGGAAGAAGACAGGTCTCTGTAGGAACCTGGCATGTTCCCAAGAGGCCCTGGAATTTCTGTGGTGTTTCCAGTTAACTTACTAGATAACAGAAGCATGGAAACCAATATGTGTTATCCAAACTGAAGTGGGTGGAAGTGAGTATTCTTGCCCAGGGTTCAGAATGATCAGTCAGAAACTTCTTCATGGAGTCAGCCTTGATACACATGACAGGATAGGGCCAAGAGCATATTTGATCATCCTCTACCATGTTGCCTTGCACTGAAAAAGTTGGGTCTGACTGTGTCATAGGATCATTCTTTTAGAAGTTTGTGAATGCTAGGATAACCTGGTCACTCACACATATGCACATGGACACAGATACACAAAGGCATGCATAGTACACATGCACATACACACATATACATACACAGAGAAAGAGAGAGAGAAAAAGAGAGAACATGCTTTTGTATATCATGTGTAGCAAATTTAATCAAAACTTGCAAAGGCCTAAGGAGGGGTGGATTGATTCCTCTCTAAAACCATAATAAAGTCTACAGTCCTTCACTCGTACCCTGTGGTTCATCCTGGGTGCCTGCTGGACTGTCTTCCATGCACAGAGTAAAGGGAGATAATGATGGTCCCTATCTTGGAGGTGTTTTGAGAGATCAGTAAGCTTCAGCCATCATCAGAGAAGTGTTCCTCCTGAAGCAGACAGGAACAAATACAGAAACCAATAGTCTGACAAGACTTTGGAATACTCAAACATAAGCAGGGACCAGCAGGCCCTGTAAGACATAAGAGCCAGAGGAGATGGAGGACACCAAGAAATCAAGGACCTCTAAATCAACAGGACCATACCCAGGGCCTGCATGGGTCTGGACCAGATGGGGTCCTAGAGATAAAAGGAGAGATGGACACTTACCCCCATCCCTAACTCAGAAGCCATCTTAAATTGATGATGCTCTCTCAAATTGCAAATGAGAATTCATTTTTCTGCAAGGGAGCCTTATTGGGGTAACAAAGTCCTCTTAAGGGTTGGCTGCATGCCCAACAGGAGATGGACAACACAAAACAAACTCAATGGAAATTTCTTGTCTCATAATATTGTCTTAGGGCTTTTCTTCTTTTATTTCTATTTTTAAATTTTCACTCTATTTTTTTTTATTTTTTTCGCCTTTTCCCCCTACAGGTTCTTTCCATAGACATATGGTTTCTGATTTCATGTTTTTTTTGGGTTCCTGAGTGTGTGAATAGCTGGGTTTCTGAATCCATGTATGTGTCTTATGGTTTTTTCTTTCAGCCTCTTTTTCCTCTGTTTGTTTTGCCCGATTTTGATGTGTTCGTTTTATCTTATTATATTTTATTCTATTATTATCTATTAGAAGCCTGTTTGCTTTCTAATGAAAAATAGAAAGTGGGTGGAACCAGGTGGGAAGTGAGGTGAGGAGAAATCGGGAGGAGTAGAGGGGGGGAGAACCATTATCTGGATATACTATATGAAACAAATATTTTCAATAAAAGAAAAAAATAAAAAGATCGGTGATACTGGGTCTTTCAAACTCAGCATGGGTGACATTTGAGCCGATGGATTCCCAGTCATGGGAGACTGTCTACACCCCGGGAAGCCACAGGCAATTTGCCCTCTGCAATTGTAACAGTCAAAGGCGGCTCCAGGCTTCCCCAGTTTTTCCTCAGAGCAGCTTTAATCGCTTATGGAAAAACCAGTGATTAAAAGTGCATAGAGTGATCAAAAAGGAGAAAGAATACAAGGAAGACAGCAATGGCAGGCTAACATCCACAAACAACCCAAGAGAGTGCTCTGTGGGTTAACAAACCCAGGCCTGCTTTCAGATTTATCAGGTGGGATATCAGATTAATCCTGCAGGATGTATTTTGGCTCCATGCTGCTGGGAAATGCCATATTAAATTAAACAAATTCTGTTGCTTTCTTCTGAGTCGAGGGGAGGGACGCAAAAAGAGAAAATGAATAACACGTTAAATTGCAGGATATTAATTATACAGAGCTACATATTGGATGTTATGCATCGAAGGAGCTAATTTTCTCCACAATGTTATTATTATTGGTTGCTTGTGTAGTACCGTTGATGTAAACACACCACTTTATAAACACTCCTATAAAGTTTATTGCTCTTGCGTGAACGTGCTGTGTAATTATGTATTTACCTTCTAATAAATGATATGAAAAGCACAGCTCACTCTCAGCAAAAGCCTCTCATCTGCAATCATCCGACTTTCTAAAAATTTCTGGGTAGCAACTGAGCTGGCTGGTTCTAGAAACAGAACTGATATGATCTGAATAAACAAGAAAATCCTATTTTTGTTATTTTTTTCCCCAGCTTTAAAGAAATAGGCCAGTGTTTCTCAGAAAGTTTCACACTGTGGGGTATTTTTTTTTTTTGGAGGAGGGGTATTTTTGTTGTTGTTCCTCTATGGGGTTGATCCATCCCTGTCAAGTCTGTGAAATGTGCTGTGTGTGGGTGGAAAGACAAACCGCACAGAACAGTTTCACTGCCACAGTCAGGTCACCTTACACATTGCATGGCAGCTTTCTGCAGAAGAGGAAAAGTGCAACAAGAAGGAAACACACACACACACACACACACACACACACACACACACCACACCACACCACACCACACACCAGAAATGTCAACTTGTATACCATTATTCTGGATAGAAAGCAGCTTCAGTTTTTCAGCTCTAGTCTAAGACAACAAGAGTATTCCCTGTCCCATATGGGGGTGGAGGAAGGGTGGGGAGGGTGAGGAGGTTGAGGAGGGTGGAGGGTGGAAAGAAGACCTGTTGTCTGTCTAGCAGATGGGCTCAAGCTGATGGAATACCCAGTGATCCACTCCATGGAATTGGCCTAGATGGCTCCTAGCTCAGACACACTAATAATAAAATCCTTTGGGAATCTGACTGAGTCACAGTGTTGGTCCAAAATGCCAGCAGTTAGTTTTTTTGTTTGTTTGTTTCCCACTGTCTGGGAAGTTAAGCCTCTAAGTCCCTAGAACCAGTTCTTTAAAGAATTGCTTGTGTGGCTATACAAATTCTATACGACAAATACTTTTTCATTTCTGTGAGCAGGGCTATAGAGTCCTCAACTTACACGATTGTGTGGCCTCATCATCAAGTACCTCCAAAATGAACTGCTCATCTATCTGAGGGCCTAGAATCCACAGGAGCTATGAAGCAGGTGAACATTCCTGCGCTCAACCAGCTCTTTTGCATAGAGTAATGAAGCTATTGACTTGTGGAAAACAGCGATTTAAAATAAGAGGAAAGAGACCTGACAATGAAACCTCATCAGCTAAGTATTCTTCTAACCAACTGAATATTTTTCTTAATCTGTTCATATCGATGTTTAAGTCTAGAGAGAAATTTATTTTAAAAACTCAGTTCATGTACTTCAAACTCGATGCTATGTCCATAAATCATTCTTTCTGTCATAATCTCCCCATCTCTCTATTTAACAGTAGACTATCTTGCACATGTTTTGGTGGGGGAATCCAAGTGTCCTGTAAGATGTGATGTATTCCTAACCTGGAGTGCTCAGTAATTTTCCAGCACAGAGGAAGGAGAAAGATGGGAAGGGTGGATACCTAATGCCAGAGTGGATGGGTTTTCTTCCCTCCCTGCCTGAGGCAGAAGGCTGCTACCTAGGAGCTCCTTGCAATTTCTCTAAGGCAGATATCCAACTCAGTTTGGAGTTCCACATGGATTTCAACAGTCTAGAGTAAACACCCCAGGAACTGACCAAAAACCTGATAACTTCAGATCCAAGATAAACTAATTTAACGACTATGATTCCAAGAAGTGCATGTGTATGGAAAACGATGTAAAGGAAACACTTTATCTAAAGCTCAGTATGGTGGCAGTGGCCTGGAATCCCAGCACTCAGGAGGCAGAGGCAAGATGACTCTCAAATTCAGCGCCTTCCTGGCCTATGTAGGAAGGTGTTCTCTCAGAAAAAAAAGTTTACCAAGCAACACCTCCTATGAGAAACAGAAAGTCACCCCAGTGTATTAAAAACATGACAGAAAGGACTACATGCATACAGCGTGGGCATCAGTGCCTCATATGAAGAAAGCTACAATCAGAGTCAAGTCATTCTACAACTGTCAAATGTCTCTTGAGTTAGACTCTTACCTTCCTGAAGGTGTTGTATGCTTTTCTCTGTCCTACCCTCCATTTCTTCACCTTAAGGGCATGTTGCACACAGGCAGTTCTCTCTGGAGGCCATTTGACATCTCAGGATGAAATGCTGTGTTTCTTAAAACCTACTGGTGAAATGACCCTGGGTTTTTATGTTATCACAGACCTTGCTGGCTTCGTCTATTCTCAGCAAGTTGAGACGAATGAATGGGTTGTCGGAGTTATACTTCTATTAAGTTTGGCCCCAAAATGCTGCCATATATATTTAAATACCTTCGATGTGTGTCCATGCATAGGGAACTGTAACCGAACCTGGCATATAAACAGACTGCAACTGAATCTTGTTACAAGCCAGAAGTCACAAGTATCTAAAAACTGAACAAGACAGCCTGGAGCTACAACCAACAGGGTTAAGGGCTGTCTCTGTACCCATTCCCTCCTCCTGGGGAGGGCTTCCTTATCTTGGATAGAAATAGAACCTGTTCTTTGTAGAGAAAGGCATTCGGAACCAACTATTTGTTATAGCTTTTGATGCAAGGCCTCACTAAGCAAGCACTGAATGACTGTGAACTCTCCAACCCCTGCATCTATGCCTTTGAACCATTTTAGACCGAATTTCTAGGGAATGAATCGCAAATGAATCAGTTGGGAGCAATAATATCAGATTATTTAGAATTCTGCCCTTAATAACTCTTAGGATCACATAAATGGCCTTTTCCAGGGCTATCTGTTGAGGATGCACTGAGAATGTAGCTATGGCAAGATCTCAGTGAGTGCTAAGAGATTGTCCAAATGAGGTTGGGTAGACTGGTCACCTTGCTCACAGAGTGGTGAGTGTGAACTGGGAATTCAACCAGCTTCAAGCAGAGGAAATGAGGTGGCAAGTGATGGTGCCAAAGAGAGCTGAGAACTCCGGGGAGCTTAAGGAACATCACTGTGGTTCCCCTCCGGTCGAAGGAGGTCCAGGTGGAAGGTGGCCCAGTTAAGAGCACTCACGGTGTTAACTGAGTGTCCTTTTAGTCCAGAGAAATAATCAGGAGCTAGTTCATCAGGATCTGATAGTGCTTATAAACATTTGCATTTTACCCAGGTGCGGCCTTCATGTAGAATAAAGGAGTACCCAGAAAAGAATAATAGTCCTGTCCCATGAATGAACAACCACAGAGGTCACTGTGAGTTTGACCTGCATTGAACTCTAGGCCTTTAGCTTGCTCCATGCTCTCCTTTCATAGACTCTGATGCCCTTTTCTGCTTAGCTGCCAATGACTTTAATGCCAAGACATTAATTAATAAGCCTAACAAGTTAAGGGACTTAAGCTTAAAGTGAAGAGAAATTACTTAGTAGTGATGACAGACTTTTTTTTTGGTCCAGATGATATTAATATATTATTATAATATCTTTGTTTCTTCTTAGCCTAGCATACAGTTTTCATTTTAAGTCTATATATTCCAAATTACCAAGGAGTTGCCAAGAAAGAAAAATACAATGCTGTTATTCATTCCATGGGTGTAATGTCAGCCGTTAGTGCTAGCAAATATGTAGTGAATTCCCTTCCAGCCATTTCTTCTTACTCGTGGGCGTTTTTACCACATTGAACTCATATGGTGTTCACAATTTGAATCTTACTTTCCCAAATAACTTTCTATGTCATAGGCAGCTTTCTTCTTATTAGAAAGATTTGATGATCATCATTTCATGGAAGAAGGCATTATTTCTTAACAACATATACAGTATAGTGGCACCAATTTTGCTGTTATGAATCACCCAAGCATTTGTGTATTCTTGCCTTGTTTCTTTTGAGATAGGGTTCCACTGGTGGGCCTGACACTCACTGTGTAGACTCATAGAGATCCACCAGCCTCTGCCTCCCAGGTGCTGGACTCAAAGCTATGTGCCGCCACATTTCTCATTTCCTAGTGGTTTGGATTGCTCCTTTAGGATTGGAGTTTGAGACATGTAATTTCTACCGAAGAAATGACTGTATATTTAATTTACTTTGTTCATATTACCGACATTTTTTTCAAATGAATTATATCAATATAGACCTACTGTTCCACAAACTGTGCCTACTGAAGAAGTGGAAGCAACTTGTCACCTACCCTCTGATCCATAACGCAGGCCCCAGCCTGCAAAAGAGGGGTGGGGGGAAGCAAGTGCCACCACATTCCACCACATTGTCATGTATATTAGAAGAACTCTGCCCCTTAGTGAACTTTTGCCTTTGTGTCCTGTCTGAGGCATCTCTGCATTCTGGCAGCTATTTCAGGTCCATTTCTGTAGCAGCCTTAGAAGCTAGTGCTACTTCAGGACAGATCATGGGTTTGTCTGCTTACCAGCATCGCCAGGACTGTGTTGTTCTTGGAGCTAAAGGCAGAGCAACATTGCGAGATATTTCCTCGATATTAGGGTTTTGTGGTACCCAGTGTTCCTCAACTGTTCCCACATTGTTCCAGACTGTGGCCCAGCCTCACCTCTGCAGCTGCCAGGCAGTGTCTTCAGCATCACCCCTCCTGGGTCTGCAGTGTGTAACTCCTGACAGACAATCCTCCATGTTCAGCGCTGTTTCTTAGCAGTGTAACGGTTGATGTTTATTCATTGTTGAGCTGGGGAAGGGCATGGTAGCAGGATCACAAGGTTGCCTTATTGTGTCTCTGAAAGAGACCTGTGTATACGCAGGAGATATTGTTAGAATTCGACAGGCCCCTGGAAGCTGAGTGGCAAAATGGTGGGGTAGCACAGAGGCCTCCTGAGTCCTCGCTGTAATAGTTGAATACATTTCTTTTTCATTCTGCAAATGGTTCTTTCTGTGTTTACGTGAAGATGTAAGCTAAACAAGGTTGAATCTACTCAGGATAGATTGGTTAGGGCTGAAACCAAGAGATGTGATTCAGACTATGCGTGTGTCTTCTGTGATAAAGCTACCAGAGAACCGAAATCCTGAAATGATTTCTGTTCACTACCCTTCCATTTTCCAAGTAATTGTTGAATGGCTTGTGGAGCTTAAGAGCCTCTTTCTGCTTGTTTTTAAAATTAACACTCCTATTTGTATATTTCACCAAGATACAAAGATATTGACATAAAAATCTGAGAATCTTTTAAACATTAGGGTATGAGTAATATATTAAAACAAAGTTCGGAAACTTTCCTTAATTTCACAAATTCTTTGCAACCTAAGATGATTTCAGCCATAGTTTGGCTTTATAAAGAACCATGATGGTCCAGTAGTAACGCTTCCAACCTGACCCTTTAGGCATGGCATGCAATGGCCATGAGCCAATCCAGACCCATGTTTCTAATTACAATTTCGTGGGCATACAACCTCACCCACTTGTTCATCTTATCTCGTGGCTGTCCTTATCACTGCAAAAGGAGAGAAGAGTAGTTGCTATGGAGGGGAGAACCACATGGCCTAAAGAGCTTAAAAATATTTGCTGTCTGGCTCTTCTCAAAGCTTGAGAACCCTTACAAATCTAGAGCTAGAGTTAGGCATTTGCAGATATTTGGAATAGAACTTCCTCTAGTCCTTAACAATATGAATATAATCCATTCCTAAGCTTTAAAAGCAGTTCTTCATCATTTCCTCTGCCTCTTAAAAGATGCACAGAAGAGTGCCTCGGGTTGGTAAAGCTCTCACATCAGATTCAGGATGACCTGAATTCAAGTCTCCAGAGCTCAAGCACATGTCAGGTGGGCTCCCATGATTTCAGTCTGGCAGGCAAAGACACAGGACCCATGGAGCAAGCTATCTAGACAGAAGAGCCAAACTAGATGCTCCGGGATAAACCTAAGCTGAGAGAGCCTGCCTCAAAAACTAAGATGGAAGTTTGATCTAGGGTGACTTGATATCAACCCTAGGTCCCATACACACACACACACACACACACACACACACACACACACACACATACACGTACAACCATACCCACACACTTGCATGCACACGTAGAGGTATGCATGCTAGTACACATAGAGATATGCCTGCCAACACATAAAAAGAAAGAATGAATTGAGGAAAAGTAGCAGTAGAATGGAAGACCTCTGTATAGAAAAATGTAGAAAAAACTTGTTTATGAACCTCAGTGGATTTTTTTTGTTTTTGTTTGCTCTTTGTTTTGTTGGTATTTTTTTAAAAACAAACACTGCAACACCACTCTATCAGATCCCTACCAGCATAGTGGTGAAATGTAAAATATGGCTCATTTTCTGGGCCAAGAAGGTCCACACAAAAGGAGAAGACACAAAAGCAGGGGCTTGAAGCCATGGTCACACTAGAAAAATGCGTGGGAGTCCAAGAAGGTCTTAATGCCAAGTTCCATAACAGAACAATTACATTAGAGTGTCCAGAGCTCCTAAAGATCTGCTGAAGTACCCCAGATGGTCCACCATGAAGACGAAATTGCAGCTTCCAGGACGGAGGACACTGCAGGGGAGAGGCAGTCATTTAACTTCTTTGCCCTTTTCCTTTCAGTCTGTCAGAGGAAGTCATTGAGTTCCCAGGTCATTCACATCTGTGATTCCAGGTTCAGTTCAATTGAATTAAATTAATTTCTCCAGCAGAGGACAAGTAGGACAGACACCGTGGCACCTTCTGTATTAAAGCCACGACAGAAGGGGAAGAAAGAAAAGCAAGGAAGGGTTTATATTCATTGGGATTTGGGGAGAGAGGGCGGCTCTGCATTGCTGCTGGGCTGCCCAGGACCTCACACTGGTCAGATGTCCCTGAAGCCTTCCTGTATTTCCCAGACACTGGTGTCCAGCTTCTACTTAGTAGACAGTAACTGAGCATATGCTCTCAGTCATGCTGCTCAGAATGCAGACGGCCAGAGGGAGGAAGAAACAGGGTCAGGACAGACATGGGCTCTGCCAATTACTAGTTGTGAGAAACAGGTTTATTTTCATTTCTAGGCACTAGTTTCCTCGGCCAAAGCAGGGAGGTGTGCATGTCTACTTAATGCTCATGCCGAGGCTTTACTAACATAGTATGTGAGAAAGGCTTAGCAAAGTTCAGGGCACAATGCACACTAAACAGAAGATAAACTTTGCTGGTCATTTTTGTTACAATTATTATTTTTCTGGGTGCATGTGGATATGGGAATCCAGATATCACATGTGTGTGTGCTCAGGTGTTGTGTTGCTACTCACCTTTCCACATTATTTGAGATAGGGTCTCTGTCGATGCCTAAACTAGGTTCACCGGCCTAAGAGCTTTTGGAGTCTCCTGTCTCTGCCTCCCAAATCCCCCAAGGAGTGGCAATGCAGCATGAGGTTTGGAGAGCATTTCCTCTCCTACTTTACCTTTCCCCACACCCCTATCAGCCCATAAATTTCACTTATCCCCCCAACATTTTAGCATGTAACTTTCTGCATCTATGGGAACTTCCATGGGGCTTTCTTATAATTAATGGTATTCCAATGCCTGGCCATCTTCAGAGCTCTGTAGTAATCACCTTGGTGTTTGAGATCTCTGTTAGGACACAGAGTTCATGAATGGTGGTGCATTTCCTCCAGTTGAAGGGACGGATGGTGACTAGTCTGTGGGGCTAGCTGTGTTTCTGTCAGTGCTGTTTTACTGTCAGGTCTGACGGGGGCGTCTAGAAGCTGAACCAGGCATACCCTATGCCTGCAGAAGCAGTAGAGAGACTGAGGGTGGAGGTGAACATAGGGAAAAGCTGCATAAGTGTCTATGACCCTGTGGAGATCCACTTCCTCTGTTCCAGATGACCTGGCATTCATCTGGCGAGAATGAAAAATCTTTATAAAATGTTAAATAGTCTTACTAAGTGTTTTTGATTAACTCAAATCAGTTAAGGAGATCTTAGTAGCTCTACAAATGACGTCTTCAGGCTAGGTTACACTATGAGTTTGGGGTCATTGGCAGAGAAGAATGACATGTGTTATCTCTTTTACATACACGTTTTTATTTCTTCATGTTAATTCCTGGGTGCCCTGCTGGGCTGTGTTGAAACTATAGCACCTACCCATGACAGCCTCATTCTAGAGAAGAGAAGGCGGGGTGACAATGTCATATGAGCCCACAGAGCCTGGAAGAGGTCAACTGTGAAGAGAGACCATGACCGGATCAATGGAAGTAGCCGGCTAAGCAGTGGGAGTTTTGGTTCATTTTACCTTCCTACTATCCACTGCAATCAAGTTCTCCTGGGCCAGAATGGCAAATTCAGATGAGTGACTAAGAAGAGCCCACTGAGGAGTTAGAGCAGATGAGCAAGACAATGGCAGCTCCTTTTTATGTCACACAGCTGAAAGGTTGCACCTTTAGGGGCCCCTGAGATGAGAATACCGAATACCACCGAAATTCTCATCACGCAGGGGCTCGGGGGCAGGGCACATCTCGGGCAGGCCTACAGAAGAGTGGGAGTAGGGCAAAGGGGCAAGCTTCCTGGCACCAAGCATGGACTCATGGGCACCATCCACAGTGGGAAATCCCTGTGGCCTGGCTCCTTGCTTGAAAACAGAGATTCAACCCATCTGGTATTGAGGGGGAGAGGGGGAGTAAATGAAATTAAAGCACCTGGCATTTACTGAACACTTTTTTTTTTAAGACAGGCAAAACACCAAAGAGAAATGTCATAGCTACCCACAGAGAAGACATCAACTGGACTGCAAGGCTGGACAGCTCAAATCGTCCCTGAGGAGATGGATAAGCTAGCCACAGGCAGGGACACTCATGATATTGTGGAGTTTTCCACACATGGGGATGGGTCGCAGGGATCTCTCTGGGAATTCACTGTGTTGTCCAAGGAGACGCTGGGTTAGTTCAGATCATCCGATTGTGGGTAGGATGGTGGTACCTACCCAGTGCCAGTGTATCTCTTATCAAATCTGGCACCGTCTTCCCAGTATCTACAGGATTCCAGCTTACAGTATTACGGGCCCAGGGCCCTGTGTTCCTTACAGTGCACTCTAGGGAGCTGTGAGCCAAACACAGGCAGCACTAACATAGACTAACATAGGCGCTTGGTGTCAGGATTGGAGCTGGGACCTCCAGTCCACACCTGCGTTGACATCACCAGGCCTCACCTGCCGGAGCGGAAGGCCTGAGGATCTTGGGGCGCTGGGGGCGGGGGCCATCTGCTCCAGCCCCACAAATGAGTCCTTCTCCCAGAGAATGAGAGCCCGCTGATTAAAATGCAGCCCGCTGCCAGAGGGCGAGGCGCGCAGCTGGACAGCAGCTTCTCCGGAGCATTTGCAAACGCTTCGCTCACAGCTGGAGCGACAGTTGCCCCTGCGCCACTGGCCGGCCATTGTGAACTGCAAAGAGTCCTTCTTTGGGCGGAAGCAGAAGTTCACCCAGCTGTCAAATATTTGAAATGTAAAAAGCCCAGGGCGCTGGGGGAAGGGAGAAGACACAGACCACGTCAGAGGAAATGCAAGCTGCCCAGGGGTGGAGGAAGCCGTGGGCTGAGAGTTCACTTTGAGCAATCAATAAGCCCTTCAGAGTCAGAAGAGTAAGACAGTTCCGGAGAGGGCAGAGCCGCCAGAGGCTCAGGATGGCAAGAGCCAGCCGGGGCTGGAAGCTGCTCAGATCGCCCCAGTCCCAGCGGTGACAGGCCTGCTGAAGGACAGATGGCATTTCCTATACCCCACTTCGCTGCTCCGCTCCTACCCACTGGGTGCGTCCTCTGCAGGACACTTGCTCTGGCTTCACACTCCCTGCATTCCCACTCCATTGCCCCGTGGAGCTCGGACCCAAAGCATCACTTGGGGGTGTGAACACCTAGTGCATCCTCCCCCACCTCCCTCTCTGTCTCTGGGTACGACTTCCTTCTCCCGTTGGCTTCCCTTGTCCTCTGGGCAGTTCTCACAAGAAGCTTGGCATCCTTTCATGCTATCACAGGACCACCACAGAGCACTGACTGGACTTGCTTCCATTTACAGTTCTTAACATTTAAAAAGTACATATTAGCCACGTGGAAGCATCCTTATGCTCTCCACTAGAAACGGGTAAAGCTCAAACCTGATGGGGTCCCCAGGTGCTGCTCAGGCAGGCTGATGAGCACCAAGCTTTGCTTACATTCTCTGCTCCATGTTTCTTGTTCCTGAGCAGGATCCAGACCGAGCAGGCTATCTCTCTTGGGAAGTAGAGGAAGCCTGAGGTGTGTCCTCACAAGCTGTCAAAGGCAGGTTCTCTTATTGCCACACTTTTGACTGACTGGTCTACACTTTGCAGCCTGCTTGGTGGGTTAGTCTTCCTTCAGTTCCTACAGAAAAATCAAAGCAGGCCTCTTTGCATTTGTGTGTGTGTGTGTGAATAATCAGGTTTCGTCTTATAGAAAAAAACAATTTTATACAGTGTTCCTGTTCACGAAGTCATCCAGACCCACAGCATGACTAGAATGGAGACCCTGTCAATCCTCGGCCAGCCCCAGAGGGTGCTAGTTAGCATCTATCTCCATCCTTCTGTACCTGGAGTTGCCACCTGCCACTTGCACGCTTTCCTTACAAATCATGGAGTTCAGGAGGAACAAAGGGAGCAGAGAGCCGTTACCCATTCCTGTTGAGTTGAAGACCACACACTCAGCAAAAGCAGGCCTGCAAAGCACACTTCTCCTCTCTGGAAATGCACTTGGGGTCTTTACAATGTCTGCGCATCTCAGAGGAGCCATACCTGCAGTTCTCTTGGGAGAGCAGTTCATTTTATCAATGAAACTCAGACAGGAAAGTAGAAGCATGCTGTTTTTTGTTGTGTTTTGTTTGTTTTTAACAGAGAGGATGGGATTTAGAGAATGGGGGCTTGAAGGCAGAAAGGAATTGGCATCCTATAGTAGCAGGAATGAATACTCAGCCCTGTGTGTGTGTGTGGGGGGGGGCTCTGTACAAAAATGAGGCGAGGGACACATGGTTCTTGGAGAGCTAAATCCAGGCCCTGAGATGGGGACCTGCATAGTATCTAAGCCAGAAGGAAGGGTACCTTGTGACAGGGGCAGGATGGAGTAGGAAAAGAATGATGCCCTTGGCTGTGGAGATGGAGATACCCTCAGTGCTGAAAGATTGGTTCCCAGAAGGTCCTCAGAAGAGCAGCAATGCCATCTGCTCACAAGAGCAGACTGACCTGAACCCATCCTTTTCTCTCCCCCAGCCTCACAGCTAACCCTGGACAGAACTGACCAGGGAAGAGAACTGACTCAGAGGAGGAAAGGGGAGTTTCCAGTCTCCCTCTCAAGAGTCACAAGGCCAAGCACAGAGCAGTGGATTTGCAGCTGAGACTCAATAGCCTCACTCAGACTGTTCACCTGCCTGGTGGTCTCTGTCCTCCCTCAGAGCCTTGGAGGGTTGATGCTTCTTGTGCCCGCAGGAGTACACCATCTGAAACTCAGCATCAACAACCCCTGCCCCTTTCTGGAATGTGACACACATTTGTGAGACCATTCCAATTCACCACTTTGTTAAAAAACCTAGAGAGTGGGGACAAATTCTATATTGTAGAAAATTTCACTTACAGGATCCTTTCCTTACTGTATATGGAACATCCTGAAGTTAACAAAGAGGAAGAGATGTAACCCTTCTCACTGATGTACAAAGGACTCAAGTAGAAAAAAAGAAACTGAGGGAGGGGGTGGGAGAGGACTTTGCAGAACTTCCAGGGTTGAACAATAGAAACACAGAAAGTTAGAGCTGGGTTTTTCACAACAAATTAGCCAGCATGGTGGGGGGTTCAAGGGGGGAGAAGCAATCCTGGTCCTGCACATCACACTACCCATAAAGATGTGGGGCTGATGGGGACTGGAGAGATGGCTCAGTGGTTAAGAGCACTGTCCGCTCTTCCAAAGGTCACGAGTTCAATTCCCAGCACCCACATGGTGGCTCACAACCATCTGTAATGTGAACTGATTCCCCCTTCTGGCAGGTATAAATGCAGATAGAACACTCATATACATAAAATAAATAAATCTTAAAAAAAAAAGAGATATGGGGCTGAAAGTAGGAGAATGTGCTAGAGACAAACAGGATGGGCAGTAGAGACTGATGCTTCTTTTCCCAGGTACTGAAAAGTGGCCTGAATATCCCCAGACAATGGGGGAACTCGTGATTCAGGATGTCATAATTGTTGTTGCTGTTTTTGTTTTGTTTTGTTTTGTTCTTTACACACAGAGAGGAACATTTTCACTCCAGTGACCAGTTTAGCCAAGTCATGATCACAGAATGTGAAATTGGAAAGCCCGCACTTCTGAGGGAAGATAGCGGGAGTAGATTCAACAGGGTTTTGTGTTCAAAGAAAATAAGGAAGGAAAATTAGGGCACAATGACTTGTTGGCTATAAATGGTGGTGTGGGTAAAAAAAAAGTCTAATATATATTATATATACATATATGTATGTATATATATATCACAAATTGGTTTATAGCCCCCTCCTTCCATCCCTCCCTCCTTCCCTCCTTCTGTCCCTCATTCCTTCCTTCCCACCTTCCTTCCTTCCTTTTTCCTGGGTGGGAATTAGGAATACAGTTTGAGAAAACACCAAACAGCCATGACTGACAGGCTTATGATACCCTTGTGAATCCCAGGTGGAGAGTGTCATTCATGGGATGAGAGTGCTGGGAGCTGGGGAGAGCTCAGGAGAGGAGCCCACGGTGTGCCCCATTCAGCCTTTGGTCTGCCTTGCTCTCCACTCTACAGAGCAAAACCATGCCAAAATGGGTATTTGAGTACAACCAGGCATACATGAAACATCTCTCTTCCGTATATTTGAAATCAACTCCCCTGGATGAGCAACATGTCTTAGGACCTTGTTCCACAGGAATAACTATGAGGCCCCACAAAGGGGGTATTTTACAGATGACTTTCTCCGCCCCCCCCCACTGCATTCCTTATTTACAGCCACATAAAACACATCAGTCACCTAAATTTTGTTGCAACGCAGTGACATCTAGTGTCCAGTCTGGCTAACACCAAGCGACTGTTCCCCAGAGAAAGCCTTGACTCGGCTAGAAATCTAAGCTTCTACGCTGGACACCAAAGACTTGTGCAAGAGAAACTTAGTCTTTTGACCTGCCTTCACTCCCAGCAAGTGGAGAAACTGTGTGTGCCCACAGATGAGAGCTCCGGACCACAGACATACAGCAGCTCACAAGTTCATAGGAGCCCGAGCTCATGGGGCCCTCAAGTTCCAGTTAGACGCTGTGCTTATAAAATAGTGTGTGCTTATTCTTCAGTGGGTGAGGGGATCCTTTCACTGATTTGCCTTTGACCAGGAGTTTGGGTAAATTGTAGTGCAATTATAAGAACTTGGTCATCAGCTTGCTTTACTTCATCATTACATTTTTGCAGATAAATAAAATTACTCTATAATACCATTCCGGACTGAAATTGCCAGACTGGTTTCAGACACATTCTGAATGGTTAGAATATGTTAGACAGAAATAAGGCACATGACCCCAGCCCCCAACACTGTCACACACAGAGCAGTCTTCCTGGTCATGAAGTTAGATATTCTGAGCTGTTTGCTAGAGGTTAGGTACCCTCTGATCTTGTTCTGCTGTTTTCAGTGTTGTCCCCATAAACAAGACACTTGAGCCCATTAGCCACACTGAAACTGAAGCATGAAGCCAGGACTCCCCAGCACCTTTTATAAAGATACATATTGAGTGTTTTATGGATCTTACCTCGTCCATCTTTTGCCTTACTTTCAGATATGCATTGCTTTCTGCATCCTATGAATGAGAAGAGTGGGACAAAGGGAAACTAAAGTGACTGTGTAAATGGTCAGCTTATACACGGCAGTCCTTGTACAAGGCCCCAGCCCCAGGCAGACTCTGGGAAGACACAAAAGCTATTACCAATGTTGAGAATCCTCTACATGCCACATAAACCAGCAAAAGCACTCTGAACTAGTATCCCGCACCTTCAAGAAAGCATAAGGCAATACTATTTGGTCCATCTGTCTCTATGCATGTATGTATGTTTAGCTCTATTTATAATGGTGTCTGTCTTCTGCCTCTATTATCTGTCATCTATGTATCTTCTGTCATCTGTCTATCAATCTATCTATCTATCTATCTATCTATCTATCTATCTATCTATCTATCATCTATCACATATCCACCAATCATGTCTCTGCTCCCTGACCATGTGAGCTTTAAAATGTTTTTATGACAAGTTCTGTCTCAAATTAAGACAAAAGTACTTCTTCTCAACCCTTCACTACCTTACAATGGTAAAATGAAGTCACCTCTCAGAGTTCACTCTGCCTGTCTCTTCTCCCTCACTGACCTTTATTAGTGAAACTTCAATTGCTTTGCTAAACACTATGACCAAAAGCAACATGGACCAAGGAAGGGTTTATTTGGATTATGCTTCCCAGGTCTTAGTCCATCATTGAGGGAAGTCAGGGAAGAACTCAAGACAGGGATCTGGGGCAGAAACTGAAGCAGAAGCCAGGGAGGGACACTGCGTACTGGCTTCCTCAGGCTCGTATTCAGCCCTGAGATGACACTACCCACAATAGGACAGACCCTCCTACGTCAACTACTGATCAAAGAAAAAGCTCCGCAGATTTGCCTACAAGTCAACCTGATGGAGACATTTTCTCAATTGTAGTTTCCTTTTTTCCCCAATGGCCCTAATTTGTGTCAAATTAAAAAAAAAAAAAACCTTCTCCCCTCCCACCCCATGACTCTATTTCAGCACACACATGTGCCATGATGTCCACATAGGTAGCAAGCCCTCGAACCTTAATTCCCAGGGGAGTGAGAGGTGTTAAAGATGGTTAAGGGACCATTTACATTTACATAAACTTAACAAGTATTTTCATTTTTACATGCTACCTTAATAACCAAATGTCTGTTTCATTTCTTCTGTCAAACACTACAGTGATGCTTCCAGAATGTAAATGCAGTCTTGGAAATGCTCCACCTGAATCCTTGAAAACAACACAGTTTCTCTCCACTCAGTTTTACACTGTGCTCTGCAAAGCCGCCAGGGTCTTCTGAAGCATCCGGGGAGAGATGTCTGCAGCAGGCGCATTGTACAGGGCACAGAGGTCCTCTGGATTACAGGCTCATCTTCAGCCCTCTTACGTGTCTGCAGAAGAGTGCCCAGTGTCAAAGCTCTTTAGCCTGCCTCACACAGCTTTTCCGTCTCTCTCTCCTCCTCCTCCCCCTCCTCCCTCTCTTCTCTCTATGACTCTGCCTCTCTGTCTTCCTCTCTCTTTACATTGCCCTGGTTATCCTGGAACTCACAATGTATCCTAGGCTGACCTGGAACTCACAGAGATCTGCTTGCCTCTTCCTCTCACATACTGGGATTAAAGTTGTGTGACACCATGCCCGGCTACTCAAACAGCTCTTGATGTGTAGTCTTTACTACTTTTGTGCCTTAAAATACAGTCACTGCTGCCTTTCTTGACATGGTCCTATATATGTTCTTTCTCTCCCCCCTCACTTTACTCCCTGCCTTCTGTGCCAGCCCTGGCCATCTCCTGCTTCCACCCTGGCTCCAAGCCTTAGCTCAGCTTTTGCAGTTCCCGTCACCTATCCCTTGGTCATGTGTCTACTGCTTATCAGACTGACCTGGACACTCTCAGGAGCAAGGAGCCTAGTGCACTGCGGACTAGGTTTCCAGGAAAGAGTCCTCAAGAAGGGGCATGAGTGGGGCACCGTCTGAATACACCATGTGGAGGTGGAAGCAGGGAGAAACAGAAGTGAGAAGACCTCAGAAGTGACAGACCCAAGGCCTCTTCCTCTCCATCAGGAGCTCTGCAATAGAATGGCCCTGAGTGAAAACAGTCCTCCAGGCCTTTACCCCTGCCCTCTAGGGACATGGCATGAGTTTGGACAGAGTCCCATTTGATGTCACACTAGTCCAGTGACAAGCGAAGTTACCAGTAGGGAGGCCATATCCCAGACAAATTATTATAAACAGGGCTCTTGAACAATTAGAAACACCAATTGAGAGTGCTATAAACAGGATGATACATCATCATATTCTAAGGACAGACAGCCCCGAGTGGGTAGCACAAAACAGAGATGTAAAGAATCTGGAAAGCATGCAGGTCTCCTCTGCCTGCGCTGTGGTACAGTATCCATTGTCCCCGTGAGCTGCTATGTGGCTTGAACAGAAGCAATGCAGAATGAGGCGCTCCACACCCATTATGGAAAAAGATGGGTACCAGTGTCTCACCCTGCTTCTCTGGCCAACGGAGAGATTCTGTGTTCTGCCTCAAATATTTCCATCTAATCACGTTTCAGGAGGCCACAGGACTGCTGAGAAAGGTATGGTAACAATGGACAGCAGAGGTGGACCCTGGTGGTATGAAGCAACAACATCCTCAAGACAGCCAAGGCCCATTCACAAACTCCATGCCCCACCCCCCAGAGGAGCCTATGCAGAGCGGGGGTGGGGGGTGGGGGGTGGGGGTGGGGGGGATGTCTGCTCAAACCCTGCCACAAAGTCAGTCCTTATTAGCCAGATGGCTTTAGTCTCCTAAAGATTATTGGCTCCTGGGCAATGGCCCTATTTGTGAACATCTGACAGCCTAGAGGGGTTCTCATCTATAGACCACTAACAAGATTAAAGCGCTAATTTAAAAAGTGCTTATCTGGGACAGTTAGGCAGCGCCAGCCCTAT
This sequence comes from Pachyuromys duprasi, assembly GCA_028658305.1. NCBI lineage: Eukaryota > Metazoa > Chordata > Mammalia > Rodentia > Muridae > Pachyuromys > Pachyuromys duprasi. The sequence goes on along the minus strand of CM053755.1, from coordinate 15,976,494 downwards.
GCGCCTGGAATGGCAGTTTTGTGTTGTTGCTGAACAGGAGCTGTGCATCCTCTTCCGCAGCTGTGGGTCAGACCAATCACATTAGCTCGGGTTGCAGAAGCAATCACAGGCTCCCCGGGACAGATGCTAAGTAACTGGCTGGGGCCTGGCTATCCCTTTCTGCATTCTATCTGCAAGCTTAATGCCTATTTGCAGGTGGAGATAATTCGCCATAGGTGCTCCTGGTCCTTGTCTTCGCACGTAACATGGGGTTCCATCCATGCCACGGAACTTAAGGGTTTTGATACAGTCAATCAGCAAGGCAGCCATAGCTAATTCAAGTGGAGCAACTTCTAATAAAAGAGGCGAAACTCAGCTGTCCTCGTGAAGGGTGATGGCGTAGAAATCACACAGCAACACTTGTTTTGTCACTAAGTTATCTCTGTGGGGCAGGCAGACCTGAAAAGGAGAATTCATTTCACACATGCCTCGGCAACATAACCAGAGAACGCAGGATCTCTCCAGGGCAAGGAAGTCCAGACTCTAAGGGAAAGGAACTCATGTACACCCGAAAGACTCCTTCAAATGGTGACAAGGTCTTTCCCACAGCATCTGACAGGGTAGGTTGCTTATCTGACTACAGCCTCAGTACCTTATCCAGGTAACTGTGTGTGCACCGCACTTCTACAGGAAACAAATTTGTGCCAGAAAGTACCATGAGCATCAGACTGTGGGATGCTACATAGGGCTCTGCAGGTTTCAGTGCAGATCATCCCTGTGTCTCAGTCCCCAAGTCCCCATTTGTTTCTGCAGACTGAGATCCAAGTTTTTATATATATATAAAAACTTTTATATATATATATATATATATATATATATGTGTGTGTGTGTGTGTGTATATATATACACATATATGTGTGCATTTGCAATATATTATATAATTATATTAGATATATTATATATAACTCAATTATATATATGCTATAATATATATATATATATATCAAATGAAAATACTGTTGCATTTATATTAGTTTCCCGCAATTTATTTCCTAAGAAGATCTGAAATTGGGAAGCATAAGAAAGGAAGAAAGGAAGGAAAGAAGGAAGCAAAGAAAGACAAATTAACTAGAAAAAATTATTATCAGGGGATTTGGAAAAACTGGGGAAATATCTAAAGGCAACAGACTGAAGGGGAAAATTCTAGTCTACACAGATTGTAGAGATTTGGCAATCAATATAAAGAGCAGATACTGAAATCTGCTCATGGAAGGAAACAAAGCAGAAAAAAGGCAAGCTCCAGCCACCCAGAAAGGCTCTGTGAGATGAAGCAGAATATTCACACACGGAGACCAAGGGCTGATGAAATGTAGAAGTGGCATCTCTAGAATCTGCTCAAATCTTTTCAATCTTTGGGAGAGAGAGAGAGAGAGAGAGAGAGAGAGAGAGAGAGAGAGAGAGAGAGAGAGAGAGAGAGAGAGAGAGAGAGAGAAACAGAGACAGAGACAGAGATTCTCAGCATTAAACAAACAACAGGTATAAGTCAGAAAGAGTAAACTAGAAATAAGGAGGAGGATCTATGAACCCTCAAAGCCTGCCCCTAGTGATGCACTTCTTCAAAAGGCTGCACCTCCTAAAAGTTCCAAAACCTCCCCAAATAGCTCCACTCACTGAGGATCAAGTGTTCAAACATCTGAGCCTATGAGAGCCATTGCTCATTTAAACAACCTCCACAGCCTCTTAAAAGTCTCCAGTCTCCACGGAGAACCAGACATTCCCATTTAACTTGACATGTCTGCTAATCACAGGGCCTCTGATGTCCCCTAGCATGTCAACTTTAGCTCCAATGGTGTCCACTTGCTAAGAAAAGCTACAGTTCAAACAACCAGATGTTAGGTTATAGTCCCCCCTGCCCCAAATAGCTAGTACATTGGAGGCCCCGTGCTGTTCAAAGCACCTTAGTCTATGAAAACATCCTACCACCAGCAAAAATAAAATTATCATTCCGCCCATAACACTACTATTAGTTAATACCCTGCCTTGTTTCAAAACAGACTTTAGAAATCACTCTTTATATTGTAACAAATCCTGGTGAAATTTGGCAACATTTTTGTTGCTCTTTCCGAAAAGATAAGTCATCCTAGAAATCCTTTTCTGAAATTATGATTTTCTGCTTGCTTTATTTGGCTAAGTTTTCTGCAGAAAACAAAAATAATCTGAGAGCATTTTAATTCATCATTAATTTTTAGAGTTGGCCTGCAAACTTTCACTGTGGCATTTTCAAACACGCGTTCCTCTTAGCTGTCCCCTCCTTGCCACCCTCGCCACTGCCTTGGTGCCCCGACCTCTTTCAATAGCCTCCTTCCTATGTCACTGGTATCCTATTCTTTCCTTGTTCCACCCTGTCCCTAAGGACTATTTATCCTCTCTCACAGTCCCCTTTGTAGATTCAGCAATGCATATACATATATACAAATACACAACCACACATACTCACATGTATGTACACACATATATACAACACATACATACATGTATACACATGTACACTCATTTAAATTCAAGGTCCATGTATGTAAATATAGTATTTGTCTTTCTGAATCTGGCTTATTCTACTTAACATAATTTTGATCCCAGTTGTATCATCCATTTTCCTGCAAATGTCATGATATTCTTTTTCATTATGACTAAATGAAATTCCGCCACCAGACTGGAGAGACAGCTCAATCAGAAGGTGTTTGCTATGCAAGCATAAATCTGAGTTCATTCCTCAGAACCTCTATGAAAATCAAGGGTGTGGTAGTATAGACCTATAATCCCAGATCTAGAGATGTGAAATCTGGTGTCTCCCCGGAGTTCTCTGGCCAATCAGCCTAGCCTCATGGGAAAGCTCTAAGCCAGTGGGAGACCTGTATATAGGTACATAGATGCATACTCACCCCATTCACATGAAATCTACATGATCACACACACAGTATTGTTTGTATCTTATGTACTACATGTGTTTTAACTCAGCTATTATATATAGTGCAACAGTAAACATGTATTAGTTGGTATCTTTCTGGTGTGTTGATTTTTATAGAGTCCTCAGCTACATGTCCAGGAATAGTATAGCGGAGCCATACAACAGCTCTAGTTTTAGATTTTTGAAGAATCTCCATACTGGCTACACCATATCACTCCCACAAGTTGTGAATTTTCTGTTTTCCATAAATGATAAGCAGCATTTGCTGTCATTTGTTTTCTTAATGACAGCCATTGTGATGGGTGAGGTAACACGTCACAGTTTTTTTTTAAATTAAACATAGCAATGAAACACACAATGTCCTGTGTGTGATCAGAAAAGCATCCCTTCCCTCTCCTGCATCTCCAGGAGCATCCTTTGATGCCATTAAGAAAAGCACAGGGTTTGAGCTCCAGGGTCCAATAGAGCCAGCCTGCCTGGACAATACACATCCCAGATCTGCTCTGTAAACTTTGATGACAAGTGACTTGGCATCTTATATCATCACATCATTGGCTATACATGCTGAATCATTGCTTTTATGTCCTGTTCATCCTTTCTCGGGCTTGGCATGCATTAATCATGTAAAGTCAGGCACTAGAATGGTGGTTGCCACAGGCATGCTACATAAGCCTTTAGTCATACGATTCACTACACAAAAAGATTTATTAAGTCTAAAATTAAGATGCTATCAGGCATTGAATTCTGCTCAGTGTGAAGCCCCATTCAGACCTTCCATCATCTATCTGTGGTGGAATGTTAGCCCCCATCTTCAATGCTTCTCTTGAAAGAAACTTTCTTACTGGAAATATCTGGTAAGAAGACCTCCCTAGATATGGATGAGTTACAAAGAAAGACAATGGATGAACAAATGGATGGAAATGAAAGATGGCAGGAGTGAAATAAGCCACTTTAACCCTGAGTGAGGACCACAGTGTTACCCAAAGATGTGTCATCGGAATTATCTTTGAGCTCTGAGCTATCCTTCATCTTGGCTCTTCATCTTCCAAAGCTTGGATGAATGCATGTATCTATGGTGAAGCTGATGAAAATGGGTCACAATTCTTTGGAGACCATCCTGCAGTCAGCATCATGATGCCCCTGTTGTCAGTCCTAGGCTAGAACAGCAGCTCTGGAGCAGGGCACAAAGGTGATCATGGGAGCCCAGGCTCTAGGAAGTGCGTAAAGCTGTTCTCACCATGACAGCACTGACTCAGCTGTGGGGCATCTGCTTGTGGTGGGAATCTTTCCCCTCTTGGGACATGTGGTAGGAACCACAGAATAGGTGGACCTATGAGGGCAGAATTCCACTCAGTGTCAGTCTCCAGGTAAGAGGGAAGAGACACAAAAAGTTTTAATTTGCATTTTCCCAATGCCTAAAGATGTTGAACACTTTTTCAAATATTTATTGTCCATTTGCATTCCTATTTTTGGAAACAGTCTACTTAACTCACTAGATTATTTATTGGTTGATTAGGAGATTAGTGAAGACTATTTGAATTTTTGTAGTTTTTTAAACATTCTAGCAATTATCCTTCTGTCTAGTTATTTGTTTTTCTTCTTCCTTGTTTATTTTTTCCATTCTGTAGGCTTTCTTCTAATTTTGTTGATTACTTCCTTTATTATGCTATTTTTTCAAGTTAATCAACAACTTTATTAACCCATTCTATACAGACATGCACATAAAACACATTTCAAATACAATTATATATACTTTAAATGGATCTGATGCAATATTTCATTACCAATATCACAAGAATAAAGCAGAATGCTACTAAAGATTGACATCCCCACTTCCAGCAGAGCTGTCACTAAGAAATCTGCAATAAATTCTATTACTGGCCTTCTCATGTCTGCCCATTTCCATCCAAACAAGGAGCATTCAGCCCTCTCTATATTACGTGCACATTTGTGATAAGCCCTTTGCTTTTGCCACAGGAAAACCACATCTGAGTAAGGTAACCTTGTTGCTTCAACAACAACAAAAAACTGCACAGTTCAGAATTTTTAAAACTGAGTCACATGCACATTAGTTACATATCCAGTGAAAGGCTTGTGGGAAGAAATACTCTGACCCACTCTTAAGATCAATTCTTGGGTGCACATTTCCGTTGCCTAAGATTAAGAGTAAAGGCCAAACACACAGCAGAGAAAACAGCAGCACTCTCAGTGAAGACACTACAGCCCAGGATAGGTTGATAAAGAAGGTTCAGGAATGGGTGGGAAAAGTGAAATCCTGCCTGAAGCAACTGGATGAAATAACTTCAAGTCACAATTTAACTGTTACTGTGACTTCAATAAGTCACAACTGTTCTTTCCTTAGCTAGGGTCACAAAATGCCATACAAGTAATCTACCACATCATCTTTTGAAAAATAACAAGAAGTTGGTCACTATTTTGCAATAACTGTCTGTGAGAAGTTATAGTTATATAACTATGAAAGTAAAAGTTATATAGAACTTTTCGACAATGGAAATATGTAAAATACTCATTTCCTTTCTTGTAGAACACATGTAATAGGCAAGGAATTATAATAATGTGCATACCCTACCAATCAGTACAATGAGAAATGACAAACTGTTGGCAAACAGACCACTAGTCTTCTGGATACTACAAAACTAAATTCTTAGCCACACTTTTAATTTATGTCCATCATCTTTAGGGAAAAGCCAAGATCTTGTGCGACAGTCCTGTTACCTGGCTCAACTTTTAGGTACTTTTAATCAAAATGCCTTAAAACACAAACAAATCAAAGTAAATAGAAAGAAAACTGGGTGATTTACTAAAACGTTTGACAATAGACACATTCTTCTTAGAGGGCAAAGGCAGTGGAATGTGCATGAAGCCCTATCACTCAGAGATGCCTCGACCATTCACCAGCCATTCCAAACACTAATGAACAACTCTGGAACTTAGATCACACCTGTACCCAGGAAAATCATCAGACAGATTTATGCTCTAACAATCACACTGTTTGTTTTCTTAACTGAGGTGTCTGGAGATAACTGTTGATTTCAACAAGGATTTCTCAGATCCTTGCCTGAAATGCTCAACCATTTGGTCTAGAAACACAAGCATGAAACACCCCTAAATTTGACTTCTTAGGAACCAGAAAGAGTGGCAAGCACATAGCATAATGCATGTCTAAAAATGATGAAATGATTCCTTTACCAAGAGAAAAGGCCCTACACCAATGATCAGTAAGTATAAGTGCTAAATTCTGGTTTGGAAACAAGACAGGGCAGTAGCAGTTCTCTAAATCTCCTTTAGATTTCTCTTTCAAGTCTATTTCCTGATTTTCTCATTCAGTATTGTTTTGTGTTTTGGTTTCCCCAGTCCTGGGGATTGGACCCAGAGCCTCTTACATGCTAGGCAAGTACTCTAACACTGACCTGTATCTTCAGTTACTCTCCCACCATTTTTCAGGGTTTCACCTCCCATTCAGCTGTGAGCTTAAGAATAAATAAATAAATAAATAAATAAATAAATAAATAAATAAATAAATAAACAAACAAACACAATCTTCCTTGTTTTATAGAGGTAGATTCAAATCTTTGCCTATTTTTTCAATGAGAAAACTGAAAGCCTTAATACAGGGTATTCTAGAAGTCATATTTTCTTTGTAGGGTTTGTGAAATATAGACACAAGCACAGCAACGTAAATCTCCCACCAGTAAGTAATGAGAAGAAAGAAGGGCAGGAAGCGGGGTGGGGGGATGAGAAGTGGAACTTGCTAAACTCTGGAATAAGAGCACTTTCCATTCTGTGGTTCTCCTGCTCAGCTCCTCTTAAGGATCAGGGTCTAAAAGCTGAAGGATGTAGAAACTCCTGCTTTTCAGCTGTAACTTCTGTTCCTTGTTATGCAGGGTTAACAGACTAGCCCAGGTCTTCTTATAGGAGCAGTGAATTAACACAGTGGAAACCAGAAGAGCAAGTAGCAGACTGACAGTCAGAATGAGTATCCAGTGATCTGCTCCTAAAGGTGGCAATTACAACAGGCCAGCTCAATTCCAGGTAGTCAGGAAAGTCTCCTCTTCCACCCTAGGTCCTCAGTCATTGGATCAGTGTTCTTCCTCTTCTCACTTAGTAGCTCAGAATCACTCTTCCCATTGAGCAAAAGAAAATACTGGATGCAAATCTGTACCAGAGTTGCAAGTAACTAAGCAGCAAACAAGGCAACAGTGTAAACAAGCCAGACAGACCACACCTCATCCTCACACTGTGAGAAGAAGACATGCTAACACCTTGGGTCTCACAGTCATAGAACAAGAAAACAATCAGAAGACAAGCTATACTCTACTCCAATGTCATCTTTTCTAGACTGATTAATTCTCTTGCAAATTATTATGCTATTTTTAATGCTATATGATTCAACAAAGGAGATATTCATGATGACCTTAATACAGTAATGGCAGAATAAGTATAAGAGCCTGAGGCAGTGGATGACTACAAGGGAACATTACCTTCTAGACACAGCAGGGAAGCTACATAAATGAAGTCACAGCAGTTGTGACAACATGCACAAAGTCTGTGCAAGGCCAAGCCAGACCAAATACTATCATAGAGAGGGGAGTCAGGTACATGAATATACCCCTAGCATTATTCAATTGTCAATCACACTATTGACAATTACCTTTTGGAGGGGGAGAGATGATTTTCTTTAAGTGTATAGCGCCAATTTACACTTAAAGAACTATATAAGTGTATAGAGGCTATAGTTCAGTCAGTCATACTCCAATAGAGGAACACCCACCCAAAAATATATGGGAAGCACAAATTTGTCTTGAAGGATTTGAAAAAGAAAAAAGGAGACATAGATTGAAGGAAAAAAAGGGTGGGTTGAGGAACAGTTTGGGAGGAGATGAATATGACCAAAGCATGTTGTATGAAATTCTCCAAGAACTAATAAAGCATTTGAAAAAGAAATATCTAAGAAAAAACTGCTATCTGAAATACGCATGAACCTTTGAACACAATGGTATATTAAGGAACTACTCAATGAAAGAACATCCCAAAGTATTTAAAGAACAACTTACTGAAGGCATGGAAGTGGTAAATAGTCATGAAAACATGTACACCATGAAAAAAATGTAAATCAGAACAAAAAGAAGATACTGTTCTCTGTGCATCAAAGCCCAGTTTGCTACCCAAATAAAAACTGGAGAGAGTACAAAGCAGCAGTAACTGTCTTCCTTGCTCATGAGAAATCTAAATGGTGCCATTGCCTGGTGAGATGGTTGTGGATTTTCTTAGAGAACTTTGTACACTCTAACTGTGGGACCTTACAGTCTCACTCTTGGCATTGGCCCAGTAAGAGTAAGTTGAATATTTTGCTCTCACAAAAATCTTGCACCATAATATTTGTATAAGCTTTATTTATGGTTACCCAAACTTGGAAATGACCCAGACAGACATCCTTGGTTAAAAGATAAACAGACTAGTACCAAGAGACACTGAATATTATTTTTGATTAAAAATAAATGAGATATCAAACTGTGTCAGACACAAAGGGAAATTAAATGCATATTACTATTTGTGATAAAGATGTCTGAAGTGCATACGTTTTGTAGGTTTCTGACTATATGGTATTGTGGGAAAGGAAAATCTGCAGAAACGGTAGAAAGATGGGTGGTTTTCAGAGATGGAGAAAAAGATGAGAAGAAGCCAGGTCACAGAAGGTTTTCAAGGCTGTCAAACTCTGCCATGTGGTGTTATGATGATGCATACTTGGCATTATCTGTCTTGGTCACTTTTCTATCGCTATGATAACACCATAACCAAGGTAACATACGAGAAAACATTTAATTTGGAGCTCATAATTTCAGAGAGTTAGAGTCTATGATGGCAGAGCAGCAGAGAGCTCACATCTGTATCCTCAAGTACAAGGCAGAGAGACTTAACTGGAAACAAGCAAGCTCATCTCCAGTGACATAGCTTTCCCCAAAGGGTGACAGCTCCTAATCCTTCCCAAACAGTTCCACCAACTGGGACCAAATATTCAAACTGATGAACTCATGAAGGCCATTCTCATTCAAAACACCACATTATCTACCTGTCAAAAGCAACAGAATGAATAGATGGGGGGGGGGGCATAGCTAATGATGTATCAATATAGGCTTATCACTGCTGTGGTGGGAGACTCCTTGGTCTTAGGAGATGTGAAGGTTCTGTACCTTTCAATTTTCTGAGACCCTAAATCTGCTCTGAAAAATTACATTTTTTCAAGTAGAACATAGCAGGTAGAAATGGATGACAGCTACAGTTTATGGACACAGACAGTGCATGAGTAGGAGATAACAAAAGCCCTTGCACTTGGTAGCAAAACTGATTTCAAGGACAGAATACAGATATTGACAGGGCAGCACCCACGGAATTGACCCAGAGATTTCAGGCATGGAATATAAAAATGAGCATTGTGCTTCCTGAGCTCTAGGACTCCTGTTTGCTTGGAATCCTGAGACCTCTTGGGCTTCATTTGCATGGAGGAGTAAAATGAATTCAGGAATGTGAGTGCAGTGGATAAAGTGAGTAAGCAGGTTACTTTCAAGGCGACAGTGTCTCCTATTCTGGTGAGTTTATTAACTCTGTATTGCATTAATCTAGGTAATTATCAAAGGGGAAAACATGACACGCTTTACACAAATGTATTCAATTATTAAAAGAAATGTGGTTAGAGATTTAGTAAAAATTTCCAGTCTTCCTTGATTTGTTTGTTTGCATTCTAGCTACCACTAACAGGTTCAAAGCTATCCCCTGAAATATGATATTCTTACTTACTTACATATGACTGGAAGAAGACAAGCCTTTTTCCTACATTAAAGTCTAGTAAAAGTGATTTTTACTAACAGAAGAAGTGAAGGGCCAATGCAAATCCAGCATTTAAATGTGTTGTGCATCTCTTGCCTTAGTGAGTCGGCATACTAAGAACTCAGTCTGAGCTACTGTTAGGGCTCCAGAATGCCTCTGCCTGCTCTCGCTGGAAAGAAAAAATCTTGAAAATCAGATTGCTGTTTGCTTTGGTTGTCATCACAATCTAGAATCACCTGGGAAGGGAACACCAGTGAGAGACTGACTGTATTAGGTTGACAAAGCAGACAAATGAAAGGAGGGATTGAGAAAGAAAGGCAGAGAACAGTCCTGGCTAAGAGCGCCTGAATGCCCTGGAATCCTGAGCTAAGCACGCCTTGTCTCTCTGCCCTTCTGCCTCATGGACCTGAAGTGAGGACACCTTTCCTCTTAGACTCTTAGATTCTCGTGTGGAGAATCTTCTGCTTGTCACCACGGCAGCGCTGTTGTAGAACTGCTCTAGACTTGCATTTCTCTGTCTCTTCCTGGCCACCATTGCCCCAAACTACATATTAATAATGTAAACCTTCAATGATCCTAACAGTTGAAAGTCCCTACCACCCTGTCCAGGCAGTGCCTGACCCCTTCTTGTACCTCGCACTGTTGTTACTAAATATTATTCTCAAGGAAGACAAAGCTCTCAGCTCATATACCATTTCAATTATCATAGTGAATACATTTCATAAAAAAATGACTATGTTGCTTTCTTCCTGAAAATTCTGTGAGGAGGATCTCTCTCTCTCTCTCTCTCTCTCTCTCTCTCTCTCTCTCTCTCTCTCTCTCTCTCTCTCTCTCTCTCTCTCTCTCCCATTTTCTTGGGGGAAACAATGCAGTCAAGAGACACGTGCAGCATCTGCTTTGATAACCTGCTGGGTAGAGTCTTTCAGAAGCCCTCTGTGGTAGATCCTGTCCTGTTCCCTGTTTTCTCCCTCTTCCAATGTCTATCCTGTTTGACTTTCTGAATGAGGATTGAGCATCTTCCCTAGTGTCCTCCTTGCTTAGCTTCTTTAGATGTACAGATTATGTTTGTCCTATATTATATGTCTAGTATGCATTTATAAGCAAGTATATACCCTGTGACTCTCTTGGCTTCTGGGATACTGCACTCAGGATGGTCTTTTCTAGTTTCCACCATTTGCATGCAAATTTCATGTCTTCCTTCTTTTTAATTGCTGAGTAGTATTCCATTGTGTATTCCATTGTGCCACAGTTTCTTTATCCATTCCTCAATTGAGGGACATCTGGGTTGTTTCCAGGTTCTGGCTATTACAAATAAAGCTGCTACAAACATGGTTGAGCAAATGTCCTTGTTGTACACTTGAGCATATTTTGGATATATGACTAGGAGTGATATAGCTGGATCTTGAGGTAGCACTATTCCTAACTTTTTGAGAAAGTGCCAGATTGATTTCCAAAGTGGTTGTACAAGTTTACATTCCCACCAGCAATGGAGGAGCGTTCCCCTTTCTCCACATCTTCTCCAGCACGTGTTGTCACTTGAGTTTTTGATCTTAGCCATTCTGATGGGTGTAAGGTGAAATCTCAGGGTCATTTTGATTTGCATTTCCCTGATTACTAAAGACATTGAACATTTCTTTAAGTGTTTCTCTGCCACTTGATATTCCTCTATTGAGAATTCTCTGTTGTCTTATGAAAGAAGGGGTAGATGAAAAACCTGGAGGGGATAGGAACTCCACAAGGAGAACAAGAGAACCAAAATATCTGGGCACAGGGGTCTTATCTGAGACTGATACTCCAACCAAGGACCATGCATGGAGATATCCTAGAACCCCCGCTCACAGGTAGCCCATGGCATCTCAGTATCCAAGTGGGTTCCCTAGTAAGGGGAACAGGGGCTATCTCTGACATGAACTGTCTCTGACATGAACTCAGTGGCTGGCTCTTTGATCACCTCCTCCTCAGGGGGAGCCTTACCAGACCACAAAGGAAGACAGAGCAGCCAGTCCTGATGAGATCTGATAGGCTAGGGTCAGAGGGAAGGGGAGGAGGACCTCCTCTATTAGTGGACTTGGGGAGGGGCATGGGAGAAGAAGAAGGAGGGGAAATGGGGTTGGGAGGGCATGAGGGAAGGGCAATAGCTGGTATACAAAGTGAATAAATTGTAATTAATAAAAAGTTAATAAATTAAAAAGAGACACTTGCAGGCTGTTATTTAGCAGGGGAAAGGAAACATTCTGAGAGAGATTGGAGTGGGCCGCCCTAAAGTAGAGAACAATCCAGCAAACTTTGAATTTAGTGCTCTAAAGATGTTTTTATGAATATTTATGTAAAAGGTGAACTATTCTGGTGTAAGGTCACTCTTCACCTTTAACTTAGGGCAGACCAGCTCTCCCGTTGGGACTATTTTTCCCCATGATCTCCACAAAAAGGGGAGGTGTCAAAGTCACAATGCAAGTGGTATAATAATGTAGATGTCAGCTCTTCAGAGGATATAGTGCACATAGGTAGGTGGGTGAATGCCCTACTGCCTTAGCATCTGACACACTGGGAACAGCCTATCCATAGCCTCAAGGATGCTTTAAAAAAAAAAAAGACAGCTACAGTTTTCCTCATATCTATTTCCTCGCATACTTAGTATCAGCGGGAGCACATTCCTTTCTCTTCAGAACAAAGGAATGTAAGAAGAGCAAGAAACCAGCACATAACAAGACCTTTTTTTTCCATAATTAAAAACCAGTCTGCTAGCACCAAGGCTGAAATGATATTGTCAGCAACTGAAGCCTTTCCTAAAATACGGGTCATGGTCTCTTCTGGGCAGCCACCGACCCTGTGAAGTTGCAGTCAGTGAAAGTAGCACATACTAAGACTAAGTGAGCGCTAGACCACTCTCAGAGTGAGGTGATTTCATGTCATGTTACAGCATGAGAAATACCAGTCTAGCTTCAGTTCACTTCTCTAGAGTGTCCTGACAGTTTATAGTCACCTGCTGGTTTGCAATGAGGATGGTATTCTACTCACTGCTTTTATCCTGACTTTAGAGATTATAACATAGAGAACTAGATCATTAATTAACATCATAGAGAATGTTAGTCTTTGCAGACAGTCTTGCTAGAACATTCCTCCTGAAAAGTAACCCATGAAGAGAATCACAAGGCTGAAGCATTCAGATTCTGGACTCAGGCCTAAAAATTACAAGAAGACTTGAAGAACTCTTTCAAAAATTTCAGTAGCCATCTACATACAGCTTTTGATGCAAGAGAGATTGCCCAACAAACAGGGGAATGAGTCAGTTATCCAAATCATGCTGACAGCACTTTATGGCAAACTAATGAAGTATGATTCATTTTTATTCTTAAATGTTTGTATTTACAGCCATCAAATGATGTATTTCAGAAGTATTGAGTTTGCAAAGCCGTTATTTGCATATTCTCCAATTTTAAATATTTAGGAACTCATTTGTTTCTGTTTTGTTCCTCTGTTGATTTGGGGGACCTTCTGTTGGAGGTTATGTCAAGAAGAAATGGCTGCTGGTCATTGTGTTGAATGACCCCATGATGCTACACTTCATATTGCAGGATATCTTGCTCTGAGTAGGTCACAACCTGTCTGTGGGGCAGTGTTTTTACTCTACCAATGAGGAGCTAGCCCAGGCTGATAGCACTTCAGTGGTAGCTTCTTCAGTGAGAAAGTACTCATGGTGTATACTGTGTGATGTGCCAATACTTGCTGGAGACACAGTTCATCACTGCAGGTGTCAGAGGTACACTGAGTGTCCTCCGTTCCAGAGACCAGGCACAAAAGCGTTTAATCCCTGAGACAAACCACCTCATATTATCATGACTAACCAAGTCCAGTGGACCACAATAAGGGCATGGTGTCTCTTTGAGCTAGTCAGGCCCTTTAGCCTCCCAGGGCTTCACTTCCCACCTGACCATAGGAGATAAGGCATCCCAGAGCTGCCTGTTGTGTGGAATAAGATAATGTGTATAAATCCTGGGCACAGCAGTTAGCCCCTAGCATAAGCTCCAAAAACGGAAATTCTTCCTTTCAGGTCCCAAAGGGTAAAAAGCAAGAAAATATAACAATAAAGAAAAAGGGTTTCAGAGGTGGGGGGAGCAAAGATGGATTGCCATTCTTTAAATAAAACCAGGGAGCGAGGTGTGAGAAAACTAGAGAAATGCAGAGAGTAGGAGAGAGAGGAATAGCTACAGGCACTTGGAATGCTGCTGGAAGATTCTCATAAGTAAAAGCTCCTTTTAAAATATTGGAGTTCTTCCATATGGGAAGCTTGGGGAGAGAGGAGAAAAAATTAAATTAAAGCATCTGAAAGTATATTATAGTTTTATCTCTTTGGCTCTGCGATTTCAGAAATAATATAATTCTATGGAATGCACGCTGCCAGAGGATTTTGCAGAGTAGCGCCCCAACAGAATGGGACCGAATGATGTCAAGGAAGCTTCTATAACAGTTTTGTTTTATTCATTTACATAAATCACATTTACCGTAGGTGTTTTATTCAAAATAAAGTTTGGGAAAAATAAATTGAACAGATGAACCTAGGCAAACCTGGTGATTTTTTTCACGAGTAGTGTTTGATGATAAAGGCATAAAAGCATAATGTGGTATCATTTCACTGAGGCACAATATGGATCACCCATATGGAGCAGAAGCCGATAATGCTGCAGAGAGGCAAAAATAAACAGAGCAGATGCACTTGCAAAATCAAGTCTGCACCCACCCCTGAATTACCTGCTTGGTGCTGAAGAAGTTTCTACAGAACTCAGAACTGGCTTTGAGTCACCTTCTCACAGGGACTCACAGGAAGCCTTATGTGACCAGAGACAGGAAGAGGTACCCTAAAGGAGGTAGAACCGGAACCTGCTGGCTGCAAACCATAAGCCACAGTGGAAGCTTCAGCGCTCAGTTGGGGAGCAACGGGTTCCAACACCAGTTCTTGTTGCCAGGCGAGTTCCAACCTGGGTCTACAAGGCCTTCAAAGGCAAAGTCACAGAGAAGTAAGGGCCTACTGGGGCTAAGGAAAGGCTCAGCCAATAAAACAGGAAGGAAGGAAAACTGTGTACACAGACAGCACCTCAGAGGAAGGAGACTAGCCAAAGTGGCTTGTTGGAGAGTCCCTTTAGAGCACACAGAAGGAGGGTGCTATAGGGTACTCCTACTTGCACAAGGATATCAGGTATTTGGGGAACCCAAGTGTATTATTTAAGAAAGATTCCATACAGAATCCCAATGTGCCCAATGTTAGGCCAGCCTTAGACTTGTAAAAGTAACAGCTGGCAAAAAAAAAAAAAAAAAAAAAATTTCACAGTCCTTCCTCCTGTTTAATCCTCCTTACTCAAGCTACCTTGTGGAGACTGCAAGAGGAAGAAACAGTGTCACTGAGCAGACAGTCAGTCCGTGTCGTCCATGGATGGTGCTTGTGTTAGCAAGCACTGAACACGTTGTTCAACACATGCAGGCAGCTACTTCCACACCATGACATCTTTGCTCTCCCATTAGCCATGAGGCATAAAGCCTGTGTGGATATCGAGAGAACAGGTGAGAGTGAAGTAGCAGTGGGTAGTACAGAATAAGTAATTGCCTGTAATTTACAAGGTTTGTTGTTCTTTGCCAGTTATGAAGTGCTAAGTGTGGTGTGTTGTATTTTGGTCTCATATCCAGTTTCACAGCAGAGGAACATTCAGTGACCTAGACAGACCTAAGGACTCTAGGGTATCTCAGAGCGGTGTTTTAAGGCTCCCTTCGGAGATGAGCTCTTCTGAGGCATCCCTTGACCTGACCTGTTACCTTTCCAAAATAGGAAGCTGTCCCCACATCAAGTGGAAAGCCCACCGACTGTTCACTTTACCGGAGTAATTCGGTGCTCCTTTGCACATCCTGCAAAAGGTGTATGCTAACTCTCTTTCCTAGAGAAAGTCATGGCTGCCTACTTCAGAAAGAAGGAAGCAGATGTGAAGACAGCAACACAACAATGGAATTCACAGAAGCTGGAGGCCAAGGGAAACCTGGAGCAGACAGGAAATACCCTGTCTTGCCCATAGTAAACCTGGTCACATGGTCAACAACTGGAGTCCACCGCCCGTGGCCCCTTATGTCATCAAGTAGCCACCCATCTGCTCTGTTCCCAAAGCAGCCAGGAAGAAAATAGCGTCCTACGTCCCACGCACTCCAGCTGTCCTCAGCATCCAGTGCTCAGTGATTTTTTTTTTCTAAAAATAAAATGAAATAAAGTCATCACTTTTTCAATCAACATGAGCACTTGTTTCATCAAGAATGGGGTAGGACAGGAGCCCAAAGCTATGTGTAGGCTTGTCCAAAGTCATGGCTTCTTGGGAGCTCAGCAGCATCTTTATACAGGGAGATGCTGGCCTAAAGAGGAAGGAAGAGTTGTATACACACCTGCACGGGCTGTATGCTCACCTGGGGAGAAGTTAGTTTGACATCTGAATCCCATATGGCCACTGTGCGTGGGGACTGATCATCACTTGCCTCCTGGCTCAGTTTATCTTGAGTCACATTCTGGGTTCTGTTACTTCTAATCTGATCCTCAAGCACCCCATCTAGAATGTGGACATATGTCAGTTTTCAAGAATAGAACAGACAGCTATTTGCAGACATGCAGCCTTTGGGTACGTCGGCATCATCTTCAGCCAACTTTGAGTTTAGAGGAAACACTTCCCCTTGGACTTCAAGTTGGAGAACAGAAATGACAAAAGAGAGTCTGTCACTGAGCAGGAAGAAAGTATCCTGCTTGCCCATCCACCATGACAAGCAGAACCACCTTCTCCTGCCCAAACTCAGCCCTCACACCCTCTCATCAGGTCTCTTTTTACTATGGATCATTCCCTGGATATGACCTGCCAGGCATGGATGCCCAAAGCTCATGCCAAGGGAACTGCTATTAACTAGTCATCTCCATCAGGCTTCTTCTAAAATCAGCAAGGTTGCACAGGTACATCTGCCATGTGACATGCAGTATCTCTTCCACCAGCACATTTATGTTTATTTGTTTAAAAAAAATACTTAGCACAGGTCATGTACTAACAACCATCCAAAGAAGCTTGTACAAACAAGCTATGTGAATGCTCCCAACAGTTCTGAGAATCACTGCTCCTTGCTGCAACTTTTCCACAGAAAGGACAAACTGAGACAATCAGAAACAACCCAGAGTATAGATAACATAACCAGTACCCAAACTAAGGCACCTATTGTCAGAGTTCTAATTATTTACAGATTCACAACAAACATCTTTAAGGTGGGGGAGGTACACACATCTCGCTCACTCATCCCTCCCTTGTCCAGAGCCGATTCAGTGAGCTTCTCCTGATAAAGAGCAATGCCACCTTCTCAGGTGTGTGACAACATAAACATATGTTTGAGTAAGCGGTCACCTTGAGGCCAGTTCCAGGCAGGGCCTTCATGCCAGTGCATAACTGAATCAGAGCAGGCTGTGGCTTAGGGACTCTCAAGAACAGGTCAGGGGGCCATCAAGAAACTTGCTTCACAAATACACAAACCACTGATGGCCAAGGATTCAGGGCCTGATGGCAGAATGGTTGAACAAAACAGTGTTTCAGGAATCAACAATTCCTCATGTTAATTTCCTGGCTCAATATTAGACAAGCGATCACAAAACCAGTGGAGATGAATAGGTCTAAAACCTTCTGTCTAGAAATATCCCCCAAACAGAAAGCTCAGAGCAAGCCTGATTAAAGCACTCTGCTGAAGAAAGGGTCTCATGGATACTGCACTGCCCCATTCAGACAAGAAGCAGACATGGGCCTAACCATTATGATAACATGCTTGAAGCCCCAGAATCTCTGAGCATAGGTACTCATATATTCACTACATGGCAGCAAGGAGGCATTTTCTCTAATTCAGAGCTTTGAAAAGGGAAATATGTGTTTGATTCTGGAGGATCAGTATGACAGGAAGCTGGCCACTGGGCAGATGAGCCACACAGTGCTGTCCTTTTGGGCCTTTGCTGTCATGAAGGTAGTAACACCTGCCTTATTGGGTCATATACTCTCACTGTCTAGACAAGAACTACAGCAGAGCTCTTGAATTCACAAAGCTCTCTCTAATTCTGAATCTTCCAGAGTTTCCCTTGGGAGAGACTATGGGTGACTTAAAACTTGGATAGAAATTGTGAATAATCATCTTACTCATTACCTAGCAAGGAAAAGTGACATTCACCCTGGGGGAGGTACTAAAGACTTGAGGCTCACTTTTGTAATAATAAAACACTGATTTCACAATTTTCCCTAAAGATCTTAAGAGCTATTGCTCAGATTAAGCATGGTCAAGGCTTTGATGTCATTTTATTTTATTTTTTTTTACGTAAATGAAACATTATTATTTTATTTTTTAAAAAATATGATTTATTTATTTATTATTTATTTATTTATTTATTTTAAATTTATTTATTTTTATCTCAGTCACAGGTTAGGTACTTTGAATCCCAGGCGTAGCCCCCTCCCCCATTCCCTCCTACCCTCCCACTCCCTCCCTCA
>CM053755.1:15904229-15957673 GCA_028658305.1 Pachyuromys duprasi | reverse complement strand
AAGATGCGCAAGTACACAACAAGGACATTTGCTCAACCATGTTTGTGGCTGCTTTATTTGTAATAGCCAGAACCTGGAAACAACCCAGATGTCCCTCAGTTGAGGAATGAATACAGAAATTGTGGTACTTTTACACAATGATGTCATTTTATAAACTACGAAATACTGTAAACCTGTGATGGGCTACAGTAGTTTCTCTCAAGGCGTTCTGAAAATTAATGAGCTTTAGAAATGATACAGAGCACTGATGAACCTGAGGATGCCTTTATTGTACCAAGCTGGAAATACACTGGGTGCTTAAAGGCCTCTGCATACAGGGTTTTGTGAAGGACAAATAGAGAGAGTCCTCTGGGTTTTTATGAGCTACCAACTGTATGAAAACACACCCCCAGAAACCTCAATAAAAAAGGGCTCATGGGACCATAATAACATGTTCACCTGTGGGATTTCGGCTGACAGGGATGTGGTTGGCTGATGTGAACTCAGATCTTCATGCTTCACAGCCAAACAGTTCAGTGAGTGAGCCGATCTCCCCACACTTTCCTGATGTGCTGAAAGTCTTCAGTCTTTGTAAGGGGCTCCACTGATAGAACACAGACTACAGTCTGATGCTGTTACCTCCAGAGGTGAGTCCCAGGTCTGTAGGTTGCCTATCACCCAGCATCCTCAGTAGGCTGGCCATGTGCACATGGCCTTGGACAGCTCTCTTCACGAGGTCCCTGATTCCAGTTGCGATGTTGGTTTTGTTCTAACAATCCCAGTCTCCTGAATTTGGTAGTTGAGGAAGGTCATGTAAGGATATGCATTTGCCCTGGGGTTTCCTGGAGCAGAGCAAATGGTACAGAGAGAGGAAGGATTACATGTGTTCCTGGGCAGCTGATACCCTGTGGGTCTTAGGAACACCCATATCCCCAAGGAAGAACAGGCAGCACTTGACATGGTAGACAGGAATGATGTCCAGGGAAAACATCCTTGCTACCCACACTCTTCTGGTTAGTTCTTGCTCCTTCCTTCCCCATATTCCTCTCCTCTGTCTCCCTGAGAGATATCAGATTGGCACTAAGTATCCTTGCCTGCTTCCTCTTCTAATATCTTTACAAATCTTGAAATATTTTGATAAGGACTGTTTGTTCATCTCAGATGCTCCTACAGACCTAGTATGTGATTGCTCTATAATTTTATTGTGCCTTTGAAAGTATTTTAACAAATACAAAAGTCTAAAATTACTCAAGTCTCAATTATCATAATACTACTAAAATAATCCACCAGGGACAATAAAAACAAGTTCCTTTAAGGATGCTTAAATGTAAATGAATAGTATGCACAGTTGTTGTCAAGATGGATCTTATTCCTTGTTTTAGTTATTAATCTGGTAGAGGAGTGTGCTGAGTCCCTCCCAAGTTTGCAGACAATGCTAAAAATGTCACGGAACAGAAGACATCAGGCTGATGGGTAGACGGCAGCAGGAAGATTACTCAAGGCAGGCTGTGGGTGGAAGTGGCAGATGAGTTTCAGTGTGGGAAAGTGCAAGGAAGTGCATTGTGGGAACATGAGGTCCAGATAGTTCTCCCTTGGGTGGTGGATTGCTGGCACCAGGTGGACAATATCAGGACCCTCGATGGGAGCATGTAGACACAAAGACTGCATTCCTTCTATTTCATAGCGTACACAAAACCATGTTTTAAAAAAATCACTGGGACTCTGTCTCCATTAGACAGGAGAAGGTTAATGTTCAGTTGCAGTTATGTGGATGCCTAACAATGAGACCGTTTGACTTTGGGAACTGCGCTGTGAAATCCAGAAGGACATGTAGCCCAGTTTGTCCTGCCTTCCCTGCACTGTTTTAAACATGAGTGCTGCTACTGTGCAGTGTGGGAAATCCTTCAGCAAGGACGGACAGGGAACAAGGATGTTATGAAACCTGGGGCTGTGAATTCAGCATGGCACTTGCCTCTGGGAACGGTTGAGTATGCTCGCTGTCTCTTTTCAGGATGTGAAACTTTATGGCTTGCTTCTTTTGGAGAGAAATAAGAGACCGTCCTTGCTTTATTTGTTTTTCATGGTTTTGTGAAATTTGATGAATTTTGTAACTGCTCCCTCCCCACCCCCACCTCTGTTAATTTCGAAGAAAAGAGTCAGTCGTGGAATTCCTGTGGAAAGAGTTTAAGGGACCTTAAAGGAAAACAGTGAATCATTGTTATAATCAACCTATTAGCTTAATATAAATGGAACCAAACTGACAGAAACCAGCCAACAGCTAGTGCTGCAAGCTGCAGTTCTCTTGGCTACATGGATCCATAGATCCACATTTCATTTTCTGTATGCTGACACGGAGCAGTTACTGCAGTTACGTGGACTCCAAGACATACACATCCTCCTCCCAGTGCTGTTCTGCAACATGCCAGGTGATTCAGTATTTCTACCCATTTTTACTCATGCACCCTCCCCCATTTCCACCCTGCTTTAGTCCAGAGATATAACGCACATCTGGTTTTCCTGCCTGTGGTCTGTGACGCTGAAGAAGCAGATGTGAAGTATTTTCTACTCTGAGCTGACATGAATGGTCTAGCCTTGTACAGAGCATCTCTCTCTGCCCAGGAGGGAGGATTCTTTGATTTTCCTCAGGCTGTCCCTGAAAACTGAATCATGATCCCGTATACCACAAGAAACCAGTTTAAATGTATGATTAGAGATCAGATGGAACTTTTAATATAATAAAATGTTGTCATTAGGATATAGGGACCAAAAAATTCAGGACAAATATTGCTTTCTTTACTACAAATAACTGTGTACTGTTTTTTGTTTGTTTGTTTTTGTTTGTTTGTTTTGTTTTTTCCACATTACTCATAGGACCAAGTGAATGACTTAAACCCTTGAGCATGGTTGCTGGAAAGAATGTGTCAACACAAAAGAAAGCTATTGCAAAGAAAAGATAAATCGGAGATTACAACAGGGGTAATGCTATGAATTCTTATGTAGTATGTTCATCACTAAAGTTCCTCTGAGCTTGCACAAGGCATTCCCTACCATTTCTCAAACAAACAATATAACAGTCAATGCAAACACTGACATTTCCTTACTGGAGCATAAACAAGTTTTAACAGGTACAATTCAGTCTCTGACATATATTTTCTGTATCTCAAATATTTGTTTGAATTCGCAGTTCAAATTCAGTCACCTTGAATGTGTCACTTGACCATCTCTAGTTTTCTAAAAGCAGGAAATTCTGTTGCCTGAAATTGATGACTGTAAGTAAGGTACTTTCTAGGTCTAAGATGTGTGACTTGAGACATTTGCATTAAAATGAACAATATATAAGAAGATGAATAGATATAGATAAATTTTAATATAAATACTACTATATAATGCCATCAAAATCAACAGGTACTCTTGGATTTTATTTAATCTAAATGTTTCCCAGTCAAAAAAAAACCAAAACACAAACCTAGTTAATGGGGATATCAGAACTCCCAAGTCAGAGTGTAAGTGTGTGCCAGCGGCTCTGGCTCAGGACCTTTCTCCAGAAAATGCTTCACTGATTCTGATTCCAGTTTGCTCATCTTTCAGGAGGAAGGAATGTGAATGCAAGACTGGAACCATGGCTTAGTGATGAAGAGCATATACTGCTTTTGCAGAATACCCAAGTTCCATGCCCACTATTGACCTCTGGTGGCCTACAACTGCTTCTATCTCCAGTTCCAGGGGTAGCTGATGCCCTCTTCTGGCATCTCTAGGTATCTGCACTTGTACTCACACACACACAGACACACGTGTACACATAATTTTAAAACAATAGAAATAAATCTAAAAATAAAGAATGTAAATATCAAACTGCAGTATAGACTACAATGATAAATTTCCACATTAAGGAATAAACACTTGTTCTTCATGTAAACTTTTGGACTCCTTTTTATTTATTTTTTTTTATTTTCAAGAGACAGGATCTCTGCCCTTTAAGCTCTTTCTCTGAAATCACAAAATTTGGAACAAGTGGCCTTAACTGTAAACTTTGTGAAATATAAGTAAGACATTGCCTTTATCAAGAAATATCAATAAACTTCTTTCCCAATGTTATGGTCTTCTCATCAAGGCCAGCATTGGATCCAAAAGTAAATACTACAAAACAATTATTTCTCAGCATCAAAAATAAAAACAAACAAAACCAAATAGCATGTATCCTAGCCTATTTTTAAAGCACTACCAAACTTCTTGATTTTTCTTTCCCTCTGGAAAAACACTTTCTTCTTTGGACACAACTTTCATTTTTTTTCTTCTCCAGTACCCTCACAGATTTGAAAAACTGACCAATATCTGTTCTTCAATTGCTGCTTTGCATAATGCATTATTTGCCAAATTGGACTTTGATGTGTTTTGATCTGTTGTTGGTAACCTATTGGGGTAAGTAGGTTCTTCTACATGTCTTTGAAGAAAAGGTTTACACAACAACATTTAGTAAGCTGTGGGGGGTGATTTTACATAGTAACTGTAAGATACACGTTATCCAGCTTTGATAGTTCTCAGTGACAACCAAACAGCCCAAGATGTTACAATATTTTAGTTTATGACCACATCACTTTGATCCCCATTATTCCAGCTTCCAAACTGACTATTTGACCTTCATTGCCTTAGTTGCCATGACTGTTACTTCCTGGTAAAGTTCACCAGAGCACACAGGAGAACCTCACAACAACTAGTGGCTATTTCTGGAAGGATTTTCATGAAGGAAGGATGCTTGGGCTGAGACATGAAAAATACAGAAGGCAAGAGAATGCAGTTGAGTTAAAGGTGTTGGTGTGAGCACAGAAAGAACACTCATGCTTTAAGAAACTGAGTGCAGAAGAGCGGATGGCAAATATATGTATGCAGAAGTTCAGCTCTGAAGAGGAACCCACCCTTATGCTGAGGATAGCTAGAGACCACAGATGTATTTCAGTGTGGAAGAAACATCAACTTGGTACTGTAAAGAAATTTGAAAATCTCAAAAACCATTTGAGGATATTTGGTTGATGGAAATTTCCATTCCATCATTTCACTGCTAACTCAAGACCATTCCTCCTATATTTTCACAGTTTCTTGTTTCTTGAGTGCTCTTTAAATGTCGGTGTTCCCTCAGACTCTGTTCTGCCCTTCTCCATGCATAATTCTTGGGCAATCTAATCCATCCCCTTGCTTAACTTCCCACTTACACATTGATGACTCCAAAATTTTGGTTTGCCTAAGATTCTCCTCAAAGTTTTAGACCTTTACATTTGACTACCCGGTCCACATCTCCATATGGATCCTAGTGATGCCTATAATTCCATGTTAGAACAACAAAAGACTCTCCATTCTTGTCCTATCATATTTATCCTTTTCTGTATTTCTTTAGCACAATGAGAATGCCAACAACTTACAAGATTCAAGTCAGGACTAGGGCTTCACCTTCTCTGTTAATGTCCCTTAATGTAACTTCACACACATCAAATTAACAAGGAAACCCTTAGGGATTCTATTTCACAAAAATGTACCCAGTCCATTGTCTCCAATGTTCCGTCTTCAGTTAAGGTTGGGATCTTTTAACTCATTATCTCATATTTACCTTATTTACTTCCCACAGAATTTGAAGTGAATTTTTTTTCTTTTTTCATTTTTATTATATTTTTATTAATTATAGTTTATGCACTTTGTATCCCACCTATAGTTCCTTCCCACCTCCCTTCCCAATCCCACCCTCTCTCCCGCTTCTCCTCCCATTCTGCTCTCCAAGTCCACTGATAGGGGACTTTGACTCCTCCCCTTCCATCTGACCCTAGCCTATCATATCTCACCAGGACTGGCTGCATTGTCTTCCTCTGTGACCTGGCAAGGCTGCTCCCCCCTCTGGGGGTAGGGGTGTCAAACAGCTAGCCACTGAGTTCATGTCAGAGACAGTCCCTGTTCCCCTTGCTAGGGAACCGACATGGAGACTGAGCTGCCATGGGTTACATCTGTGCAGGGGTTCTAGGTTATATTCATTCATAGTCCTTTGTTGGAGTATCTGTCTCAGAAAAGACCCCCTGTGCCCAGATTTTTTGGTTCTGTTGCTCTCCTTGTAGAACTCCTGTCCTCTCCAGGTCTTACTGTTTCCCCCTTCTTTCATAAGATTCCCTTCACTCTGCCCAAAGTTTGGCTATAAGTCTCAGCATCTGCTTTGATACCCTGCAGGGTAGAGAGTTTCAGAAACCCTCTGTGGTAGGCTCCTGAAGTAAATTTTTAAGAATAATTTTATTGTTTGAGAAGTTCATACATGCATACAGTATGCTTTAATCAAATGTACCCACAGCACTCTTCTCCAAACCTCCCCACCAGTTTCTCCCCTAGCTTCAACTGCTTTTTAAAAATTCTATTGAGTCCATTTAGTGCTGTCTATGTGTACATGGGTACTGGACCATCTATGGGGTATGGGTCACCTCTCAAGGACTACATCATTGAAGAAAACTGACTCTTCCTCTCTCAGAAGCCACCAATTGCCAATAGCTCCTTATTTTAGGGTGGAGCTTCACCAACTTTTTTCCCATGTCATGTTGGTATTTTGGCTGATTTGATCTTGTTTATGCACATCATCACAACTTCTATAAGTTCACATATATAAAGGTGATGTCATGCCCAGTAAATACTGTCTCAATGCATTGTAATCTTTCAACCACCTCTTCTACAGTGATCCCCGAGCCTTGAGTAGGAGACGTATGACATAGATGTCCCATTTAGAGCTTGTTCTTTCATGCTAACCAGTCATAGGTTTCTGTATTAGTTACTATCTCATGGAATGCAAAAAGAGGCTTCTCTTATGAGGATTGGAAGATCTTATTATCTATTGGTTGTAAGCGTGAAAACATAAGGAAGTGGCAGTTTATTTCTATTTCCATTTAATAGAACAACACTAGACTCTTGCCTATGGCTTAACCACAGGTTCAGTGAATTTTTTAAATATAAAGTGAGTGAAGTTTTTAGTGAATACCTCTTGTCCTAGGAGGGTCCCATGCCTTTTATTTAGTCATAGTAGGTAGGTTTTATTTCTGTCTAGTCTCTCATTCTAACTTCTTAACTTCTTGAGTCTTCTTGTGCTAGCCATACCAAAGTGTTTGAATTTTTTCATTGCTGAGCAACCTCACTGAAATTTTTTGAGGGCTTTCACATCTTCTAGTTGTACTTATTCGAAAGTCTATTCTTCACCCTTTGAATATTCTCTGTTTCTCTTGTTGCATTTTCCCCTTCAAACCAGTCATTCTCTTCTTTCTTTGTGGGTTGGTGCCTTTCCTCTGTGCTCAACATTCAGCTTGCCTCACTACTCCTCTCATGAGTGCAGTTCAAGGCCTGGAACTCAGAGTGAGTATAAGCTGCCTTAAAACCTATACAATTCCTACTCCTCTTGGGTCTCCTTACAGTCTGCTTTATTTAAGAAGTGCTGAGGGAGCCAGAACTGATGTAAAGAGAGTAAGGAAATGTACAGTGGTCAGTGTTTATAACATTTCTGGGGTACTGGTTGTTTTATACGACTAATTTACAGGGACAGTATTCTATTTTTTTTTCTTTTTCATGTAATCTGTGGATTTGCACTTGTTTTCTCTACTGATATTAATTCTGCCACATTAAGCAATTCTATACTATTTGAATATGTTTTGTTTAAAATGGGTGCAAAGGAGCTGGGAAGATGACTCAGTGGTTAAGAATGCTTGCTGCCCTTCCAAAGGACTTCTTTGCTGGCTGTGAAGAAGCGTCCATAGCTCCCACAAATCACATGCATCTGAATTCTATGCTCAGCCCAAGAAGCTGGGGAGATCTTTGACCACTGAGCCTCTAAAGAACAGACATCTTGTCTGACGACCTGCTTCTTTGTTTGTCTGTACAGGGTTGTATGTAGCTCAGGCTGGCCTTATGCTTGATATGTACTGAATAATAGCTTTGAACTAATGATCCTCTGTCCCCATCTCCTCAGTGCTGGAATTATAAGTGAACATTGCCACACTCAGTTTCCAGAGATTGGACCCAGGGCTTAGTGCATGCTAAGCAAGTTCTCTACCCACAGAGCTGAGGTTGGTAGACATCTTGAACACAACTTAGTAATACTATGAGCTGAGGTCTCAGATAGCTGCATCTGAATTCTCAAACCACAGAGACCATGGATCATAAATGATGATCAGGTTTGTGAAAATTTATGATATAACCATAAAAACCAAATGTTACCAATATTATACCACATTCCCCAATTTGCACATGAAAACATACTCTGTGTTGTGATTGTTATGTTTCTTGGCATCTAGCAAGTCCCGGGGGGTGGGAGTTCTGAGCTGTGGAGAGACAGAATAGAAATCGGTTCAGAAATACCTTGTGAGGAGTGAGTTAAAGATGAAGAGACTGCTGGCCTGGTGGAGAATGCCAACTTTGTAAGGGACACTCAAGTTCTTTTAATCTGTTCCTGCTTTAGACAGTGACACAGCTGATTCCCAAGGGCCCAGAAGTGGAGCCCAGGCCTTTCTACTGTCTCCCAACATAGACCAATGTTGATGACACTGAATACAGGCCATAGTTGACACAGTCACCATAATCTTTATTTCTTAGCTTTCCAAAGTTCAAAAGAAGGGAATGGAATATTATCCTGTTTCACATGCCTATGTCACAACAGTGGGGGTTTGTTTTGTTTTGTTACATGATAAATTAGTAATAACTTCACAGGCACATTTGGTGAGCCGATGAAAAATGGGTTTTCCCAATGCATTGAACAAACATTGTCTTCTGGTTGACTATCTCCCATACTCCACCGGCTTCAACACAGCACGGGTTTATTGACGGATGAGCTGCAAGCTCTGTCTGAGTGATTGCTTCATCCATTACGATATGCTACATTTCATCCCACCCTGGCTGCTTCCATAGCCCAAAGACTTATTGGAATCAGTTGTTTCCGGCTCATAAAATATACATGACTTAGAGGGGGAGAAAAGATTATTGTATCAAGAACTCCACCAGCCTTTGAAACTGCATCCTTAGTTATTTGTTGAAATTCATTTCATATTTCCATCATTACCTCAGTGCATGTTGCATCCCTCTATGGAGCAGAGATATACAATCTGCTCAGTAAGGCAGTTTGTAAGAAACTGGTGTGAAACAATGTTTTCAGTGTTATAGTTTGTTGAGTGTTTCTTCTTTTTCTAAGAAACTACACCCATAAAACAGAAAGTTTGTTTGGAAATGCAAATTCTAAAATCAGCCTTAAAAAAAAAGCAATCTGATCTGAACCCTTAATTAAACCATCCTGTCTTTATCAATACACCCCTACACTTGACCAGTGCAGCTCCTTTGTCAGCATACCAGTACATGCCACACAGCAGACATTTTAAAACAGAAGACCGATGAGATGTTTGAAGCTACATAGCTGAGAAAATGCAGAGAGCAGACACCGGGCTTGGAGAGCCTTCTCTTATCCTTCCACAGGACCATTAATCCTCTGCATCAGAAATTTGTGTACTTCAGGGGTGGGCACCTTTCCTCTGTACAAGAAAGCACGAAGGGGTAGAAGAGTGCATGGTCCTACTTTCATTCTGTGGGAACCAACTCCGCCCTCAAAGGGAGGTATATTGTATACGTGGACCCTTTTGCATGGCGCCATCATTAGGTTGGAATGCACATGGGCAGTGACTTCTCCCC
The DNA here is from genome assembly GCA_028658305.1 of Pachyuromys duprasi. Lineage (NCBI taxonomy): Eukaryota > Metazoa > Chordata > Mammalia > Rodentia > Muridae > Pachyuromys > Pachyuromys duprasi. The sequence goes on along the minus strand of CM053755.1, from coordinate 15,948,013 downwards.
CTTAAATTATGCTTCATCTCCATTGTGTTGTCTACACTAGTGTATAATCCTGTTAAAATTATCTTACATATCTCGTGTGTGTGTGTTTGTGTGTGTGTGTTAGACTGTTTTGGTTTTATTTTTCTAAACAAGGCTCATGACTGTGCAGTTTAGGTACCCAGAGCCCATTTACTTTTCCTGCGCTGTACCCTCATTTCTTCTCTTAAAATGACAGGGGAACTATTGCCACATGAGCCCATTGGTGCATAACATGTGAAAACCTGCATCTCCATGCTTATAAAGAGTTCAAATTTTCATTCAAGGCTTAGTCTGTGCAAGACTCCAGAGAGTCACTATGCAGGCATGCACAAATAGCTCAGGCAATGTCTCTGCAAACTGATGACCATAATAGGAAAGCTGTGGAAAAAGCCAAAGCTGAGATCAACAGGGGAGGGATGAGATGGAAGCAGCTCCACATGTAGGGGATGCAGAATGGTGCAAGTCACTAGCAGAAGGTGCCATTTGAGTTGGCTCTCGAAGGATGCGTGGGGCTTGATGCAGAAATGGACACACTAATCCAGGACGAGAGTCACATGCAGAGCAGGGCAAGAAGCAGCAGTGATGCTTGGAAGCGATTCCTTTTACAGGCTCTGTGTGCTGAGGGTGCTTTCCTACTTGATCCTTTGCTGAGGTGTCTTTTCTAGACCCATAGTTCAGGATGGCCACAAAAATGCCATCCTGATTCCTGCAGCATCAACATCACTGGAAATTTGCCTGTCCAGAATGCACCTCTGGGTTCTGTGGGGAGGGTCTAAGTCCATTCCCAAACACTGGCACTCCTGGGTCACACTGAAATCGGAGTGCGACTGCTGAGGTCGAGCCAGGGCAATCCGGAACTGGGGAACAGAACAAGGATCAGTGTAGGAGCCCCACGGTTGTAATCTGTCCTGATTGTACTGAAGGGATGGGGAGGGATGGGGACGGATGGAGGAAGTCAATCTGTGTCTAGCTGGAGTCAACACATCGTAAGTCTCTGAAATATTGGACATACCCATTAGGAGAAATTTGGATTACTTTTTCCCTAAGAACTACACCAGGTTGGACACCATTAGCCCTGATTACTTTTTCACTTGGTAAAGAAGCACTGAGGAGAGAAGTCTGGACTCAATAACCCAGCATTACAAATGAATTCACAGAACGCACTTGGAAACAGCTACTCAGCCTTCTAAAGAATCATGCAAACAGAAACTAAAACACTATAACAGACAACTCCTAACACCTTAACAACTGGTCTGGCAACCAGAATGAGCATAGCACAGTGCAGAGTTCATTCGTGTCAGAGTTTTCACTACTAAACACATGGTGAGCACCTTGCAAGCTCTTCTGCAACATACCCGTACCCCCCTGAGCTCTGTCCTGGCTTCATCTTCATGCCACCTGGGGCACCTTGCTGGCTCCGGCTTTAACTCTGGCATCGGCACACCTGTTCTGCCACCTACCCCACGACTAGTCCAGTTTCTCGCATCCAAAATCCCAATGCTATCGTCCTTTAGCTCTTTCATTTTCATCCCCAAGTCTCTCTCCCTTTTACCCTCAACTCTCTCTATCTCTTTTACATTCTCTTTGAATATGAAGGTATAGCTAACTTACACATAAATATATAAGTATATTTGTGTCTATATATGTATCTTATGTGACTCATAATATATATATATATGATATTAATAGTTAGATGATAGGTAAATGTGTGATAGAGAGATATGTGGAAGGTGGTTGATAGATTGATTGGCAATAGATAGATGATTTATAGATGAAAGATGATAAACAGATGATAGATTGATAGACAGATGTTAGATAGATAGATAGATAGATAGATAGATAGATAGATAGATAGATAGATAGATAGATAGATAGATAGGTAGGTAGGTAGGTAGGTAGGTAGGTAGACAGACAGACAGACAGACAGACAGACAGACAGACAGACAGACAGACAGACAGACAGATAGATAGATAGATAGATAGATCTAACAGCCCAAATGTATTGTGTTCACATCTCCCTTTGGCTTCTGATGGTGAAAAGGCATATGTCTAGGTAACACCGCCCCCATGTACCTAGAGACACCAGGCACCAAACTCTTGTGATACAAATTAGGAGTTACCTAACGGTCTCAGCATCATTAACTGTAACCAACTTTAGGTCATATGTCTTATTTTGTAGTCCCTTTTCCCAATGTTTGGGACAATAACGTGAAAGGAGATGGCCAGAGTACTCAGTTCGCTCCCCACATTCTCACACTGGGCTCTCTTGATGACCTGCCTTTGATGTATCCCAGAGACACAGTAGCAGATCTGGAGCCTGTGGTGTCAGAATGCTCTCGGTAGCATCTGCACCAGGGTCCTGGGGCAAGCAGCCTCAGTTTCACCTAAGGGCAGAAAGGGAAACTCCAGGGCCACCTCTAGGCCTGCTGGCTCAGATACTGACAGAAGTGTGCATTGCAGAGTTAGGTGTGACTTTTAGATACTTATAGTCATACACAAGGCTGGGTAGCACTTCTTCAGGAGAGGATGGGATACTAGGTAATCCTTCACCAGGGTAATCCACCACAAGGAACTAAGTTCCCCCTTTGCCTCTGTCTATCCCTCCACCCTGCATGCCCTGACACTGAGAATTCTCTTCTCTTTTCCTCTTCTCTTCTCTTCTCTTCTCTTCTCTTCTCTTCTCTTCTCTTCTCTTCTCTTCTCTTCTCTTCTCTTCTCTCCTCTCCTCTCCTCTCCTCTCCTCTCCTCTCCTCTCCTCTCCTCTCCTCTCCTCTCCTCTCCTCTCCTCTCCTCTTTTTTCCTTTCCTCTCCTCTCATTTTTCCTCTTCTTTCCTCTCCTTTCCTCTTTCATTCACCCACCCCTCTCTCTCTCTCCCCCTCTGTATACCCAGATATTCAAATCTCTAAGAAGTAGAATTATCATTACCATGTTTTTATTTGGAGTCTGGGTCTCCTCCTGTAACCCAGGTTGTTTCCAAACCCACAGCAATCTTTTCTCAGCCCTCCAAGTGCTGGATTAGAGGCACCAGCTACCAATGCGAGCAATAATAAGATGATAAACGCTTTAGGGTATTTACTGTGAATCTTTCTTCCCTACCATAATTCAATAAAATCAACCTCTTTGCCTCCTCCTCTCAATGTCTTGCCACTCCACTTCCCCTTCACCTCTGCATGTAATACTGTGTTCTAGATTAAGTGGGCCACCACTTCCTATTCTTATGTTGTTGATGTAGAAGTCAGGGGACAGAGTTGGACCCCTGGCCTTCATGATCTGGCTGAGAAGCCTATACCAGCAGTCTCCTGGGCTGGCAGGTCTCCTTTCCTAAACTACTCATTTAAAAGAAAGAGTCTGCCTATTATGTAGCTTTAGGTTTATTTATCTCTGATATGCTGCTTTTGCCTTTAAATAAAAGGACATCTGAAGGAAATATGAAGATGGGTCTAAGACCTACAGAAACTTATATCCTCAAACCTTGAAGAGGAACCTGTTGCCCAAACTCTAAATGCAGGTGTTGCCCCCATTCTGTGTCTTTTAGGGGCTTGAATTGAAGGGTCATACTTCAAGACAACTTTCAATAAGGAGTGCAAGACTGACCAGGGTGTGAGGAGAACTGACATTGATTACTGGAAACAAACAAAAAAGTAAAGTTTTACGGAATGGAGACAGAATTTCTTCTTATGCCTTTTTTTTTTTTGAGATAAAATTTGTGTGGGGAAGAGCTGAGAACAGCCATGTTGCTGCTTTGTCTGCTGTGAACGGTCACCTTATGTCCTCCAGTTTCTTTTTCTCATAAGGTTGGGCACAGCAGATGCTGGATAAATCAAGACAGACCCCACATTTTACGTCCCTCAACTCCTACCCAACACACTAGCCCGGCAGAAATCTGTGCATTTTTCTCTCAAGAGCGCCCTGAATTTGCACATATGGTTTTGACTTGACGTCCTAAAATATCTTTGCCTCTTTTATTTGACTATTTCTTCCTTGGTCTTTAAGATATTGTTGAAGTGTCCTTCCCTTTATGGAACCTCCCAGCACCCTCCCACCTCAGCCTGTCCTCGGGATCTCTGGCATCTTTTGCAGCTATTACCACGTTGTACTGTTCCTGTATTTAAATTTATGCCCATCCAACTGGACTGTGAACTCCATGAAGCCAGTGTGGAACTCTCCCATTACCTTATCCCTAGCAAATCTTTGTTTTTCAGTTCCAATTTTACAAAATACACATAAATGAAACTTGCCATCTCAACCATATTTGCATGTACTGTAAGCCTATTCATGGTGTCCAACAGCCAGCTCTCAGAATCTGCCCATCTTGCAAAGCTCACATCCAATGCCCATTAAAAAGAGTTCCCCAGCCAGGCTTGGTGGTACACAACATTAAGTACTCAAGGAGGCAGAGGCAGGTGAATCGCTGTGAGTTGGAGGACAGCCTGGTCTACAAAATGAGTCTAGGACAGCCAAGGCTATATAGAGAAACCCTATGTCAACAAACAAACAAACAAATTCTCCATTCCTTATTTCTCCCAGCCTATGGAGTCATTTACCCTCTGCAGATTCTACTAACAGTAGGTACCTGAGATCAGGTTGTTTCACTTAGCAAAATATGTTGTCATATACAGCAGAACATTAAAACTGACTTCCTTCCAGGAGATAATGGCCATTATGGACCAGAGTAATTTTATCCACCCATTAATCAACACTTGAGTTACTTCTGTTCTTGGTTACTTAACCAATACTGCTATAAAGTACCTCTTCAAACTGTAATTTCAATTCCTCTTGATTCCTTTGGACACAGGCACACAATGCACACATACATACACATATATGTACATATATATATATATATATATATATATATATATATACATACATACCTTTAAAATAAAATTGTGTTGCATTGCAACTGTCTTTTCTAAATTTATGAATGAACAGTTTCACTATTTTTTCTAGTAGGTGCAATACCTTACAGTCCATTAAAAGTATGCAGGATAAAGGGCTGAAAAAAAAGTAATTCAGCAATTCGGGGTGCTTGCTGCTTCTTGAGAGGACCTGAGCTCTGTTCCCTATGCCCATATCAGGTGGCTCACAACTGCCTGTAACTTCAGCTACAGAGGAACTGATGCCCTCTCTGACATCCCTGAGAACCTGCATATATGTTGCATGGGTGTACACATTCACATAAATAAAAATAACTAATTTTAAAATTGCACATGTTCCAAAACTCCCACATATTTGCCAACACTTGGTAGTTTTTTGCCAGTAACTAACCAAATGGACATGAAATATTTCTGAAAACATTTTAAGAGATGATGAATGAGGGTTATTAGATAGATTTGAAGTTCACATCTGCTGACGCTCAGGTGTCTACTTTTCTCATGGGCAGAGGAGTTCAAAATGGCTGACCAAGGGCAGCTTGTGTCTTCCATGTTTTACAAACATAGTACCTGCATTTCCCAGATCAGTAGCACCACAAATTTTGAGGAACTGTAATCAACCCAGTAAACTGACCTTAACCTTGAGAAGACAGAGAGACACAAGTGGGGGATTTCTTAGCTACATACCTGCATGCTCGAAAGGCCCTCTTCTTTATGTGAAAAATCCCTGAACGCCAGAGTGTTCTTACACCTATGTGTGTGAGTGGACCTCACCAGAAAGTAAAAGTTAGGATCCAATCAGAGAAATTCAAGCCAGGTTATATTATTTTCTCTCAATATTACATTTGTTTGGCAAACTACCACCAAACTTCCCTCCTTCCATATCTTCCAGTTTTTTGTATAACCAATGCAAGCTAATATCACCTGAGTTTGCCATAGATCACATTCCCCCTTACATGTTGTTCATATGTTCACTCACTGTTTCTAAAAGACACCCATAACAAATTATCACTAGCACCATTACCACTGAAATTATGAATAGAGAACACATCAGACAGATGAGTGAGGGATATGTGTCTTCTGGGGCACACATTTATAGAAATGCAAGCACAGATGTGCTGGATCCTAAGCCCACTCCCCTAGATGAATGGAATACCTGGACTCTGTTTAATTCTGACTTAAAAAAAAACTATGTCAAAGGGTTGGTTATGCGTCTGAATATTTGCCTTGATACACTGCTAGGTAGAGTCTTTCCGAGGCCCTCTGTGGTAGGCTCTTGTTTTGCTACTTGCTTTCTCTTACATCCAAAGTCCATCCCATTTGTCTTTCTAAGTGAGGATTGAACATCTTACCCCATGCCCTCTTTCTTGTTTATCTTCTTTAGGTGTATAGATTTCAGTATGTTTATCTTATCTTATAGGTCTATATAAATGAGTATATACCATGTGTGTTTCTGCTTTTGGGATACATCACTCAGGATCATCGTTTCCAGATCCCACCATTTGCCTGCAAATTTCATGATTTCCTCATTTTTAATTGCTGAGTAGTATTCTATTGTATAAAAGTACCACAATTTCTGTATCTATTCCTCAACTGAGGGACATTCGGGTTGTTTCCAGGTTCTGGCTATTAAGAATAAAGCAGCTACAAACATAGTTGAGCAAATGTCCTTGTTGCGTACTTGAGCATCTTTTGGATATATACCTAGGAGTGGTATAGCTGGATCTTAAGGAATCACTATTCCTACTTGTCTAAGAAAGCGCCAAATTGATTTCCAGAGTGGTTGTACAAGTTTGTATTCCCACCAGCAATGGAGGAGGGTTCCTCTTTCTCTACATCCTCTCCAGCATGTGTTGTAACTTGAGTTTTTGATTTTAGCCATTCTGACAGGTGTAAGGTGATCATATGAAAGAAGTGGGAGATAGTATGCCCTGGAGAGGACAGGAGCTCCACAAGGACCAAACATATCAGGGCACAGCAGTCTTTTCTGAGTCTGTTTGTCCAACCAAGGACCATGTATGGATATAACCTAGAACCCCTGCTTGAATGTAGCAAATGGTAGCTCAATATCCAAGTAGGTACCTAGTAAGGGGAACAGGGACTATTTCAGACATGAACTCAATGGCTGGCTCTTTGACGCCCCCCCCCCTCGAGGGAGGAGTAGCCTTGCTAGGCCACAGAAGAGGACATTGCAGCCAGTCCTGAAGAGACCTGATAAGCTAGAGTTAGACAGAAGGGGAGGAGGTCCTCCCCTATCAGTGGATTTGGAAAGGGGCAGGGAGGAGATGAGGGAAGGATGGGGTGGGATAGGGAGGAAATGGGGGAGGGGGCTACAGCTGGGATACAAAGTATATAACCTGTGATTAGTATAAAATAAAAATGTTAAAAAATCTTTTCATTTGCATCTGTCATGATCTCAATGCTCATTTACTCTGTTCTGACATAATGCAATGTAGTGGAAGTTTTTGGTTGTTTTGTATGGAAATGTTTTTGTTAAAATCTTAAGTGTGGGACACAGGAATGCTTTGTCCATAGCTGATAGAAGCCTCATGAGAGACGAGTGATCTTTGCCAGCTGATAAATAGCCTCATGAGGGGGCTCATGATCCTTACCAACAGGAAACTGCCTTATGTGAGGACGTAGTTTTGCTAGCTGAAAAACATCCTGGTGTGGACTCTGGGAAGGTATGCATAGGAGCCCACACATTTTGCATCACTTTGCTTTGCTTTGCTTCACTCCTAGAGAGAAAAGCTCAAGAGAACTCTACATGCTGCTTTTACTGAATCATGCCACTTCTGCTGAATCATACTTCTGCTGCTGAACCCTACTCCTGTTGCTGCTTTTGGTTCTTGTTGCTGCCTTTGCTATTGCTGGATCACTGGATTGCTGTTTGACTGGACTACTGTTATCTGGATAATGAAGAGTGGAATCATCCCAAGGAACTAAGTCTAAAGAGTTCCACATTGCTTCATCATTATTAACCTTTCTCTTCTACCTAGGGTCAGTGGGTTGGAGGGAGGTAGAGGCATTTAGGAATCAAAGGATCCTAACCAGCAAGAAATAGTTAGAGAGTGCTCCTGAAAACCCCACCTTCCTCCCCAAATTCCTCTCCTTGCAAACACACCTAGATGAACACTAGAGAAAAATGGAACCCATTTGCAAGCCAGGAATAAAGCCCTCATCCAAACCTGATCACCCTGTACTTTGATCTAAGACTTCAGCTATCATTGAATTCACCCAGATTTTGATACACTGGTAAGGAAACCCAAACTATTAAGAGTCAGCATTGTATTTTGGCATTAGAACCACAGTGTTTGATGCTTTATGTGGCCCAGTGAAGAACCCTATAGGATGAATGATGAACAACTAAAGGACCCAATGCTATTCATAATTACAACCACAGGAACTTGAGTACCTCTACAGTCACTCTACATGAGGACACAGAAAAGATACCTGCGACCCAGATTTGGGGCTTCTGAAAGTAGGAGTCCAGAGCAGACACACTGAAAGCAATGATCTCAAAGTGAGGCTTCTCCCACTTTGGCCTAGAGAGCCTTATTCATAGAGGGTCCTCTGCATTCACTTGATTCATCAGCAACCTTCAGCATCCACAGATAAACAGGAAAAAAAAAAGACTTGAGAGTTCTAGAGTTTAGGAGAACAGGAAGACAATGTAACTCTATGCCTTTCCCAAGTTGTGAACTTCCAGCTTATGGGACTTTTCCAAGGTGATCCTCCAGTTGCGGCAATTTCCTATGAGAATTCATGGGGATATTTATAGCTCACATTTGAAGGAATGTAATACTCCCACACTGCCTTATATCAGGGAAAAGATATGGACTAAGCCAGCTGCTAATTTTTATTAGATTAAAAGCCACAAGGAAGGCATGCCTTTAGATACTGAATGCCTTTAAAGGGGTTTTCTGAGAGAATGAACTGAGGGGCGAAATCCTTCTCTGAATGAAGGTTGTACTACATGGATTCTGAGAGAAGACAGAAAGGGGAAAAGAAAAAATTCAGCTGTGTGCCGGAATTCTGTTCTCTGCTTCTGGATTTATTCAAACATTAGCAATCAACCTCTCACACTACCGTGGCCACAATTGTGAGCTGCTCCCCAACTGTGATGGCCCATACCCCAAACTATGAGCAGAAACAAACCAGTCCTACATAAAGTTGCTTCTTCACAGATATTTCGTCACACTAATGAGACAGTTAACTAGAATGTCAGCAATAGAAACAAGTTCAAAAGGCAGGTTCTCTCTCTCTCCCTCCCTCTCTCTCCCCCCCTCTCTCCTCTCTCTCTCTCTCTCTCTCTCTCTCTCTCTCTCTCTCTCTCTCTCTCTCTCTCACACACACACACACACACACACACAAATATAAGTGGATGGTAGTGATTCAACAGTTGTGAGTCCACATGAACAATCACAAGGGTTGGTTTTCTCAGCAAATCCTGGGGTCTCAGAAACAGGAAAGGAGCCCAGGGAAAATGTATTTTGGTTCATTCTCTTCCTCTGGTGTTACACAGGGGGTTTCTCTTGCCCCCTCAAGTACAGTGATCCATTGAATAAATGGTGCTATTTCTTCAGGCTGAGGGCTGCAGCTCTGGAATAGGGACACTGACAGGGCTGCTTCCCTGACACCCTCAGGTCAGTGAAACGGGCGTTTCTGGTGGTCACCTTTGTCCCTGAGTCCCAGAACCTTATGATGGATGGTGTCATTAATAAAACTGAAAACAGTTGGAGCTATAACTCTCTAAAGTGTGACTTTCCATCATGTAAGAAGCTCTAGGTTTGGTTTTTAGCAGTACACAAACAAGGCCTAGTAACATAGGCCTGTGCCTAGGGAGATGGAGACCAGAAGATCAGAATTGAAAGTCATTTTTAGCTACACAGCAAGTTTTAGGTCAGCCTGGGCTACGAGAGACTCCATCTCAAAACAAACAAACAAATAAACACACACAAAAATGACGACAGGTCTTAGGGGTTTGAGATATCTTTAATTAGCTGCAAGTAGGGTTAACTGCCTTTCAAGGCTCCTACAATGAGTCATGAAAAATTATTTTCATGCACACACTGATGCCAGGAGTCAGGCATATCCCACAGCCTAGACGAACACAGTACAAATCCTTCTCTGAAGGAAAGTATCAAACTAGACACAAAATAAAAGTGTTTTGTATGTGTAATTTAAAAAAAAAGTATACAAATATTTTAAACCTAGAAAAGAAGCCAGCATGTTACAGAGCTTCCTCTCCACGTGGTGACCGCTGCAGCATTCACTGTGCGGAAACAGGCTTGCCATCTGCTGCACGAAGGCAAAGGTACAGACTGCAATGTGCCAGACACCTGGTACCTGCAGGCTGATGCCTCAGAAACCAGATGCTCTGTCACAAGGCCTGCGTTCTGCACTTCTTCTCCCCATCCCATTACATCAGCACTGCATCCTCTCAACTCTTCACACCAGGATGGAAGAGTAAACTACAATAAAGATACTGTAGCACTCAGGAGGCAGAGGCAGGAGGGGCTCTGTGAGTTCAGGGCCAGCCTGGTCTACATGGTGAGTTCTAGGCCAGGGAGGGCAATATAGTGAACTCTTGTCTCAAAAATAAATAAATAAAAAGAAAGAAGATAAGACAGTCCTCCTTGAAGACTAGCTTTCACGGTACCAGAAGGCACCAGGCAATCTTCCAAAGGAGGGAAATTAGCAACAGCCTTACTCATTTAAGATGCCTATAAACCACACCAACAACCAGCATGACACAATAATCCTCAGGGTGCAGGAGTGACACAGATATCTTTGCGGGAACCAACAACTCCCTCAGGGGACCCACTCAACGGAAAACCATGCCTGGTAGAGGAAACATAGTCAATTACCCAGGGCTAGTGAAGTCATGGATTTGGGAGAGAACCTACAACTTCGACTTTAGCAAACCAGCATGCTCCCCAACTACATTAAAAACATTTGTCCTCTTCCCAAAGATGAGTGCAGTGCTCACCCTTCTCAAGGAAACTTCTGTCTATAACAGAGACCATTACAGAATGCTACAACCAGTCAAAATGCACAGCTGCATCTATGTACAAAGACTCAGGAAACAGTGCAGAAGCTGGGATGGAAAGAATGTAAGAGGATCAGAGTTTCCCATGCGATTGTGTCAGGACGTACAGCCGTAGAGGCTCACCAGCATGACTGCTTCAACATGGGCTGAACAAGGACAACAATAGGCGTGTCAAAGTGGACAGGGGAAAGCCCAGGAGGCTTTAGCTGTACACAAAGAACTACAGGACACAAAGCAATGCTGAGAAAAATAGGGAATAACACATGAATTCTTTATCCACTATCAAACAGTCAACATATGTTTCTAAATATGTGTATTTATACTGGTGTGTTTTGTATATATGTTTGTATATGTATACTTACATACAACTATATATACATGTATATACACATATTGATGCAAGAGTAATCAGTGAAAAAGAACCATAAATGTGAAGAGAGCAAGGAGGAGTATATGGAAAGGCTTGGAAGGAGGGAAAAGAAAGGGGAAATGATGCAATATTACTATAATCTCAACTATAAAATAAATAATTTTTAGGAAAAAAGATAGTATTTTAAGATGAAAGGAGACTGTTTCTCCAACTAAGGACCATATATGGATATAACCTAGAACCCCTGCTCAGATGTGGCCCATGGTAGCTCAGTATCCTACTGGGTACCCTAGTAAGGGGAACAGGGACTATTTCTGTCATGAACTCAATGGCTGGGTCTTCAACCCTTCCCGTCCTCCCGAGGGAGGAGCAGCCTAGCTAGACCACAGAAGAGGACATTGCAGCCAGCCCTGAAGAGACATGATAAGCTAGGGTCAGATGGAAGGGGAGGAGGTCCTCCCCTCTCAGTGGACTTGGAGGGGGGCAGGGAGGAGATGAGGGAGGGATGGGGAGAGTGGGAGGGAATGAGAGAGGGGGCTAAGGCTGAGATACAAAGTACATAATCTGTGATGAATATAAAAATAAATAAATTACTTAAAAAGGTGAAAGGAGAACATATTTGTACACCTTTGACTACAGAATATTGTTTTAAAATTTTATTTATATGTTTATTTATTACAATTTATTCACTTTATATCCCCACTGCAGCCCTCTCCCTTGTTACCTCCCAGTCCCACCCAACTTCTCTCCTCTCACCCTATGCACTTTCCCTAGTCCCCTGGTAGGAAGGACCTCCTCCCCTTCTATCTGACCCTAGCTAATCAGATGTAATCAAGGCTGGCTGCATCATCTTCCTCTGTGGCCTGACAAGGCTGCAACTTCCAGGGGGAGGGAGGTGGTCAAAGAGCTGGCCACTAAAAGACTCTACCCACCAGGGTATTGAAGGAGATAGTGAGACTCACAGCCAAACCCTGGGCAGAATGCTTGAATCCCCATGGAAGAAGAGGGAGATAGAAAGACCTCTAGAAACAGGAATTTTACAAGGAGAACAACAGAGCCAAACAGAGACTGATACTCCAACTAAGGACCATGCATAGAGAGAACCTAGATCCCCTGTTCAAAGGAAGCTCACTTTCTAAGTGGGTTCCCTAGTAAGGGGTACAGGGCTGTCTCTAAAATTTGTTTTTAAGAGCTGATGTCAGGAACTCTCTTTAGTGTTAAAATGGTTGAAATCCTGCATTGATGATTCTAAATCAACATGCTATCCGAAGAGGACCTCCCCTACCAGTGGACTAGGGAAGGGGCATGGGAGGAGAAGTGGGAGAGAGGGCAGGATTGGGAGCGGATGAGGGAAGGGGCTATAGCTGGGATACAAAGTGAATAAATTGTAAGGAATAAAATCCTGTGCTCATGGATTAGTAGGATTAACATAGTGAAAATGGCCATTCTGCCAAAAGCAATCTACAGATTCAATGCAATGCCCATCAAAATACCAACACAATTCTTTACAGACCTTGAAAGAAAAATTCTCAACTTCATATGGAGAAACAAAAAACCCAGAATCTCCAAAACGAGCCTGTACAACAGCAGATCATCTGGCGGTATCTCCATCCCTGATCTCAAGCTGTGCTACAGAGCAATCGTTATAAAAACTGCATGGTATTGGCATAGAAACAGAATAGTGGATCAATGGAACGGAATAGAAGACCCAGAAATAAACCCACACACCTATGGAAACTTGATTTTTTATAAAGAAGCCAAATCCATCCAATGTAAAAAAGACAGCATCTTCAACAAATGGTGCTGGATCAACTGGATGTCTATATGCAGAAAAATGAAAATAGATCCATATTTATCACCCTGCAGAAAACTAAAGTCCAAGTGGATCAAACACCAGACACATTAAATCGGTTAGAAGAAAAAGTGGGAAAGACCCTAGAACTCATTGGCACAGGATACTACTTCCTGAACAGAACACCAACAGCATAGGCTCTAAGAGCAACAATTAATAAATGGGACCTCATGAAACTGAAACACTTCTGTAAAGCAAAGGGCACTGTCAACAAAAAAAAAAAAAACGACAGCCTACAGACTGGGAAAGGATCTTCACCAACCCTATATCTGACAGAGTGCTAATATCCAATATATATAAAGAATTCAAGAAGTTAAAAAGCAACAAATCAAGTAATCCAATTAAAAATGGGCTACAGAGCTAAACAGAGAACTCTCTGCAGAAGACTGTATGTAGAATGGCAGAGAAACACTTAAAGAAATGCTTAATGTCCTTAGCCATCAGGGAGATGCAAATCAAAAGGACCCTGAGATTTCACCTTACACCTGTCAGAATGGCTAAGATCAAAAACTCAAGTGACAACATATGCTGGAGAGGTTGTGGAGAAAGAGGAACCTTCCTCCATTGCTGGTGGGAATGTAAACTTGTACAACCACTCTGGAAATCAATTTGGCACTTTCTTAGACAATTAAGAATAGTGATTCCTCAAGATCCTAGGCATATATCCAAAAGAGGCTCAAGTACACAACAAGGACATTTGCTCAGCTATGTTCGTAGCTGCTTTATTCTTAATAGCCAGAACCTGGAAACAACCCAGATGTCCCTCAGTTGAGGAATGGATACAGAAATTGTGGTACTTTTACACAATGGAATACTACTCAAGCAATTAAAAAATGGGGAAATCATGAAATTTGCAGGCAAATGATGGAAACTGGAAATGATCATCCTGAGTGAGGTATCCCAAAAGCAGAAAGACACACATGGCATACACTCACTTATATAGAACTAGAAGATAGAATAAACATACTGAAATCTATACACTTACAAAAGATAAACAAGAAAGAAGACCTGGGGTAAGATGATCAATCCTCACTTAGAAAGACAAATGGGACAGACATTGGATGTAGGAGAAAACAAGTAGCAAAACAAGAGCTTACCACAGAGGGCCTCAGAAAGGCTCAACCTAGCAGTGTATCAAAGCAAATATTAAGACACAAAACCAACCCTTTGGCAGAGTGCAGGGAATCATATGAAAGAAGGGGGAGTTAGTATGACCCAGAGAGGACAGGAGCTCCAAAAGGACCAAATGTATCAGGGCACGGAGGTCTTTTATGATACTGTTTGTCCAATCAAGGACCATGTATGGGTATAACGTAGAACCCCTGCTTGAATGTAGCAAATGGTAGCTCAATATCCAAGTGGGTACCCTAATAAGGGGAACAGGGACTATTTCAGACATGAACTCAATGGCTGGCTCTTTGACCCCTCTGCCCCCCAAGGGAGGAGCAGCCTTGCTAGGCCACAGAAGAGGACATTGCAGCCAGTCCTGAAGAGACCTGATAAGCTAGAGTTAGATGGAAGGGGAGGAGGTCCTCCTCTATCAGTGGACTTGGAAAGTGGCAGGGAGGAGATGAGGGAGGGATGGGAGGGATAGGGAGGGAATATGCGACGGGGCTATGGCTGGGATACAAAGTACATAACCTGTGATTAATATAAAATAAAATGTTAAAAAATTAAAAAACCAATAATGGTGGGAAAGGTTAATGATTAGGAGCTGATTTTTCCATTCCATAATAGAGGAATCCTTAAGGAAATCATATCACATAGTATCTAGACTGTGGTATTTCAATGGGCTTGTTTAACTGGGCCACTATACACAAGACCATCTATCTTGTAGCCATTGAATAATTGCCTAAAATTTTTATTTACTTTTTTTTTTTTTTACCATTTTAGCTTTCTTTATTCTACAAAATCAAAATGCAATTCACATGCTTTCACAACTACACTGTATGGCAAATGATCAGTTTCTTTTTATTTTATTTTCTTGTCTTTTTAAATTAAAATTTTTATATTAATTACAGTTTATTCACTTTGTATCCCAGCTGTAGTCCCCTCCCTCATTCCCTCTCAATCCCACCCTCCCTCTCTCATCTCCTCCCATTCCCCTCTCCACTTCCACTAATATGGGAGGTCTTCTTCCCCTTCCATCTGACCCTAGCTTATCAAGTTTCATCAGGATTAGCTGCATTGTCCTCCTCTGGGGCCTTGTAAGGCTGCTCCCTGCTTGGGGTGGGGGTGGGGGTCAAAGAACCTGCCACTGAGTTCATGTCAGAGACAGTCCCTGTTCCCCTTACTAGGGAAACCACTTAGATACTGAGCTGCCATGGGCTATATCTGAGCAGGGGTTCTAGATTATCTCCATGAATGGTCCTTATTTGTAGTATCAGTCTCAGAAAAGACCCCTGTGCCCAGATATTTTGGTTCTGTTGCTCTCCTTGTGGAGTTCCTGACCTTTCCAAGTCCTACTATCTTCCCCTTCTTTCATAGGATTTCCTGCACTCTGCCCAAAGTTTGGTTAAGAATCTCAGCATCTGCTTTGATACACTGCTGGATAGTCTTTCAGAGGCCCTTTGTGGTAGGCTCCTGTCCTGTTTCCTGTTTTCCCCTTCTTCCAATGTCCATCCTGTTTGTCTTTCTGAGAGAGGGTTGATTATCTTACCCAGGGACCTCCTTGCTTAGCTTCCTTAGGTGTACAGATTTTAGTATGTTTATCCTATACTACAGATCTAGTATCCACTTATAAGTGAGTATATACCATGTGTGTCTTTCTGCTTTTGGGATACCTCACTCAGGGTGATCATTTCTAGGTCCCACTACTTGCCTGCAAATTTCATGATTTCCTTGTTTTTAATTGCTGAGTAGTATTCCATTGTGTAAAAGTACCACAATTTCTGTATCCATTCCTCAACTGAGGGACATCTGGGTTGTTTCCAGGTTCTGGCTATTAAGAATAAAGCAGCTATGAACATAGCTGAGCAAATGTCCTTATCGTATACTTGAGGAACTTTTGGATATATGCCCAGGAGTGGTATAGCTGGATCTTGAGAAAGTGCTATTCCTAACTGTCTGAGAAAGCACCAGATTGATTTCCAGAGTGGTTGTACAAGTTTACATTCCCACCAGCAAAGGAAGAGGGTTCCTCTTTCTCCACATCCTCTCCAGCATGTATTGTCACTTGAGAGTTTGATGCTAGCCATTCTGATGTGTGTAAGGTGAAATCTCAGGGTCCTTTTGATTTGCATCTCCCTGATGACTAAGGAAGTTCAACATTTCTTTAAGTGTTTTCTCTGCCATTGTATATTCTTCTACAGAGAGTTCTCTGTTTAGCTCTGTACCCCATTTTTTAATTGGATATAGGGTTGCTGAAGATCCTTTCCCAGTCTGTAGGCTGTCGTTTTGTTCTGACAGCAGTGTCCTTTGCGTTACAGAAGCGGTTCAGTTGGATGAGGTCCCATTTATTGATTGTTGCTCTTCGAGCCTGTGCTGTTGATGTCCTGTTTGAGTCAGCACCTACAGTCATATCTCAGAATATTGATTTAATTGTTGTTTTGTACCATGGATCCTTTATAAATAAAACTTTATTATGCAGTTTCAGGCAGCCAGTGCCTGTTTCTGGGGCTGCTGAAATGAACTAATGAGAAGAGAGAGTTTTTGTGATGTTGGAGGCTAAACACGAGCCAGGCCAGTTATAGGCAAGGGCCCTGCTCCCTCCTTATCCTTCAGGGAACACTGCCTGTTCTTGTCAACTGTCTTTTCTTCTCCAGGAACACCAGGCTTTCCTTGGCTTGTGAGAGTATCGCTGAGAATTAGCCACAGCCTCCATCCTCATACAGTTGTTCCTCACCTCAGCCTCCCTCTTAGGGTACCTATGTTGGCACAGTCCTTTGTTGTAAGGAGTCCAGATACCTTGGTTAGGGCCATCACTACTCTCACACAATATGTCTTTATTTAAGCAAATGAATTATATCTGTAATATGAGCCTATTTCCCACAGGGTCACATTATGAGATGTTGATGGTATGATCCTCTGACCCCCCCCCCAGCCCTCTCCTCGCCTGGATGGCATGACTGAGACTTTGTTTTTGATGTTTATGTAACTTGAGGTCTCAATTCACCAGCATGAGAGTGTTTTTTAAATCACTTTATTTTTATCTATTTGTTTTTTTTTCCACTTAAAAAATATACTGTAAATTTGAAGCTTCATTCGGAGCCTTAGGCTGTACCCAGTTCCCATGGCCTTCCTTTTCAGATGGGTAGCTCTCTCAAGGGCCACACTGAGAAGCCAGACAGCTAGAAGCACACATCCCACCTGGCCATTGCTCATGCATGTCAGTGGCAGGAACCTCTCCAAAGCATATGGAAGGCGTGGAGATGGAGAGGTATGCCTCGAGCTGGAATGAAGGGAAGATCTCTGGCGTGCAGGGGAGGAGCACAAATATCCAGCAAATCCCCTCTCTGTGGAGAACCACCAGTGAGGAGGCTCGACAGACAAGTGACAGGGATCTGGGCTTGTAAACTGGACAGGTTGTGGCTCCAGATGGCAAAACGAAGAAGAAAGGGAACCATGAACAACAGTTTTATTCGGTTTGAACATTTACAAAGTTTTCTTTAATTATTGCTCCCTTCTGGGACTCCAGCTGAACAAAGAGTTACAGGGCAGATTCCCCAGGGAGCCCTTCCTTGCCAAAAGCTGGTGGCTGAGTGTGTGCTCAGTCTGGCCAGCTCGGGAAGGATGGTTCTGTGGGACTCAGCCGACAGGCTGTCAGAACATGTGGCTTGGACTTTCCTCCCTCAAGGTACAAGTGCTTTGAGTGAGGGGAGAGAGACAGCTGGGCTGGGAGAGGCGGGTCTCAGCCTGTGGTCAGACAATGCCCTTCGAGAATGAGGATGCGGAGCAGCCTGACAGAATTGCCAATGTCACTGGCAACCAGCCAGTGAGCACAGAAGAGGCCAGGCGTACTGGCAGAGGGCGTGGGGAAGGAGAGTAGGAAGAGAACTTGCAAAATCTTCTTTTGGAAGATGAACCTCCAGAGCACAGCCATGTCCCAGAACCTTTCTCTCTCCCCCACCCCCTCCATGTGTGGCTTGCAGAAAGTAGGAAAGATAAGTAGTACAAGGATGGTGTGTTTGTGGTCAAGCATAAACCTTTCAGAGGATGATGGGGGGCTCAGTAACATGGCTGGGGGCTTTCACAGCTTTTGCATAATCCAACACACCCTCTTCTGGAGACAGAGGGCTGAGGGCTTGACAAGACAGCTTCTCTTCTACCACAATGAAAAGCACATTTCAAACACCCATGAATAAGTTTTTCTGCTATTCTGAGTTTATGTGCTCTGGTCAAGGCCAAAGCACATCACATTTGTCCTCTCTGAGGTCAACAAACCAAGAATGAGAGTCCCAGGGCTGGCAGTGAAGCCCAGTTAGTAGTGCTTGCCTAGCTTGTGGAAAGCACTGGGCTTGAGCCACAGGACCACATAAGCCAGATGTAGTGGTACTACTGCCTGTAATCCTCACATGCAGAAAGGTAGATGACAAACAGAAATTCAATATCTTCCCTGGCTCCATAGAGAAATCAAGGCCAAGACCAGTCTTTAGTATGTGAAATACTATCTAAGGAAGGAAGGCAGGCAGGCAGGCAGGAAGGAAGGAAGGAAGGAAGGAAGGAAGGAAGGAAGGAAGGAAGGAAGAAGGAAAGAAAGAAAGCTTTCACTTACCCTCTCCCCTCCTAGCTTCCAAAGGGAACACAACACCTGTTATGATTCTCAAGGCATGGGGGTCCCTCGGCTCTTTCTCTGCAAAGACAGTTAACACTGGCCACTTGCTGAGCTCCATTCAAGCACCTTAAAAGAATCAATGGCAAACACTTCACCTCCTCCATGTGATTTACTTTGAGTTCATAGAATTACTTTAAGCAAACTGTGGCAGGTTTTCTAGAGCCATTTCAGCTTAACTAACAAAATATTGGTGTTTCTCCCAAGCCTGAGGAGTGTGACAGCTATAAGGGCAGAGTGACCCTGTGAGGATGTGACTGAGATAGATGCCAAGTGAAATAAAGGTGAGCCGTTCACCAACAGAAAACCTATGGACCCTCACTCACGAGCCTGCAGTATCTAGATATTTGTCTCCACTTCTGTGTGGAGGCTGCAAAAGTCACCAAGAAGGCCAAAGGTATTGACAGGTGATACAGTCTTTGACTCAAGTGCAATGGTGCCATCACTACTTCTAGATGTGCATGCTTAGGTTCATCCACAGTTGTCTTATGGGCCATCACCTTTTCATCAGTGACATGAAATAACTTTAAACATATAGATAGTAATCACATTCTGGCTCAATGAAGTATTTGCTTTTTGGGAGAGCAAAAAGTCCACCTGCTCAAATAAACTGTTTTCTATGTTTCTGCAGAACATTCCTGTCTCCTCCAGACATATTCCATGATTGACAGATGTCACTGGCCAATCTTTGCCCACACCGTGTCTGTGTTTTCCTAACAAGAGCTTGCTAATGATCAGAACTCAGTGAATGATTGGAAACAAACACTGGGAGGTGATGGTGTTCCCTATCAGGGACATCTGGGCCATGGACAGTGGCTAGCATGGCTGCCCTGGAGCAGGGCTTTAGTTTCTGGGCCTTCCACAAGCCTGAAGCCTGTGCGATCAGCTGCGGGTGAGTGCTGGTTGGGTGGCAGGGTAGACGCTTGAAGGAGAGGCAACTTCTGTGGCCAGGCACCTTGTTCCAAAGCCATAGATTCTAGAACAGTATAAATAATTTTGATTTCATCTCTTTTTATATCAGAAAGACATTCTAGTGGAGGGGGACGGAACACTTAAACAAGTTTCAGGAATGATCTTTCTAATCACAAGGTAAAGAGGCCAACCTGAGAGAATAGACACTCTTTGGGAAAATAATGCAGGCTTGTAGAGGTCCCTGCTCTGCAGAGCAGGATAGACCCCTTGATGTAAGGATAACAAAGGTAGACAGAGCTCAGCACTATCTCATTCCTTCAGTCAGCCGAAAACAATGAGATTCCACAAAAAGTATTGAAAATGACCCGTTCCATTTGCATATTATCCAACCAAAGGCTACAGCAGGCTCTGGGAATGTCAGAGTGTTCTCAAGTACCAAGCACTACCTCCTGCTTGCCTCTGACTCTATGGAAAGTGGAGACATATTGACTCTAGGTAAGTGCCTAGAAACCCAGCACTAGAGAGGATGCATGTGCTGTCTTCTGCATGTCAGGCTTGTCCCCATCACTTATTTTAAGATATCATGACCTCAATTACCAAGCCCAGGGGTCCCTGTTCTCCTCTACACTCTGCTGCCTGTGGGTCTTAGAACGAAGCCTCCCTTGAGATTTCCCGATGTATCAGCAGGGCTGGGGACACCCTGCTTTTACACTAGGGAACCCCTGGAAGGGATATCAAATGAGACGACCTATTCCCAAGTTCCAGTGTCCACGTGTTGAATGTGTGTGACAGGCTAGCTGCTGTGACACTAATGCTTTTCCAACTACAGCCGAGATGCACAAACTTAGAAACTACAACCTCACTCCACACAGAGGAAGCCGAAGTCTTTAGGGGCAAGCCGCTTCGGGACCACACACGACTCAGAAGGCCATGCAGCTTCTCTGTCCTGGCTCCTGACTCCTCACCCAGTGACTCCAGACTGGCTACCACCAAGGCACTGAGCCCAGTGCCCTGATGGCGAGACTGGTTCACTGATGGTGAAGACCCAGCCCCCAAGAAAGAGTCCCCAGCCTCTCAGCTAATTAAAGGTTCACACGAGGCTGGAGGTTTGGCATTAAGCTGCTAAAGCTTTTGACATTTGTCCAGATTAAAAATAATCCTCCTTTCGTTGTGTCAGAGATCTTCTGGCTCCCGCCGTTGCCGACAGCAATTTGGTTCTGCTTTCTCTGTTGCTAGACTGGCAGGGTTTTGGCCCAAAGCAAAACTCAGCAAACAAGACAACCAGAACAGATTGGAGGCAAGAGGCAGTTTCACTTTTAGATTCCTTCTCTCCATCCCCTCCTCTCCCTGCTCCTTTTCTTCTTTCATCCTCTAGTCAGTTCTTGTCAGCGCAGCACAGGCCATGCTGAAGCTGAGTCCTGCCCTGTGAGTAGCAAGTTTGAGCACAGGAAACCTTCAGACCTGCACCAGCCTACAGATTAGTGAGCAAGACAGTCTACAGATTACTGAGCAAGCTGGCCACGTTCTGATTGGGTGCAGCATCCTGCCAGACACGGGTAATACAAAGGTAGCAAGGTGAGATGATTTGAATGAGAAAGGTTCCCCATCATCTTGAGCATTTGAGGATTCCTGGATTGAGGCACTGTTTCAGGAGGTTTAGATGGTGGAGATATGTCACTGGGGACTGTCTCTAAGGTTAAAAGCTTCATGACACTACCAGATTGCTCTCTCTGATTTATCTGCCATTCAAGATGTGAGCTCTCAGCTCTCACACTTGCCTCCCCAACGTGATGGACTCTTAGCCCTCTGGAACTGTGAGCCCAAATAAAATCTTCCACAAATTGCCTTGGTCATGGAGTTTTAGTGCATCAATAAAAAAGTAACTAAGTCTTGGAACCAGTTCCATGGGGCTCTAGAGAGAGTTTCAGGGGCTGCTGACTTAGGAAGGAAAACACCTAGGAAGGGAGGGAAAAATGCAGGGTGGTCACTAGCAAGCTAACCCTCTCTCAGCAAGAGCCCGTGTGCCATTGTGCATCTCTGTGAAAACTGCCTAGAAACCAGCACCTAGGAAGAATCTTGCACCATACTACAGAAGTGGGCTTTGTTACTCTATTTCATGCTGTAACCAAGAAACTGACCAGAAGCAGCTTAAGAGATGAAGGCTTTATTTTGGCTCTGAGTTTGGAGGAACAATCTGTCATGGTAGGGAGGTATGGCAGTGGGGGTTGATATGCTTATTTTGCATTTATTCTCACCAAGATGAACCCACTCTAGTAACAGAATCTAGTCTGGGGATTCTGGCAACTCGTGCCCACGTCCCTTAGTTAGCCTGGTCCTGAGCTTCTCAGAAGATGGAGCTTCAAACTCTAGAGAAATAAAGACCAGACTCCAGCAGGCAGAATGTCAGTACCGGGGACTTGGGGACTCCTACGGACAGCAACCCTCAGAGCAACCATGTTCACCTCTTCATAGACACACCTACAGCCCCAGCAACACGCAAAGGTCCTCTCCTCATTTCCCCTGTGCAAAACAATGTGTATTATGCCTGTTGCATAGTGTGGTTATTGTGTGTAGTCTCAGATTTGAAACATGCATGCACACATATATATATGATGCACACACACACACAGTGTGAGCTGTCAGAAACCGTATTATTACAGCCCAGGGATAAAGCAGAGCCACTGCTTTAGGTCACACAGAATGCTTCAGCAATGATGACCTAGAAGAAGAAGTTGTGGAGTGGGAGGGAGAACTGTCCCACGAGAGAAGCCTCAGTTAGGGAGAGGCTTCTAAAACTGGCCGCCCGGCACTGGCCCAGGACTGTAAGGCCTGGACCAAGACAGCCCAACAGACGCCCAGGAGCCTTGTCCTCATGAGCTAACTGCTGGCTGATGAGCTTGGAGCTTCTTTGGGAGGGTGGGCAGAGGAGACTTTCAGGTGTTTTGTAGCTCAGGAGTGCTGTGGACAGTGGAATTTTCTGTCTGGCCCTTACTGCTGTTTGGCCTCTGTGTACTTTAAATGGTTTCTCCCTAGGCATTTTAGAGGATGGAGGCACTGTGTTCCATCCATGTCAGTTGGTGCACAGCTGATGAGGATGTGCCTTGATCTTTTCTGGCTCTCCCTGTTAGAAGGAGTTTGGTGACTCTGGGCTGTGAGAATGAAGACATGTCTGTAATTAAGGCACACTTCATGCTCTGTGAGCACTGACTGCTACTTCATGGTTCTCTATACACTACATGCTCAGTGCCCCCAAACCAGAAAAAGCATTTAGACACTAGATTAATGAATGAATGAATGAATGAATGAATGAATGAATGAACGAATGAAGTACCAACAAACTATTTAAAAAGGCAGGAAGATGAAAATCTCACTCTAGCTTGAACCAATGTGAGTGGAAAGAATTCCTGAGGTGCATATGTTACTTGGTGCCCCTGACATGCTTATATAAATTCTGTGCAGTGTCAGAATCTTTGCTCCTTTTACACTTGCCTTCTCATCCTTGCTCTAGCTTGCATTCCTCCGGATTCGTCTAACTAACTCTCTTCTGAGCTTGGCCACAAGCCACTCATACATGGAACACATTTGTTGTGCCCTGCTATGGCCTGAGTAGCTCACTTTTATGAAACGGCCTGGAACCTTTCCTCCTTGGAACATATGATATGCATTCTACTCATGTGTAATTGGATGCTTCAGTTCATTTACACCCAAGCTGTTCATTTCATCATAAGCAATAGAGATCATTGTTGCTATAGGGTCCATAGCAAAGAGTTGGATGTTTTTATCAGTGAGTGACCCTGACAGTGAGCATGCAGACTTATATGGGAGCACAGGGCAGCTCACAAAAGGACCTCCAATGGTTGACACAACCCTTCTACCTTGGTTATTCTACCACTAAGGGACCTAAGAACTGGATTTAGGGTTTCTAGATGATTTAATCTCATAACTAGGATTTCTGACCTTCCAGGACCTTCTAACTCTACCAGTATTTTCTTTGAGTATTCTCCAATCTTAGGAATGAAATTCCTTCCATGGTAGAAGTTGCAGTAGGGATTTTTTTTTCAATAACTGGGACAGAATACCTCACAGAAACAATGTCAGGGAGGAAGAAATTATTTTGGCTCATGGTTTAAGGAAACAGAGTCCAATATAATGAAGAAGGCATGATAATGGGACCAGCTACTCACATCTCTGGAGCCTACACAACAGAAAGTATAGGCTAGACTCCACTCGGGACTGGACTACAAGCTTCCAGTTCACGCAACAGCAATTAATTCCTCTTTGTACACAACGACTTAACAAACTGCAACCAACAGCTAGGCCCCACCCACTAACGGTCTCAACACCCAAACAAACAGCATCACTGCCCAGGTTCTAAGTGTTCAAAAGCATATGAGCCCGGGGGGGAGGGGGGAAGGGGGCAGTTTACACTGAAGCCATAACAGGAAAAAGAGAAACTATCAAATTTGAGAAGTATTTTCTTGGTAGGCTTACATAATTAATTCAATGACTGTGAAACATCATATTCCAATAAACGTAGCAGCTCCAGGAAGCCATGCTGTCAACATTCTGCCATCATTTTACTATCTTATGGGCTCTTTGCTCTTTCACCCTTCTCCACCCCTTCCCTTTGTACCCCCTGACACTAGATAGGAGAGGAAAAAAGGACAGAGGGGAAAGGGGGTAATGTTAGGATTATTAGGGGGCATCAAGTTTCTTGGGGCAAGTTTGATCTTTGCAGTCAGGATATCTGATTTCTTTTTGGTGTTTCTTCTTTGTGCACAACTACTTAACAAATCACAACCAACAGCAGTCAACAGCCTCCATCCACCAACAGTCTCAGACCTACCTGGGGTCTTAGCATTTATATACCCTCTGTAAAGTTCCCAGAATTCCAAGTGTCGCACTCTTGCAGGAGCTGTTTGCAGCTGGCAAAATCACAGCTCTGCTAGAGCACGAGGTAAGTAATAGCTGCTGCAAAGCAGCCCCAAATCCTCACACATGGGATTAAAATAAAAACATATTTTCATAATATTTCTGTGGTTTTTAAAAAAGAAACCAAACTTACAAAGTTCTCACTACAATCTGTGGATGGTTCTTGGGAGGGACACAGTGTTTAGGGTGAGGAAAGCAACAGAAATCCTTAGAATTAGGGAGGAACACACAAGAGGTACATATATCTCAAACTGGGTCTAAGATCTTTTTGGTCGTTCTGGAATTTGGGGTTACTCTGAAGGTTGAGGATGCTGTTGGTAGGACCAAGGCCCTTGTATTTGTGAGTCAATGGGGTCACCAGGTCTGGTAGATCAAAGGCTTTAGATTGAGATGGCAGGGAAATGGTGGAGTCTTTGAGAATAGGTGCTTCTCTGTCTAACTTCAGGCCAGAACTGCTCCCTAAACCCAATAGGGCTTCCCAAACAGGAAGCATCTGTTGAAAGCCCAGAGCTGATATTACCTGTGGGTAGCTAACGGTCACAGTACTTCACCTCAGTGGCCTAAAAGGCTCAGGCATTGTGCTCCATGGAACAAGGCAGCTCCAATTATTACTCTTCTGAGCACATGTACATCCTACTAATTTTTTTAAAACGTGGAGCTAAAGTTTACATTTTCTGTGAACTCAGAGTTGACAACCAACTAAGTATCCTTATGTCTTCAACTAAGTATCCTTATGTCTTCAAAACAGATAACTAAAGCAAAGCAGTAATTATGGACTAGTAAGTAAAATAACGAAAATTTCATCACTTGATGGCTTCACTCCACGACTCTCTTTAAGTGTGTGCTCCCTCCCTTTCTCTTTTCTGCCTGTCTCTGGTCTCTTTCTCTTTCTCCCCCCTCTCAGCTGGGGATCAAACCCAGGCTCTTACACTTGCTAGGCAAAAACTATAGTGTATCTATAACTATACCTTGGGCTATATTCCTAACTTTTACATTTTTTATCTCCATTGCTTAATTTCAAAGAGTATTGTTTTAAAAAAAATTGCCTTTGACCTCAAAGGTTTCAAATATTTTACATACCTTCACCTGAAGGCTTACCTTCTATAGTGATATCTTAAGACAAATGCGGTTAATTTGTGAATATTGTGAGGTCAGGATCTATTCAGACACCTTTGTTGGTATCAGTTGTATTTCATTTTGTCATCACTGGTCTGTGTCTGGATGCATTTGCTTTTCTCTCTCATTTGTTAATTTGCATTTTTCTGTGCAAGCATTGTCTTTATGATACTGCAATCTTCAGCATGAGAATGTGCCTTCTCCCCAAGGATTCTGCTCTTTACCATTTTTTAACACATCAGCAATTTTTAATGATAAGAGTTGACGCATTGGGGTTACATTTATGTCTATGTATTTTACCTTCATGTTTTCCCAAAGTTTAGTATGGTGGTTGTAATGCATTTGACTCTTATGTAAAGATTGTTTTAAACTCACCATGTCTGATAGATTTTATAATAATATTGGCTATTTACATATAAATAATTGTATGTGTTCACTATAAGAAATCATCAAGTGAGGACAATTCCATGATTTTACTTTCTAGTTCGTAATTGCTTTTTATTTCTTTCTCTGTCTAGAAAACATGTATGATGTTGAGTGGCAAGCACTTTTGTTTGTTCTGAGTTCAGACAACATTTGAAAAGTTTATCCTTTTCCCCACAATATAATATTCTTGATATACTGAAAAGTTCCCTTCCCTTTCAATTTTGTCAGTCATTTTAATAGCTACAAATTCCAAGTGTTAGGAACGTTCACTATATATTTAGGTTATATTTCTTCTCACATATAAGTCGTAATAACAGAGTTTAGGTGTTGACCTAAGCAATCCTTTCTTGAAATAAACTAACCTATTAACTACATTATTGTCTTTATTACTAGATCTGGTTAATATTTGGTTTAGAGGTTTTCACACATATTTAAAAACGAAGTTAACTTTTAATATATTTTTTCCTGCACTAACTACATATATAGCTTTGATGTCAAAACTACACCGTCCTTACAAAATGTGTTGGGAAGTGTTCTCTCATCTATGCTCTGGAAAAGTTCAGCAATGACTAGGACATTCTGTTCCTAGGATGATAAAGATTACTCATGAAATTATGTAGGCCTGGTGTCTCCCTGGTGGAAGTATTTTTAACTTCTAATTCATTTCCTTTCGTGGCTATGAAACTATTCCTTTCCTTGGTTCCTTTTCAGTATAAATCAGAGCATTATTTTTTTTCTAGCAAGTGTTTCAATTTGTCTGAATATTGTCATAATTCATTGGTACAACTGTAATTAAAAGTCTCTTAAGTCTTCAACCTCTTTAGTCTACTCAACAGTGTTCTCTTAGATTCCTAATATTTTCTTATACTTCCTATTAAGTCCTACAGAATTTGTTAATTTTATTATTAGTTCCAAGTAATCACAGCATCCTTGATACAATAGTAATTACCCTGTTTCCTCTTTAAAAGTCCCTTCTGGGTATTTTTTCCATTAATTTTTAATCCCATAATTTATTTCTTATATTGTACATCTGCCGTTTTACAAACCTTGTTTTAAAACTACAGTTATCTGAGTGTGTAAAGTTTTCTTTGAAAGTGCTGATGAGCCCTTTAAGTTTAATAAGATTGTTTCAAATGGTGTGACCCATTACGAAGGCCTCTTAGACCTGAAGGTTGTCATAACTCGTACATTGGGCTAACTTCTCTCCCCAGAGATCATATCTGTCAGAGGCTCTTGAAGTGATAAAGGCTCTTCAGATCTGTCTGCTGTCAGGTATAGAGATAGAAGGCACAGTGCTCGGCGGTCTCCCAGTACCCTTCTGCGTACATGCTTTATATCCTAAACAAACAAGAAAAGTGCTGCATGGGGTACAAAAGAAGTGTTCTAACTAAAAGAACTTGGTAAAAAGTCCTCAGGACTGAAATCTCTTGCTATGTCTACATTCAAAGTCCTTTGCGGACCCTGTGTCTTTCAGAGGTTTTAACATTTCTAGATTGAGACAGAACACCGGTCCTTGACGTAAAAGCAATCGTGAAGCCTTGGGATGCTTCTTTTTCTGGAGAGATGGTAGGTAAAGTGTTTGCCACATAAGCATGAGGGACTGAATTTGGGTCTCCAGCAGTTCTATAAAAAGCAATGTTCAGCAGCAGGTAATCCTAGGGCTGAAGAGTAGAAACAGGGGGCTTTTTAGCAAGAAAAGTAGTTTAATTGGCATGTCCCAGGGAGAGACCCTCTATCAAAAAACAAGGTACAGAGTAATAGGAGACACTCAGAATCAACCTTGGCCTCCACATGAATACATACTCTCTCACACACATATGCTCTCACATACATTTGCACACACATACACATACAAGCATGCTAGAAGGTTTGATTTCCAGCATTGCTCCTTCCCGGTGGTTGTTGCTTCCGCTTACCACCTGCCACACTACGACAGCAACCTCTGATAATAGTACTATTCGGGTGTTGCTATAAGTGCATTAAATACTCTTAGAGAGCAATCCAAGACAGACTCGTGACGCGCCACCACGTAAAGGACAGCTGGTGTTTCGGGCAGACTTTGAAGTCAGCCCTTGCTGACAGGCACTGTGACTGCAGATGGCCACATCAATCGTTCACTTGACATACTCAGTGCTGACTCCCAGGAGACATACCACTTCTCCAGCTATCGAAATGATGTCTTTTCAACCCCACAGTGATTATTTATTCCTATAGTTCAAGTAACGTTTTTTCAACCTTATCAGCAGTCTTAGTTAGAATGGTACCTACACATTCCATCCAATGCATACAGTCAACAGAAACCCCTGGGATGCCTGCAGACTGGGGTTTCAGGCCTTTGTTGTTTCTCATAGTGAGTTTCCTTAGGAATTCAGTGCTATGCATCTAGGAATGAGCCACTGAGAGCTGGTGTAAAATTCTTACCATCATCTGCTCAAATGATTGCCACCTATTCAGGTGGAGATCTGAATTTTCTTGTGTTATCCTTTAATAGTACCAGAAGCAAGCCTTATAAAGGCCAGGTTAATTGAAAAAGAAACAATTAAGAACAGCTAACATCAAAGAACTGCAATCAGTAAAAATAAAAATTTACAATAAAAAAGACTAAATAAAAAAAGAACAGCTAACATTTAAAACTGTCTGATATTTTTACTCCTACAAATAGACTCAAATTTACTTTTAAGCTACTGGTTAAAAAAAAAAGATCCTTAATGATTGTTGAGAAGTAGTTACATACACAGCTAATCAGAAAGGGGAATATCAAACCCTTCTGGAAGTCTCTTTGCTAAACATTCTCTGTCACCAAAGCTTCCTATTATCCACAAGCAATATTGTGATTACAGTCACTTCAACCTGCAAATCTACTCTCTGTCTTTGCTTGTTCCATCTTCAGCAACACTCACTTTACCAAATAGCTACTTACTATGCTGAAGTTAAAGCCAAGAACCCAGCCTCCCAAAACACAGATCTGAAATCACTAAAGGCCAAATCTGCTTGATGAGCAGCTCTCCAGTGGCTTGAATGGCCAGCTTTACAATAGCCACCAAAAGGGGTGCCCAGGATGAATTTCAACACACAGCGTGAGAGCTGTAAGAGTTTAGACTCACTTCTCAAAATGTCTACTAGCCCCTTCAAGTTCTGAAGTGGGTGTAATTCTGGGGCTTCTCCCCAGAATTGTTTTGACGACTAAACCATAATCAATTCTGAACAGCACCTGGTACCCAATCCTGTTCAAGAAAGATTTACTGACTACTTGAAGTAGGAATACATAAAGTCTGTAACTTTATAAATGATTTTTGTCTTCCCTTGGCAACATTGTGATATCCCAGGAGCCCATACACTCCTGCTCCATGGCATATTAAGTTGCCCTTGGATAAAGTAACAGAAAGAAATAGTAAGAAACCCGAACTCAGTACTCATAGTCTTCAGTGCTCAGTCTTCACAGTCAGGTTGAAGTTCACACAGAGTTCTGTGCTTTAACATTGTTGGAAAAGCTCGATTGCAGAGTCTGGGGGTGGGAAATGGAAACTCAGAATGTCCCTGAAATATAAGTACGTGTATTTTAGAATTACATGTAAGGACGACAGATCTTTTTCTTATAATTATTTTCATAACTAAACTTCCTGCACTATGAATTCTGTGCTTTATGGGTGGGTAATTTAAAATCCAATTATCGCCCATATACATCAAAATAACACATTTGATATTTATATTTATCACAGATCTGCCATTTAACACCTCCATGTTGTGCTCTGCTTTCTTCCTAAGATTGCATTCCAAAATACAGTCTACAGTCCAACTTTAAAAAAAAAGTAGATATGGTGTTTGTATTGCAAAATCAGTATGCTCAATAGAATGTTAGAATTCTGTACCATGTGGCCCATATAGCTGGTACCTAGCCTAGAATATGTAAGGTGCCTACTACACAGCCTATTCCTATAGTTCCTATAGTTCTCTTTAATTTTTTTTTAATTTTATGTTGTAATGCACAGACCTTTTGTCCACATGTATGTCTGTGTATCACATGTATGCCTAGGGCCTTAAAGGCCAGAAGAGGGCATAGGATCTGATGGAATTAAAGCTACAGACAGTTGCGAGCCACAGTGTTGGTGTTGGGAATTGAATCTGAGTCCTCTAGAAGGGCAGCAAGTCCTCTTAACCCCTGAGCCACTACTTCAGCCCATTAAATTTTTTTATTCTGTTTATTTATTCTGTATGTATGCCATGGTGCCTGTGTGGAGGCCAAAGGACAATTTGCAGCAGTTCATTCTCTCCTTCCATTATGCCGTGGATAGAGTTCAGGGTGTCTAGCTTGGCAGTAAATACCTTTACCCTCTGAGTTATCTTCCAGACCTGTTGCCACTATTCTTACATAATTGTTTATGATCCTAACCATGGCTGACTGGTTGAGTGTTTCATAGTTCACTGACACTGTGGAAAGCTTAAAGAGAATAAGGCTTGGAGCCTACCTCAGACTCCTGCATATCAGGTAATGAGGTCCTTGGCCCCTAGGGGAGATGACCTCCCGCTAACACAGCCTCTTGGGAAGGAAGCCCATCTGCTGAGTGGTGGAAGAGGGGCTAAGACTTCCCTCTAGGAGGTTTCAATTGGTGCATTCACATTGGCCAATGTGAATGTGTTGGTTATGTTTTATGATACTAATCCCTACCAAAAGCACTTCACATTCTCAAAACAGGAATAAAAGAGCCATGGTATATTTTTTTTTCTATAGACTATTGAATCATTTACAGTTATTGGATTTCAGGTAAATTTCAGATCTCTGCAAAGCTTGGGGCTGATACTTCAAACTCAGATACACCAAGAAATCATAATTCACAAGCAGTGGACAGACTCTACTGGGATTCTATACATACATTGCTAACAGATACTAGCAAACTGCTTACAGTGGTTTTTCTTTTGAGCTCTAAATTCCCACTTTTTTCAAAGCTGACCTCTCTTGCTTATTTTATTGAAGATGAAGACTTATTCTATCACTGGATTCCAACCAGGACTTCATGAGCAGCCAGAGACACCAACCTATCACAGATGATTTCTCCAGTCACTGAAACAGAAAAATGATAGTAAAAATGAGGTCTATAGGGATGTCTAAATCAGAATGGTTGCAAATAAATATGTAAACATGTTATGAAAACATCTATTAAAAAACAATGTCAATAAATAAGAGTATCTTTGTGCAAAAAAAAAGATGCATTTTTAATATCGTTCCTAAATAGTTATTGGGCTCTTTTTGCATCTACAGGAAATTATTTCCTATGTCTCTCATAAGGCAAGTTCCTGTGACTAGACTCCTTAACTAGATGATATTTCAAATATTCTACATTTTCCAAAAGGCTGGGGCTCTTAGAATCAGGTTGGACTCCAAAACAAGGTAAGAAAGGCTTGTGGTGGTTTAACTCAAACTAAGAACACATGGAAAAGTCTGATTGAAATAATTATTTAGTAAGATAATTTCAAAATATAATATTAGGGGCCAGATAAATAGCTCAGAGGTTAAGCACACTTGATGTTTTTCCAAGGGCTCTGTATTCAAGTCTCAGCATCCATATTAGGTGGCTCACAACCATGTGTAACTCCAGTGACAGAGACTCCCAAGACCCTCTTCTGGCCTTTAAGGGATCCTGCATGCACACGATATGCATAAATTCATGTAAACATACAGATGAAAATAACAAGTAAATAAATCCTTAAAATACAAACCATTAAAAATATCGAACGGGAATTACCCTGCATGGGTGGACAATATTGCTGTCAGACGATATGGGTTGTTAAATGAAAAAGGTAATACAAAGTATAGGATACCTTCTTATGAGCTACTGGTCAAGGAGGCACCAGAATCTCCAAAGCAATGGTTATCAAAATTGCCCTTGATTTCCTCCCATCATAATCACATGGTAAGACTCTGTTGCTGAAGGCACCATACATGTTAGCTTCAGGCCACAGAAAATTCAATCTCAAACTGACCAGGAAACTGCTCCAGTGGTAGATAGATTTAATAATGCGCTAGAATGTGCTATGCAGAACATTGGGGTAGGGAAGCCATCACTGTGTTTACTAGTGAAAGAGAGGCATGGCTGTTGTGGGTAACTACCCACTTTCTGATTGAAGTTGAAACATGTTCTAATACGGTGCATTTTTCACTCCTGGTATTGAAATTCTGGTAAAAATCCCATGCCTGAAGAAGTTATAGACCCTAAGATAGAATGTGCTGTTGTTATAATGTTATTTTGGTAATGATGTCAAAATATGTTCTACATTTATGCTTATACCTATAGACATGGCTTCTCTCAAGCTTGGCCATGGAAGCTTCTTATTGCAGTAGTTAGTGAGGTTCAAAACTGGGCAAAATGCTAAGATCAGAGACTTGAGTACTTAGTTCTAAATGTAACATCTATATTAAACCTCCAAGACCACCCTGCACTAATGAGGCACAGAAAATATTATGAAAGAGGAAGTAGAAATAATCTAAGAGCAAAAGGGTAGGGAAGAGCGCTGTGAAATGCCGTCTTCCGGTCATGGTACAGCTGAACTCACAGCAGCTATGGCTACCCGAACAAGACCTACAAGAGATCAAGCCAGCCACAACCCTAGCATAAAGAGGGTAGTGATTTCCAAGTCCCAACTCTAACTGAGAAGCCACTGTAGTGCATAACTACTAGGAAAGGAAGAATCACTCTTTTTTTAAGGATGTTGTCACTGCTAGGATTCCCATGATGCAGTAGACTGACCTCAAAACAATGCACACATGGGCATCATTAAATGGACTTTAAAGACATGAGTCTTAGAAGGTGTGTATGGTGTGTTACAGGATATGTGGGGTATGTTGGTGGGGATATGGGATTAGCTGAAGGGGTAGATTATTGTTATAATCATAATTCATTGAATAATGTACAAGCTTCTAAAAATAAAGACAAATTTGGGACATCATTTTAAAAGATGAAAGCCTTGTCTTTGGCCCTCTTTCCAAAGCTCTCATCTGAAGCTCACTATCACAGTCCTTCCACCCAGGATCCTGCACCTGTACAGTAGAGGGAACACTACTTCCTATGGTGACTTTATGCCTGTGATATTCCCATCACATCCAGAGATCCTTTTGTTTTATGTCTGTGGAATCTAAGAGAATGAGATTGCCAGAGTTTATGCATATAATCCTGGAAAAATATGCTAGATGTGATGTTTGTTCATGCATTTATTGTACATACATATGTCTAGACAAACATAAGCACATTCTACAAAATTAATTTTCTAAAAAACTTTATAAAACCCTACTTTTCTATTGTCTCATCTTTTAGTTCAGATAGGAGCTTCATAACTCCACAACTGATAAAACCATCCATGTTCATCTGTCTTCCACCTCCTTCCTGCAGCTCCTTGCCTCAGCCACAATACAAGCTGAATATATGCCTATACACATGGCATCCCAAATTATAACCTCCCAGGCTCGGGATTGTTTGCAAAGGGCTAAAAATTACCACACTCATAAAAAAAACAAAACAAAACAAAAATGGCAACCTTGTTTGCCTTGCCAGTCTGTCAGAGCTTGAAAAACAAACTTCATACCAGAAAGACAAACACACGCAGCAAACAAGGAGACTGGGCGGCTGACAGAGCTGAGAGAATTTTCAGGCCAGCGAACAATGGCAGCGAGCACAGCCTGATGGGTATGGGAAAAGCTGGCTTTGAATCCTGTGGGAAAAAGAGAGGTTGACCCCAGCCCTGGAAATCAACAGCTGAAATGAAAACTTTCTCCTTTGAGTGAGCTACCCTTCACATGCCAGGACACCCTGTGGCCAAGAGTTCATAGAGCTGAATTCCATTCCTCTCATCCTCTTGTGTCAGAGCCCAGGGGGAGGTCTTGGTTCCCTGGGACTCCTGCTGCCTAACACGATTCCCTCTGTATTATAATGCCAGGTACATGCATGCACACACCCAAAAGACACTGAA
Organism: Pachyuromys duprasi; assembly: GCA_028658305.1. NCBI lineage: Eukaryota > Metazoa > Chordata > Mammalia > Rodentia > Muridae > Pachyuromys > Pachyuromys duprasi. Next base: position 15,913,731 of record CM053755.1, on the reverse strand, counting down.
ATTTCAGTTTCTCAGATCATTGTTGGAATGAATCAAAGCCCCATCAACTGCACATTTCCTGGAAGGCTCCGTTTTACAACCTCTGATGAGATACAAAATGAAAAGGCGACTTTGGCGAAGATTGATAACAACAGTTTATATTAATATTCCACACAAATCCTTTCTTCCAAGGACTCTGGAGTGCCTGCAATGAGATTGGATTCTGCCCCAGTGCTAGTTCCAGCAGGAATAAATGGCAGAGCTTGGCAGCCTCAGTGCAAACCTTAGCTCTGTCTCCAGAGGATGAGAACACTGAGCCACACAAACCGAAAACTGCAGCCTTTGTTCACGAGCGATCTGCCGGGCAAAGTTTAACAGCTGCTGGACCTGAAAGCATCCGGGCAGGTCCTAACAGCTGAAGGCTCACGTGTCAATCACCACTTAAGGAAGTTTGTATTGTGGTGGGTAAACTCAGCAATGCAATATGCAATATCACACCTCTGACTGAAGATTTCCATTTTACCACTACAGTAGCCATTCCCGGTTACGTGCTAATCTGTGAGGTTGAGTGAAGTTGGTATCATTTTGTCCATCATTTCAGTTTGGCCAGGGGCATGGTCAGCAAGCAGCAATCAGAGTTTGAACTCAGTCCCTTCTGATCCCTGTTTCCTTGGCTTGTTTCATCCCTGCTTTGATTGATGTATGCTGATCCCTTCCCTCATGGCAGACTGAGGTAGAATCTAACATTTTCTTGCATGTATGACATTCATTTCACCTCATTTTGTCAAGGAACAGGACCCAGAACTGTTAATCTCCCTCATTTCCTAGATTTTGGCCAATACCATTCTTCACACTGATCCAGCCTTTCCTCCATCCTCCATGATTGGTGTTTCACCATACAGAACCTGTGCCAATCTCTTCGCATATCTCAGGGTCTTGTGCACCGATGTTGGAAATGGCCTGGAGGAAACAGTGTCTAACTTGAGTGCACAAATAGGTAAGGAACATGGCCTGTGTTGTTTTTTTGTTTCTTTGCTTAATTCTTTAACCAGAGAAGAGTTTATTTATCACTTACTACACATTATTCAGGGTGCAGACAGATCAGCCCCCTGCCTCCTTTACCTCCGGCATGGTGTTTTCCTGGGATCCCAGATACTTGCCACCATGAATGAGAGTTAATGCAACCAGCCTTAAGTAAAAGTTAAGGCTCAATTTCAGTGCCTGTTCCTCTCAGGCTCCAGCTTTATGCCTGGCACCAGGAAGATCAAAACCAAAACAGCCCAGACTAAGGAATATGTGAGCAAAATACCATGGCTTGTTCCCTTCTTAAAGCAGAAAATACAATCTCTACCTCAAAAGAGAGGAACTGGAAAGTTATTGGGCTCAGTTGAGTTTAACAGATTGAACTAAATTTAATTTTCCTGCTGTTGAGCTGGAACCAAATGTGGAATGAGCAGAGTCTATGAAATGGCGAGGGCGCCGCAATTTCCACCACCAACCGCAGCTGAAAGCTGAGCTTTAATCACAGAAGTTCTGTGTAACATGGCGGAATGGAAGCAGGACAAACATGTTGATTTCATTTCTCTAAGATGAACCCATGTCTGGGTAGGAAGCGTTCACCCACTGGACATCATCCATGCCTTATAAGCTGGGGTGGGCAGGTGACAAGGCTCTTGTGCACACTCACACAAGGAGCACTTGTCATACCTGCTTTGTTTCCCAGGCTTTCTGCTGGACAACAGATAGGATAGTAAGTCACAGAAGGTCCATGCCCCGCAGTGTGGAACAGCCCCGCAGGAAGAAAGAAGTTTGATGGAAGGTGTTAAAAGAGAGCAAAGGCCAGTCAGCTTTGCCCTGTCCGTAAAGTCAGTCTTTAATGTGTTCTATTGAATGTTACCAGGCCCCATCGGGAAGGATGGGGGTCCCAACTGGGCAAGCCCCACATGCACTGGACAGTGTCCACAAGGCTTGCTTTCTCACTGTCAGGTCAAAAGTGTATGGAGAGGGCTTCCATCAACACTCCTTTTCAGCTTAAGGGGGATGCTTTGGTGGAATGAGATGGCATCAGAATTACCTAGGAAGCTAGCTGAGAACCTAGGCTTTGCCAGCAAGCTCAGTCTCTGGTCCTCTCTGGGGTTTTCCTAGTCCTCCCCGCACCCTCTGTAACATATCTCACAAGTCTGGGCTTGTTTTTTCATCTACGAAGTCCAAAGCAGAGATAGCTCTATCCTAAAAAGCCTTCTCCTCTTTTCCTATTTCCTTTCCATATCTTCCTTTGTGGTGTATCCTGGGTATCCTGTGAGACTTTAGAGGAGAGGGGGCCTCCTTACTGGACACCTTATTGTCTAAATTTCTGTCCTGAATCCTTTCCATTGAAACCTCAGGTGTGACATGGAGACACCAGAAGAAAGGATTTCCCTCCCTTTGCTCCTTGATGCTAAAACTTTCCTGGTAGCAGCTGACATACAGGATAACAGCTACAGCCCAATGTTTCTGCCAAGAAACATAAGGAAATGATGGGGGAAAGCCACAAAGAAAACCATCGACTCATATCTCCCAATCATATCCTGTGCTAGTGTCTTGCAACACAGGCAACTCCCATTGTAGCTTTTCCCCCATTTTATGTGTTCATGAATCATATGGACTAGATGTTCTGATCTGTTTCATAGATCACTGAGTCCTCCCACAAATATTTACAGGGTTCCAGGCATGACTAAAGGACAAAGGAGTCACAGAATTTATTGCTAAAGTGGATCTGAAGAACTGAAGGCCATGGGTTGTCTTATTTAGAATTATTTCTTTTCCTCCACAATCTATTTTGGATTGAGCTGTCCTTCCCACATAAAAATCTATACATTGAAGCCCTAACTCAGAATGTTATGATGTGACTATATTTGGAGAGAAGGCCTTTAGGGAGGTAACTGAGTTCCAGTGGGTAGGTTCTGAAAGAATGTCGTCTTCATAAGAGCAGTAGATAGGCACACAGTGGAAAGACCAGGCCAGACCAGGCCAGGAATCTTGCCACATACAAGCCAAAGATGTAGGCTTGAACAGATATTGACCTTGGACATCTAGGATCTAGAACTAGGAAAGAGTAAATATCTGTTCTTTAACTGCCAGTCTGGGATGTTTTGTTTTCACAGCCTAACAGACAGACATTCTAGCTCCCTGCCATGGTTAATACATGTCTGTTTGATGAGGTCTTGGAATCCCAGAGAGGCAGACTTACTTTATTCCTTTGAGATTTGCTGTTCAGATTTCTTCATCCCATAAGTGTCTGCCATTTGCTGGGCCTCCTGCTGACTCTGGAGAGACAGAAATGGAAATAACTTCTTGCTGTAGCCAAGAAGATGCTGTCTAGGACAAATTGAGTGGATAGGCAAGGATGCTTTCCTATGGAAAGGATAATTAGAGGGACTGTTCTCTGTGTGGCCAGCCCAGAGAAGAGAGATTCATTGTGGGGCTGAGTTTTTTGGGGAAAGACTTACAGGAAATAAATAATGAATGTGTCCTTAACAAAAGAAGAAAGAGTGAGAGAAAGCCGAAACTCTCCATTCCTTAACCTGGCTTCTAGGGCTCTCAGAGCACTGCCTCTCCCTGTGGGCCAACTCTCCCGTTTATCTGCTCAGCCTCACACTTGGGCATCCCATTCTAGGCCTTGTTGAAAGGCTTGTAGATACCTTGGCATTCCTTAGGACACATCTCCTGCTGATGTAGATGCCTCCTTCCCATCTGCTCTCTAACATAGTCTCTCTCTTCCATTTCTATTTCACTCAATAGTCACTTCCTAATGGGACTCTTCCAGATAGCTCTATATGGAAGCAACCATTGCTTCTTTGACCCATCACAGTCTTTGCAGACAGCTATTTGTGGCCCATGTGAAACATTGTACCCTTGTTTTATTTCTATATCTAATCCCTTTTATTAGTACATTTGCCTCTAGCAGCAACCATTGCTTATATTACTTTAGTTTTTGTGAAATTGGAATTTAACTGAGTATTCTGTTTTCTACTGGGTTGATATGCAGGTGCCCTGCTAAGAAATGAGAATGGCCGACTTACACAGTAGACTTATCTAGCCCCTGTCCTTTGGCTGTAGGCAAGTTCGTACCGTGGGTCATTCCTGTTTTGTGAGAGTTTGGGCTAAAGCATGGCTGTCTCCCTCTCCATGTTCTCAATCCTGTGGTCATCCTGAGAGGCATATAAGATATAGAAATCTCAAAAACTAAGCAAGATTTTGCACAATGGAATCCTGAGTGCTGTAAAGCATGGAGAAAAGAGGAAAAAAAAAGACTTAAAAAAAAGAGCCAATATGGACTTGGCCTTCACCAGAGATCCACACAGCTTTGGGGACAGATTTCCTAAGCTGAAACTTGAAGGGAAATTGCTTGGATATTATGCCACCCTTCCCAGAATTTTAAGCAGGGGCAAGTGAATGTTTCCCCAGAATCCCCTATCGATTGCAGCGACTGACATTCACGTCGGTCCCGCGGCACCTGCTTCCACCAAATGCTAGTGTTTAACATTTCCCACAGTGTTTCTAAACTCGAATTTGCTCACTGCTACCAGCTAGTAACAGATGCAGCAGAGAAAACCTATTTGAAAGTGGGTGGCTTATTATGAACAACTGAGGGTCTATAAAAAAATCTCAACAAGAGCTGGAAGAAAAAAAATTAAAAACTGCCAGAAGCTCAAAAAAAAAAAAGAAGAAGAAAAAGAAAGAAAGAAAGAAAATTTCTTCATAAGAAAACAGAAGAGTTCTCTGGAAACCCTACAAGTGTGGAAGGGGCTTGGCTTCAGCAGAATTCCACACCTTGGGATCAGTTCCTCAAACTTTCCACTAACTTGAATGCAAACTTGAGTCACGGCCTGTATGAGCTGGGGTTTCCATTGCTGTGGCAAAACACACCACTCACAATAGCAACTTAGGGAGGAAGGAGTTCGCTGCCTACAAATGTCAGGCCACACTCCATCATGAAGGGAAGGCAAGGCAGGAACCTGGAGGCAGGAGCTGATGCAGACACCATGGAGGAGTGCTGCTCACTGCCCTGTTCCCCACGATAGCTCAATCTGCTTTCTTATAGAAACTAGGACAGCCTGACCAGGGGTGACACCACCTACAGAGGGCTTGTTCCTTCCACAACAGTCACTAACCAAGAAAACGCTCGACAGACTTGCCTATGATCCAGTTTTATAAAGACATTTTCTCAGCTGAGAGTCCCTCTTTCTAAGTGATACTGGTTTGTGACATAAATATAAATAACACAACTGGCCCCCTTTCCACTTGACACATAAACACATCCCTATTAAACCACAAACTTTCCCTATTTTTTGTCCCCAGGATGTCATGTTAATATTAACAAAACAACATAAAATAATCTAAAGTTTTAAAAGTCCTGTAATCTCAACATTTAAAAGTCCCAAGTCTATTTCAAAGTCAAACCTCTCTAAAATATCAGAGGTTTCTCTAAAATAATTCTAAAGTCTCTCTAAAATTCCTAAGTCTCTTAATGGTGTGCTCCTGTAAAACAAAGACTATGTCACACACTTTTCTGGGTTTGTGTCAAGTTGATAAAACCAACAGGTCATGGCCCTGCCGAGTACTTCTTGAGGCCCATAGAGTGGCCTCCCAGAACCAGCTAGAGAGCTCTGCTAGAGACAATGAAGCAAATATGTCATTTCCTTGCTCCAAACTTCTTAATTCCAATGCAACAGCATAGTTGCCCTATGTGTAAAATTAAGCCCTATATCAATTCCCTGTGATAAAGCTCTAAGCCTTTATTGTACAACCCAAAAGTTATGAGGCATATAGAGTATTGAACATTTATGTAGCTAATGGATATGATGGGGAGTTTGTGCTGGAGTATATGTGTGTGTGAGAGTGTGTGGGTGTGTGGATGTGTAGTACAGCATAGGCTGACCTTTTACTCCCTAATTAGTCCAAGATGACCTAGAACTTCTGATTCTCCTCTCTCAGCTTCCAGAGTACTTGGGTTACAAGCATAGGCCCTCATACCCAGTTAATGGGGTCCAAGGCTTCTAGCACTCTAGGCAAGCACTCTGCCAACTGAGCTACATCACCGGTCCTAAACATGGTAAATTTGAATTTTAAAAGGCTGTGTATACAAAGTACAAATTTGTAAAAACTTCACTGGAAAAAAAAACCTTGCAGATCATTGTAATTTGTATATTGGTGGCATGGTAACATTTTATTAAATAAAATACATCGTTGCAATTAATTTCATGTGTTTCTTTTCCACAATGACTACAAAAAAATTATATGTATGGGTGATCCCTGTAACTCCTATAAAAATGAAAAGTGTATTTTAATCTGAGAGATTTTATCTTATTGAAAACACTGCATGAAACCTAGAATCCTCTGCCATTGGCAGAAGCCCCGGAAGGAACATAACACCCAGCATCATGATGGAGGGAGCAGACTAGTCAGCAGCATTGGCCTCCAGGGATGCAGACAGTTTCTTCAGTCATACACTGGGCCTGGCTTTGGACTTGGTCTGATTGACTTTTTCTTAGCACTAGCACTTAACATGTTCTTATAAAATACACTCTGTTTAGGCAGACATTGTCATGGAAGCCATGGTTTCAGCAAAGGATATGGAACAGTTTTGAAAGTCTTGGGTCACTCATTTATCCACTGAAGCCTTTTCTACATGATAGAAACTGAACCCTAACTGTAGAGGAAATGCAGAGGAGTCATGACACCTGCACTGCAGCTCAGGGTGAAGAGAGAGGACCAATGTGGGTGATAGTGGAAAGGACTTCTCTGAAGACCTGGTAGCAAGTGTCACCTACCATGTAATGTCTTTCAGGTTCCAGTGATAAGTCACTGTCAGGAGCTACAGTAGATTGACATGTCAAGAGCAAGCTGCCTGTGGGCCAGAGGCATACTACCTCGCTGAGTAAAGGGTCAAAAGCTCTGATGTGTGAGGATGAAGAGGAAAGACCCCATGAGAGCAATATTTAAAATGTGAGTCATTCTCTGGGCTCTTTGGTAAGTGATATTTCTGGATCTCCTAGGGTCTTTTCCCACTGTCCTCAGTCTTTAGTGGAAGGTAGCTCTGGGGGGCATAGGTGCAGCTGACTAGCTCAGCTACCACCCAGCCCCAGATCCAAGGCTCTGAATTGGCCCATCCCAAAATCTATATCATCTGTAAATGTTTTGGACACATGAAAGAGCCAGTTCTGCTGTTCCAAGCCTGCAGGATCTCCATAACACAGGACAACAAGATAACCAGGAGTCCCCATGAGAATGTAATATTGATGGTGTCAAAGAAGCCAAAGATTTTGAGCCGGATCAATGGCTCATTGCAATGAATATTTGCAAGTGAAGATGTGTGAACTGAGAGGCATACTGTGGGACACACTGTGACACACTACAGTTTCTGCAATGAGATTTTTTTCTATGCTTTGTTGTTGTTGTTTATGTGTTTATTTGTGTGTGTTTTATTTTGTGTGGGAGGGGAAGGTTGCAAGGGCGAAAGGTGGTTATAAGGGGACAGAGAAATGGGTGGGACTGGGGTGCATGATGTAAAACTCACAAAGAATCAATGAAACAGTTTTAAGAAATGAAAAGTACTGAAGCTCAAAGTACTGCCTAGACAGAATGACTGGGTCAGCAAGTGTAAATGAAGTTGTCTCTATTCCTACTGAATCCAGTCCACTCAGTTTTTAGATCCAGTTAACACTGATTATCTTCAGGGTCAGATGTACATAGCTCTGCTTCCCAATCTCCTAAACACCTCTGCAGAATGCAGCTGGAAGGCAATTGATTCCAAAGAAGGGAATGAATCCACACCCAGAACCATGCTTCTGTCCAACCAACATTGTATACCCAGCACCGTGCTTCTGTGTACCCAGCATTGTGTATAGTCCTAAAAGCTGCAGAACCAGCAAGTCACACAAATCTGTGGTGTCTGAGAAAAAGAGATAAAACAGGTCCCTTGGTGGAGGCCAGCACAGAAATCCATAACTGTTCCAAATGTGAAGAATAGATGATTGTGTGGTCCCAGAACCAATTAGTACATCTACAACACAACCCCTGCACCTAAGGCTCAGAAGAACATATTAGAAGTAAAGGAAAGATTACAAGACCCAGGACACTTGCTGTGAGATAATATCTTCTAGACATGAAAGAGAAGCTGCGTATGTGAAATCTCAACAATAAGGTTGTATAAACAGGACCTGCATAATGGTAATCACACCAATCAACATTCAAATTTTCATGGAGGAAATCTCACAAGGCCCCATTTCAAGATGAAGAGCTACAATCGGTGATAACTGAGAGAGGGAGAATCCATTTTCCTCAGGAAAACATAGAACAAAGCATAGAAACCTCTGAGAGTTTATCTAAACCCAAGTGGTCTGCCCTAATACACATGCGTACAAGCAGTGCCAGTCAGTAGATTAGGTATAATATGTATATGTATTTTATGACTATGTGTATACATATATGTACAGATACATGTATATGTATATAATTACATAAAAACAATTAAAGACATAATCCTTGAATTTAACACAAGGGGCATTGGAGAGGTTGGAGGGGCAGATGCTAAGCCTCACCTGCTAGATTTCACTTGCACAGATAAACCACTCACACTACTGTCAATTCAGTTCACAACTCTAGGAAACATGATTTCCAAAGGGTAGAGGAGAAAGCTGCCAGGCCTGGGAGAGCTCTTTCAGAAAATTTGATTATAGGTTTTACAGGTGAAGACACTATCAATGCAGGATATAGTCTAATCAATGGTCATATAAGGCTCAAGACCCAGGGACCCTGGGTCTACAAACACCAAATAGCCTTCCTTGTTGGTCAGTCCAAATTCTGGGCAAAATCTGAGGAAGCGACAACCAATGGAAGCCATGGGAGGTGTCGGCCTCAGAAGGGTGTCTGCTGATGCATGAAAGGCTAGCAAGCGAAGAATCTGAGTGGTTCACTATAAACACACGGCTAGGAGAGGCGTGATGGACACCAGCTACTGCATTTGAAGTCCACCAGCTGGCCTACGCACACAAATCAAGGTGATGCTCAGCTTGAATTCAGACCCATATCTCTAAGATGAAGACCTCCACCCCTTTCCCCAAAGGCACAGTAAGAACAGAATGGAATTGTGCAAAGTCACCATTGCATATGGCTCACATAGCTACAACTGCTAAAGGAAGTTGATGCCAGGGAAGCTAGTGGCCTCCGCCCACCTCTGGATACTCTTGCATTGGGCAAAGCTTAGTCATGGTTTCATTTCATCTGGCCTTCATGTCCAGCATATGAGGAATAATAGAGGGATGTCAGTCTGCAAGGAGAAAGAAGCTGAATCAACAAGGAAAGACAAGGATCCAAGATGGCTGCCCCAGGAGAACACTGTGTCTGAAGAGCAGGACAGTAGTGTAGGCACAGCAACCGGGAGACTGAGATCTCGGACCTAAAACACCAGCGTTTGCGACTGCCAGATATTAGAGGAACAAAAGGAGGCACAAAAAGAGGAAATGAACAAGGCCCTCAAGGA
>CM053755.1:15809468-15903729 GCA_028658305.1 Pachyuromys duprasi | reverse complement strand
CAGTTTCCACAACCAAGGACCATGTGTGGACGTGTCCTGAAACCCCTGTTCAGATGGGACCCATGATAGCTCAGTGTAGGACTAAAGACCCTAGTGAGGGAAACAGGGACTGTTTCAGTCTTGAACTTGATGGCTGACTCTTTGACCCTCCCCCATACATGCCAGGGAGTGACAGACTGGCTAGATCCCAGGGGAGGGCATTGCAGCCAGCCCTGAGGAGACAGGATGAGCTGGGGTTGGATGGAAGGGGAGGAGGTCCTCCCCTGTTGGTGGACTTGGAGGGAGCAGGGAGGAGATGAGGGAGGGTTGGGGAGGGAGGGTTGGGGGGCAGGGGGAATGCAGGAGGGGTCTAAGCTTGGGATGCAAAGTACCTAACCTGTGATTGATAACAAAAAAATAAATTTAAAAAAAGTGTGCACCATCAAAAAAAAACAAAACAAACAAACAAGGAAGAGGGCTGGTACGTATGGAGGTGAGGGCCATTGCCTCCATTCCTTCTGGAGCTCATAGATGATGCCTTATTTCTATGGCCAGACTCCTGCCTAGGAAGCAAGCCAAGTGCATTTCCAGGGTCACACTTACATGAAATATATGCTGGAGGCTTTTGTATGCTTTTCAGCCAACAAGTTGGGCTTAAAGCCTTTCCTTGAATAGGAACATAAATTGCATTACATTAACTTTTTTAGAAAAATAAAAGAAGAGATAGAGCAAGAACAAAACATGCTTTGGCTTCATCCTAACTTAGCTCCTAGATCCTTCTTTGTATCACTCACTAGGTGTAATCAGCTTTAGAAAATGCAATTGCCAAATTGAGACTCTCTAGGAAAATCTTTCTCATATTTTTCCTAATGTGCTGTACTCACTGTCCCTAGGGATATCCAAGGGAATGTGATCTGTGTTCTACAGAGGCCAAGAGGTTTTGGGAACTTTCCCTTGCTTAGTACAAGCTTCATCTTTAAGCAAGAGGGTGGGGGATCATGAGAGTCATCATACCAATAGATAATGGGGATGACACCAAGTTGCAGAGCAGCACAAGGAAGGGTTCATCTAGTATGCTGAAGACATAACCATATATACTCTCCATGTACATATCTCACAGACCACCAATGTTAGCCAAAGATCCCAGGGGAAAAAACTGACAGACTCAGAAGTTGTCTGACCATGTACAAGTCCTGACTCCATACTTATCTGCTGTCAACTTGTAACTTCTTCACTTGTGATAGGGCTGTTTCATCATCCTATCTCCTAGGACAGCTGCAGAAATTCTGATTGTGACGCATCCAGAAGAAATAATGGAAATGGTACCGTATCTCTACGGAGCATCTTATTCCTTCTTGTTTTACTGTAACAGAATCCCTCCATGTACTCATCCATCCCCTACTGACCCAAGTGCTTGGAATAGAAGTAGGAGAGCCAACATAGCATAGCATCTTGTCTCCACTCCATCACATCTAATTCTCTCAAGTCTAATGTTTTCTTCACAGCCATGTTCAAAATCTTAATATACAACCCAGTTCCCTTCCAGAAGGACACTTGTCTCCAATTGCATTAGTGAAGTCAGAAGTTTTTAAAATAAAAACCAAGTAATTTGTCTGTAGCTCAGTTCATAGAGTATTTGCTTTCTAGTTTGCTTTCTAGTGCTGTAATAAAATGCCAACATCAAAAGCAACATGGGAAGGAAAAGGGTTTATGGGGCCTAAACATTTCAACCACAGTTCATCATGAGGGGAAATCAGGGCAAGAACTCAAAGCAAGAACCTCAAGGCAGGAACTGAAGTGGGGACCACAGAGGAACACTGCCTACTGTCTTGCTCCTCAGGATTTGCTCATCCTGCTTTTTTGTACTTTCCAGGACCATCTGCCCAGAGATGTCACTATTCATAGTGGGCTGGACCCTTCTGCACCACTCATCAATCAAAAAATGCCCCACAGACTTGCCTAAAGGCAATGACGGCAATCCCTCAATTAGGACTTCTTCTAGCTTGTGTCTGGTTGACAAAACCCTAATCAGAAGAATGGGTGTGACAGCCTGCCTGTAATTCCAGAGCTCGGAAGGCAGGGGGTGGGGGAGTTCAGGACAAATTCACTACCTAGGCTAGCTAAATCAGCAAGCTTGGGTTCAAGGGAAGATGGTCAGTATAATGGGAAATGGTCCAGGAAGATACTGGGAATCAATTTTTGATCTCTATATGCATGCACACTTGCACATTCTCTCTCTGTCCATCCATTCATCCATCTGTCCATCTTGTTTTTCACACACACACACACACACACACACATGCCATCAAATAACAGTGCTACCACTGTAAGCCATCCTCTTTTTATTTCTATAGCCACATTTTGTGTCATTCCGTTTGACACTTCTGGCCTGGAACACAACCTCCTCTTTCTGTTTTCCCAGTGTACAAATCTCTCCAGTATCAGAAGCTTCACAGACAACACTTACTCTGCAATGCTCCCCTCATAGCCTGGCTCTCACTCTGAGGCAGAGCAATTCCTAATGCTCAGTCTGAAAGGGGTTTCTTGAAAATGCATTCTGCCCCTCATGGCACACATCACAGTATTAATGTACACATTTCTGTATTCATTTGTATGCATATGTGGTATTTAGATCTGTACTCAACACAGTGTCTTCTAGACATGTTTGGCTGCTGGTTATTTGATATGTCGTATAGAATCTGGGATCTACACTGGAACTAAATGACTGAGTGAAAAGCAAGGGGAAAGAAATCCCATATTGGTTTCTTATTCTTACCTGCTACTTGTACAACTGTATGTTTCATAAATTTTCTAGTAGTCAGGTCAATTTTCTCATGTGTTTTATCTAAACATACTTAGAACACTGTCAACAGGTGATGTCCTTTAGGATTCTATCAGTTTAACGGATACCTAGGAAGAGGAAGGAACTGCCTCCATGAGATTGTCTTTCATGTATGTTTGTGGGGAATTTTCATTATCAATGATTGATGTAGGAGAACCTGCTCTCATGTGGGTAATGCCACCCCTGTGCAAGTGATCCTGAGAATGCAGGTTAAGCAAACCATGAAGAGTAAGGCAGTAAGCAGTCCTTCTCTATGGTCTTTGCTTCAGTTCCTGTCTCTAGATTCTTGCTTTGAGTTCCTGCCATGGCTTCCCTCAACAGTTGATTGTAAGCTGTAAGTTAAAATAAATTTTTTTATTTCCCAACTTGCTTTTGGTCAGTTTTATCACATGGAGGGGGGGGAGCAAAACAGGGCAGGTAAAACTATATGTTCTACTTCTATCTTGGCATTTGTTCCATGCTTTGGGGAACCACAAAAGTGAAAGATGGAAACCTTCCTTGTCAGCACAACCTGGTGTTCCATTTATTTACTTATTTACGTATTATATGTTTGCTTATCACTTATAATTCTTTGACACTTTCATCCATGTACATACTGAATTTGGATAATATTCATTCTCAATTACCCTCTTTCATCTATTCATCTCTGCCCCCCTCCCAAAAAAGCCTTCTTCAAAGGAGGAGAGCTCACTAGAAGTTTCTTTCAAACACTGGGGCCCTGGATGAGTGCAATTTGTAGCATTTTCAAATCTCCCCCAGTGTTGTCTTTCCATGCTAAAGGCTTTCTGCACTGAGAGCTTTAAGTATAAACTAAAAAATGATGACTTTTCTTCACTGGAACATCTGAAAATTGAAAACGTTCACATAAACACCACACAAAATTAGACATGAACCATTATAAGAAAAAAATGATGTGATTAATTTCTGTCCATTCATCAAAGTGATAGAAACCCAGAGTATAAATACTGAATGATAAAAAGTACAGACATAGGGTTGGGGAGAAGTCACAGTGGGTAGCGTTTGTTACACTAGCATGAGGACCCTAGTTAAGGTCCCCAGAATCCACATAAAGACTAATGCAGTGGTATGCACTATGATCCCGGTACCCCTACTATGAAATAGGAGCAGGAGACAGGAGAATCTCTAAAAGCCAGTGGTCCACCTATCCTGGTGTACATCACAGCAAACAAGAGTCTCTGTCTCAAACAAGGTGGAAGGAGAAAACCCACACCTGAGCTTGTCCTCTGCTTGCATACAGGCACCATAGCATGTGTGTCCGAATTTATGCACACTGATGCACACACACACACAAGCAAATACATATCATATACATGGGCATACTCACACAAAGATCAAAAAAGGTTTTTTTTTAATGCAAAAGTACAATTATCAGAAGAAATTGTCATATCTCTTCTCCAGGAATACAATTTCAATAGTGTTAAAATTAAGATTCACTGCTATAATTTTAAAATAAATGTACATTTTTATATTGTAAATAATCTAGACATATTTACACATATGTAAATAGAATCTAAAAATCCATACAGCTATATGTTCGGCTAGATACATATATGAGTGCATATGTGATATATATATATATGTGTATATATATAATTCTATATATAATATTATATATATGTATATAATTCTGAGTGCTTCAAAAAGAAATTTAAACTCCTGATTCTTACAATAGAGGAGCTTGTGGTTAACATAGGCTCCAGAGTATCAGAGCGGAAGGAACAAGCAACCAGTGAAACAGAGCTGTGCAACTATCAGCCGTGTGAACAAACTGATTGCATGTGAGATCATTAGGAACCGTCGGACCCCCCTACTTCCCCACCTCATAAACCCTGATTCTGAAGTACAGACAATATTTCTCTGGTTTGTTTTACAATTTTATCATGAGTCTTCTTGTCTCCTAGCTCTCAGTTTGCCATTACAAGAACATACCATGTCTCGCATTCTGGTCCAACACACCACCAGCACCACATGGAATCCTTGTTTTCTGTCACTCTTCTAGGGTCCACCACAATTAGTACCCATCCTTCATCTTTCTCCAATGAGCTGGCCTCACGCTTTATAGAAAGCAACAACAAAACCAACTACAGTGTATGGACTTTCTCATGCCACCGGCGTGGGCAAATGTAAAGTTATCCACACTGTAGACCTGCATTCCTGTTCTTGCTGCTTTGTTAGATATGGTTTTCTTCCTTCTCACTCCAGCTTTTTCCATCTGCCCTACTTGATGTTTACACCATCATTAGCTTCCTTTTCTCTTCATCTTCTTCTTCAGCTGGGTACATGTAGACACATGTACTCTAGAGTCTGAGCTGGGAGGATGACTTGAGCTCTTAAATTTGTGACCAACCAGGGAAACATAGGATGTAGATACTCTGATTCAAACTAAAACAAACCAACTCCATTCTTTCTGTTGACTTCTCCTCTTGCCTTTTATACACATATAAATTTTCTCCCTTAAGGAAAGATCAGCTTCTATTTATTACAGGGAACTAAAGCCATGACGTTCAAACATTAAGTTCTTCTAAATAAGACTGACACAGTGCCAGCATGAGTGGACATGCCAACATGCATGAGGAAAATCTCACAGGGCCACAACTCTAGATGAAGAGCTACAGGGTACCAATGTCTGCTGAGAGAGGGAGAATCAGTCTTCTCTAAGAATGAGCCCACAAAAGGTCCCAAATGGTCACAGATTTATACATACATATGGACCTAAACACATGTACTAAGAATACTAAATTAACTCAGAAGGTTATATACATACGTAACAATAATTTAAAAGTAAAGGTCATAAATTTAAGAGATTGTGATGTGATAAAAGAGGAGATAAGAAGGGGAAAGAGATGAAGTGGTAATAATGTAAATAATGTAAGTGTAGTTCCCATTCGTGAAATTATTTTAATAAAAATACCATATGTTCCCAGATCTATCTGGGCATTTGCATGAGGTATAACCATCTACTTTAGACAGACTGTGAGTTCATGTCATTAGCAGGTCTAACTTCATTATCTGAGAGAAGTTGAAGAGGAACAATAATCCCTAGTTACAATCTTCTGTCTAGTCATGATTAGACATGTATATGATTAAAGTTAGATGCATCATGGAAAGTGAGAGGGACAGAAGAAATTAAGGCTAGATAATCCAAGCATGTCAATCAAAGGTGAGAACCATCCTTGCTCTAGCCCCTAGCAGCCAGCTCCTCTTCCTCTTCAGCACCATTAAAGGAAGCCCCAAACAATAACAGGGGAAGCGAGACACTCTAACTCGTGTGGCCCTTCTGTTCCTCTTGGCAGCATATCTGACCTACATTATCATTTTGCCTTTAATAAAATATTCCTACTGCATTGCAATCTGTGTTTGTTTTTATTTTAGTTTTTTTGAATAAGACACCAAGAATCTGCATCTGTCCAGCACCCAGTCCAGGCACCAGCCCCAATAAATAATGTCACTTCATGCTCCAGTTTAGATGAATGGCAATCATTCCAACAGAAGTGGATTACTCTCATTTTTGTAGTTTCTGTCCATTGGTATCTGCTTGACAGATATTCAGAATACGTAACCTTCTGATCAGGATGTTCTTGGGTAATTTGCTCTGATATTTTCATAGCGTGAGCTCAGTTATCATATTCGGTTTCCTCTTCAGTGATCCCTTCACCAGGAGGCACAGTGATGAGGGCTTGGAGATGATTTATTACATGGGACACAGGTTTCTGTTTACACACTCATAAAGGCCATGCCTGCAAGATCCACAGAGCCAGCTTGCATCAGTGCACTGAGCTGAGATGAATAAATGAATAATTGCCTTGATCACATTAAGCGAGCATGTGTCATGTTGCTTTCCTACATCTATTATTAACAACATAAACAAAAGGAGTCTTCACCAATTGCAAGCTACTTTGCTTTCAGGATCAATGCAAGGCACCAAGAGGGTTGGCCTCTGCAGATACCACATAGACATGGCCTTCTTCTAAACACCCCAGGATCAAATACGATAGATACTGATGTGTTTAAAGTCAGATGACTGAGTGAAAATCAGTTGAAGATTTTATGTAAAATATCCACTGTTTCTTTTGCCCTCTAAGATTTTAATGCAATGTGAATCCGGGGTAAGGTAGGAAAGGGATCTGTTTTGACAAAATTAAGCTGTAACTATGATATGCAGCCAAGTCCAGTTTCCTCCTCTCACTGTGCCAATTTCCCCTGCAGATCTTGGAATCCTCTTCTCGCTAATACCAGTGTTGAGAATACTTTGGTCAGTTTTAATGATGAGAGCTACTTCCTTAGACAACTTTGGCCTCTGGTGATTGCACAGCTCTTTCTAAAATGTGTCATCTATGGACGTAAGGTTGATGAGCATCTGTAGGGATTTTTAGGATCTTATAACTTTGTACAAGGACTTGGACAGCAACTTGGGTCACTGGGAGGAGAATAGACACAGAGTAGTGTCTCCTGGAGATGGGAGCATTGTAGCTGAAGAGTACGTCACCAGAACATAGCACTAACCGGGTCACCCATCACATACTCAGTCCTGTAAACTGGAGAGCACAGCTACACCTATAGCAATAGCTCCACAGCAAAGCTATGGAGCTGTTGAAAATCTCCGGGTACCAATCTGGATCTTCACACACACAGTGTCCCACAAGCCTCTCAAGAAACAGAGTGCATCATTTGCTCCAGTCAAGAAGAAAATACTTTGAGAATTTTAGGGCTTCCCAGGGTGAGTCAGAGAAATTATGGCCTTTAAAATACGCTTATCTTCATTGTCCCTTGAATTTTACGTCACATGGAAGACATTCCTTCCTGCTTTTGTTATGAGATCACAAGATAGCACTAAGTGTAGCATCACAGGTGAGCCCAGTAAATCCTTTTGCATTCTCCAGACAGCTGGTACTCAATTGTCAGGAAAGGCTATTTCCATAGGCTGGACACTGACCTCAGAGTTCAGACAGGTCCAAATGGGCCAGTGGGAGTAGACCACTGGGTAGTATGGTTCCATGGTGCTGTGATTTGAATGTGAAGTGTCCTCCACAGCTCATGAGTCTGTGTATTGGTTGCTCCATTGTTGCTGCTGTTTAGATGGTGGTAGAATCTTTATGGGGTGGGACTTGGGAGGGATGGTCCTGCCTTTGCCCCGTTTTAACTCTCTGCATAGCTGGGGTTGGAGAGTCTGTGCTGCTCTGCATTCTCAAGGTTGTGAAGCACCCTCCCGGGCTCCCTACATTTACTTACCCCAGGTTGTGACAGTCACAAATGTCAGTGTGAACTGCCACATCCCAGCGTGCTGAGAGCTGCCATTCTACTGAAATACAACCACATTCCTTCATCTAGCTATTGCCTCTGCTCCAGGGCGACGACAGAGGAAAGGCATCAACAGAAGCTACCGACCCACAGCACCTTCCACATTTACTCTGAACTTTGTAGCTACTGCTCACTAACCCCAGCGTTAACACACAGATGGATCTCAGCGGTGAATGCACAAGAAGGGGAGGAGACAATGGAAGAATAGGCTGGTCAGGCAACTAACTACTTCCTCACTTTTCTGATGTAAATTTCAATGTTCCCATGTCAAGAGGGCAACTAGCCTTGTCCTATCACACAGTAAGTATTCATTTATTTCTGAGATCAATGTCTTGTAATGAGACTCCAGGAACCCAGGATCAGAGACATCACATTAGCTGGAAAGAAATGAGAGAAAGGAACACTTAAGACCTGTAGGCAATGGTGGACCTGTGTGAGTATAATTGCCTTAACTGGCCTTATGAGGACAGACTACAGATCCTCTTGTTCACATCTATGGATGAGAAAGGAGCCAGTAAGTCAATATTTATAGAACCTTCAGCCACATCATACACTCAGAGACACTGGCTGCTTACATTCCAGAACATTCTTAGAATCACACCAGTTCCTTTTGTTTGTTTGTTGTTGTTGTCGGGATTTTTGTTTGTGTTTCTTTGAGACAGAATCTCATTCTGTAGTCTAGGCAGGCCCAGAACTCGTCCTGTTATCTAGACTTGCCTCTACCTTGAGATACTCCTTCTGCCTCTGTCTGCTGAGTGCTGGGATTACAGGAATGAGCCATCATTCCCAGGAATTCTTTGCTCTGGAACTAGGAGGAGGATCCTATATACACAGGAGTGGTATAAATGTCATGGAGTCGGGAGCTGAGCTTGTTCAGCAGAAGCTTCCTTAGGTATGTCCATCTCACTGTGGGGAAAATAGAACCTGCTCAAGTCAGTCATATCCACATAGGTAGCAGATCTGTCTCTAGAGTAAACTGACATCACTTTTAGTAGTTCTGGACCTGAACTTGGGACAATTAATTGGGTTCATGGATCCATGCCAGAGACCTACAGAACAGCCTGCACCTGCTCCCAGGAACAGGCCTACATGCAGGGTGAGGCTGTCTGAGACTTTGCTAAACTGAATGCCTGTGTGGTGTGCTGAGTAACACTAGAAAAGCGCTTTCAGTAAGTAGCTCAGAAAGGAAGAAGTCATGTGTGCAGAGGCAGGCAATATAAAAAGAGATTCATCACTTGTTCTGATAACTTGACAGTGAAATTAAAAAGCTTAATTATTTCAGCATGAATTTTGAGAGGCTTCTTTTCCCACTGAACATATGAAATAGTTTCAAAGCATTCTGCAGCAATAAAACATCTGTGACCCAATTTACATAAAACAGAACAAAACCAGGAGCCATTAGGATAGCAAAGAGCACCGAGACAGTTGTGAACAGTTGCTTCATTTTCAAACCGTAAATAAATAAACCCTGTGCATACTGCAGGTGAAGGAAAGGTCTGTGTGTATCTTGAATATGTGGATAAATGGGATGGATGGTCCTTGGATCCAAGATACCCCTGAGAAGAATGTATAAAGGTCCTAGCAGATCAAAGGCCAAAGGAAGAAGCCACAAATAAAAAGGTAACAGCTTTCAGGAGGCTGGCAGAAAACACAAAAGGGGCTGGATGAATGTGAAAGACAAACGCACACTTGATACCTGAATAACAAACATTCCACTCAAAATACCGAATTCAAAAACACTCGGAAATGTCTTTCATCTGATTTCTGGTGCTGCTAATAAAAAAAAAATGAGCACGTGGGCTCAGAGGTTTGGTGGAATTTTGGGTTGGTCTTCACTCTCTTCTCGACATAACCACAATAGATCTTACACAGCACTAAACAAAAAGCCCAGTAAAGAAAGCTGAGCTCTGATCCACACCCTAGTTACATATCCACAGTTCTTGAGTGATCTGATCTGAAGGAAATTATTTGAAACTGATATAAAACAAGAAAGAGGGATACACCAATGATGTCATTCTGAGGAGAGTGAGCCCTGAAGCTTGCCAAGATTTAAAAAAAAATAATACCATCTACTGCCAAACCAACCTGAATGGGCCTGATATTGTCTAAGTGAATAACCATCCTATGGGGGTGGGTTTGAACAATCGCAGTTCAGTTCCTATGACCCAAGTCTGGCTTAATCCTCCAATGAGAAATGATTTTAGTACCTACTACATGAGTAAACTCTCTTTTATTGATAAGGAAAGCCATTGCTGGAGTACTCATAATAACGGTTTTTACACTGGCATTCAAATAGGTTTTATTTAGGGGTCAGTTTTAGTTTTGAAGAAAATGTTATAAAAATAAGGGGACCTTCTAATCTCCACTAATACAGTAAAATAATTGAATAACAGGGAAACAAAAAAGGATTCTGTTGAATTTCAGGGAGAGAAGGATAGCATAGCAAAGACTGAGGGTGCATTTGGTTGGAGAGAGACACAGAGACAAAGACAAAGAAAGGAGCTAGATATATCTGGTAGATAGATGGATGACAGACAGATATTACCTACTTACCTACCTGCATACATACATATATACATACATACACACATACATGCATATATACATAATGGTTTTTGTTGAAATCAATGACCTATCCAACTACTATTTTCACCTCCCCTTTGACTGGTCAACAAAGCTACCTCCTTCCCATGACCAGTTCTGAGCAATACCAAGCTGTCCCTTTTCTTAGCCTTTGCTGCAATCATCTGGGTATATTACCCAACATCATCCATATGCACTTTATGTCCTTCTCCTCACTGCCTGTGAATAACTGCTTCTTCACAGATGAAGATGTTACAAAAGAGATTAAACTTCTTCTAGACTCCAAAGCATGATCAGGTAGCTTGATACATTTCTAAATCTATCACTGGACAAATTTGTAAGCAGGAATCAACATGCTAAGGACAGAAGAAATTTGGAGCATTCTTGTGCACCTACCTACCACAGATTCCCTGCCATACTGATGACTGTGTTCACTTGTTCTATATGGTGTCAGTAAACTTTGGATTCAGTTGCAGTCAAAATCAGCCCAATTTTGCCGTTATAAACATTCTATTTACTCCTTTCACTGGTATGAAACCAAACACTGGGCTCACTCGTACATGAAAGTAGAAGTGAATGCACCTAACTCTAAAAGAAGAATAAGCTATAAAGAAATTTGTCTCCAAAGCACAGAAAGTCGGAAGTGTACAAAGGTATGTGAGGCTCCAGAGAGAAAGTCACAGATTGTGTTCTGCTCCAGCGCATGAGCCCTTAGGCATCATCTACAGCATGGGCATTTGAAAAGCAGAAAGCCTGTGTTTGGATACATCCAGAAAATAGGGCACATGCTTGCAAACATTCTGATGTGCACTTTCATTTGGACCATGTAATCAGATTTCTACATCAACCTCACACAGTTGGAAATACCCTCATTTTAATAATGAAAAAACTAGAAAGATGTTAATGAGGCAGGAACTTGTCACAATAGTGGTATCCACAGCAGGAAGAGCAGCAATGCCAGGGGTGTCTTGGGCCTGTCACTTTCTGGTTTTTGGATATGGAAACCCAAATACAATCTTAACCAATATGCAGAGCTTCAGAAAATGAGCAGAGATCATGTGTTATGCTGTGATATATTGTAATATTTACATGAGTTCAAATTCTCTATCTTGGTTTAGTAAAAAGGTTAAGTGAAAAACAGTGTCTGGGTACCAGGCTGACCCCAATGTCAGGTAGTCAGTTTTGTATGCTTTTCTATGAGCTTGTTTGGGGTCTCTTCACTTATATTTGATCTTCTTTTAAAAAAAAATACTATGGAAGAGAGTTCCCACAGTAGTGAAGTGCTGCATGTTGCACTCAGAGTAGACAAATAGAAGCTTCCCTAAAGAAGGTGGCGGTATTAGGAGGCATGGTGAGACTGTTAGACCTCCACTAGAGAACTTCCCCAGTAGCAAATGAGAATGATATACTGAGCTACCGCTGTGTTCCCGTTAGACTGGCCAAAATCCAGAGCAAAGTATGACAGAAACAAATATTAGGTGGCTCAAGGCAGTTATTGCTGCAGAGTTTTGAGGCTTTGGAGAAAGAATCACGTTTTGCTTTAAGTGAAGAAAGGAAATTCACGTTCTCTTTTCAAGCTTACTATTTGCAGATAAGACAGCAACCAACCCAGCATTTTTGCTTGGTGACATGACAGAGACTTGGAGGATTGGAGACTTTTCCAGGATCCATGGTAAATCAAGTCAGAGAAGAGCTCTCTGCCTAGGAACCTGGTATCTCCTCTCATAACAAAGCACTCTCTCTTCTTGCACTGGAATGCCATCAGCATCAGGATGCCTGCAGAATGGCGCATTCTCAGGGGGTAATTGCAAATTTCCTTCCCAAGCTGAAACTCAGAAATAACCAAGCAGGCCTCGAAATCAAAAGCACCAGTTGGTTCCTGTCCCTTAGCAAATTTTTTCTCCAGAAGTAAATAATTGTTACTGGCTGAAATGACATTCAGCCGAGACAAAATGGTCCTTGTGAGGCCCAGTGGGGTGCTAATGGTCAGATGGTATGTCCTTAGCTTGCAGGGATGCAAAGCACTGAATCTTGCCCGTTCGATTTGAAACACTTAGCTTTTCAATAGGGAGTGCTCAGAAGGAGAGGAAAATTGCTCTGGCACTAGAATGAGCACAGAGAGGGAAAACGGAAGCACAATTGGTGAACGTCAAGCTCGGGGCCGGGTTTATTTTCTTCCTCATTGTTACATTTGTGGGAATTTATTTTTGAAAATGTCTATACTAAAAGGCCAGGCTCAATCAAGAACAATAGCGTGTTTGGTAGCTAATAATCAACAACCATGCTGATAAGCCATGTGTTTCCAAATGGGGAGAAAACAGGAAAGAAAGAAAGAAAAGGGGACAAAAAGGAAGGAAGAAAGAAAAGTCCATTCAAAACACAAAAGCAGTCACACTCTTCCATTGATAAAAATTGGCTAAGATGGGGATTTTATTAATCTCATAGATTTGAGGTTGACACACTGCCAGAATCTTTAGATTTTGTATCTGGAAATATTTGACCTAGAAGCCTCTACAGGAGCCATGATTTGCTTTCTGAACTAAGACAGGTGACTGAGAGAAGGGTCCCTTAACTTAAAAAGTGACCCCTATTTCACTCAAGTGTGGTTCTCTCCTCTGCTATTGTTGTTTCCAGCATCCCTTGACTTTCTAAGAAGGCATCCTGCCCATCATGAGCCCATGAATGTGGATCCTTTCCAAGTTTGTTTCTGTGGAGTCCACAAGGATTACATCACTTCCCTGTGGATATCGTGGACATCGCAGTGCAGGGAAATGGGCACCTGAGCTGTCCTTCAGAATCAGAGTAAGGTAACATTCCACAGCCTGGCTGGAACTACCAGAGTCCTTCTGGCATGCAGGAGCTAGGGTAGAGGTGATGAGATTTGGTAAGTACCTCTAAGGTACTCAAGTTGAACCAGACCTCATCATGTATTCTTCCAAAAACTGAAAGAACGGAATTCACACAGATTTTGTGAATTAAAAAGATGCTTGACAGATTAACTTTACAAAGCCTAATTATTTTTATACTTTTGTTAAAAAAAAACCAAGAGATAGCAATGGAATAAAGAGGAAAGATTTAGAAGAAGAAGTAGCAGAAAAGGATTATGAGGGTAAATACCACCAAAATACAATATATATAAAATATTTCTCCTTATTTCTACATTAATATTTTCATATGATTCTGTACAATTAAAATTTTATACTGCAATCTTTAATCCAGAGTCTCCAAGCATTGAAGTAAACCAGGAACATACAATATATGTATGTATGTATGTATGATGTATGTATGTAAACGTTGTAATGAAATCTACTATTGTGTACAATTAATAGGTGATAATAAAAAGTGAAATGAAAGTGTTAATAAACTGAAATAACAAAATGAATAATAAAATGAAAAAAATACTTAACCTTGTCTCTGGCATCGCATTTAGCTGAATATAGGCCCCGGGTTTTCTGCACCATAAGAGTGACGCAATCAGTAACATTGCTATATTTTCTGTGAGTTACTGGCATCCTTGGATTCCAACACTCAACTGTCACTATCCCTTCTCTCTCTGTCATCATTCTGTCTATTATTTGCATTAACTTGGATTCTTGAGTAAGTTCCTTTTTTATTTCAAAAGCGTGTTGCTGAAGTAGACTCCTCTTCAGGGGTATCGACTGTTTTCACCTGAGGACTCCTGGTGCAAAATGCTAGGGAATCACTAAGGGCAAGAGCAGTGGTCAGAGGGGTCAGGAGAGTTAGAAGACTTCCTGTCAGAAAGCCAGAGTCGACAGTGACAGGAAGATCAGGATCCAGAGATAGAACTCAAACTTAGACAAAAAGGCAGGCAAGAGCACTGACCCAGCTTCAGAACCCTCCTGACCGTGTCTCTGGATTCGCTGATGCCCTCTTCATTAAGCTTTCCTGATAAGGGGTTGAGTGACAAGCTAGCTCTGCTCTCTGTGACTTTGAACGTGCCTACAAGCAGTCTTTCACCTCACACCTCAGCTTAGAAATAAGTGAGGTCATGGGGAGCTGAAGAACCAGGGTGAGAATTTCCTGCACATACATCTGCCAAGATTGTTAAAGATATCCACAGATCTCTAAAGAAGATCAACTTTTACAACTTGAACACTTTTCAGCTTGTTTTCAGTGATGTTGGTGGATAATCAGTACATGCGTGTGGAGAGTGGGTGGATGGAAAGAACCTGTAGAAGGCTGTTGTTATTTAGAGAAAGCCATGGGTTTTAATACATGCATTATACATATATAAAAATGCCACAATGAAACATACTATTTTGCATAATTAATATATGCTAATTAAAGGCACATGCGTTAGTCTTTCAAGCTGTGCATCCTGGTGTATCCAGCAGTTTCTATCATTTTTTTCTAGACAGAAGTCTCTTAAAGAAGCAAGATGTGTTTCTGAAGAACACGGACACAGAGTGTCTGGATGTCTACCAGGAGGAAATTCATGTGGAGCGACATCCTTACTAAATCTTCATTTTAAAAGGAATGCACTTCAAGGTTTTTGTTTGTTTGTTTGTTTTTCTTGGCCAAGCCAACTCTGTTAACTTTTATGTATTATTCTGGAGAGAAGAAGAGGTAAATGAAACATTTTGATAATCAGGAAATTATTTGGGGTATTTGTACCCAATAATAATCATTCTGCCTTCTGAGTGTGTCTTTCTACTGATGGGTTAGGAAGTTGGGCCCTCAGTTTGAAGTTATTATAAAAGCTTGCTGGAAGAAGTCTACGAAATGCCACCAGAAAGAAATCTATACACACCCAAACGTTTTCACCCAGCTGTATTCATTCATCCTACAGCTCTGCTCTTGTCTTTGACTCCAGGAGTTCATCACATGAGACACTGTGTACTTCAAGGCTGCTCCTGTTTCTTCAGGAACACATATACTCACCCCAGGCTTAATGACAGCACATTAGTGGACCCAAGAAATGAGGAAACATGTTTCAATAAGAAACACAAAGTTTTATGAAACAGAGTAAAGTTGAATGGGCTGAGTTACTCAGGGTCACATCTCATCAGCATGGTTAGAGTGAGGCAGTTACAGAGCTTACACAAATAATATTACAGGAAAGGATACATGGATCTTTTGTGTCCCATATACACAACTCAGAGGAATTTAGTTCAGCTAGTTACTGTCTGAATGAATCTTTTGTCTCCAACAATGTAGTTCTTATTATGAGACTAGGGTTCTCCAGACAAGCAGAATTGGATATAGAAATATATGATAAATAGATGACTGACTGATACATAGGTAGATATATGATAGACAGATTATAAAGAGAGAGGTAGATAAATAATAGATGCACATAAATGATAGATACTACATACTTACACAGATATATACATAGATGACAGATAGGTAGGAATATAGACAGACAGACAAACAGACAGATAATAGACAGACATTCGTGGACTTGGTTCAGACAATAAAGGAGTCTAAAAGCCCCATGGAATGTCATCTCCAAGCTAGAGACCCAGAAATGCAGATGGTGTGCCTCTAGAACCTGGTATAAATTCAAGTTCAAAAGTTCAAGAATATGACACTTTGGTGTCAGAGCTTAAGTATGATAGTTGTCAAATTGACAAGATCTATAATAGAATCACCTAGGAGATGAGCCTTCAAGCACACCTGTGAGAGATTATTAGCTTAGATTAGCCTCTGGGCATGACTGTGAGAGATTATCTCAGTCAGGTTAATTGAGATGGAAATACTTACCCTAAAGGAACGTAGTACTATTCCATGTTCTTGAGTCCTGGATGGCATAAAAAAGGAGGAAGCTAGCTGAGCAGAAGTGTTCATCTCTCTCTGCTTGCTGGCTGCGGAAGTGATATGACTACTGTTGGATGCTGTAATTTCATTGCTGTGATGGACTGTGTCTGCCCTTAGAAGCAGAATGAACCCATTCTTCCTTTCATTGCTTTTGTTGGGGTTATTTTATCTCAACAACAGTAAAAATAGCTAAGGCAACACAAGAGAAGGATGCACCTGCTGCAGCAGAGAGCAAGAACCCCCCCCCCCCACACACACACACAACCACCTTGCTCTTGTTAGGACCAGAGACAATTGGGTGACATACAAGTACACTGGGGAGAACAGGCCTTCTGTACTCAGCCTATGAGTTCAAATGCTGGCCACTTTAGGAAACATCCCCACAGATATACTGGAAGGGATGCTCTTTGGCTATCCAGACAGCCCTCAACCCAGTGATATTTAAATGGTAACACCTAAAATTAACCATCACAAATGCTTAAACATGAAACATAATTCTGTCCTCACTAGAAATGCAACAAACAGGTGTGTGTGTGTTGTTCAAAAGAACAATAATGTCAGTAAGAAAGAGTGAATGAACTGTGGGGTATGAACTACACTCCAATGTACTTTAAAGATGTGTAGCGATCATAATTACATGCAAAGATAATTACAGTTTCTCTTATATACTCTTTTACTCATCAAACACATTGATTACCATGTAACCAAGATCTCTCATATTTACTACATTTATATATATATATCTTTGTTGAAAATCTGAATTCCATGGCTTCAGGAATGTTTCAACTCAGACATTTGAATGTGTCCAGTGCCCCTAGTGATTCTGATATAAACAGTGAACTAGGTAGTCTCAGGAGAAGGTGGCGCCTGGAGTGGAGCCCGTGTTCACTTCACAAATGTCATCTCATAAATAGACACTGGGGGACAAAACTTGAACTACGATGCAATGCAGAAGTGCCACATGGGGGAGAAATGTACCACATCTGTGTCCACCCAGACAACCCCAGGCTTGGTAGGAGTCAGAACGACTAGGCTCCTCCCTTTGTCAACTGTTTGTTTCACCCCAAGTTCCACCTAATTCATGGGTTGGCAATAAAGAAGAAGAAAAAATAAACCTACATGGACACAAAATTAAATCCGATCCTACCATTGCTGGAATCTCCAGTGGCTTTCTGGTGTCTATAGGAAGAAACACCAAACTTTTAGATTGCAGAACCATTTTTTTCAACATGGTTCTCATCCGCCTGACCCTCTGAAACTCACATCACCCATTCTACCAGTGTCCTTGGCTTTTAGTACCTTCATGTGATGAGTTGGAATTAAATGAACAGCAAGGTCAGTAATGAGTCTCCTTTAATCACCAAAGCCAGACTGCAGACTTTTACAGGAGGTTGGCAGCAGAGGCTGAGGAAGGAAGGACAGATGGAAGGAAAACATTTAGGTTGTAGAATGGGCAGAGCTCACATAACCCATGGTTGTGTTTTGAGAATTTCCCAAAGATACTCCCCAGTTTAATCCTCTGATCGCCAGCTTCACACATGCCAGTTGACATGCATATCATTATCTTATCATGACTCTCCTGAGAGTAAAGTGTGGGGTGAGTGTCATCAGCTCAGTTCCCTGGGCCACGGAGGTTAAGAAGGTGGAACTGATTTATAGTGATCTTGACACTCACTGAAGCTGAGCTTGCTTCTTGCTCATTACTTCTGATAAAGACCCATGGGCTGTCCCAGAAAACATGAAGAGTCTAATGAGGCCCTTGAGGGCAACCCCCTGGGCCTTCCCTAGACAGCCAAATGACTCTGCCTTAGACATTTTTCTTCACTTGAATTCAGCCAGGGCCACACACAATCTGCTCACAGGTTTTGAGCCGACTCCCAGTGTTCAGATAGATCTCAACCCTTACTCAATTTGGATTCCTCCTTGCAGGATTTGTCAGGACATCACCACAGCTTGTCTGAACTGTGCTTAGAGCTGATGCGGGGCTTCATGTGATAGGACTCTGAAGCCCTGGCCTCACTTCTGGCTTGCAGAGATAGACCACTTGTTCTATGCCTCTTTCCTGTCTGGCTTGATGTCACCCCTTTGCTCATCTCACTTCAAATATTCAGGCCCCCACCTCGCCTACTCCTCACTGTGAAGGATTGTAGACCCCACAAGACCGGTCCATTTGGTGCTCCACAGAACCCTTTCTTCTGGCAACTTAGAGCATCCTTTAATAACCACACTGCCTGAAAAGGACCCTTCATTCTCTGCTTTATGATCTGTAGTCATTGCATTTTCTTCTCTTATTGATCTGGGTAGATGTTCATTTGTATGTATGTACAGATGTTCTGACATAAAACAAGAAGTCACTGGAGCAGAGAAAAGGCCATTGCTCAGACTTTCAGCAGTCTTCAGATGTGAACATCCCTGTGGCACTGGGAAGAGGGGCCACATTTTCTTGTGTCTGAAGCAGGACTGCACCCAACAGAGCAAGCTCCAAGTCGTGGAAGCCCAAGGTTACACAGGCTATCCAGCACATGTGGCCCTTTCCTTTGATGGGGGTGGGGGGAGATTCTATTGTGTAATGTGAATGAGTGTTCTCCTGAAAGAGGTGTCTCCCACCATGTGGGAGATAGGGACGGCAAGTGGCTCCACGTGATCAGGACCTAAGTCTTTCTAATCCTTGAACAAGGAGTGCTGTCCAGTCATCCTGAATCCTACACTGACTTCTTGGCTCAGGAAGCCTCACTGTGTGAACCCAGGCAAGTGTCCACACAGCCTGGGTTATCACTGACTGGAGCCATAGGGAATGTCTGAAGAGGAGCTGCAGGAATTTGGCTGGCTCATTACTGATCTTAAGTGAGCAAAACTCTGTCTTCTGGAAAGTTTTATTTCCCAGATCGTTTCTGTTTGGTTTTGTTTGGTGATCATTTGTGGATTGGTGTAACATATCTGGGGAGTGTCCTTCCACTCTGAGCACCCTGTTCTGCAATAGGACTATAATGTGCAAACAAACTGCTGACTTCTTCTTGTAATTAGCTGACAAGGAGCAGCATAGTTTAGGACCATATAGTTTCAACAGTACCATGTTGAAACGAACAGCTAGTGGCATGAGCCTACCATTCCCACCACACCTTCCCAGACCACTCTAGGAAAAAGAATTCCCAGGTAGGCAACATTTCCTACTGAGTACTGAGTAGATGAATATCAACATACTAAGGAATAAAAAAAGAATCCCATGCACGAGACAGATGTAACAATGAAGAGATCAAGGGACCAGATCTTTAAATTGTTACAACCTAAGGGTTCGGTTGGGGGATAGGAGAGACAAAGACAGACTGATAGTAATAGTCTGAGGTTAGTGCTGAAATAAAATAAACATGTAAAGCTGAGTTCTAATAGGATAGAAGCTTTGGAGGAGATGGGCTAAAGACCCCAGGAAAAAGGAATGGGTACTGGAGTGAGGGAGACTCAGCTGAGGAAGGATGGGTGCTGGAGAATGAAGAGCCAGATGAAAGGATCTCTGCCTGAGAAGGTAGAGCAGAGGCAGCCTAGCCAAAGGCTTCATGTGAAGTCAGGAGTGACTTTCCCAGGTTAATAAGCAAGACTGGGGTAGGCTTTAGCTGGGAGACTTGTGCGGTTGTGGGATTTGTGTGTGAATCTGAGCAACTTTCGTGTGGCTGACTTTCCTCTGTGACAAAGAAGAGGGAATAAGCTGTTGACATGAAAGGGAAAGAGAGAGGGGGTGTTTTTCAGGAAACGTGAATCAGGATGTAGAACCCAGTATAGGTAATATTAATGGAAAAATGTCTAGAAGGTAAGTCTAAAATTTTGGGTTGAGCATAAAAAGAATATCAGAGGAATGTGGTGATAGGAATGGGGCCTTGGATAAAGTTTAACTCTGTATCAGGTAGCGTTAAATAGCAGCAAACAGTGTGAGATGCAGGGGTCTGTCCACTGAGTTCCATCACTCCTGGGAATTCACCATCTATTTATCTCTTACTCTCTCTTTTGCTGCCAGTTAGATTTTTTTTTATTGTCTTCCACTCTACCACTGATTATTGACATTCTTATTTCAGATAATTCATGTTTCTTCTTTTGTTCCTCTCCTGAGAGACTCAGTTCTTTGTCAAATTTCTCTTTTCTTTACAGTTATCAATCCTAGTTTAATTAATTATCCATATGCTACCTCTAACCTCAGGATAATCCGTAGTTGGTCTCTTCTTTTCTACTTTTCCTCATAATTTTCTTACCTAGCCCTGCCTTCTAACTTGCCTCATACATAGCTGTCTATTAGACGATTTAGATGGCACTTCATCTTCCCACATAAAGACTGGCAAGTTGGAGGGTGGCGACTTTCATTGAATCAGTTCATGATGGACATCAAACATGGGTAGAAGATTCAATTTACCTAAAGTGTGCCCCAGGCCTTGCTTAACCCTTGCAGGCTTTGAGCCCAGGGCTTCCAAATTTCCTCAGAATGCATACATGAGCCTCAAAGTCTAATCTCTATGGTGTCAGTAAAGACAAAGCACAAATGAGCCCCACTCTCCTTTTCCAAGACTTCCTGCCCTGTGCTTCTTCCATATTAGGTAAAACAGTTCTGGCACACAAGCCTCTGGTTTTATTTCCAGCTCCTCAGGCTTGCCAAACTCTCTCCTGCTTTTCTTGTCCCACAGCGTCAGTCCTCTGCCTGGGCAAATTCAAGATGCTCAGGCTGAAACTCTACAAAAAGATTTGGCACTTGCCACCAAGGAGAAAATCTCTATGGAGCCACCACCTTGCCCCTGAAGATTATTGCTTTCCTGAAATGGTATCCTTTTTAGATGCCATGACCTAAGGGGCTCTTTAATCCCTCTGACACATAGATTTGATTTGGGATACCTTATGAATTCCAACAGAGTGACAGATGTAGCCAACACCATTACACCTTACCCAGGACACAGTCCCTGGATTGTGCTGCATTCCGTAGGAATTCACAAACCTTTGGGGAGTGAGGGTTATCCCTTCAGCCCAAACTAGATCATTGCATCATCCTGTAACCAGATATAGTAACTATTCAAACTTGACTTGCCAGCATAGGAAACATACCTCATGTGTCTGTCCCAGCTATAACTGTCCGTATATAACATAGCATCCATTTCTTCCATTTAGCTCCCATTCTTGAAGCCTCAACATTTATGAGGCACACGAAAGATGTGAAGTGTTTTAAGTTTTATAAAGAACTGGTTTGTGCAAGGTGACCACAGACTTTAGCCTGTCCTCCTTGTCACTACCATCTAGTCACTTCAGCCAGCCTAAACATGCAGTAGGCAATGCTGCAATGGGGACCTCAAAGATTCAACACAGAGAACAGAAGGAAAGTAACCCCATCATGTGTAATCCCAGGCTAGCTGACCTGTAACTTTAAATTTTTCCAACATTACTTATTTTATCTTACTTTATACTTATTCCTTCTTCCCAAATTACACATATAAGTAAATACTAAAGTTCGACTTCCACCCTCAGCCACATAATGAAACTGCCTTCCCAGACAATCCTGATCAAGTGTGGACACCAAGTCACCTGCCCAGGCTCTATCTTGGGAATAGTGAGTTTACTTTTGTTCAGGTGGCTTGTTCTCAACACTTAGGAACGTTTTCAGAATCAGATTTATTCTTAATCAGCTCACTAATATCTTTCTTTCTTATTTTTATAGTAAACTACATACAGTAAGAACAGTTATGAAACAGTCAGGAAAGCTGTATATAAAAGTTACATTCAAAATGTTTAGATCACTTGTATTTGGCAACCTCGAAGAAAATACTATCTATGCTATCTAGGTGAGTATAAAGATCTAAATCCAAATCGTTCTCTATTATATCTTGTATTTATCAACTTAAAAACATGCTTCTAGACATGAATACATTTTTTAAAAAAATCCTAAACAACTTAAGCATAACTGTGAACCTATTACTATCTAGTTTTCAACCCCATCAGAGACTTGAGAAGGAATAGAATTATCTTTTTTAAAGTGGTAGCCCTCTGTTTAGGAATTAAAGCAGACAACATGGCAAAACTTGAAAACTAAAGCAGCCAGGAGGCGTACACGGTAGTTTTAGTACTGTTTGCTGACTGTACATAATATCATTCCTCTCACTAAAAGGAATCCTCCCTCTCTGCACTATTCCCTCTCTCTCACCCTCTTTTCCCTTCCCTCCACTTTTCACTGCCAGTAAGGAAAAGGCTTGTTATACCCATTTGTATATATGGAAATACACTAGACAAAAACTTAGAAGCAAACAAAATATGAATGCATAAACACATAATGGTCCTCACTACAAAAGAAAAATGTTCCTTAATACGTAGTGCTTAAAATTCATAAAAAGAGATTAAGGATCTTTAAGCATTTCTTGTTAACCTTTACTTTTTATTTTACTTATGGATTCTGTGTAGGTGGGTATGGGCATCTGAGTGATGGTTTTTGGAAGCTGGGAGAGGGCACCACATCTTCTAGAGTTGGAGTTGCATATGGTCCTGAGCTGCTCAACATGGTGCTGGGAATGAAACTTGAGATAATTCAAGAGCAGGATGCCCCCTTAGCCACAGAGCCATCTCTACAGCCCCAATCATGTATTTCTAAGTGAAAGAAGCCTATTAGGAAATATTACATACAGTAGAATTTCTATGTTAGGGCATTTCAACGAAGCAGGCAAAATTGTGCAGATCCTGAAGAAAATCAGAGGTTGACAGGAGCTGGAGAGAGATGGGGATAAACAGATAGAGCAGAGGAACGTCTGGGCAGTCATATTAATCTGCATGATACTGCAATGGAAATCAGATGTCCTTGTGAGTTTGTCAAATCCCAGATGATGTACTCCACCAAAGTGAACTGACACAAACCGTGGCACTCAGTAAATAATAGTCTATCAATGCTGTAGGGTCAACATCTGTAACAACCGCACCACACCATTACAATTCATTTGTAACAGGAGTTCTTGAATTTGCTGTTGAATGTTTAAGCATGTCTAAAATTACTCTAAGAAATAGCCTACTTATTCAAGAACAAATATAAAGCATAGTATGGCTTCAGAAAATATACAGCCTACTTGAAAAAGTTTCTGTTTGACACATCCATCAAACAAGTCATCCTTAGAGTTTGCTTTCTGTTTCTGTAATAAACACCTTGTCCAATGTCAGCATGGGGAAGAAAGGGATTATTTCCTCTCACTGTGAACAGTCCATCATCAAGGCAGAAGCTGGAAGCAAAAACCATAAGGGAACACTGCTTACTGGTTTGTGCCTCCTGGCCTGCTCATCCTATTTCCTTACACAACCCAAGAACACCTGCCAGATATAACATTGCTCACAGTGGGCTGGCTCCTCTTCCACCAATAAACAATCAGGACAATGCCCTATAGGCATGCCCATATGCCAATGTCATTAAGGCACATCCCCAACGGAAACTCCCTGCTCCCAAGTGACTCTAGGTTGAGGTCCTGCAGTAAAAACTAACCAGGACAGTCATGTTCAAGGACAAGCTATGCTAACTCAAGCTGTTTGACATTTGGGGTCATAGGTCATAACAGAAAGAGACACATGCCAGTATATTCCTTTTAATGGTGTTTATTTTTGTTTATTAAAATATTATGTTTTGAGGAACCTGACTTCTCATAGATGTTTTGTAAGAAAAGCTTTGGGTATTCTTTAGGTGAACACCATTTTGTTGTTGTTGTTGTATGCTGTGTCGCAGAACTTCTATTACTTGATTGTCCAGTTATGTGAACACGAGTGAGAAGCCTCCAGAAAGTTTCGCTTAGAGGATTGGACAGACAATTCTCTCAGGGTATGCTAGTCCTGTTTCTCGGGGTGTTGACTGTCAAAGTCTACATACGTCCTGAATACAAGCCCTATGAAGTCCTAACTGAGAACCCAAGCTCCACCTTTGAAGTATAAATCAGATTATGCCCACTTTGGAGAAATAAAATCCATACATAATTGCTGTCTAAAATTTTTCTAAAATTTTTCACTTTTGCATTTTCAAACCAAGGGAAATGAAGTCAACTCCTTGCAGAATGCTTCTGTCCATGTTGGTCTTAAGCATTGGATCATTCAATTATTTTTTTTTCTGTTATAAACCATGGTGGTAAAAAACGAGGATAGTCCACACAGGATCATGTACGCGACTGCTTGGTTTTCAGCTTCCCAGCTGATGGACTGTCTAGGAAGGATTAGGTAGGTGTCACAGGGTGGACTCGGGCTTTTCAAAAGCTCATGCCAGGCCCAGTTCCCCACCACCACCTCTACCTCTGTCTTGACAAACAGATGTGAGCTCTTAGCTGTTGTTCCATTGCCTGCTTGCCTACTGCTACACTCCTGACCACCCTCTGAAACTGCAAGCAAGCTCCCAATTTAAACACTTTCTTTTAAAAATTGCCTCGGTTACGGTGTCTTCTCAGAGTTGTAACAGAAAAAGGACTAAAACGTAAACCTATGGTTTTTATAGTGAAAGAGTTGTCTAAATGGAGAGTTGTGTTCATATTAATGCTGCATCAAAGAACTAGTTATTATGTTTCAACTCTGCATAATTCTTGTGATTGATGCATTTTATTAGATTTCTCAAAATCTTGGTAATTTTTTTTCTTTCTCTATGCACTTTGAAGGTAAAAATAAAATTTCTAGGATATTTCTGTCAATCTCATATATCCTATACATATTCTGAACTATGGGTCTATTTTCAGTCATTTATTTCTCCTCCTTTAATAAAAGCCTAATTAGCCAGGCAATTTTATTTCTTGTTTTACAAATAACAAAATGTCATAATTCGCTGTATGGTGTGGTCAAATAGTTGCATTCTTAATACCTGTTTTAAAAATAGTGAATTGTGTTAATGAAATAATGAGATGTCTATGAGTCCGTCTGAGTCACAGAAATAACTTAGACTCCATCACGAGGCTCAGCCACAGTTGCTCTCTTCAGGCGGCCCATGTACATCCCTTCTTGCTCTCAAAGTGAGCCTCCACTCTAGTGCCTATATTTAAACTTTCTACAATAAGCAAAGAAATGTAAACTCCTTAACCACTTTACATGCTAATTTCTTGGCTTCCTAATATATACAATTTAGACTCGAATTCACTTTAATTTTCTGATAATATGTAGCAACCCAAAAGGGAGACATGAGAAGCTTAATCCACTGTCACAACAACTGGCAGTTCTATGAATAGAGGACACTGTTGCTGTTATTAAAATCCCAAACAATTGTCCTAGCAATCAATAAACATATTTTTCTGAATATATACATAATGAATGCAGACTCATTATAGCCATATGGGCTCCACAGGTCAGAATCATTAGAGTTCTCTATTCTCTGGAGATAGACATTTATTGATGACAGAATAAATGCTTAGAAATCCTGCATTCTTGCTCTGTTGCCAAAATATGCTATTATTACTCATATTCATCAGATCTTAGCTCATTGTAATAATATTAGTCAGCATCCGAGCACACTGTCACAATAAACACAATGCTCTGTATCTTCTGAGATGTATTCCCAGTGTCAGAACGATTCAGGGTGGGAAGACCCTAAGGAACGTCTGGAGCACAGTCCCTACACGGTGTTCTAATCCTCTCATGTGCCTGGGCTCCGAGTTAACTTAGCCACTGCTTGCATTGTCCCGGAAAAAAAAACAGGATTCATTATTTCCCAGAGCAGCTCATTGTGTAACTGAACAATCAGAATGAAAGGCCTCTTGCCATCTTCTGCCATCCAGTGTCCATGATGAGGACTAAGCAGGAAAGCATAGAAAATGTTCTGAAGTTCTTGGGCAGAATAAAGCGTGGATCATCACCATTCCTTGTTTTCTTTTCTTCTTAGCCACCCTAGGGTGTTTCTTCAGAGTTACCTCCTCCTGGAAGCCCTTTCAGACTCATAAACCTGAATTGGTGTTTCTCCCACCCTGAAGGTCCTTAGCACATGTGGACCTCTGCCCTCCATCCACACCATGTACCTCTGTCTGTGGTCAGCTCCCTGAAGGCGGGATGTTGTCTTGTTTTTCTGTAGCCTTTCCAGTCAGCAACCAGTTGATTGACTGACACACAGCAGATGATTAGTTTAAGTACTAGACTGAAGGCACACAGAGCACTGACTTCTGCGTGGGGTGTATATGGTCATGTCATAGGCCTGCATGTCAGAAGGCCAGTAGGAAGAAGACAAATCAGTTTGTTTCTTTGTTTGTTTTCTTTTTCAGGTTTGAAGCAGATGAGTTTAAGGTTGTGGAAACATGCCGTGACTGGGACAGATGGGTCTGAAGTTCTTAATGGGTCCATGCTGGTCCTTGGATATGTTACATGAATGGCATTTCCTACAAATTTTGTTTCTCTGTGGGGCAATTGGTTAGTTCTATCATCATTTAGGGTTTTGTTTTGGAAGGGGTTGATTATTTTCTAAGATTTATTTTTCACATTTTAATTGTAGATATTTTAGTATGTAGATATGTGTGCCTGTATGTGCTTTCTGCATTTAGCTCAGGTGCCCACAGAGTCCAGAGTTGTCAGATCTCCTGGACCACCAAGTACTCTTAACTACTGAACCCTTGGCGATTATTTTTTTAAAAGTTCATTTTGATTTGATGTGTACAAATATGTGTGTGCATGTATGTTTGTGCATCATGTTTGTGCCTAATACCCACAAAGTCACAAAGTACAGAAAAGGGAGATGGATCCTCTTTGTCTGAAGTCATAAATGTTTGGAAGCTACCGTGTAGGTGATGGGTACCAAACTTGGGTCCTTTGTAAGACCAGTGAGTACGCTTAACCACAGAGCCGTCACTCTAGCTCTCATCATTGGTTGTTGTTTGGTTTAGTTTTCCAGATTAATGAATACACTTCTACTTCAGAAAGCCAAGGTACACTGAGCTGGCCTGAGGCCTATAGTAGCAGGATTTGATGCTGACATCATACCCAGTCCTTTCGGTGACAATTTTGATGTGCATCTGGCAAAAAAAAAAAAAAAAGGCAGGGGGTCCTGTGAACTGAGGCTGATCTCTGGTCCTGCCTCTAATATCTCCTTGCCGTATTGGTAAGTATCTGATGCCATATCTGAACTCAGTGGAATGTGCTCATGGTTCCTAGCCTTCATAGAATCCCACACTTTCTCTGTGTAATGCCGTCTTTCCCTGGGTAGCATTGTGCGTTTCTGGGTATGCTGCTCTTTCCTGTATGCTGTCATCTTTCCTCTTTCTCAAGTACGATCTCCATTGTCTCAAGCTGTAACCCTATCTTGTCCTACTTCTGTCTCCCAGCATCTCACCCATCTACTCTGCCTCACTTTCCACCATGAGAGTCCACTTGTGTCTGGGTTGCCATGGCACCTCTGCTCTAGCCTGCATGGCCATCCTCAGTGTCGAACCCCACATGGTTACTCAGCTTCACAAGCATTATTCAGTGTATGGCATAATCCAGGTTAAGAACATAAAGATCCCTGACCTAAATACACATGGCTAAGTCCTTGTCCTCTGAGGAGTCACCACCCACAAAGCACTGCCCCAATGCCTGGCCCACCTTGATCCTCCTTTGAAGAACTTCATGTGAGGTCACTCTCTCAGTAAGTGCGAGCGTTAGAAATGCCTTGGCTATTCACTCCATGGAAATCTGTGAGCATCCACAGCAAAAAGGACTCTTGATTCATCAGATCTGTCACTCAGTAGAAAGGCTTTAAATTATTTTAAATAATTTTTGAAAGCTATACAGGGTCCATTGATCTGTAAAGTAAGAAGTTTATATGCGAATGAATCAACTTCTCTTTCATTTATCCTTGTTGATGCACAGTGATATTAGGCATCGGATAGTCCCTATTATTTCCAGCCATGAAACATTGGACAGCTACATTAGCATACATGGTTAAGCCACAATGTAGTCCTGGTGCACAGTAATGTAACTGATGCTGAGTCTCAGAATCCCATTTAAAGCACACGCATCTCCACTCTGATGCAGACAGTCCTCATTTTTTAGACTACTATTCATTATCGGCACACAAGCATGCTGGTCATGCATATTTATCTACAGAAACTGAATTATCAGCTATGCTTTATTGCATTACATCCACTGTCGAGGCAGCTTTTGTTTCTTGTCTTACAGAAGCTGTATGCTGCAATAAATCAATTAGGTGCCTGGGAACAGAAGCATTCATTTAAAAAATCCACCAATTGCTTGTAGGAGGAGCTAGCTCCTATACCGCTGAGGAAGTTACGTGAGTTTTTTTTTTTGCATGGTTTTGGGCCTCTGTCCCCACTTATGTTCCAAGACACTGGTTCTGCCTATCCATCCTTGTCTGCCTCCCACTGTAACTATGAAATCCCTGACTGGGGCTACCTCACTTGGGGATTCCATGTCTCCCTCTTCTCTCTTTAGGACAGAGTATTTTAGAACCCCCATTGCTTTCAAGATGAAAACCAGAAAGTTAACTTTTTTTTCTAATCTTCTGAATTTAATTTACACTCACCATGCTCTTCAGAACTGAAAAAGTAAACAATTGGCAGGACAGTGCTGTGTCCCCTGTCTTTCCAGTTTGCAGCAGGACTAATCCACCCAGGCTGATTAGAGGTGTGCTGGAGAGTGTCAGTATCACTATTATTAAACCCCTTAAACTTCCAATAACTCCCTTCTCGCTGTTTTCACTACAGTTCATTTCCCCCCTTCCATTAAGCTTTGGTGTGGGATAGAAGAGTAGTCATGTCCTTCTGTGCTGCCCATGACACTGGGCTTGCAGGCAGCTCACTTCAGATGTTGTTGCATATTGGGGTGAAAGGATAAAATATGACAAAAGGAACCTCTCTGAGTGACATGGGAAGTTTTCGCCCAAGGTCCTCTTTTCTATGTATACACAAACTGAAGTCCATTAAGACCCTTTCCAAGGAAAGTTCCACAAGGGAGGAAATTTTCAGAAATCTTCCATCAACACAGCTTCCTCTTCCTATCTTTCCTGCTATGATTTTTGCACAGAAAGAATAAAATTAACAAAAGGCAAGACAGGGCAAGGTTTAGCACCCTGGGTGAAACTGTAATAGTTCTGCTTAAGGACTACATATGTGTCAGCATGGATACACTAACCAGACTGTATCAGTGTTAGGGAGCCGTTATCAAGAACCAGCCTGTGTGAGGGGAGGATAAAACACAGGAAACAGCAACAGGAAAAACACAGGATAAAACACAGGAAATCAGGATAGACAGACAGCTGTCAGAATCAGATCAGAGCTCTCTAACCTCTCCCAGTCAATAGGGACCACTGGAGAATAGGTAAGACCTGTGTGCAATCACAACTTTCATACACATGTGTAGACAATGTCTTATGAATTTTGCAAGTATTAACGCAGTCTTCAGAGCAACTTCCTCAGGCAAGTACCTTAAGGGTCTCCATTCTTTCAAAGACAAACCTGGCACACAAGCTGTCTTCTAGCTGTTATTTACACTTTTCTGATCGAAAAGATTCTGTCTTGCTGTTAGCAAATTGTCTGTAATTTGTTCCATATAGAAGACTCAATATGTTGTTGGTGCTCTTCTAAAGTAACAGGCACCAAGACTCCAAGGGTCAAGACTCACAGGCATATTTCAGAATATACTATTTTACCCTAAATACCTCACAAGAAACTAGTATGTTGAGATCCATATGTAATGTTTAATTATTTATACACAAAATAAAGTTAAGGTGATATGGAGGTATGTTTATAAAACTATTAATTCAATTAATAAAAAAATTGTAAGCAACCCCATTTCTAATAGTTGGGTGAATCTTAAAGATTATTTTACAGAGCTGATGAAATGGCTCAGTGTGTAAAGCCACTTGCTCCAAAATCTGACAGCATGAGTTTGATGCCAGGCCCCATATCTTGGAAAAAGAGAACGGACATCACAAATTGTCTTCTGACCTCCATTTGTACATCATGACATGGATACCTGACACACACACTCACACACACACACACACACACACACACACACACTGCACACAATAAATACAATAAATTAAAAGACATATTTTATGAATAGAAGTGTGAAGCTATGGAATTCACATCAGTGTGAATATGATCCCGGCTGTGTGTGTGCATGTGAATGTCTATATACATGTGTCTCTGTATACATATACATCACTGTCTGTATACATGTATGTGTATGGTCTTTATTTAGTTTGTTTGTTTTTATGATGTTAATATTGATTGCTAATTTGACAAGATCTTCCTGGGAGACAAACATCTGGGCATGTCTGTGAGGGATTATCTACGCTAAATTAGCTCCTTAGATTATCTAAATTAAATTCTCTAAGGTGGAGAGATCCTCCTTAAATGTAAAGATCACTCTATTTCATGGGCTAGGATATTGGCATGAATAAAATGGGCAGAGGAAGGTCTCTGTCTCCTGAGGATAGATGGATGTGATGAGGCTCCTCATTTTCTTGCTGCCACAACATCCCATCATGACACACTGTATCCTCAAACTGTGAGTCAGAGTGAATGCTTCCTGCACTACATTGTTTATGGCAGACATTTTGTCGCAGCAACAAGAAACCAAACATACCTGGTTGGTCTTCTCGGTTCTTCAATTCTGGAAAGAAAACTGTTCTTGGATTCCAATTTTGACATTATTATTATTTTACATATCCTTTGGTATTTTTACAGGAAGCTTGGATGGTTTGTTCTTCCTTCATTTTTTTTCTCCTTTCATATGTGTAAGTTCTCTTGACCTGTTTTCTTCTCCTTCAGATCGGTCCTTCCCTTGCTGCATCCACCTGTCCAGGATTCCACAGGTGTCCATGAGCTCAGTCTTGGTTTGCTGAAGTGGAAATCATTGGGCCTCTTCTAGGTCACCACATCCATAAAGCCAAATGTATCACTAATAAAGTTACCTACAGTGCATTTATGAATACGAAAATATGCTAGAATGTTAAGAAAAATCATTAGAGGGGTACCTATAAAAGTGAAATAAAGACCTAAGTAATACATGATGACTCACACAGCAGGCAAACCCAATTTCATTTAAAGAAACTCCAAGTTTATAGAAATTCTAGAACATGAAACTGAAAACTGACCAGTTGTAGACACTCCTCTACATCTCCACTTTCAACAGTGAGTCAATATCACCTAGTTCTTTCCAGGCTCTTTTAGATTACTTACAAGATTATACAATCATCTGCTTCCACTCCACATGCCATCATCTGGGACTTACAGAACCCTCAACACGATGCCCGAACACTAAGTGACTGTGTTTACCTGTTGGATAGTCTAACATAAGACAGTCATGAAAAGGCGGAGAGAAAGCGGGTATTGAAGCAGGGTCAAGTTCAAGGTCAGAGTCACCCCTGCAAAGAAGGGGCAGCAGTGGGTGCAGGGTCAACTGCAGTTAGAATTAGCTCATCCCATTCAATGTTCCAATTAGGTACTTTCCAAGAAACTCTTCAGAGTTAACAGTTCTCAAAATCAGCAAGGAATAAGTTTCATTTAGTTGTGTTTTTATCCAGCACACATTAGCTCATGGAAGTACACCATACTATAACTGAGGGAGAAAGACATTTTGTGAAGTCAAAAGTTCACAGACTGCTAGATCTAAGAGAAGTCAGAAATCACCTGTACTTAGTAGATAATGGCTAGGAAAAAAGCAGTCCTTATCTGCCATGAAGAAGAGGGGGTGGCTCAATGGCTCATTCCCAGGAGATGAAGAGTAGGGGCTCTGGGCATTCTAGGAACGAAGCTGTATGCTCAGACAACATGAGATGGTACTTGGAAAAAATGTCAGAACAGCACATGGATCCCATATGCCAATGTGGGATGATTTCAGCAAATGAGATGAAAGTCATGTATGACAAAAGTAGTTTGTGTTTCAACATTTATGCTGGTCTTAATGATAGAATAAAATATGTGCCCTTTCTTTGCACAAGGATTCACCACAGGTCATAGAAGCGAGATGAGCTCTGTAGGACAGTCCTAATCCAGTAGCATTTTTGTCCTTATTTTAAAAAAGAGAGAGAGAAGATAAGGAAGAAATTGAAAACAGATGTATACAAAAAGGATTTCATTGGGACATGAAAGTAACTATATAGTCCAGGAGATAAGAAAAGAGGCCAGCAGATGAGTCTGCCTCAAAGTCCTCAGTGAGTACCAACCTTGTCAGTCATGACCTCAGACTTGCAGCCATCAGAACTGTAAGGTGATAAATCCCGGTTGTACAAGATGCCCAATCTGTGGTACTTTGTTCTGGCTATAAAGAAAACAAATACACCAGGTAACAGACAGCATCAGTGAGTTAGCAGAGAAGTCCCTCATGAATTTGTGTTTCAGCAATGTACTAGAATGTAGTCAGTGTCACAGTTCATCTCCATGGCCCTTTGATGTTGGTTTTTATCTTAGATATATGTGCTGTGTTGTAAGACATAGTTGCCTTCAAAAGAGTGTGCCAACAAAAATGTCAGTAATTAATTTAAGACAGTGAATGCTGGAATTGGGATGAATAAGAAGAGGTACTGGAGCAGAAACTGAAGACATTTACCCAGATGCTTAGGAATGATGGGACATGTATTTCCTCTTTCGCCTGAGGAAATCATATACTGTGCAAATTGTTATCACTACAGTCATTTGAATTATTATGACATAGGTATATGAGCACTGCCACACAATAATTAAATATGGATATTCAATATTAAATTTCAAGCAGAAAGATTTACTTACTCTTCTCAAAAGAAAATAAGTAATTCCTACTCTTGATGATTCAG
The DNA here is from genome assembly GCA_028658305.1 of Pachyuromys duprasi. Lineage (NCBI taxonomy): Eukaryota > Metazoa > Chordata > Mammalia > Rodentia > Muridae > Pachyuromys > Pachyuromys duprasi. Next base: position 15,870,505 of record CM053755.1, on the reverse strand, counting down.
AAACACCTTAGAGTGTAGCCCAGCAGACAACAACTAATTTTAATCAAGAGAGACAATGACAATACAGCAGAAAAACCTTGGGTGGGGGTCAAACAGCCATGATGCTTTTCCACAAATCCCAGGAAGAGCCCTGGGATTCTGAAGCAAAGCCATAGCTCTTCTCATTCCTGGGGGCACGTGTGAAGGATGGAGTCTCTCTGCTGCCTTTCACCAGACTTGATGATCTTCAGCAGCCATTGGCTCCTACTGGCTCTGTCCCCTTCATGTCGTCCAATGCACTTAGTTTCAACTAGGGAAGTTTATCAGCATCTAAAAATCACAAAGGGCATGACATTTTCAAGGCGTATTTTCATCTAGTGTTAATGCCTAGCAGCGCGCAGGGCTGACAGAGAGGTGACTGCTAATTGTCAGGTTAGATCCTGATGTGGTGTCAACATACAGATGACAGGATGTGGCATGTGGAAGTGGAAGTGTTACACACAGTCCTTAAACATCTGACACTTTTGGTTTAGTGACAAAATATATACCTTTAAAAAACTATTATTTAGGGAAGAGTTAAGAGGTTTCTACCCTGTCAGGAAAACACACTATGACATCTCTAAGAGACTGTTCAAAGAATTCATTGCCCATACTCTCCTGAGAAAAAGTTATAGTGAACAATGGGAAGAGTGAAAATGCTGGGAAAATACAGGAAAAATATTGAGAGTCACTGAGGTGTTGGCACACGACCTTACCTTTTGGTTCTCTGACATTGTTGCACGTGAAATTGAGGCTCTTACTTTTCAAAAAAGTAATTACTATTATCTCCCCAACTTCTATGCTTAAATTCTTTCTGCTCCCTCTTCTACAGTGTTCCTTGAGTCCGGGAGGGGCTGATATAGTTGTTCCATTTAGGACAGCTCATTCATTCCACCAGCTTTCTGACCAGTTATGGCTTTCTTCATAACCCGTTGCAAACTGTAGTAAAAAGCAACTCATTAATATTATTAAATATGAATATTGAGGTTAGATTAATCCACAAACACTAATATTTATTCTTAAAAATTGATTTGACATCATGACCAGTTAGTAGCTTAATAGTGGTACATTTTCCCAAAATGCCCATGAGCACTAAATAACCTCCCATCCATGTTCACATAAGTAACTCCTGTTCTCAGTGGGCTGCACACAGAAACAAGTCATGGAATTAAGATGGTACTTTTGAGATGAAGGCTTCTGGGTGGGGGAAGGTTGGAAGGGAAAGGGGGTGTGAAATGACTAAGAATCTGCCATATAAATGTATGAAACTGTCAAACAATAAAAAAATTTAAAACAACAAAAGTAATTACTCATGATAAGCCTTGAGGCAGAACACCTGTGTATAATTTCTTGGCTGAACACTGGCTGGCTCAGTGGTTCTCGGCTCTGTCTACTTGTGAGACTCAATTGGGGGAGCTTTTAAGCCCCTCACTGTGAATGCCCCATCCCGACCCAAGTGGATCACAACACACAGAGCTGCGATCCTTTGTGAATTATTTGTTTAAATATTCTTTAAGTAAACATGTGCTCAAGGTTGAAACCAGCATCTACTCTCTGTCGTGAAAAGCCACTTCCTGCAGTCTCACTCAGGTTGTTCTAACTGAAAAAGAAATGGACTGTTTAGAGGTTCCATGCTCTTACAGCTCAAGGTGACGCTGTATCCGAGGAGCAGAGCCTGGAGTATTTAGTGAAAAAGATTCCCTTCCCCTGGTATAAACAGTCTATGCTCAGGAACCCCCAGGAGGGTGCAGACAAAGAAAGAGCCCCTACGATGTCTCTGATCACTGGGATATCCCCAGCTGTCTCGTCACTTCAGACCTTCAGCTAAGACAGAGTACCACAGTCTCAACAGACAATGTGGCCCTTGAGCTCGTGTGGTGAACACTTCATCTCGGTCTGATAGCACCATTTAGGAAGGTTCCAGGAATTTTAGGTGAAACCCAGCTGAGGGTAATAGATCACTAAGAGGCATTACTGACAAGCATCCTTCCCCTATCCTTTGCCTCTATCTCTTTCTCTCTCAGCTTCCAGGTAGCAATGGTTAATCTTAACTGTCAGCTTAACACAACCTAGAGTCACTCGGGAAGAAAACCTCAGTGAAGAATCACGCATATCACGCTGGCTCGTGGGCATGTCTGAAGAGGGTTATCTTCAATCTTATTTGAAGCAAGAAGGCTCATCCTGAATATGGCTGTTTCCATTTCAAGAGTGGGACCCTGACTTGTACAAGAGTATGAAAATTGGATAAGCAAGGACATGTAACTAAGAAAACAAGGGCTATTCATGCATGTTTCTCTTTGCTCTAAGCGGGATAGCTGGATACAGCACTTCAAATGCCCTTCTTGCTTTTCCCACAATGGACAAATGTTTTCAGGCAAACATTTTCTTTCCCCTAAGTTGCTTTCTTTTAAGGCATGTTTTACAGAAACAGAGACAAAACTAGACTGTATAGTTACAGTTGAAAAGCCTCTGGCACATTCGCCTGCACTTACGACGCTCTACCTAAGCACAGAGCTCCATCCAGCAACCAGGTACTAAGCCCTCTGAGATAATGAGCTGAACTAAGTTTTTCCTTCTTGATTCAGTTACTTTTCTGTTGCTATGGTAAAACACCATGACATGACCTGAAGGAACTTATGAAAGGATTTATTCTGGCTTATAATACCAGAGAGTTTTAAAAAGACTTTTAAAAAGTCCACTGATTACAGCTCCATGTGTCACTGGTCACAGTATTCCTGGTCCTTGTAGAAAGTGGACTATGAAAAATGATGTAATACAATCACAAGACAAGAAGACAGTAAGCAACAACTCAATTCAAAGTAGTCACTATATAGGACTGGCCCCTGATGCACTGCACTTGGCTAGATACATAAAGGTTCCCCTCTACTACTATTCAAAGATGACCCTTTCCACTAAATATACCTTGAAAGTTTGATCAAACCATCAACATACTTAAAGAATTCAAAACATTCTTTCAACAAATGTTTTCTGTATAAAAGCAGGTAATAAGTGTTTTGTCTTTGCACAGATATATGATAGTATGAGTAGCATGAAATCAGTTGGTCAGCATGTAACAGAATGGAGACAGATGGGTCATAACAGAGCATCACCACGTGAATTCACACATAGAGTGACTGTGCTTTACCAGTGCTTCCTTTGCACCTTTATACACGGTAAAATCTACAACTAAGATAACTTAGAAAATAGAGAACACTGATTATATAACGCTTGATCATGTTATTCAGAATTACCTAACCATAAGCTCTAGGGCTGTTGGAAGTCATCAACATATGTTGTAAAACAATCTTGTTTTGACTAGTACTGAGAGCAGCTGCAAAAGAACAGATAGCACTGTCTTTGTGGGAGGTAGATTCAGTAGGATTTGATGCTTGCATTGGTCAACATAGGCATTGACAGAAGCCCTTATTGGTGTCTTAAAAGTACTTACCTACTTTGCACTCTGGGCTGCTCATCATTGGCAAAGTGCTTCTAGGATCTTTGGTGACTGACGACTGTCTAGAACCATGCTGGTTCCTTGGCAGCAAGAGAAGAGAGTGTGACAATTATACTTTAGATCCTAAAGTTCCCCTCAGAGCAATATGAATTTTTTTAGCTTAGATTTCACTGACATCTTGTAAGTGACAAAGCCCTACTTAGTGTTGGTAGCCTAGAGCATGTAGATTTAGTCCCAGACCACAAAAAGGACAAGAGCAGAAGTCCCTCTGAAGAGCACAAGGCAGACACCTTATGAGGCTGCTACAGGAGTCCAGAGAAGACCAGACAGTGAGCAGTGATACAGGAGAAGCATGGAGGAAATCCTGGATATTATTAAGAACTCTCAGTAAAAAACATAGCTTCCTGTGACAGGGAGACATTGTCAAGGACTTCTGAGCACTACCGCATGGTCATTAAAGAAGAGAGTTCTCACAAATTTCCATCTGGACAAGTCCTATATCATCCATCTCTGCTCACTCCTGCCAAACACAAGGGATCATTACTAGGGCATTTCAGATGGCTAAGCAGATACCAGGGAACATGTCACCTCTCTTTATAAGGGGGAGGGGTTTCTGGAGTTCTGGATCATGGTTAAAGCACTTGCTGCAAAAACAAATGGAGCTGAGTAAGGGACCTGGGTCCAGAGATCCATCATCTACAGATTCTGCCTGGGTGTGGTGACCCACCTGTAATTCCAACCTTAGAGGGTAAAGACAGGGAATCCTTGGAGCAAGCCAGCTAGAAAAACCAGACATGTCAGCGAGGTCAGAGTTTACCAGAAACACTAACTCAAAAGAGCAATACGGAAGATCCATCAGGGAAAATTCTCAGTATCAACCTTGGGCTTCCATCGGTGCATAGACATGTGCAGGTGTATTCTCACACATACTTGTGTGTACATATGTGTGAACATGCATATACATGCATGCATACCACACATACATATGCACATGAATAAAAAAGGAGAAAAAAATAACCAAAATATCCCCTGAATGCTTTCAAAAGTAAAGCTGCAATGTTAAGCATACACCTGCATCCCAGGAAGGCATTCACTTCCTCACATTATTCTGAAAATACAACCCCATTGCCAGAATTTTCTGTGCTTATTAAGGAAGAGGCCCCAGCAGTGGCCATGCCAGGACCTGTGACCTTCTTTCTGATGGGCAGGTGGTCTTGCTATCATTGCATTGGCCAGCTGGCTCCAAATTGATCTGCACAGACTGGGTACCCCAGGCTTCTCTGGCTGCCTCACGCTTTGCTAACTCCTCCAGAGTCAGCACCGCTGTTCCAAACACCAGTTGTTAAAGAAGAAACAGAGACTGGAGCAGGTGGACTGTGTGGGCTGAGATGTCACACCTACAAAATCTGAGAGAGAAAGAACTTCAGTGTGCAGTTCACTGCACTTTAAAACACACACACACAGAGACGGGCATCGCTTGGGAGCCAAAAACAAAGGCTGAGCGAGCCAGAAGGGAAAGCATCGCCAGCACCATGGCAGAACAGTCTCTGCTCTGCCCATAAAAATGCCAAGATGCAAGAAAAAAATACCCTTAAATCTGAGATGTGTATTTTGGGTTTTCTTGCTCCTTCTGTGGAAGCTTCTGGGGTGAGCAGAGACCTTGACTTTCCATCTTCTCATCCTGAGCCTAAAACATTGTCTTTGGATATACAAAAAGTATGTTGAATAAAGAAAGGAGATAGAAAGATGAAAACAAAAACAATAACAATGAAAACAAGAGGGAAGAAGGGAAATTTCTTTCACAAAAGAATTCTCAGTGAGATCCCCATAAATAGTGTGCTTATGCCTTCCCCCGCCCCACACTCCTTGGCTATTGTAAAGCCATTAATTATCCAACATGTGGTCAAGAAACAGCAAAAAAAATTGTTGAGATAGCTTTTGTTTGTAGAACACTTTCAGCCTGCCTTATCACTAGCTTCTCTGCTTCCAGCTGGAACATAAGCAGACCTACTTGGTTTATTTTGCCTTCTTAGGTGACACTGATACTACAGAAAGAATAGGCAAAACAGTATGTTGTAGTGTATCCTGATACTCACTGGAGGGTGTAAATAAGTTTACAAACCATCAGTTCTTTGGGTTCCTCCCTTCATTTGCGTACCGACAAGAGCCCATCACATGCTCGACTTGTGTGAAGAGCCCTTCTTAGCTTATAATTTGCAGCATGTAAGATAAAACTTGGATCTTTAAAGCAGTAAACACTTAAGTTGAAGTGATGGCTGCATTTCTCATCTTTCCAAATACACAGCAATCACCTCTGTCATTAGCTTAGCTTAATTGTCGGTGGATGTGGTGGACAATAATACAACATTAACCTGAAGGAAAGGGAAGAACACACTCAGGCCATTGGGAATTCAGCAGGCAGTAAAGAAAGCTGTGTGCTCTGTCCCTTTTGCAATTCCTGACATGCCACATTTCCTGACTGAAGAGCCTCTTTCCCCTTCCTCCATCCGAAGTGACGTTCTGAAGAAGCAGGTTACCCATCCCACTTCATGCCCTGCACCCAGCTCCAATAGTCAAGAGGCTTCCCTCCCCTCAAACTTCCTCACATTAAAGCAAGAACTTCTCCTAGTAATCTGCTGTGTCCCCAAGTAGGAAATGGAGGACACCCACTCTTCTCCTGAAACAAGGTTCAGGCAGGAAATGAGTGTAGGTTCTTTAAATACAAAGCAGTTTGATAAAGGCATGTCTCTGTTGGTCACCACATAAACTCCAGATCACTGGGATATATGTTCTGCAACATATTTTTTGCACGTACCAGACTGGCCACATTAGGCTAAAAGTAATTTGTAATTTCTTTTCCATGATTCCACCATTCCAGGCCTGTTTCACATTTCAAGATGTTCTTTCTTCATACTGTATTGATTGGGGTTTTCCCCCTGGAGCTCTCCAGAAAAACAAGGATAATGGGGTAGATGATTGATGGGTGGGAAGAGAAGTAGGATAGAGTGGTTGTAAAAATTAACTCACCAGATACGGAGAATGTTCACAAGCTGCCATCTGTAAGCTGCAGAACTGTGAAAGCCAATACTGTCCAGTCCACGCCTGAGGGCCAGAGCTCGGGAGGCAAAGCCAGGTAAGAATAGATTTCTCAACTCTCACACACAGACACCAAATTTAACACTTTCCTACCTTTCCAGATTCTACATGGGAGATGCACAGCTTGGATGACTGTAGTGGGATTCTGTCCTCTAGGCATGACCTAACCGGTATCATTTTGAAACCACGATTATGAGACTCTGGAAGGATTAAGCCTATTTATATGCCCTTGAGAATGGGAGAGGATCAATACAAGGTGATGGAGGGGAGACTCATCACCTGAAGAAGTGCAGGAGTAGCTCATGAGGTGGACCAAGATGTCTCAAGAGGTGAACACAGAATAGCATATGAAAGCCCACCACTCAGACATATACAACAGTTTCATGATTTGGAGGGAACTTTTCTTTCGTTGTGTAGCTGTCTCCAATTTGACATATTCCTATAAGTAACTCCTTGGCCATGCTTCTGTAAGTCACCCCAATTAAACTCATTGGTTCACCAAGAAAGATTTGGGTATTGGACTGGCAATGGGGCTCATCTGTGGTAAATGGAGATTTGCGGATGTCCCTGGGCTAGCAGCAATGCCATCCACTTCATCCGCTCAGTCCCAGACACATCCAAAACTAACGTTCCAGTAGGTAACTGAGCCTCACTCAGAAATAAAGTATCACTCCAGGGTCTAGACAGAAAGCTCAGCAGGTCCAGATGCTTGCTTCCAAGCTCAAGTTCGGTCCCTGGAATCAACATGGAGAGTGAAAGTTCAGAACCAATTCTCACAAGTTGTCTTCTGGCCTCCACACAGGCACCGTAGCGTTTGTGTGCCATCTCACCACACAAACAAAAAACACGTACAAAATAAATAAATAACATATAATAAATATCATTGCATGATTTATCTAACCATTTTCCAACATTAGCAAATACTCAGCCCAAATCCTGAGTTAGCAGTAAAATAGGTGTGTTTGTTTTCGGATGTGTAACTGGTATATGTCGGTTCCTAAAGGTTTCACATGATGCCTGAAGATAACCAAAAATATGAGGACTAAATGAAGCAAGAAAGTTTAACACATAGCCAAGAGTCAACACCATCAACAGATTAGTTTTAGATAGAGTGTAGACATTGAAACTGTCACTCTGAGTTGTTAAAGCAGTTGTCATTAATTTCTTAGAGGTTCTAATAAAAACAAGTACAAAATTCAAGAACATTTTGCTAACTTCAGTGGAATGATGAAACCCATACAGCTGTACAAAATGGAAATGCCTGCCTTGAAAAATATAGACACAGATAAAGCATACCACGCTATTTGTCAGCTATTAGTCTGAAGAGTGCTTTGCTCTATTTATGTCCACTTGGAACCCAGGATGCAATCTTATTTGTAAGTTGAGTCTTTGCAGATAAAACTAGTTGAAATTAGATCATGCTGGATGGGGGCTTGTTCTAAACTCTCATATACACAGAGAGGAAACAAGTGTGTGTGTGAGATACAGGCAAAGACTGGAATTCACTGTGCCATGAATCCTGAACTTTGGTCACTATGGCTAAGGAAATGAGAAGAGAATAAGTTAAAAAGTAACTTCACTAAAGCCTCCAGAGAGACCAGAGTCATCCTAGAGCTTTGATTTCAGTCTTCTAAGTACTGAAATTATAAAAGAATAGTTCTAATATTATAAATACACTCATTCTTTGGCCAAGGTGATGCTTCCATGGTAAGGGCAGTTCTCTCCAAGTTTGATGACTTGAGTTTGACTCCCATGACTCCTGTGATAGAAGGAGAGAACCAACTCCCTCATGTTGTCCTCTGACCTCCACGGGAGTGTGGTATTATACAGACATGAAAAAATAGTCACAGTAAATACTCTCATTTTTTAGGCATCTTGTCATAGCATCCCTATAGAACTCATTCAAAAAATATCAGTATCCCCACACAGACAAGGAAGGACTCTATAACAAACAGATTGAGAGTAATTGCTGGAATTGATACATCAAAAATCAAGTTAAACAAATTTCACAAGGACTGGATCTCCAGGGACCTATCAAACAGGATAATTCACATGTACTTAAAATCTCCAGGGCAGCAGAGAGAGAGACAAGAAGAATTGAGGAATTTTCCAAAACGAATGATGGGCACCAATCCACAGGCTACACACAGTAAATAATCACTAGCCACCGAGTTAAGAACCATTAGCAAATGGTTACCAAAATGCAAACACAAACATACAAACCAAGCTGTGGATGCCCAGTGAAAGTAGAAAGTCAAATGCAAACGGATGACATTTAAGGAAGGTAAGAAACAAAGAAAAATATGGCCCGTATCAAGAAATGGATTCACAGCAAATTCTCATTTAGAAGCCTTGCATGGGGGGTTGAATGATAAATGTCTCCATTGGCTCTTGTATTTGAATTCTTTTTCTCTAGTTGGTAATGCTGTTAGGGTAGGTTATGAAATCATTAGAAAGTGGAGCCTCTTAAGAGGAAGTACAAAGCCTAAGGGTCAGGCTTTGAGAGGTTATAATTTCACCCACTTCCCGTTCTAGTTGGCAGCTTTCTGTGTGCAGATAAAATATGATCACTGCTTCCTGAATTCCATACATTTACCACCAGAATAGACTGTATCCCTTCTCTAACTGTAATCCAAAAATCGAAAACAAACAAACAAAAACAAAACAAAAACCTTACTTCCCTGATTTACTTATTGCTAGGGCATTGTCATAGCAACAGAAAACTAACCAATGCACCATGTCTTTCAGAAAATAATGGAATGGTATGTAAAGTGACCAGAGAAAAACAACTATTAACCCAGGATGCTACTCACAGTGAACCTGCTTAATCAAAGTGATGACTATCCCCCTCAGAGTAGAATACAGCAAAGCTAGATGTCTATTGAGGGTAAAGCATCAGACAGAAGCTGGGACATAAATGGGAAGGAAACAACTGGAGTTAGCTGTTTCTTCCGTTTTCTTTACCTAAATACCTAGAAGAAGTAAGACAACGGATTTGAAGATGTTCAAAATCATGGTTCAATGTAGAAATGCCTATGAAAGCCTTAATAAGCACCAGTGTGATGTAGGGTGGTGGCTTCCTCAGGAAGGGCCTTTTATGCAAGTGTTAATTAAGCTTTGAGATCAGCGGACCAGCATCCACGTGAAATAGCAAGATGTGGCTCAGGACTTCTGTAACTCTGATTTGGGGGAGCTAGACTCAGGAAGGTCACCGGAGGTTGCTGGCCAATCAGTGACCATCAGAAGAGAGGTCCTGTTTCAAAATATCAGATGAAAAATGGTGCAGGGAAATATTAGATGTCTACTGCTGGCTTCTGGGTGAGTGTGCATGCACATATACACAGATACCAAATGCATACGCATTTATGTACATACATACACAGAGAGAGAAATAGAGAGAAAGAGAGAGAGATCTCACCATCCCAACAAATGAATGAGATCATCTCTTTCTATTTTTCAGATTGTCCTCACAGGAAGGTTTATAGGTAGATCCAGCATGTGTAAATTCCAAATGCCACAGAAATCTTGTTTCTTCTAAATATTAAATGGAAAGATTCAATGGAACAAGATTGTAAATGGAAAAACACCATAAAGGTTGGTATCAATTGCTCTTGCCTTAAACACTTATGACCTTGGGCTACTTCTTTGATTTTTCTGAGCCTTTATTTCCTTATCCATCAAATGAGATGATACCAAACTCTAAATCAAAGGCTCAAGTAGTAGAGAATTCTAATGGCACATGACGATGATCAGAAAATATATTTCTGCAATTCTTTCCCTCCCAGTTCCCTATGAGTTAACTACACGCACCCTTGATAAACACCCACTGACACATACTAACATGGACTCCAGAAGTCAAAGATGCTGGTAGAACACAGTGCTTCCCAGGGGTTTTGATCCCTGACAAGATGGCCTTGCGGATGCTCCTTCAGACGTCTGATAATTTGGATTTCTTCATTTAAGAATTGTGGTAATTTTCACTCCCCCTTAAGGTTTTATTGTGAACTGGCAAACAGGCTTTTGTGTGGGTGTTTCCACAGGGACTTTCTCCAGCTAACAAAGGCTCTGTGGCAGCTCATGGCACCCTTCTGACCTGGCAGCACCCCAAGTCTGCACCTGCATGTTACTGATTATTTCCCCTGCTCTCACTCATTGCTTCCCTAGCTGTGTGAAATAAGGGGGAGGGGGGATTGCACGTGTTTATGACCTTCACCTCTTAACACACTTGAAGGTGTCACTTCCCAGAGTTGTTTCAGAGATTTCATTGATGCTAACAGGGTCTGCTGCGCCCCCCCCCCAATGCATAGGAGGAGCCCTATGAAGAGACAGGGCTAAATGGGATACTGTAGAGACACTCCTCCAGACCATCACCTACTTATGCGGGCTCAATGCCAGGCAGAGGTCTCACTATTAATAACCTGCTCTTTTGAGGTCAGTCTAAGCCAGGAACAGTAGGAATCAAACTCCACACATATTGGGCATTGGCTGCCATCTCTTCCCTACTTACATGCATAAACAGGGAGACAGGAAGTGTGTCCATACATATAAATATTCCCTATACACTCCCACATGCATATACAACTCCACATTTACTCCATTCACACACCTTATAAACATGTGCACACACTTAAACACACACACACACATACCACACCCCTGCAGCTTCCCCTATTCCACTTCCCTCACACAGTCATCACTCAGACCCCTCTTTCTTCTTTCCTGGCCAGCACTGGGTTCATCCCCAGTTACTATTTTTACATAAGCCATTTTTCCCCAAAAGTACTAAGGATGTGTGAAAGCTAGAAAATGCACCCAGCTCGTTTCTGCCCCCTTGACAACATTCTTCTGGGCAAGAAGCTAGGAGAAAGGAAGGGAGGAGTGAAAATATGCACATAATATACAAATCTTCACAAACTGTTCCTGAACTGTCATCTCTCCCCAGCAGAAAGAGTGGCTTTCTGAACGCTGAGAGGACCAAGCGGACATCCTTAACCTGATATCAGTGCTCACAGTCTGGCCCTGAGCAACCCTGCTGGTCTCCTCTTTGTCCCGTCTCTCCACCTGGTTGATGGAGTCCTACGTCTACCCTGTACAACACTACTTATTGCAGATGCAAGAGTTGTCTGGGTGAACGCATAAACGTTATCTCAAAGCCCAGTTCAGGTCCACTCTGCTCCGTATGGTTCCCTCCTCCACCTTCTTTCAGCCCATCACACTTTCCTCCTTGCAACGGTGCAGAAAGTTGTATCACCTTTGTCACTTAGATTTGAGGAAAATGTGCCTGGGAAATGCTGGTTGCATTGTCCAAAGCCTGCTCACTTCCCAGCACACAAATTGAACACATTTGACTTCAAAATTTAGTTGTGTTCCCAGGGAACCACATGTCATGAGGAGGACATCCCAGCTAATGTGCGCCTTGTGGCGTCACATGAAGTGAGCCTCTGTATTCAGTTGAGCATGACTTCACATTGTGTTTCCACAAACGTGCTCAAACGTTGACTTACTAGTTTCTTTCTTACTGACTCAGGTCAAGAAATTCAGACACCTTGATCTTCCACCCAGAAGTAATGGCTGTGGTTGCACCATCTTCAGGATGTCCCACACTGCTTAGGATGGCGTGAAAACAAATACAAATATTTCCCCATAGCCTTGAAATGAAAATCGCAAAAAGGGTCATCCCATTCTACTCTCCCCTCTCACTGACATATGGACACAGAGCTTCCTGTTCCTCAGCCACAGACAGTAAGTCCTTTGCAATATTCTAAGGTTTGGGTTTGGTTATAATAAGCTTTGGTTTGGAAGATGCCAGAATCTTGCCTCCTTCAACAGCCATGCCCAGGCCTCACAGATTCAGAAAGTGGTCTCGAAGCTGAGCTGTACTGCTACACTGAGGGAAAAGGAAAGCCTTGGGTTTTCTTACATTCAAACTGACCGTGAGGAAAAATGGACTATTGCCCTATATAGAGGCTTACCACAATCCGTCAGGGAGCAGTAGAGCAATGCTATCATATCAGGCCTGTGATCCCACATGAAAAGCTCCTCCTTCTCGCTTAGCTTCTTTAGGTTTACAGATTTTAGTATGATTATAATATATTAGACATATATCTTATCCACATATAAGTGAGTATATACCATGTGTGTCTTCTAGCTACCTTGCTCAGGATGATCTTTTCTAGTTCCATCCACTTGCCTGCAAATTTCATGATTTCCTTGTTTGTAATTGCTGAGTTCCATTGTGTAAATGTACCACAATTTCCATATCCATTCCTCAACTGAGGGACACCTGGGTTGTTTCCAGATTCTGGCTATTACAAATAAAGCTGCTATGAACATGGCTGAACAAATGTCCTTGTTGTGTACTGGAGCATCTTTTGACTATATGCCTAGGAGTGATATAGCTGGATCTTATTTCTTGGTGGACATCAATCAAGAACACTAAAGCCAGGATGCAGAAGCTCTAAGGGATAGAAAGACCTGAAAGGGACAGGAGCTCCACAAGAAGAGCAACAGAACCAAGAAAAATCTAGGCCCAGGGGTCTATTCTGAGACTGATACTCCAACCAAGGGCCATGCATGGAGACAACCTAGAAAAGGTTTAAGGTCCATGATTTTCAACCATGCTTATGAGTGTGTGTGTGTGTGTGTGTGTGTGTGTGTGTGTGTTTGAGTTTGAGCACATACAGGTGCATTTTGTACATGTGGAAGCCTGAGGCCAGCCTCGGCTGTCATTGCTTTGGCTCCATCTTCTTGCTTTTTGAAACAGGGTCTCCCATTGGCCTGCAGCTCTTACAAGTAGGCTTACATGGATCTGCCTGTCTCTGCCTCCCCAGAACTGTGATCACAAGAATATACCACGATGCCAGTTTCTTTATGTGGATTCTAGGCATGGACTCAGATCTCCTGACTTGTGTAGCAAGTATTTTATCAGCTGAGCTGTCTCACCAGCCATGAAGTTCTGCAGCACATTCGCCATTGTCCACAGAAGGTTTGATGGAGGTTTAAAATCTGAATCTCTGAAGAAAATAGTCACCCCATAAATTATACACATATAATAAAATCATGTCATCTAGAAGATAGCTAATCCTCTGGACTTGACATACATAGTTTCTTTTATATTCTAAGCACTCTCTTCTTAAGATGTCTGAATTTAGGAGAAACTAACATTTGCTGAGTTAGGAGCCAAGCTTCAGGAAAGGCAATGTTATAATGCTTTCCATCATTTGGCATACAAAACACTATCATTTTTACTGGGGGAAAAGCTGAGGATCAAAGATTTAGTATTCTACATTACCCAGAAGAGAAAAGCAGAGAGGGTGTAGGGGCCATGTCTGTGGTTTCTGGAGCCGTTGGCCCTTCCTGGCGTTCCAGTCTGCTAGCCTGTGGCACTGGCCAGAGCTGACTCTGCTAATTACAGCCTGGAATCCACCTCATCTTCCCCTGCAATGCCTCGATGCTTCTTAGACATAAAGACAGAGCACTTGAAGGACTTTCACATTAATCAAGAGCCCCTCCCCCACCAGAGTGGAGTGTAAGAGCCCAGTGGCTGAGAGCCAGCCTGAGTGGCTCCATAGAACACCCACACCTCAGGCCATCGGGCTCTGCCAAGGAAAGCCACCACCAGGCCTGCTCTGATGAAAGTGGTGGTTTTTCAAAGGCCCTTATTTGAAGAGAAACAAAGAGCACTTAGCAGCCTGCTTTCTGATCCCAGTCTGTGTAAAGAAGGCACATTATAAAAACATTAGCACTCAACCAGGGCTCCAGCAATCCCTGAGTGGATGGTGGGTGCAGCAAGGGTGATTTGTTAGAAACTCAGCACCGCAGCTGGGCACCAGCGACTCTGTGCTCCTGAGGGCTACCGCCTGGCACCTCCGTACCCATGAATCACCTTATGTTAGGGTGAGTCACAGCCCTGAGTTGGGCATAGGAGATGGGCTCAAGAGTACATGCTTCCAAAGTGAGCAGATGGCTTAACCGTGTTCCATGTGTGAGAGAGATCACGCCCAGCTAACACGAGCATTTTGACAGAGCACCAGATAACGAATTTATCAATCCTGCCTCTCTGACAGGAGCTGCCTGCTGGCCTCCACCCTTCACAGCATGGTGAAACCTTCCATTATTGAGGTCACAGATGTCAAAGCCTTCCCAGCACATATTCTAAAATGTCAAAAAGCACCCTCCGCATCTTTTTTTTTCCTCAGAATAAATCTTCACTCTTTCAACACATATGGAGGGCAGCACAAGGAGGCTGGATCTTCCTTGAAAAAAAATAAAAAGAGTGGCATGACCCTGCTATAAGAGCAGCCTGGGGAGAAGCCCTGGTTCTAGGAGACAGTGCCCTTCTAGGTGAATGAACTCCAACTGCAGGAGAGAGAGAGACAGAGAACGATGTGGCCTGAGAATTAGAACCTGAGACTGGGTCACTGTGTTATGTATGGGCTTTATCACTGTGGGGTTTCGGTTTTTTATGAAAGCCACCAGCTGGAGACCATGGCCAGAGATAGGCCACTTGTCCAACATACCCTGGGTACTATTGTCTGTACTTCAACAACAATAAATAACCTGTGCAGTGAAACCTACCTTGATTACCCACAGGAAACGTAACAAATACTGTGTAAAGCATGATAGAGTCATTGCCAGAAAATCTAATTAATTGTAAATAAGTGTAAATATGTGGTTAGTTCTTCATAGCCTTATAAAATAGATGACCACCTCTCTCCCTGAACTGTCCTGACCACAGTTCCTTTAACCATGGAGCATTTAAATGGGGGCTGGACTCACCCAGAAGCATCTAATGTGGAGAGTCTGGTGGTTGTGTTCACAAAATCAGAGGATAAAAAGGAGGAAAGGAGGGAAGGCAGGAGATAGCCAGGTTGGAGGAAGACAGGTCAAGCAGAAGGGCAACTCTCAAGAGCATAGCCTAAGAAGCAATTCATGTTAGTTATGTTATTTCCCTGTGGTCAAACCTACCAGAAGCACTTAAGGGAGGATTTACTTGGGTACATAGTGCAGGTGAAGGGAGCCCGTCACAGTGGGGAAGGTGAGGTAGCTTAACCCATGGCCTGTGACACCAACTAGGAAGCAGAGAAAAGGGAACACCAATAATCAGTTGGCTTTGCCCTTTTTCTCTTTTGAATTCAGTTTGTGACTCTAACCTGAGAGGTGGGATTATCCACATCTGGGATGGTTCGCCCCTCCTCAGACATATCCAAAGAAGTGCTTCATTAGTGAGCCAGGCGTTCCTTACTCTAATCAAAACCATCATCAAACTTAAGCGTCGTACAATGTCCCTACACAAAGGCACAGAGAGAACAGGAGGAGAGGTATATCTTCAGAGAGAAGACCATACCCAAGAGCTCTGGGTCCCAGGCAGGATGTGTTTGCATGTGACACCAGCCTGTATGGGAGGGCAAAGTTACACACTAGGCCAGGTGCCAGAGTCTGTCCCCTGCCACTGTGTAACTTGCAGCGTTTGGAATCCAAACCATAGTACAAAGTACGGAACTTAACGATGGAAGGATCTGAGGTAACTTCACATTTGCCTAAATCAGTTGTTTTTCCTAGAAAAATCCTGAGTGAGTTGGAATAGAGGGAAGAAAAACAAAAGGGCAAATGTGATCTGTGTGTTTGTTCTTCTCTAAAATGAAATCTCAGTTTTGTTCCTGATAAAATACCTACTAACATCCACTCACCTTGAAAGACAGATGTTCAACTATAACAAAGAGCAATGTTCTACATTGCTCAAAATTACTTCCCAGGAAGCCATGCACCCATGGATTCTACTAACTCTAATAGCATTACAACTGGATCTTGAGGTAGCACTATTCCTAAATTTCTGAGAAAGCTCCAGATTGATTTCCAAAGTGGTTGTGCAATTTTACTTTCCCATCAGGAATGGAGGAGGGTTCCCCTTTCTCCACATCCTCTCCAGATCAACTATAAAACAAGGACATTTGCTCAATCATGTTCGTAGCAGCTTTATTTGTAATAGCCAGAACCCAGAAACAACCTAGATGTCCATCAACTGAAGAATGGATACAGAAATTGTGGTACATTTACACAGTGGAATACTACTCGGCATCTACAAACAAGGAAACCATGAAATTTGCAGGCAAATGGATAGAATTAGAAAAGATCATCGTGACTGAGGTAACCAAGAAGCAGAAAGACGCATGTGGTATATACTCACTTATGAGTGGATGTTAGACATATAATATAGAATAATCATACTAAAATCTATAGTCCTAAAGACACTAAGCAAAAAGGAGGACCCTGGGTAAGATGCTCAATCCTCATTCAGAAAGGCAAATGGGATAAACATCAGAAGAGGGAGAAAACAAGGAACAGGATAGGAGCCTACTGCAGAGGGCCTCTGAAAGACTCTACCCAGCAGGGTATTAAAGTAGATGCTGAGACTCATAGCCAGACTTTGGGCAGAGTGCGGGGAATCTTATGGAAGAAGGGGGAGATAGAAAGACCTGGAGGGAATAAGAGCTCTATGAGGAGAGCAACAGAGCCAAAACAATCTGGGCCCAGGATTCTTTTCTGAGACTGATACTCCAAACAAGAAGCTTTCATGGAGATAATCTAGAACCCCTGCACAGATGTAACCCATGGCAGCTCAGTAACCAAGTAGGTTCCCTAGTAATGGGAACAGGGACTGTCTCTGACATGAACTCAGTGGCTGGCTCTTTGATCACCTTCCCCTGATGGGGGAGCAGCCTTAACAGGCCACAGAGGAATATAGTGCAGAGAGTCTTGATGAGACCTGATAGGCTAGGATCAGATGGAAGGGGAGAAGGACTTCCCCTATCAGTGGACTGGGGAAGGGGCATGGGAGGAGAAGAGAGAGGGAGGGGACTACAGCTGGGATACAAAGTGAATAAATTGTAATAAATAATAAATAATTTTAAATACTCAAAAAGTAAAATAACATTACAAATAATAACAATAAAATAACATTATGGCACTGACTGACATGAAGGGACTAGAAGCAGAGGCCCTAGAATAAGAACTGGCCAAGGTTAAGAACATCTTAATATTGACAACCATTGCTAGGTTGGTTTTAAGTCAGGTGGTACTAAGAAGTCAGAAAGGAAGGGTAGAAATACTGTCTCCATCCTGGCAAGATAAATTTGAAGGCATTGAATTTTTCTAAGCCTCAGTTTCCCAATAATGCAACAAGGATAGTGGTCCTCGTTTCCTCTGTCCAGGACCTAACATGGTACTTCCCAAGAAGACACTCAGGTTCACCTTTCCTAGATCATGGCAGAGCATTAGTGATGCCTTGCCAGATTCTCAGCATACAGTTCTTAGTGTCACCTATATAACAAGCTGGCAAGGATGATAACTGATTTGCCCAAAGAATATGGAAAGATGAGAAAGATTTCATAGCTTGTTGAGTCATTGGGCGGGGAGGAGACATTTAGATGAAAGTTGTAAAGTGTCACAACCAACTATTTCAAGTTGCTGTGCGCAGAATGATCTCTCTTTGCACCTCCTGGTAGAGTTCTGGTGGGCAGTTACCATGGGTACATCTGCAGAGAATCTGGGAGAACATGGTCACCAAGCAGACTGTAAGGGTTGGGATAAGGCTTGTGAGAACAGAGATCGCAAAAACCCAGATGCTTGAGAACCAGTGAAGTGGAGACCTTCTAGACAAACCACAGGAAGGCTGTGCAGATGCAAGCTGGATGGTGCCTTCTGCTGGCCTGTCAGATCTGTGGCATTTTGATTACAGTACACATGCATTGTTTACCACAAATTTGCAAAGATCTTGATGGAATTGTCTATCAATGATATTACTTTGGAGAGTAATTCTGAATAAAAGAGGCTGTTTTTCTTTATTAGTGAGGTTGGGGAAACTCTCTCAGTGCCAACAGATGAGAATCCGAAATTTATTTTGTAGAAAAACAAACTCATCACCTTGGAATTGCACTCTCTTCTTTGTACACATGAATTTTTACTTAGTTATTTACTCTCACTATATTATTGTTAAAACACAATTCAATTTTGTTTTATTCATGCTAACTGGACTATGTGCTTATTCATAAAATGAGAAATTTCATATTTTGGATAGGAAAATAATTTCCAAATTATTTAGGCTAATACTTCTTTTGGCAATAAAACCAAAGCATATTATGATATTAATAACTTTTGATATTAAATACCTTTCAATTATTTAAAATATGATTTTTAAGCAGGGCATGCTGGCACATGCCGTAGTACCCAGGAAGCAGAGGAAAGTAGATTTCAGTGAGTTTAAGCCTAGCTTAGTCTGCATAGCGAGTTCAAGGCCAGTGAGGGCTACATAGTGAGACAGTCTCGAAAAACAAAACGATTTATTTATGAATATAGTTTTAAATGGTTGTATAGCAGGTTACTGGCTGAGTTTAAAAAATGTCCCTATCCACTATAACAATTCATAATTTCTTAGCGGATAAAATAAAAAATAACCAGATTCATTGTTAGTGTTTTATGTAATTCATTTATATAATCCCAGTAATATAGGAGTTTAAGGGTAAGGCCAGAAGATCACAAGGTTAATGTCAGCTAGGAAAGCTACAAAGTTCAAGGCCAGTCAGAATAACTCACTGACACCTTGCATCAACACTTTATATATGACTGATTTGTATTATGCGTATACATGTGGCTGAAGATGTAGCTTGGTAGAAGAGTGTTCACCTATCATACACATTATACAATGTTCAATAACTTATTACCAAAAAAATAAATACATGAACTGTTAGCAGGGTTTAGAGGTGCAGGGAGTGTAAGCCAGGAACATGGAAGCTGAGGATAGATAGCATCACTCACAGAAAACCTTTACCAAGTCCAGAACCAAGCTTTTGTTGTTCTCTGTGACCAAGCTCTGGATATAGTTTGAAGCTTATGACTATCAGACTTCACAAACTAGGTCTCATCAAGTCTTCTCTTTCTTCCAGACCTCCTGGGAACATTAAAGGAAAGGACCAAACTGTTTTCAGCATCTTCATCATAGCATCATAGATGCTAATTAACTCAAACTAGCAATCCCTTGTAAAAGCACAACCAGGGAAAAGGAAATCCAGCCACTCATTTCCCTCAGCCTCCCAGGCTTCACACATTTATAATTCTCTTTGTCAAGGACCATGGGTTGAGAGAAATGAAAATGCCTTGTCAATAATAGCAGTGAATTATAATAAGTGCCTTTGTACGGAATTCAAAAAGAAGGTTGAGGTAAGGGATAAAGGGTATTAGAATGGGAGATTATTACCCCATTGATTGCTTTGAAAACCACATTGTTTTAAATTCTTATTTGCACAAGAAATAGCGTAGTCTCAGGGCTGGACTTTGATTTCTTCTGTCTAATAATCCCAGATATAATTGTAACACAGGCATACACACAGAGACAGACACACACAGACACAAATATCCCACAGCATGTGACTGTCAACTGCCAAGTCAGCCATCTTTGCTTTCCCAAAGGAAATACGAATTCTTGGCAACACTTAATCATTACAGACCTTCCCCAAATACTGGTTTCCCATGGCAAATTTAGATAGATTGGACACACAAAGTGTCACTGCATCTCAGTTTGTGTTGAACGTTTTGCTGGTTTGGAACAGACCTGGAAGCCTGGGAGGCAGCTTTTTCAGTGGCTGCTCTGAGAAACAGTGGTAACCAAGACCCCACAATGTGTTCCCTGCTGATAAAAATGATATGACACTTTCCCATCCTTTCCACAGAAAGCAGGTACAAATGAACCACTAGATCCTAGTGAATAGCAAGTTCTCTACATTGTGTTGCTTCTTTCTAGTACTCGCTCTGCCCATAGAAACAAGCAGAAACCTGTTTTGTGTGATTTCTGAAGAGGGAAATTGACAAGCACTTCACACAATAGGCAGTCTGAGGGAGACACTGTGTGAGAGTGCATAACACCTCCAGAAACCTGACCCAGTGTGGAAAGTCTGCTGCATGTTCTTGATTCTTGCAAAACCACTGGCTCATCTGTTTGTTTGTTTTTCCCTCTTCTTCCACTGAATTGACAGGGTCAAATAGTGTTTTTTCTCAATTTTAATCCACATTGAAGATTTGGTTTGAAATGAATGCTTCACATCCCAGAAACCACTGCAAAAAAAAAAAAATCCACTCCTGCCTCTGCTCTACCTGATGCCATTTCACAGGGCTAGCCAGATGTAGTGATAGTCTCCTGTATGGGCTAATAAGACCTCTGAGTAAATAAACAACAGCAGCTAAAGCGATAGCTCAGCCTGCAAAGTGATTTTCTTGCAAACATGTGAGTGAATCTGAGTTTGATCCCCCCCAAAAACTCACATTAAAAAAAGAGGTTGACAGGGCCTAAGTAACAGCACTTGAAGTTGTTCTCCTGTTTCTACATGAATGTGCACACATGTGTTTATGGCATACACATACATGTACTTTCACAAAGAACATACACATACAGGTTGGTATGAACACACACACCAGCTTAAGTCCATCTAAAGAAGATGCAAATGTGAAGGAAGAAGTGTGTGGTTTCAGTCTCACAAAGCCAATAAAAAATTAGATTTGTTTGTTCTTTATAATGGATTTAGAAATTGCTGGTGAACAAACTTAAAAATCAATAACAACAACAAGCAGTAAAACGTCTTGGTAGCAGACATAGTTTTCATGTGCGTTTGAGTTCATTCTAAATGCAAATACCAAGAGCAGCAAGTCTTGACAATTCTCGCATGGCACCTGTGGGGATTTGAATGAAAAAAGAATTCCTCATAGCTTATGTACTTGAGCACTTGGTCTCCAGCTGGTTGTGCTATTTGAGAAGATTGTGGACCCTTCAGGAGGTAAGTTTTGCTGGAGGAAGTATGTCAATGGCCACTGAGCATGGGCTTTAAAGATTTATGGTTATGCCTCACTTCCTATGCTCTTAAGTGTGCTATCTATCTATCTATCTATCTATCTATCTATATTTATCATAAATGTGATCAACCAATGTCATACACAACTTGAGTTCCAGCACTTGGAAGACAAAAGCAAATCAATGAATTTCTGTGAGTTCAGGCTGATCTACGAAGCAAGTTCCAGACCAGCCAGGGCTATACAGTAAGACCCTATCAAAAAGTGAGGTGTGGGGAAGAGTGAAATGAGATCATCCAGCCTTCTACTTCTGCTACTATACCTGCCTCTTCCCATGCCTTTCCCACAATTACAGATCTATCTCTCTGAAACTGTAAACCAGAAATGAATGCAGGGATGATTAATATAAATGCTATGAAGCCTCTGCAGGTCCCTCAAAAGCTGTAGCTTCATAACAACTATTAGTTTCCAAGATAGCACTTCTGCCTTCCCTGCCAAAATGCAAAGAACCCTATGCAGCAGTCTTAGACTGCAGGCGAATGTCAGTACAAGAAGAATTGGGTCTTGAATATCCCAGACTGAAGGCCACTGCCCTGGCCAGTCTCTTCACCGTTTGGGAGAAAAGTCCAAGATGCTGATGGACACTCCATGGCAGGGGCATTAAAAGTTCCCTCACCTCTCACTTTCAACAAAAGTTCAGTTCAACTGCCACTTAAAAATAGGCCTGATTGTCATATTCCCTTTACTAGTTGAAGTGAATGTCACTGAGTATCACAGACTCCTTAGCTACAGCATGCAGCTTTATTGCAGATAGAAACCAGGTCACAGTAGAGTAGAGAGGAATAGGACATCTGGTATACCTCTTATGACATCACCCAGACTTCTGCTAACTAAGAGACTATTGACCTTTCTCACCATTATCTTCTTTCTCATTAATCTCTCCCATAACTATTTAAAATTGCCATCCACTCACTTGAAAATTCAACTTCAGCACCATTTACTGATCCCCACCCCACTTCCATATAAGCCATATGTGGGAAATGTGGGTCAAGTACCAGGTATGTAAAATAAAGTAAAAAACAATTATACAGACTTGCAATTGACCAAGCAGCTGTTTATGGAGCTTCAGCTATCTGCTAGGTTTTGTGCTGATCATAGGGATGCAGCCATTGTACTTGTGTAGCTGTTATCAAGAAGTTTAAGATAAAAATCAATCATTTGTGGACGATAGATCATGTTCTGTATCTAACTCATGCAGCTCTTCCCAGCCTCTGCTCAGAAAGCTTCTGTACTGAGCTATAACTCAGTGCTCCATCTGATTTTCAAAGTAAATTTGAAACACTCCCCTTTCATCCCTCACATCATTCATCTAGCGTACCTCACCAGAATTCAGGAACACAACCACTTGTTACATGGCCAACCTCTGAAAGACAAGTTCTTTCCCTTCCTCATACTGTCAAGGGCAGTGCTATAGAGTCACTCCTCTTCATTGTTTGAGTTAGGTGTCATTGTGTTTTAGAGATATGTCACAAGCAGATAGGAGAAACACATTCCGATGCCCCTACTCAGCAATGTACTTTCATTCCATAGAATAGTGTTTCTATAGGTACATGTATGTATGTGTGCATATGCATGAGTGTGAGGGAGTACATGTATGCAGATGTCCATGCATACATGTACACGTGTGAGGAAATAAGAGTGGAAAGGTCAAGGATTGTTCCTCAGGATCCATACACCTAAGGCCACTCATTCATTGGTCTTGAGCCTTCTGAGGAGGTAAGTCTGACTGGTCAGAGAACCTCAGGGGTCCATCTCTCTCTCTCTTCATCCCTGGTTCTGGGATTACATGTAAACACTATATCTGGTTCTGTTTTGTTGGTTCTGGAAAGTGAACTCAATTTATGTTTGCAAGACAAGTTATTTTCCAAATGAGCTATCACTGTAACTCTCATGGCAGCATCATACTGATCATCAAGTAACTAGATAAACCACTCCACTTGAAAATGTATTGAAGGTCTACAACTTCAAGCACCATGCCAGTCAAGAGTGTGTATGCCTACATGTAGTGTATGGGACCCAGGGCACCGGGAAGCTATGGGAACGAGGGTGCCTGCCTGCATGAAAGTCACAATTGAGAGGGAAATTTCAGTAATAGATATTATTCAAGTTTCTATTTTCATCCCCTACAGAAAAATCTCAAATCACTGGAGATAGTTATAAATATAAAAAGAAATGTCTGTCTTGTTTCAAGGTTCATTTTTAGTACTGTATCCTTGAATTCTTTATGTTAGCTTGTTAGTGTGGCTTCTGCTATGAGGATAATATTTGACACATGGTTATGCTGAGATCTTTGGTCCCATCTGTGCCTCTGGGTGTAAGGAGCTGAGAGTGCTTTTGTTATGGTATTTGAAATCAGTCTCTGAAATACTGATTTTTTTTTTTTTTTTTGCTTTTCACTGTTTCCCTGTGTTGAGATCTATTCCATCCTCAGGCTCTTTCTATTGCCTAGCTCTTTACCTATAGGGCAACAAAGTCACGAAGTAGGGAAGGAAAATCAGGGCATACTCTTTCCAAGAGCTTGCCCATCATTGCGCTTGATAAATCTATAGTAAATCTGCTGTACTGAGAGCTTCCTAAGCATCAGTTTTCTGTGTATGACATTGCCCTTGTTGGAAGGGGTGGCAAGAAAAACAGAAGAATGTCTCCGGTGGAAAACCTTTTCTATCCCTGGGATGAAATGCCATGACTAAGGAAAATTACAAAACGAATGGTTTATCCTGGGCTTACAGTTTCAGGTGGATAAGAATCCATCACTATTAAGGCAGTTTAGCATAGTAGCCAGCACTATGAAAGGCAGAAAAAATGGCTAAGAGTTTATACCTCAAACTTCATGCAGAAATAGTGTATATATACATATGTATATATATGCATATATATACATATATATATATATATATTTAAAAACATGGTCTCTCAGTGAAACTAGAGTCACTAACTCAGATATGCTAGCTATCCAGCAGTGAACTCCTGGGATCTGCCTGCCTCTGCCCTCTCTATGCTGGGATTACATAGATCTACTTTATCTGTCCTTTCCAAAAACTCTAGGGGTTGGACTCAACTCTCCCTGCTCATGCAACTGTGCCTTGTGCCCACTCTCCAACCTTTCCTTGTAGTCCCCAGTTCAAAATTAGCATCTGGGGCCCACTAGCTACTGCTGCTGTTCTGAGAACTAGAAAAAGTGACCTTCTGTAGCCTTGAAGAGGACGTACATTGTTGTACATAAATATGGTCACTATCAGTGCACCAGTGTTAGCAAATCCTAAATGGCAGGCCCCAGCCAGCAGCTTCCATCCCCACTTCTTCCAGCATAGTATCCCTTTTGCACGGCTGTCTGCAGAACTTTGATAACAGTGCTACTCAGCCCACCCTTTCCTTACGGGAGAGCCTGCGTGGCATCATCCTCTATTCCAAACCACCAGTATCTTAGCCATTTACAGTGTGTCAAAGCCAATTATGCTTTAGCCACCACAAAGCTTCCAGTGAAAATCGAAAGCTGGGCCCTCGGGGCCATTCTTTTAGGCAAAGGGTATCGGGAAATTCCTTCTCCTATAACAATAACCCACTGTGAGTTTGAAATATTAACTAGGTTAAATAGCGGGCAATACATATGCAAAAATATGTATTTTTTAGTGTAAGATGGGAAAATGCAAGTTTCTTGGAAGCAAGTTTCTTGGGAGTGGGTTGTAAGAAACACCTCACTCAGTACTACACTGGAATGAAGTACACCTGGCAAGAACACAATGCCTGTTTCTAGGTAAGGAAGACAAATGGCACAAACAATGCCTCTGGGGGCCACATGAGAAGGGCACACATGGAGAAGGCACAGATATCCAAGGACTCAAGTGATAGAGACCTCCCAACTTGCATCTACACAGATTACAGGAAATGAAGGTGAGACACGAAACACACTCGTTGTACTGCCCAAAGGAGCAAACAAACCAAGTTCACAGATACGTACAGGGCAAAGAATTTGAAACCTCAGCATCTTTCTCTGTGGAGTAGACAAAAACACTAAGAGAAGATAATGATATCCATGAAGTTTCTTGACTGTATGAATATCCTAATACTCAGTCAGACATGATCACACAGGCAAATGACCCTGAGATGGTACAGATGTTTCCTGTCAACTTCAGTGTGCTCAGAAGAAAAAGGAGTCTGACCACAGAGGCAGCTTCACTGTTACCTGGAAGCGGAAGTGTGATTGTCCTCTGTTGATAGAGCAGTACGGCACTTAGCACTCTCCACGCGAGGTTGACTGGTATTAGCTCTTTAGAAGGCATCATCTCACATATCCTTGGTGTTCCCACTTCATTGTAAAACTCTTCACAGAGCTATGAAAATGTGTCCTTATATTTAACCATAATTTCTCTCATGTCACAATTCCTACTCAATCCAAGTAAAACTGCAGGAATGACATTGAACACCCCTTTACCATGACATAAATATCATATTTATACAGATGTCTTTGGTTTTTAAAAAAAAAATTTTTAAAGATTGTTTAGTACAAGTAGCCCAGGTTGGCCTCACACTGGCTGTGTACTCAAGCATGAGTTCAACCTCCAATCCTCTTAGCTCTACCTGCTTAGTGCTGGCATTAATGGCATACGCCAGTGTGCCAAAGATCAAACACACCATCTCGTGCATGCCAGGCAAGCACTCTGTCAGCGGAGCTACATGCCTAGGCTTGCTTCAATGTTGGTGATGGTTAGGATTGAACTGGTAGAGTTTTATCAAGCAAACGGTGAGGCAGAGATGTGTCTGCATGGGTAGACTGTTTCCCCAACAGGCATAAAACCCTAGGTTTGATTCCTCAGTGCCACATACACTGGAGTTAGTGGTATGTGTCTGCAATTCCAGCATTCAGGAGAAGCAGAAGTTCAAAGACATACTTGGCCATGTAGCAAGTTCCGGTTTGCCCTGGAACACACAGACATTATTTGGACTTAAATATATAAATGGCAAGTGGAGTCATAGCATTTGGAAATAAAACTCTTTTACATACTTTGATAATCTATGAAAGTTAATGATGAGTTATTTGATCCTCTTTTATTCTCCACAAATATGCATACGTTACAGTTATTATTAGTATTATTTTTTGCATTGTAGGATTAAGTTCCAAGTATTATTTTAAAAAGAAAGAGCTAGCCAATTGTATACCAAAGTTGTGATCAAGATCTCTGGACAGCTTATTATAAAGCTGACCCCAGGATCACATGTGATTTACAAATCTTTTTACTGTGTTAACTTATTTACTGGGAGAGTGGTGTGCATGCCAGAGTACACACCCAGGGTCAGAGGAGGGAGTCAGCATTTGCTACTTTGTGGATTCCTTGCTCTCTTCCATCCTTCTCGACCCTTATTCAACCCTTCCTACCCCCAAAACCTATGTAGGAGAGAAAGAAGGATAGAGGGAAAAGGGAGTGATATTATCATTAGACTGCTTCTTCTTGATTGGGGGTTTCAAGTTCCTTGAGGCAAGTTTGATCCTCACTGTCAGGATATTCAATTTCCTCTTCTTATGTCTTTGTATATGACTACCTGAGAAACCCCAACAAACTTCAACAACAGTAAACCAACAACCACCAGCCACAGCAGGAGGAGAGAGATCAGCAGCAGCTGCCACAGCCACCTCAGACCCTCTCAGGGCCTCTCAAGAGTCCCCAGAATTCCAAGTGTCATACACTTGCAGAAACTATCTCCAGCTGGCAAAATCATGCTTCTGCTAGAGCATGAGGCAAATCATAGCTGCTGTGAACAATCCGAAGCAGTCTCATACCCCTCACCTAGGATTAAAATAAAAACATACTCTCATCACATTTCTGTGTTTTTAAAGAAACCGAAGGTTCTTACTACAGGAGGGCAATGTCCAGGGAGCTCGGTCCCTCCTTTAACCATGTGAATCCCAGGGATGGGACTCAGTCTTTATCCACTAAGCCATCGTGCCATCTCAACATGTGACTTTAAAAATGAATAGATTCAGATATGTGCATAGAATGGTAGACTAGGGAACTGAGAAAACTCACAAGAATAGAGGACCAAAGCTGAATCTTTGTCAGCAGTGAGCAGTGGGCAGAGGAAAGAGAAGGCAAAGTCAGCCCCATATGAAAACATTCTATAACAATGTGTCTGTGTCCCCACAATTCATGTGCTCAAATCTTAAATCCCATATGATGGCAGTAAAAGTTGTCTTGAGGTGATGTGAGCACAGGGTATTATTATCAGTATTATTGTTGTTATTGTTTTAATATTATTGTGAATGTTCTCATTCTCATGATAAAGTTCCCAAGAGAAGCCTCTCACTTTTCTACTACATAAGTGCAAGGCAAGAAGTCAACAACTGTAGATCAAAATGAGACTTCTCCATATGACCATCTGCTGGTATATTGAACTTTGACATGTAACCTCCAGAACTGTGAGGCACCTCTGTGGTTTACAGGCACCCAGTTACAGGACTATGGTTCACAGTCCTTCCTTGCATCAGTAAGAACAGATCGGCACACTATCTTTTGTTGGATTCTTTATGACTGATTGCAAATATTAAACTCCAAGATAACATTGTTAGTTCTTCAAGGGCTACAGAGCATGTTTGCTGTATCTTGGCTCGATTGATAAAGTTCAAAGTCATACAAGTGCAGTTGCATCTAAGGCAGATAATCACTACTTCCATATTTTAAAATGAAGGAAAAGAACAAAATTCCTAAGTCACAACTGGGGAGATTAGAGAACAAAGCAAAGAGCAGAGACTACACTCTGAGGCCCCAGGCATGTTAGTTTCCATCTACACTGTTTCAGAACCCTTGCCTGATTTAACAGGGCAGAGAGCAAGCAAAGAACGGTGCATTTTTATCTCACTCTCTCTCTGGATTCTGCCTGGGCATGACATTTGCAGTTCAGGATGGATTCTTGGTCTCCAACTGGTCCTGGAAGTGCAGAGCATCGTGGGAGCCAAGAACACCTTCTGCCCTCTGATTTGGGCACAGCAGTGGCCACTTCACTCAGATGCGTGCCTCCCAGCAGCCATTCCTGCCTGAGGGCCCGCAGACTGGCATGCGACAATATGCTCTACCTGGGGCTACACCTGAGACCATATGGACTTTTAGCTGCTGCACCATCCAGGGCTTGCCTGCAGAATGCAGAGGACCAGATGGAGCAGACAATACCTGTGTGAGCCCGTCTGATCAGCTACTGCACCATCCAGGGCCTGCCTGCACAACGCCAAGCACCAGATGGAGCAGACAATACCTGCGTGAGCCTAGCTGACTTCCGCTGCTGGGGCCTTGGTGTGAAGAAAATGGCAGACTATAAACATTTAAATAATAATCCCACACCACACGCTGATTCCTTTCTGCCGGGGATGGTTATGGGAAACGTCAACTTGCTTTGGAGTAGGACTAAACTGTTCCCCCCCCCCCTTTTGGAAAACATAAGTCAGAGGATTAAAATCAGACAGGTCTGAAACTTGTCAAAGTAACTTCTAGATTTCAGGCCCAGACAACTAAAAGAATAGAATAACCACAAGTCCAAATGAGAGATGAGGGTAGGTAGAAAAAGTTTGGAAGAAAGAATGGAAATTTGGGTTTGGATTAAAATTATGTTAGAGGGAGGAATGATGACATTGGACCTTGACACTTCTGTTTTCCTTCAAAGTGTGCGCTCATTCTCATGGCTGAAGCTCTCTCTGTTGGTTGGGCTATTGCAATAACTTCCCAGTGGTGCTCCCTGATTCGCATTTTCCCAGTGGTGCTCCCTGATTCGCATTTTCCCTAATACCATGCATGATCGATCAACTTAGAGCATGACTCAGAACATGCCATCTGTCTGCTGCATCTCCTAGTGGCTTCATAGTCCAGTCAGCATAGAGCCAAAGTTCACAGGCCTTGAACCTACATCCCCCTGTTACCTTAGCTGCTATTAACATCTCTTTACCATCCCTCCCTCAGCTACCCTAGGTTCCTTCATGTGCAGGGCTTCCTCTAGGTTCTGGAATTCATCCTTTGTGTAATTTGTATATTATAAATATTTTCTCCAAGTACGGATTATCTGTCTTTAAGATGACTCCAATTCACATAATGAATGTCCATATTGCAGCAGAAGGAAGACTGTCACCTAAAGTAAGGAAGTATGTGGAGGCCACAGGATGAGGGTGAAAAGCTTTGGCTGCTGTAGTCTGGAATACTTGCACGACCAGCAATATTTGACGACTGAATTTTAAAGGCTACATACAAAAAGGAGTCAAAGTCACAAGGCAAACAGAGTCTGGGGTGGGAAGTGAAGGGCACTCCTCCAGGAATCCCGATCTCCCAAGCGCTACCAATTTAGAGAAATGGAAATGAAGAATCTGTCCAAAAGAGGGAAACAAAGAGTGGGTCTGTTTCTCTCAAAGGAACACAATTCTGTTAGGCATCACTGCTCAGAAACCAAACCATGGGTCTACAGGGTCTGGACTTAAAAACCCAGTTCCCTTGTGGGGATACCCTTGACAATCAAATAGACAACCAGCCGGCTAGCCCTACCTCATGGGATTCCCACACAAGAGAAAAGGCAGGGGCTAAGACTTTGGAGAGATGAGTTTATGAGCAAAATCACAAAACTGAGAAGTTACCATCTGCAGTGAGTTAAGTAGCACTGGAGGGCATTATATTAAGTGAAATGGGCAGAAAAGGAAAAGCAGACAATGTTTTTCCTTTTGCATGGTTGTTAAGAAAGAAAAGCATGGAATTGGCAATAGAACAATGAGAACCAAAGGCTAGAAAATGGAGGCGGAAGAGGCTTGGAAAGAGGTGTTGGAGGACATGATCAAAGGCATGCTGGGTACATGTCATGCACCAAGCCATGTGAACATGTACAAGTCAGATTAACTCAGACATTTTAATTCAGATTGAGTGATATGATACATAGTTCTGGGTGGATCAATAGATAAGAGCATTTGGTCTCTAAACATGAAGATCTATGTTTGCAATTCTAGAAACAACATAAATAGTTGGGCATAGCGTTAAGTGCCTGTGTTGGGGGGCAGGGATACAGGTAGATACCTCGGGTTTACTGACTATTCAGATTAATGAAAGACAATGAGCATACAGATCAGTGAGAAATGCTGTCTCAAGAAAGTAAGATGGAGCTATAGAGGAAGACATGAGAAATTTTTCTCCAGTTTTCACATGTACTCACACAGGCATACACACACACACACACACACACACAAAGGGTGGGGTTATAAATGTTTATGACAGAAGATACCAAAAGAAGGACTAAAGGGCCTCATGTACTGGAAATAATGAAACATGAATCTAAAGGTCATAAGCCAAAAAAAAAATACTTTAAAAATAAGTTTTCCGAAAACCTCTATAAAAAAAACACTATGCAAAATCACTAAGCCAACTTAAGAACATCAGACAGAACATTTTCCCGATTGAGAGTATGGGAAATAAGCATATACTAAACTGAATAAAATGCAGTGGTCGAAACATGGTTAAACAGGGTATTAGCAAACTGGTAGGTGAAGCTGCAGAAATCACAAAAGAAAAAAGTGAAGTTCTTACAGAAAATGAAACAGATAAAACAGGATACTCAGGAGGCCATGGCTACTAAGAGAAAAGCCACAAGAGGACAAAAGAAAGGGGGAAAATAATGAAAACAGCTAAGAATATTCCAGGATTCACGAGAAAGAAGAGAAAAACAAGTTCTAAATTGGGTAAATAAAGTGGTACTTCCCCTTAGTTAATCTGCCCACTTTTGTAGGATTCATATTTTAAAAAATATGATACAGTATTCACAGTGCGTGAATGAGTAATCAAGAAAAATTATACATTTCTCATGTCTTAGTAGAAATCCATTTCACCAGTTTCTTATGTCTCTCCCAGAAGCACCGTATTCATGTACAAGTGTGTGTACATTAATCCAGTAATCCACAAATGAATACCTTCCCTCTGTGTGTGTGTGTGTGTGTGTGTGTGTGTGTGTGTGTGTGTAGTCATGCTTGACTAGGCAAGTGAGTGGAGATACGAGGTTAGCTTGTTCGAGGTGACTCTCTCCTCTCACCTTATGGGTATCAGCAATTAAACTCAAGGCATCAAGCATCCATGGCAACCACTTTAACTTACTAAGGCATCTCAGTAGCTCACACTTACAATTTTAGAGAACAATATAGAATACTATACCAACTTACTTCTTAAATATTTTTAACATCATTAAATTCTTCAAAGATGAAATATAAAATGTACTCACCATTTTAATGGCTACAAAGATTTCTGTTGTGTTGATGGGTAAGAATGCTCTTTGTGGTGACAATCAGGACCTCCAAGGCTAAGCACAGGATCTGCTACTTAGATGCAGTACAGCCTTAATGTACTTTTCTGTTGCTGAGATAAAATACCACAACTAAAAATGACTTAGGAGAAAGGGTCTATTTTGGCTTAGGGTTCTAGAGAGAAGAAGGCAGCCAGAGCAGAAAACTGAGCAATCACCTCTTCAACTACAAACACAAAGCAGAGCAAGAAAACTGGAAGTCGGGGAAGACTATGAACTCTCAAAGCCATCCCCAGTGATATACTTCCTCCAAGGCTGCACTGCCCTATACATCCCCAAACTGCATTACCAACTGGGATCCAAGTGTTCAAATACCAGCGCTTATGGAGACATGACTCATTCAAACCAGCACACCTAATTTATCTTTAATTATTATTATCTACTGATGGAAAGACAAATGGTTTCCAACCATTTTATGGTAAACAATGCTTTAATAAGTAATCTTGTACAGATGTCTTTTCAGATAAATTTTGTCTGTAGATGAATTTGTAAGGATGGATTGGTGGGAAAGAGCAGTATGCATGAAAATAATGATAGTGAGGAATGGCAAGATGGTCTAGTCAGTAAAATGCCTTCTGTACAATCGTGAGGATCTGAATTTAGATCCCCCAAACCCATGCAAATGTCCATGGATGGCAGTACACACCTATAACTCCAACTCCAAGATGCAGAGACAGAAAGATTGATTCCCAAAGCCAGCCAATCGGACCGTATCTGTGAGCTCTAGGTTCAGTGAGAGACCTTGTACCAAAAAATAAAGTGAAGAGTGATAAAGAAGACATCTCCCATTGACTACTAGCTTCCACACATATATGCACAGTTGTGCACACCCACCCACCTACACATAGAGAGAAGAAAAAGGATACTATCATTGTCATGATAGTATCCTATACAAGCAAATGCTCTAAACTCCTTGTACTGCTCTCAGAAGAAAAGCCAAAGACACTATGGCAACCACTATTATCTGCCATCCACTATTACCACCCACCTCATGTCACCACATCCTAGGCTTTAGTTGTTCGGAATTGGTCAGGGTTTCTTTCTGTTCCCCCATTCTCCACCCTAAGTAACAACACTATTATTGTGCAATCTGCTCCTCCCCTTTCTTGTGAGCTCCCTAAAGGTTGACACTCACTTGCCCTGTGCCAGCACCAACCTCAGCATATGGGGGATGTTAGGAGCAGCACATGGTATATTTAAAACAGAATACAAGTGTATTGCTGGTCCATGTGTCAGCCACATACCAAATCATACCAAACAAGAAAGTGATAGGCAAAGTAAGATTGGGATGAAAAAGAATTATACTTGTTTCAAACCGTGAAGCTTCTAGAGTTTGAGCTGCTTTCAGACATGCTCAGATGAGAAAGAGACAGAGAGAGAGAGGATCAGAGGAGATCACCAGACTCGCCACAGAAAGTTCCAACATGGTCAAGCTCCTCTACCTGTAAAGTTGTCCAAGTGAGGGGGGGCTTTGAGTCTCAGAAGACCCCAGGTATCCTTGACTTTGGAACCTGATAGCTCGGGAGTCCTCTTTCACTTCCTTGGATTAGAACAGAAGAATCCACAGAGCCAATAGCAACACGGATTTACCTAGCACACCTGGCACAGTTGCATATTGCATCAAGAAAAGGTGGGGGAGGGAGAAGAAAAGAGGTTAAAGTTAACAATGTCCTGATGATCCTGCAGACTTTGATTTTTAAAGTACTCTGTACATTAACACAAGCTGGCTTCACCCAGCTCCTGTTCTTCCAGAGTAGTGGATGAGGAAGAGCTGACTGCATTTGCACAGCAAAGGATCATGTATTCGGCAAGGGCTGTTTCCTTTGCTCTTTCTCAGTCCTGGGGCCTTATGAAGTCTTGCTGTAGTCATAGCAACAGCGGGACATCACACTCCCAGCTAATTGCAAATCTTTCTGGGTTAGGAAAGAAGATGAATTTCCTTGGACATTCAAGATCCCTCCAAACATCCAACTCGGTTAGCCTTTAATCTTTGGACATACAGAGATTCCTCTTCCTTTCTATTGAAAGAGAGAGAGAGAGAGAGAGAGAGAGAGAGAGAGAGAGAGAGAGAGATTCTTTTTGATGAACTGAGTCTCCAAATCATCAGTGTTTCTTATATTGTACTTCAAAAGACAAAGTTGTGGCTATGCTTTGCTTGATTCGATCAGTAATTAATTAGAAGCAGGACTCGAATTCACAGAATTGTGTTTAATCTCCAGGAAAATACAATTTTCAGGGAAAACTACTAGATCAGCAAAAGGAAGAGCCTCCCTGTTAGCAAAAGCATATATGTTTTATTTAAAGTTGTCACGTGGAGCCTACATTTTCTTTCAGATAGCTCAAGCTCTGTGGCAGCTCCCCAAATGGCTCATTCCAGAAACAGCTTTGGATCGTACGTTCGTGGCTCATCTGTTGACAAGCATTTCAGTTTCTATGAATTCCCTCTAGTACTCTCCTTACCAAATACAACTGTTGGAGCAGGGTCTCCACATGGTGGATTGATACAGCCCCACCATTCCTGTGTTTCCAAGTAGGATCAATCACTGTGCATTTGGCTTCAACAAAGAGAAAAGGATTTTTAAAGGTGCTGACTCAGAACTTCATGGGATTTACTTAAATGCTTCATATTTTTATTTAAAATATATTGATGTGTCTCACTTCTCTGAGAGAAGCTATATGGAAATCGATCCAGTTGGGATGTGTGCCTTTTCCCATGACATCCTATTCTTTCTTCTTTCTCTAATGGGTAATCAGGACTTTGGGGGAAGGGGACTCCTGTGTATTGCATGTAATTTGATTTTCTTCTCTGGTGGGCTCTTGCATAGGCTGGATAACAGAGATTAAAGGTGTGTATATTTAGCATCAGAAAAGCATAGCATGTGTTTTCGCATCTCCCCTATACCTTAATCAAGGAAGCTGGCTTCCAGAGAAGCATAGCAGCCCCTTAATCAGTGTTTCACTGTTGTCAGTTGGGGAATCTTGGAGAGTCAGGAGCTGTTGGGCTCCTTCCCATAGGGCTTTCATCTTCTGATTGAACCAATCCTTTTCCCTTCCCAACCCTGAAGCCTCAGTTCCACTGCTGGCCCCCGCGGCACGATGTATTTCAGGATACTGCGTTCTTGCTCTCTATAAAGAGACTGCTTTTTGTTTTTCTTTTTGGATCCCCCTTTTAATGGAACTGTAGCTTTAAATGAAGATTCTAAAACTCAGTCTTGAAAATAACAAACAAATAAACACCTGTTGGGCTGATGCCTAGCTCCAAAGCCCGGGCATTGTCTGTGTCCTCTCTGATGGAATCACGACGACTGCACCTGGGTTACTATGACATTACGCTGCAAGGGAGATTAGACACCAGGGCTGGCTTCCACAGCTTTATAGAATTTAATAATGAAACTGGTTAAACCCAGTAGTTTCTGGTCTCCAATTTCCCCGGTTTATGCATGGGAAATGGCAGCCCAGGAAGTGAAGACAATGGGTGCAGCCTATCCATGGCATACAGGAACAAAGCAAAACCCACATCAAACTTCCCCAGGTAGCTGAAATTGAGTTAACAGTGAAAATGAGCTAATTGCATTTTTGGATGTCTTGAGGGAGTTTCTTTTACCCCTGAAAATATAAAATCTGATATTGAATTCAAGTGGACAGCCTGATTTGTGACTTTTTTACAGACGTATGTTTTATTGTTGCTGCTGCTGTTTGTTTGTTTTTTAAAGAAATCAAGGGAGATGTTTGGTTTCTTTTCCTCATGATAACAGAAGGGCTATTCGTGTATCCTGCTGCTTTCTGTGGATCAGGTTAATTACTCTAAGCCAGACATACTGTGACAGAAGCCGTTCCTTCCATCCAGTCGTG
Source organism: Pachyuromys duprasi (assembly GCA_028658305.1). Taxonomy (NCBI): domain Eukaryota; kingdom Metazoa; phylum Chordata; class Mammalia; order Rodentia; family Muridae; genus Pachyuromys; species Pachyuromys duprasi. The sequence goes on along the minus strand of CM053755.1, from coordinate 15,834,885 downwards.
AATGTCATCAACTGGATCTGCAAAAAGAAATGATGCTTTCAACTTCTGGGAAGTACATCCCTGGAGACTAAAGCAGAAGACCTTTGCTTATTATAATGCTGTTTCTGGTTTGCAGAATGGATTTAAGTCAGCACTTCTTTCATTTTTTCGTTGGTAAAGACTGGGTGTCATTGTCTATGCAGTCTTGATGTCTTAGCATTGTCAGTGATTCTCACTTTGTAGTGGGGCTCGCACCAAATTCTACAACCCTTCTCCTACACCAAATACAAAAGCTCACACAGCATTCACATCTTTGTTCTCATGTGTAAGGCTACTCTGTGACATCTTTAATCTTCACATTTCTTCAAGTGAAAGCTCTCCAAGGAATGGTCTGATGAAAATTTCAGAACTCTCCATCCTCTGCCTGTCTCCTCTGTAGACATTTGCATGGCTGTGATGTCCAGCAAATGAGAACACTGTGGGTAGGCATTTGCTGGGCTTGTTTCTTCATCAAAGGATCTGATTGGATGACAGCTTCTTTTTTAAATTTTTTTTAATTTTATTTGAGATTATTTACTTTACATCCCAAGGGTGCCCTTCCTCCTCTTCTTTCCCTCTTCCCCACTCCCTTTCCTCCCCAGAAAAAGGGAGTCACCTCCCCTCCTGCCTCATCAGCCCTCCCCAGCACATCAAGGACTGAGTATATCCTCATTCACTGAGGCCAGGCAGCCCTGCCAGGGGGAAGTAATCCAAAAGGCAATAGAGTCCATGTCATAAACACCCCCCTGCCTCCAGGCCACCCTTATGAAGACCACATTGGCCACATCTGTCAGGGGACCTAGGTCCAGACCATGCATGCTCCTTAGTTGATAATTCAGTCTCTGTAAGCCTCTGTAGGTCTGGGTTAGTCATCTCTGTTCGTCTTCTTGTGGGGTTCCTGTCACTCCAGGTCCTTCCATCTTTCCTCCAATAGTTCCACAAGACCCCTGGGACCCTGCCCCATGCTTAGATGCAAGTCTCAGCATGTCTTGATCTGCTACTGGATGGAGCTTCCCAGAGGACAGTGATGTTAGGTTCCTGTCTGCAAGCATAGCAGAGCATCATTAATAGTGTCAGGGTCTGGCTTTCTACCATGAGGTGGGTCTCAGATTGGGCCAATCATTGGTTGGACATTCATTCCCTCAATCTTTGTTCCCTCTTTTTCCCTGTACTTCTTATAGGCAGGGTAATTTTTTGATCAAAGGTTTTATCGGTTGGTTATGGTTTCCCTCCCTCCATTAGTCACGCAAGTCACTTCAGTCTCCATGTCACCACTAGTTAGGAGTCTCAGCTAGAGTTACACCCATATCCTCCCAGGAGCCTACCCTGTCCTGTCGCAGGGCTCCAGCTTGTCAAAGAGATGTCGCCCCTCAGTTTCCCTTCTTGTTCCCAGCCCTCTCAGCTCTCACCCCCATTCTCCCCAGATCTGATCTCCACTCTTGTTTTCCTCCCCTTCCATCTTCTGCCCAATGCCCTCTCTTCATTTACTTCTACTGTCTAGTCTATTTCCCCTTCTAAGTGACATTCCGGCACCCTTCCGAGGGCTTTCCTTGTTACTTAGCTTCTTTGGGTCTCTGGATGGTAGTATGGTTATCCTGAACTGTAGCTCTAATAACCACTTATAAGCAAAACATACCTTATGTCTTTATCTTGCTTTCTCCAAGCAAATACATCTAGCCTCCACTTGTGTGTTTGAATGGTTGAATAGTACCATGGTAGTTTCCCAGGTTTTGTCCTTCCTGTGTGGCTTTGGATGATTTATACAATCTCTCAATGCAGTGATATAATATGCCCAGACATAGGTGCATATGAGAATATCAAGGTCTCTAAAGGACTATTTTCATGAGACAGTACCTTGAATTGCCTAGGAACCGTGAATGGATCCCTGAAACATTATTAGACAGCTATATTATATTTTTCATTATTCACCGTACATGTGTGCTGCACTGGGTGCTCAGAGATATAAACCTTCAATCTTCTAGAACATATAAGAACTAGAGAGTTGCACCAGGCTTCATGGAGTCAATTATCTTTGCAGGAAACCCTCCCAGATCAACTAAAACATATAATGACCATGACTTTGAAAACCTATTCATCTCTTGAACATCATCAAATATGGTGTCTCTTAAACAAAACACTGCACAAATCTGTAGTCACACAACCCATTTTCTGCTTCACACAAAATATACTTTTGTTTTCTGACCCATGTGATTTCCAGTCAATCAAATCTCAGTGCTAGCGATGCTTTCATCGTGTAACTGATGGAAGAGAGTGTGGCTGGCATGCAGCTTCACAAACATTTAGGAAGAGAACCAAGATAGGTACCCATTTTGGTGGGCTTCCAGTTTAATTTATGGGCATGCCAATGTAATTTGCAACTTTTAGGTACAGTTAATCCCTACCTCTCACAGAGTAGGATCAATTCCCCTACTCTCTAACATGTGTTTCTGACCACCGAAAGACGACCCGCTGTGTCCTCTGGTCATCTGTTGGTGCACACACAGCGGTGAAGTAGCTGAGTCACTGTTACCCAAGCTCCTGGCTCATGTTAAACAAAGCCACACTTTGCCCTCCTGTTCCAGGTTTCCTGTCATAAACAGATCTATGTGATGCCACTGTTTAAATTGAACTTTAGTGCAATAGGGAAAGTGTTCTCGTTTCCTTATCTTGCTGTGACAAGCACCATGACCAAAAGCAGCTTAAGTAGAGACGGGTTTTCTTGGCCTATGTTTTCCTGTCATGGTTCATCACTGTGGGAAGCCAGGGAAACAGCTATAAAGTAGGAGCTTGAAGCAGAGCCACAGAGGAAGGCAAAATGCTTCTTGCTTGCTCACTCTATTGTATTCAGCTGGCTTTCTTATATAGCCCGGGGAATGATGCTACCTACAGTGGACTGGGCCTTCCTACATAAATTAGTAACTGAGAGAACCTCACAAAGGCATTCCCAAACCCATTCTTATTTGGACAAATCTTCAATTGAGATTCCCTTCTCAGATGACTCTTGGCTGTATCGTTGACCACTAAAACTGACTGGTACAGGAGCTTATCTAGCAAACATTTCCAAGTGCAAGAAGACTGGTGTACTCCAAGGTGAAAATACGCACGCTGGTTATAGAAATGACATCTGTGTGGGGTTTTCTCCCGACAGCAGGGAGCAGTGTTCCTGCCTGTAGGGGCTCCACAGGAAGAAGAGGGAAGAATTCTCTCTTGCTCAACAATATTTTCCTTTAAATATTACATATACGTATATACGTATGTTTGAGGGGATGTGCACATATGTGGAGGTCAGAGGACAGCTTAAGAAGTCTGTTTTCTGCTTTTTCCATGGGTCTTGAAGTCATTAGGTCACTCCAGGTCCCCTCTTTTTAGTTTGATGCTCCAGAACTACATACAATAAACAGAGCCTTGGGGGTTCCTCATCCTTAAAAAAAAAAAAGAAAGAAAGAAAGGAAGGAAGGAAGACAGTAGAAGTAAATGAAGAGAGGGCATCTGTGATCCAGCATCAACTAACAACACATTAAATACCCCCAAAGATGCCAACGAGCATTACCATACATGCAAGATGACACACTGACCAATGTATGAACAAGTGACTAGAGGCTTCGGGAACAAAATCCTGTTTCCCCTGGGCCTGATGAACTGAGTCAATGCTTCCAAGTCCCCAGTGACTTTGTAGGACATAGTTAGAGTGAATGGCAAGAATTAACTCTACTGAAGAAAAGAAAAAAAATCTGTAATGGTCTTTTTCAGTGATTCAGGGCTTATTGTAAGAGGTGCTTATATATCAAACATTAAAGAAAGAATTATTGTCTAACACTACAACGATGAATATCTTGCTGCTGACATAAAGTCTTAATATCTCTGTTCAATTCCTCAATCTTTCTGTACACATTTTACTCCTTATACATCAACAAAGTGAGAGACTATATCTTTTCATCCCATATTTTCCTTTATGTAAAATTTCACAGCTCTCTGCACTAGGCAACTGTGCATCTAGTATCATTTGTGCTAGAATGGACAATATCCTATCGCCAGCTTATAACCCCACAGACACAGCAACTCTCCATCTGATTTCTTAATTATCATTAATTCTAGGTTGCTACTACCTTCTCCGAAGGGTTTCTCTCTTAATTTGGGAACATAACTTTCTTCTTCCCAGACTTTTCTCAGTGCTCCCACATTTTGTTTGGGACAATGGATTCGATAATTGACCCAGTTGCTTTTAAAGGGGCAGATAATAGAGTGGCTTGAAGTAAATAAGCTGATTCAAAAGAAATTCCTTGGCAAGGTGACAGAATTGTCGAAAGGAAGCTATGACATTATGTTTTTCACATTCTCTGAAACATAACAAAATACCATAGCAAGAATAGTCATATGTTACAAACATAATTTCATATTACCACTGAATGTTACATGTGAAAGCCTAATCTCCAGTGGAAGGCTTGTTTTAGGGTTTCCTAAGAACTTGAGGAAGTCTAATAAGGGGGATCTGCATCCTGGGAACATGGGGCCATATTACCTTTTCTTTGGCTTCATGGACACAATGAGCCCTGTCCATCTACTTCCTTTTTCCACCCATAATGTATCATTGAAGCATTGCCTCTGGTCTCCTTGGACCACCAAAGACTGGAGGATGAGGTACCATTAAACCTTTAAGTATCCTGTTGAGATGATCCAACAAGGAATGACAGAGAAAATACTGGCTTCTGAGAGCCACTCAGGTAGCCTGTGGGAGCATCAGCCACAGAAGAGGAAGTTTCAGAGAAGGAAATGAGTAGCTTGTTCTAGGAAGGCAACTATACACATAGCTGGACAGTCAGCATGGGACTATAAGAAAGGGTGTGCAGAAACTGTCGTGTGAGTTTGGGGCTGAAAGAGCACTACTTAGCACCTGGCTGGGAAGATTGGGCAGGTCCCAGTGACCTTTCCCACCAGCCATGCCCACCATCCTTGCTCTCACGCCTCAGGCTGCTGCAAGGAACATAGCAGGAAAATGTACAAGTAATTAGGTCATTTTCACGCCACCACCCGGCCAGAGTTCCCTGTGGTTTCCTCAGCGAACTCTGAACTTTCAAGGCAGCAAGCGGGCTCACAGGGCTGTGGTTATTTGGCAAGGAGCCTGGATGGTCACTGGGTTCGTGGAGACCTATCTCTAATCTCAACTCTCTTCCTTCCCCCATGCCTCCCTCTGGCATACAAACACACATATACCCACGTGCTGTCCTGGCTTGCAGCATTCTACTTTCTCTCTCTACAGCTCTCATTCCAGTTGCTTCACATGGTGGATCCTCTCCTTAGAAGCATTTCTGTCCTTCTTATACCAAGATAGATTTCTCTGCCCTTCAGGTCTCCATTCCTCATAGAGGTCATTCCACTGAGTCTGCCTCTCAGTGACAGATCTCCTTAGGCCCTTCTCCATGTTTTTATGAATTTGTTCACACAAATGCCCATTTTCCTCACCAAATTAAAATGCTACAGGTAAAATATGCAACTGCTGGAAGAGAAGCAGCAGGAGGGAAAGAGGGAAAAGAAAGCAAGACTTCAAAAGGACAACTCTCCTGAGGTGCTGTGATCTACTAAGAAAAGTCAGGAAACAGTCTGCTTAGTTTTATTTAAGAAACAGACATTATGTAGGCGTGATGGCACACCTCCTTTATCCAGCACTTAGGGGACAGAGATAGGCAGATGTATGTGAGTTCAAGGGCAGCCTGGTCTACAAAGTGAGTTCAGAGTTATGCTGTGAGACCAGGTGTGAAGAGGAGGAAGAAGAGAAAAAGGAGGAGATGGAGGAAAGAGATATTTCTGATCTTGGAAAGCATAGCTTTGAAATGCTAGTGACATAATAGCTAAGATCATGTGTTTCCATGTAGCAGAAAACAGTGATTTGAGCTTCACTATTTAATTTTCCCATGAAAAGGAAGAGTACAGAGTTGGCGATGTGAGTCATAGGCATCTCAGGACCAGGTGTCCCAGACCACTGCTCTGTCATACCTCTGGCACAAGTAGTGTATTCCTGTGGAGATAGGATGGAGGATGGAGGATGGGAAGAAAGACCTATGTTCTCCACTGAAATTATAACCCCCAAAGTTTCAAGAGCTCAGCCTCTTCTAGGTTGGAAGAAAGACTTGGAAAGAGAATGTTCAAGCAACCATGTAATACTATCATTTCTATAGCCAAGGACTAGGAGACTGTAGACATTGGGTTTCTTACACATGAACACAGTCTCCCACCAACCACTTCATGATTCTTTCCTGGAACCTTGTGATATAAACAGAACCTTGTGATATAAATACAAGCCTCGGTTGCAAAGCTGAAAGGTGTGAAACAAAGCAATAAATAAATAAATAAAGACAAAGAGAGACCAAAAATAAATAAATAAATGAATGGATAAATAAATAAAACAAAACCAATGACAACACAATGGGGAATAACAATCATGACATACAGAATTATACAAAAATAAGACATGTTTCCCTGCCGAGCCTCCAGTAACCCACAAACACACCTCCTTCTTATTTAGTAGCATGAAATAAAAACAAAGTTAGGCTTTGCTGGCACTTTAAAGTCAACACAGTAGCCTACCTGCCAGAATTCCAAAAGGAACAGGGATTTGATAAATGGAATCCCAGGGTCCACTGGAACACCATCAGTAACTATGAATGCAAAAGATTGTTATGCTGTGGAGAGACATTTGTTGAAGTATTGCCTGGGAAGGGACAAAACCAGGTCATTGAGGTGACCAAGTGTTCTTTTTGCTCTCTTATGGCTGCCCCAACAGGGCAGGCAGCTGGACTGATTGAGTCCTGTCATACATTAACGGGAATAGATAACAGAGTGTCAGAAATGTTGATGTCACATGTAGGGTGCTTCTGGAGCCAGAGGTCTGTGAGATGAAGTATTACAGGGCCTATCTGTCACCCAAGGCAAAGATGTTCTCCAACCTGAGGCTGTGCAAGGCACCTAGGTCTCCACCTGATGTCAAACAGCCTGTTTCTTTATTTCAAAGAAAAATAACTGAGGCTGGATGCCAGGAAGGAAGCCTGCTCCTCCCCCAGCAGCAGCAGGAAAGATCATTAGCTTAATCTTCTAGCACTTACAATGCAGAGCAAAGCAGCTCCAGAGAGGACAGCAAAGGAAGGCCAAGGCTAGCCTCCCTCCATGACCTAGATGCAGAAAAGCAGAGGGAAGGTGCGTGGGCCCAGGCAAGAGCTGATCTTCCTTGTACCAATCCCTGTCCCTCCATGAGGACCCCTTCACAAGCAAACCCCTGAACCCATCTTCTCCCCTAGAATAAAAAGACCAAAGGTAATACCTTTCCTCTGACATCTGGGAGCAACAGTTTGAGCCAGGCAATTAATATTAAAGTTCCCTGCTTCACACTGCTTTAACGACCTTACGAGCACATCACAACCATGTTATTCAAACTTAAGCTTATTTATTGTGCTTTGAAAGCCTCAAACAAGCAGGCATTTGGCACTGAAATGGCTGTTTGCTTCAGAAAGTTACATGGAAGGCCAAACGAACCTGCTTTCTTTACTCCGTGTCTATGGCAGCCCTTCTCTCCAACTCTAGGCAGCACAGTGGCTCTGTTCACCTGCCAGTGCTCCAGAGTGTTGGAGTCCCATACGCCCACCCTGGCACGGCCTCCAGTTTGAGACCAGCCCAGCGCAGGCCCTGTCGCCTGCATTAATATACTCTTGAACCTTTGTAAACACAGTTAGTACTAGCTCTCAAACTTTCTTTATCACCATGGCAAGGACTGATCCTGGGTTCGCTGAATGGGTCAAGCACAAACAAAACAGACACTGCCCAATGGCAACAAGGAAGTCAATAGTTTTCCTGCTTAGCAGCTGTGCATGTCAGCTGAATCAGCTGAGGTTGTCTGGCCTCACACCCTGTACTCTAGGTGAAATGGAAAATCACTGTCAAGGTCACACTTCCCAGCAGCCTTAGCAGCCACCCTCTCCATGAGGTCCCATTGTTGTAAGGCTCTGGGGCCAAACTGGGAGAGTCTGGGGGTGAGTGGCTACGAGCACAGTGCCCTGGAACATATTGGCATGAAAACTTATGGTTGGGGTGGCAATGAGATATTTTTTTTTAGCTTTGGTGGGTATATCTTACTCTCTCAAGTTTGTTCTGAGATCCAGAAGGACAGGTAGAAACCAAGACACACAATGACAAGAGCTCCCTTCTGACTGTACCCACTCTGTGGACTCAAAACCTCAGAGCAGCTGTGGCTACACACGTGAGATTGTCAACAGCTCAGCATGGAATGTGGAGAGGCTCATGACACCTCCACCCAAAGCTCAGGAGCAACAGAGAACTGTTGGCCGTTGGGGAGACATTCAGCTTCGTTTAGGGTTGTGGGCCTTGCTTCAGTGGACAGCCCAACATCCATGAGCATATGGGTGGCACAAATTAGACCCCATTGGTTTATTAAAATAAAAGATGAGAAGCAGAAAGCAGAGAACATGGACACTGGAGAAATTACGGAGAGGAGTGAGGGGTGAAGCTGATCAAAATGTGTATGCATGTAGAAAATTCCCATTAATTAAAAATATCGTGTTTTTAATTAGAAACAAAAAGATCTCCCCCTCTCTTCACAGCTCAGAGGTGTAATATCCACGTTCCCTGCCCCTGAAGCTCAAAGAAATGTCCTGGCTGTGTCCATAAGGAGAGGCCCAGGCTCCTCCGAAAGCCATTCTATGTCTAGTTTTTCATGTCAGGCTTCTCTGAAGACAGCCCTGTGGGAGGGTTTTCATGACAGTGAGCTTCTGAGGGCTCCAGAGCCTCTGTGGGTGTCCCTTGGCTCTGAGAGACAATTTGAACAAATATGTGACAGAGGCAGAGGACGTTCTGGAGATGTACCACATTAAGCCTTCCCAGCGGTCACAGATGAGCCGGCCTGGGAGGACAGGGAACCAAGGGGACAGATTGGATCCACGCTCTGATTGCAAAGCCTGAATTTGTCTGGTAGTTTTGCTTGCTTTCTAGAGTCAACAATGGTGTTCATTTTCTGGTTTGTTCTGGTTTGTGGCATTTGGAGGAGGGATGGGGAGAAGAATGTGTACAGTCAAAATCATGGCGATAGAGTACATGGAAATCCCTCCAATACCTTTCAGAAAGGGACAGTTTTGAGATACTAAAATCCTGTCACAGGGTAGAGAATTTATTCTCTCTATAGATCCCTATGAGGAATGATTGGGAAGGACAAGGGAGGATTTTTCGTAAAATAAAAATGGGCCTTCCAAAGAGAAGTTCACTGGGTGACATTATCAGCACTGGGTTTCCCCTGAGGCCCAGGACTCTACGGAAATGGTTCAAATGCTGTCATACCATCTACACACTCTTCTTAGGAGGAGGCCTGTATTGAGTAGGTACCTGAACCTAAATCCATAAATATGCTAAGCATCTGCAGTGCCTGATACAGTCTCTTGGAAACTGGTTCCTCCTTCCACAGAAATAGCAAGAACAGCAACTGATGCTTGATTGCACATTAAATCTCTCAAAAGCTATACTCCTTGAACTTTCTCAGAAACAGCCTTTGGACCTACCTCAACACGCTCTGCTAAAGCCTTGTCATCTATAAGCTACCTGGCTGAGAAGCATCTGGAAGTCACCTTCTCATGGGCAATGAAGACTGATAGTGAAAAGAAAGGAAAAAAAAAAGATGTATTGGTCATCAAGCAGTAGTTAAGACCAGGGATCCAAAGGTGCTTAAAGATGTTACCTTCCCTCAAGGAGGCTGGCCACTGAATAAGAAACTTCAGAGAGCAACTGTAACAAACTAAACCCTGATGGACTAGGCAAATGTAGAGTTTGCTTGAACCTCCCTATCAACTGCCATAAAGATTAGACTATTCACTTTAATGATGAAGGTGCTGAGGCTCAGTCCATTGAGCTGGACACTGACATCCTAGCTGAAGAGTGGGCAGAGGCTTGGAGCCATGTGTCTTTCCTTCTCATATGAACATGGATGTTTGGAGAGAAGGGCTAGAGAGAGCTGGGCTTGGGAGACATGGAAACACATGTGCCCTGTTTCGCAACATCGACATGGGGACCCAGGGTACATCTGTCTTTCTGTACGGACACTGGAGCCCTATCTACGTGGGACTAGAAGCACCAGTGTCACCTGCTTGTGTCTGTGAACCTCGCAGTTGGATTCTGCAGGCCCAGAGTCCCACTTAGTTTTTTTGGACGTTCTTCTATGCAATGCACTCCCTCTTGCTTCCTGTTTATAAGATCATCCAGGCACCTGCCAGTCTGTCCTATACTGTATCCTCAGCCAGCATCATGGTAAAGCTAACACAGTAAGGGCAGCCTGCTACCTTCAGTGAGCAGGCACTGAAAGCCGAGGAAGGTACCGCCACAGCCACTCACCTGGAGTTTTCCTGAATGTTACCTCACCAGATTTCCTAATGGCTTGAGAAGGGACATGACAGCTGTCATCTCAGTTGTGACTGAGGTGATAGAACCCTGGAGTGTTACAGTAAAAGTTGTTTAATTCATTGAAACCATGAGAATTTCTTTCCCATTGTAACCACAGGGGCTTTCTCCAACATTGTCCTGCTTGGTACCAGCATACCAGGTAGTCATCCGTTCCTGAAGATAAGCAAAACCCAGGCTTGTGTTGCCAGCCTTCCAACTGCATCTGAGATTCTTAGCTGTCACACTATCACACTGCCTGTCACATGCTTGGCCACATGTCAGCCTGTACCATATATTCCACAATCCCCTCAGTTGGCTGCTGCCCCTCTTGGTGCCTCATTGCTTACCTTGCTAGCCAACTACAGGTACAGTGAATCTTCCGTCTTCCATGTTCCTTTCATGACAAAGAACCACGCTATTCCTTGGGTTATGCTCAGGTGTGTTCCTAGCAGGAACAGGACTGTGTTTATATCCTGATGCTGTCACCGACTTGTAGCTTTGTGGTAGGAAGGGAGGGGCCAGAGAGATCTCTATCATCCAGAGATCTGCCTTAAAGCAAGAGCTTGACCTTATAGGCAGAATCCATGGTCCCTCAGAAGTGACAGCAGCTGTCAAGGCTGGATACCATGTACAGGGACTCTGGTGAGAAGGGGCTAGCCAAGGTAGAGCCTGGCATGCTATGCAAATTAGCATGGGATATGAGCAGGTAGTAAAATGTGATTTAAAACAATGAACAAATAAAAACTTTAAACCTAGACTGAAAGAAAAAGACACGTAAGAAAAAAATGAGTTCTCACTTCCCCTATGCAAGATGGAGCTCACATTGGGGTACCTCATGGGTTTCTGGGATGACTGAATTTATTGGGAAAGGTTTACAGAGCAGGGGTTTGTCCATACACAGGGTGAACCCTAATCCAGTGGAATTCTATGGAGACCCATCAAGGGTCTAATTCTCAGAATGCTGGCTTTACACAATCCTTCCTCCTTGGTAAAGAATTGCTTTTGTTTCTTTTTGGTAAATGCAGAAATGGACGATGGCAAAAGCAAGGGCTAGATGTCATCATTGGATCACACCTCCATCTCTTCAGTTCCATCTGCCTCTGTAAGAAAAACGGCATAAGACAAGACTACATTTTCCTTTAACACCAGCTCGTGGTCGGTATCTGGAAGGTACATCAGTGAATGAAAATAAAAAATCACCAGTGACCCTTCTATATCTCACGCTCTGTGCCTGTCAGGAGAGACAGAAAATGTAACATTCTGCGTAGATCCAAATCAAGAGGTTTATATTGGCAGTCCTTGCTTTGAGACTCAGATTTAAGTATACTTCTACTTTATGCAAATTGTATGTGCACACATATTCATGTATCTCTATATGAGACATGACCTGATTTTATATGTATATGTATATGTGTGTATATATATGTATATATATACATATATATGCGTGCATGTGTGCATGAAGAACCACTGGCTGACATGAAGCACTTCACACAGTAATATTTAAGTTTTGGCCTCCATTTGAATTGTGATGTGAGGTAATAAAAGGCAAAACCAAAACAAGCTGCAATAGTCAAATTCCTGCTCATTGTAGTCAGTATATTTTGTTTGTAGGAGGCTATTTCTTCAACATTGAAACATATTAGAGTGGGCTTATTTTGCCTGTTCATTTTGGGTAGACAATCTGCATAGCTAATTGTACCATTACAGTAAGTATTTGTGTGTATATGTGTGTGTCTGTGTGCACGTATGTGTATGTGCTCAGATGTGTGTGTGTGGTGTCCCTTTGTGTGTTCAGGTGTGTATCAGTGTGGCTCTGTGTACACGTTCATGTATGTGGGTATGTTTATGTTTGTGCATGGTCATGTGTTACATGCATGTGGAAGGAAGAGGACCATCTTGGGTATGACGGTCATACCCAAGTCTAGGTTCAAGGTTTTTGTTGGTTCATTTGTTTTAAACCACATTTTACTACCTGCTCATATCCCATGCTAATTTGCATAGCATGCCAGGCTCAGTGGTCATTCATCTGGCTTTTGGAGGCAGATCTCACAAAGGGCTGGAGTTCATCTAATATGATGAGGTTCTGCCTATCTCTACCTCCCCAGCGCTGGGCTTACAAGCCAGTCCCACTGAGCCCATCTGTTTAGATGGGTGCTGCTGTTCAAGTTCAAGTCTTCTTGTTTGAGGACCAAATACTTCATTTGTTGAGCCATATCCTTAGCACCTGCACCATTTTTTTTTCTCTTTCAAAGAATCATTTATTTTTACTATATGCATATGTGTGAGCCTATGTAAGTTTGCATATACTATGTAAATACCTGGTGCTCACAGAGGCCAGAAAAGGGCATCAAATGCCCTGGAACTGAAGCTGTAGGTGGTTGTGTGCTGCCCTCATGCATTCTGGAAAATGAACCTGAGTCTTCTACAAGAACAGCAAGTGCCCTGAATCCTCAGCCATTGAAGCTTATTCTCGGAACTCCATGTACTGCTTTCAGTTAAGGATAAACGAAAACCAGTCTTGCTTCCCCTACCCACCTGTCTAACACAACCACAAAACATGCCAAGGAAGTCATCTGACACTCCCTTCTCTCAGAAGCTTCCCTCACCCTGGCGATATCTTAGTCCAAGGGACTGAACAACATTGATTTTTGCCTTAGCCCCTTCTGTGTGTCTTGACTCCATTTCTCCAGAAGTCCCCCCTCAAGCAAGCATCTCCCTTGTCAAGAGTGGTGTTGATCATTACTGCTCCAACAGATATGAATATGCCTGTGGCTTCTAGCTTGCAGTCAGTCACCTTAGAGGCCAATCAAGGCATTTAAGAATTCAAGGCTTATGCTTTGTTTAGGTGCTAATATCTTAGAGATTTAGTTGCTGTTCCAGTCATGAGCTGGTAAATCCTGCTGCCTCAGAAACTGCTCTTTCCAGGCAATACCTTGTTAAGCGTTACAGTTGATTCACAACTGGTCACAGTTTGAGCACGAAGTTCAAATCGTAGAACAAAAGAAGGAGAAGAAGAAGAAGAAGAAGAAGAAGACGACGACGAAGATCACATTTACAAATTTATGCATTTTCTACATTAAGAAACTTATTTTTCATATTATTTATTCATCGGGTATCGGGTTATTCTAAAAATCACTCTTTCCCTTTACACTGGAAGTTAACAAAATAAAGCACCATTAAATGCACACCAACCGACGGCAGACTGTTCTCAGAGCATCGCAATCACCAAACTGTCTTTCCTCCCCACCCCCAAGGCAGAGCACCAAAGCTTATAGTATCTTATTTTTATGCTCCTATCTTAACTTTTGGGGGAAGGTTAAATTATTCTGAAAGTTCTGAGCCATCTACATATTTATTCTTTTTAAAGGTTCTGTGGTGTGTTAGCATCTGTATTGCCAGAAAACAAAATTTTCTTCAAAGTTATTCTTGGGCAGGCCTGGGACGCAACCCATATGTCCCACAGTTAGTGCCGCTCAAGGTTTTAATTTATGCTACTTTTTCCAAACTTGACTGCAGTGTTCCTTCGTTCAGTGAATGTGTGGCGCCACCTATGGGTCATATCTCAGAAGTTCACGTTTCTTTATCTGAAAATCATTTTTTCAAGTTATGTCATTAAAATGATGGCTTCGAGGGTCTGAAAAAAATTCAGGCTGGGTGAAAATAAATAGCATGTCTTATCAATTTGTATTTTCTGTGCGGTCGCAGAGGACGAATCATTCTCCTAGCAAGGTCCCAAGCCTGGATGAGTTAAGAACAAGGAAGTATTTTTCATTTCTTCTAACATCTTGAAACATTTCCCCAGCTCTTCTCTCAGGCTCGCCTCTTTGGGAGATCATATGGATGTTAGCCGTGGGATAACGGGAAGGTCACTGTGGCTGTTGGGGGCAGTTTGCATTGCGTAGCAACTCAACAGAAAGCAGGGAGGGCCCCACATTCCCGTTTCTGCCTCCCTTGTTGTCTAGATACTCGTGGTGTGGAGATTAAAATTCCCCGGGGAAAGAAGCCAGGGGAGAACTTCACCGCACAGCGTTCTCACTAATAAACATCTCTCTGAAAATAGCCACAGCCCTTAGAGCTGTGATCACTGTCCTCCCTTCTCCGTCCTTGTGTGTGGTCACCCTCGCTCTCTACGTAATTAGAACCATAAAACCGTGGAGAAACCAGCAGCATTAACCTTCCTGAGTACAGGGGGAAGCCAACAGAACTAAGACAGCTTTAAAGTGTGGATTCATACTCTTATTGCACCTTAACAAGCAACCAACACCATGGGTGTGTGCCTGTGCCAAACTCTTCAACACACCTCTGCACATTAAAAAGATGCAATTTGCTGTATGTGAATTATGTACTGATGATCAAGCTTTAAAAAGTCAAGCCTTGGGTGGAAAAGGAAAATTAATTTTTAATATTTCTTTTAATCCATTTGCCCAAATGATGTCCCCCCCCCTTTTTTTTCTTTCCTTATTTTAATCTTCAGTGTAACAAAGAGCAGTTGGGCAGCTATGGATGGGAAAAACTCAGCAGTCAACTGCCTTGTAAATTAGAAGCTGTAGTTGTAAAGATGGATTCGTGCAGCAGTGGGAGTGGAGAGTGTGTCTGCCTTGTAAATTTAATTAAACAGCAGGTGCAAAAATCAGGTCATATGGCTTTGATGTGCCCCGTGCGAGGATGACAACCAGACAATGATTCTAATATGAAGAAATTTGCATACATTTGCATCGGACCGCAGAGAGTGCTGGGCCCTTGCCACATTCTGCATTTTATATCTAGGAAGTTGAATAAGATTTGAATGAACGATTTCTATTTAGACTCAGCGGAAAAATACAACGAGATTTCAACACTCACACAGAAGGACATGTGGCCAGCAGGGAAGGCCTGTGAGGGACACTCTGAAAAGCAACCGCCCTCCTGAACAGTGGCAATGCCTCAAAATGGAAGAAAGCAGACAGTGAGGAGGGGAAGGGAGGGAAATGTACTGTACTTTGATTTTCTTTTTAAAGACTTTCACAGAAGGTGCCACATTGATTAAGCCCTTCCTTTGTGGGCTCATCCTGGGCGTAGCATACATCATTCTTTTTGCTCCATCGTCGTCCCTGCTGGAAAACATTAAATATAAAAGTTAGAAAGACTTTTCTGATGAAGCAATTAGCATCTTATGTAATCGGCTTCTGCCTTTAAAGGACCGTCTTTCCTGGTTCATTGTGCAGCCCTTCATCTTTCAGGGTGTTTAGTGTAAATGATGTCCTTTGTGTTCTGTCTCCTCGCACAGATATGAAAACATCTCGAGTACACAGTCCCACTGCTGGCCACCAGCACTCTCTCCAGGGTACTCAGGAGAAAGCAGTGAAGGGTATAGAGGCCAAAGAGCTCCAGGTGAGCTGATGGGTGCAGAAGTCAAGGGCTGCAGAGAAATTCCACTGGGTGTCTTGACCATCACTGGACACTCTGGAAGAAACCATTTGTCAGTCTACAGCTCCTCAGAAATTGTTCTGGCCCCATGGCCACATATATTTCTGGCCAGTCCTGGAGCTCATTGTTCTGAGACTGGCTGAAGCCAATCCTTACGTTTGCATCTTCCCCTTCCTGAGTAGGTTCTCTGCCAGCCACACAGAGAATGCTCTAGGCCAGCCTTGACATTTATGAACACTGTGATGTGATATCAGAAGGAAAGATGTAATCAGGTTTCCTGTGGCCTTACTTTGATTGTTAGTTACTGAAACAAAATTTCCTTATAATGTGTATTTGGGATATTTCAGGGAAGTCAGCTTTCAAATGGAGGCTCAATCGTGATATCGTGTCAATTTATTACCTGCCAAATTAACTCGCTGAGCATACATCTGGCGAAATCTCTTAAAATATTAATTCAGAAATGAAAGCTTATATCTCTGAGTGCAGTTTTCAAATCTTCAACCTACTGTCTTCTAATTATACACAGGATTGCTTATGCTGCCCATCGGGTTGCAAATTCCAGAAGGGCTAGAATCATTTCCATTTGTCACAACTGAGTCCGCATTTACAGCAGGGACTGGTCTGGGGCTGGCACTCATAAATGTACTTAACTAACTGAATAGTTGTTTTTGTTTAAGAACCCAAGATAAGGCTAGGTGTAGATAGCTAGTCTGTTAATAAACAGCACATACCTGGGGTTAATAGGAAAGGACAGGGCAAACACATTCAATCTGGAAGTGGGCTGCCTGTTAGTTCACACAGACACACACGGTACAGAGCCATGGTCCAGGGCCCTAGAGTCTTGATCTCAGTGGAGAAAAAGCCAGCATCACTAAAAGACTTGAGAAAATATCCATGAGTACACAATATAGCCTTCCTCTAAAAGATAGCCCCATACACACACACACACACACACACACACAGTATGCAACATGGACCAAGTGCATACTAGGCACTCTGAGTGTGTGAGTGAGTGTATGAGGGAGGGAGAGAGTAGTACCTCTGACTCTTTCCCCCACTTCCAAGTGAGTTTCTTGATGCTTTCCCTCTGGGGTTCCCACTCCAAACTCTCCCTTCATGTGGTAAAGTTGAATCCACACTAAGCTGAGCACCCGCCATGCTCATTGCAATCCCATCTTTGGGTCCAGCCTGTAATGACAGCAAGCCACCCGATGCTTTTGAGGCTCTCAAGAGGCTGGGGCAACATCTGGAAAGTACTTACAAGTGCCACATTCAGGCCTCTTCATGGTGACAGTGAAGGAAATATGTGCTATGAACGGCTCTTGTTGATGAGAGCTGAGGAATTTCTCAGCGGAGGTTCAGACAATTAAGAGGGTCTTTAGTGGTACGCATCAGAGTGCGTTGAGAAGCAGGAGCATTTGTAGGGTGGAGACAGGTTCAGAGCTGGGATGCTGCTCCAGCTTCCTGGCAAAACACTTGCTTTGACAGCTGCTTTTCTCAAGACAAGCCATCTCCTCCTGCAGTGTTCACATTCAAACTGGGTTTAACTGTCCCCTAAGAAGGCACAGTCATTATGCAGCTTTGTTTCAGCATTTCAAGGTGACTGCTTTCCATCATTCCCCCTCCTCCCCGCCCCAGCTTGAGTTTTGAGATTTATGTTTTCCTCTTCATCCCATGATGAGGTCAGCAAGTCTCTTCTAGAAGACAGCAAGACACAATTGGGGCTATCTACCTATCCCTACTTGTCACTGTCATGGTTGCACCATACTCCAAAAGGCCCCTTGCTATTTCACACCTAGTAAATGGAAATTATACTGCTGTGCACTCGCCTTCCATACTTCTGTTCATAAGCACTGCTCCAAGATGGTGTCTGTAGAGAGACATATTCTTCAAATCACAGGCTTAATTCATGCTCATCATGGCCAGTGAATGTGGTACAAGATGATCAGGGATTAGAAAGTTACGTGGGGGTGGGGGTGTTCAAGACCTTGTCAGTTAGGAGCAAAGTGCAACAAAAACACAGTCACCAGCCTAGGCAATGAAAGCACCTGTGCAATCCACTTTCAGACCCAACCACCTTCCTTATTCCTGACTTGAGTTGTAATAAGGTCAGTGTAGAGTTAGTGTACATTTCCCACCATGACTTGAGTCAGTTCACGAAATGAAACTCGTTTTCCATATAAATGGGTAATCTGTAACACTAATTATAAATGTTCCCCTCTCATAAAGCTAAAGCCTTATCTCTAATCATCAGAGAAATGCAAATTAAGCCCACAGTGGGATTGTTCCTCCTTCCTGTCAGACTGACCACAAAAATTATAAAGACAAAAGATAACAAATCCCAGCAAAGATGGGGGTGAAGGGACAGCCTTTCTGCTGTCATTGGAGATGTTAGTTAAGGTGGTCGAGGTGGGCAGTAAGATGGTGGTTGCTGAAGACACCCACATTCCGTGATATTGCAGTGCCATGAAGATGTAGAATTAACTTAAGTACCCCTCAAGAGATGGATGGAAAAAAATCACAGTGACAGCACCTTGCATTTCTAGTCATTAAAGAAGGAGGCCATCCATCATCATGATTCTGGAGTCCGAGTTAAATGAAAGATGTCAGATATGGACCACAAATACGGGCCCAGGAGCACTTGCTGACAGAGCCACTGTGGCAGATGCAATATGCATCGCTGGTCTCTGTCTGATGTCATTCTACATCTCTGGTTCCCAAAGCTGTCATTCGATATGCTGTGACACTCCCCCTCCCCCAAAGGCCTATGGATTATATAGTATTTATAGAGGCTTTGATTCCAGCTTTAAGAGCTGAGAGCTACTGGGAAGTATCCAGGGCACTGGACATGTTCCCGCTCTTGAGAGGCACAGTGGGACCCCAGTCTTCTTGCTTGTTCTCTTTGGTGACTGGCTAGTAGGTGAGTGAGTCACCGTACTGAGCTCCCAACCCTTATACATTGTCTGGCTATGGACTAGAATTAAGAGGGACAGTTGGTTGAGGACTGAATCCTCTGAAAGTTATGAACCAAAATTTACCTTGTTTTCTTTATAAGTTGACTATGTTCGTTATTTATCACAGTAACTCAAAGCTGACAGCACACCAACTGATAAGACCCCACGATCATCACCCATCATAATTTGTTATGGAGTTGCCATCTTTGAAGGATATATAAATGCTCTCTACCTGCCAGAAGGCTTCAGATAATTTTACTTGCTGATATGTTTATGTCAGCACCTGCTTTTTGGTGAGTTTCTTATTTGTTTTTGTATCCCAGGCTGACTTCAAACCCTCTCTGTAGCAAAGCATCATCTTAAACTTCTGACCTTCTGGTGCCCACCTCCCCATTGCTGGAATTATAGTTATTCACTACCATGCTGAGTGTTTGTGTGTGGTATTGGGGTTTGAACCACAGCTTTATGTGAGCTGGGAAAGCACTCCACCAACCAAGTAACATCCTTTACCTCCGAATGTTGATTCCTTTGGGCTTCTTCCTCTTGCTGAGAGGGTATCAATGCACACCTTTTTTATGGGATAGATACTGAGAAATTCCCCCTGAAGTAGGATTTGTGTTCAATCAACAATCACAGTTTCACTTCACCAAGTGGAACACGCATGCTATTTGAATCAACTGTTGGCGGAGCCTAGGCAGACATTGTCTACATTCATGTTCACTTCTTGTCATGCCTGACATCTGAGGAAGTTTCTGAATGGCAGAGGGAAGTGAGCGTCTCAAAATAGTATTCATGCAAATTTAATTTGAGCATAGATCCAAATTTAATGACAATATAAAGAAAGCCCAAAAAATCTGTCCCAGCAGAAAATATCCTACACCAGGCCAAGGATGTTCTCTCTTCCATTCAGCATTACAGCCATGGTGCTGAGACTAAGGTGAGGCTTGTGTAGGAGACCAGAAAATAAAACACCTTTTTATTAAAAATTCTAGATTAACATAACATTAGTTGTATAAAAATGATTCCGACATAGTATAAGGAATTTCCATATGCTTTCATCTCTTGTCACTAACATATTAGGATATTACCTGTGCTTACCAATAACAAAGTACAATGAGCTCAATTTGACTTACCATTATTATTGCTATCAACTAAAGCTTGTCCTATATTCACATAGCCTTACCTATATTAAAACTGTGTGTTTGTAGGAGCTCCACAAGAAAACCAACAGAGCAAAATAACCAGGGACTAGAAAGGCTTGTGGAGGCTGAAGAACCAACCAAGGACCATGCATGGACTGGACTTAGGCCCCCTACCCAGATGTAGCCAATGAGAGGAGCAGCTCAGTATTCATGTGGTTTCCCTAATAAGGGGAGCAGGAAATGTCTCTGACATGGACCCTGTTGCTTGCTTTTCAATTACTTCTCCTTGGTGGGGCTACCTTGCCAGACCACTGAGGAAGAGGATGTACTCAGTCTTGATGTGACTTGTTATGCCAGAGTGGGTAGGGGGTGCTCCCCTTTTCTGAGGGGGAAAAGAAAGGGAGAGGGAAAAGAGGGAGGAGGGTAGGACCAAGAGGAGAGGAAGAATGGGGTTATGATTGGGATTTAAAGTGAATAAATAATATTTTTAAAACTATGCATTGCTTGTTTGTGTTTATGTGTTTCAGTACACATGTGTGAGGCAGGTATGCCATTGTGTACATGCATGGAGATGGAGACCAGAGGTCAGCTTTGGCTTGCTTCCTCCTCAGAGTCTCTTCACCTTGATTTTTGAGAGGAGATCCCTCACCAGGACCTGGAAATTACCAAATATGTGAGGATGACCTCCAGGGATCTGCCTGTCTCTGTCTCTCCAGCTGTGAGATTAAAAGGCTTACCAGCATACTGACGTCTTGATTTACTTGTGTTTTGTGGAGATCTTGGAGAGTGCACTCAAGTCCTTTTGTTTGCATGGCAAGCTCTTTACTAACCAAACTCTGTTCCCAGCCAAATCTTAGCTGTTGCTAAAAATCTTTTCTGGTTTCTGGATCCAATGAAGGGATACCCCACGATAATGAGTTGCATCTTCTTGGGATCTTGCTATCCTTGACTTCCCTCTGTTTTTCCATGGCCTTTACAGTTTTGAGGAACACTGATCAAGCATGGTACAGAATGTCCCTGAGTTGGATTTTGTTGATTTTTATCTCCTCATGATTGGACTCTCTTCCTTAGGAAAAGAGAATAGAAACAACCAACCCTTTTCATATCACCAAGAAAAGGGTGATGCTATCATAAGACTTATCGATGGAGTTGACCACAATCCCCCAGATGAAGTCATGGCCATCAAATTTCTGCCAAAAAATTAATATGAATTAATCTTTTCCCAACTGTGCTTTTTGGATGGAGATCACTACACTAGCTCATGTCCAAACAATGAAAAATTGTACCCCACCTCTGGAAGATACTATAGCTACATAGATTATTTTATATTTTATGTATTAGTCTTTTTTTCTTTATTTATTTGTATTCATAAGATCTGAGTATATTTACTGTACATTCTTGTTTATAATACACTATTACTTTGTTGTATTGGTCAACTGGTTCCAGCTATTGAAATTTAGAGTTATTTCTTTTGGGTTCTGTTGCCACTGTGGCAGTTTCCCACCACTGTGGGGTATTTGTTTCCTTTTAACCCTTCTAATTTTCAAGTACTGCAAGAAACAGCTGGCCTAATCTGAGTCCTCAAATTTGAGATTTTTGTCTGTGGAGATCTGGTTCCTTTTGCAATAGAAACCTGGGTGAGCGCCACAGGTGGAACCCTGCTGACTTACATCATGGTTCTGCCTGAACTCCCCAGCCATCTTAGCCAGAGCAACCGGAAAAAAACATGAGAATACTAATCTACATATTTTCTCTGCCTACACACCTTTGTGTCTGTGTATATTAGTACGGCCTGTCTATTCAAATTCATTTAAATGAAGGAAACATGAGAATACTAAAATATTTATTTATAATATAGTTTTTAAAAATAAATATAGCATCCTCTAGAAGGTGGGGGTACAGTTTGGACATGGGCCAATATAGTCATCTCCATCCAAAGAGCACAGCTGAGAAAAGATTAATTCTTGGATGGGAAATATAATGGCCGTGACCTCATCCTGGAGACCATGGTCAACGCCATCAATAAGTCTTGGGATAGCATCCACCCTTTTATTGATATGAAAATGACTGGTTGTTTTATTTTTGTTTCCCAAGGAATAAGAGTAAGAGCAAGAGAATTACTTAGGCTTTCAGTGATAAGGTAAGACCATGACAGCCAAAGGTTAAGAACTGGAGAGGTGGCTCAGCTCTCACAGAGGACTCAGGTTTGATTCCCGGCACTCACATGGTGGTTCACAGTGGTCTGTAAGCCTAGTGCCAAGAGATACAACATCCCCTTCTGACAGTGTTGACAGAAGTATTGACAATACTCTAAGTGGGCTCACCTCGGGGTACGGTGGACCACAGAGGGTGCTCTGCACTGGAAATTCAGAGCATTCTCTACTCAAAGCTGGCAAGGAGTCTGGCTTTTTCCAGGGCTAGGGCACACAAGGCCATGATGTCACTACTCAACTGGTCTCCATTTTATCTTTAAGGCAAGGTCTCTTACCGAACCTAGAGTTCACCAGTTCCCTCTAGTCTAACTAGAATCAAGAATCCCTTCTCTGCCTCCTAAGTGCTTGGGATACAGGTAGCTTTACAAGTGCCTTGCTGTATATTGAGCTCAAGGTGCACTGGTCCAAACTCTGGTCTTTGAATTTGCAGAACTTTATCCTTGGAGCCTAAAGGTCCCCAGCCACACTCATCTTCGATATTACAGGCTTGTAACTGCTTCCCTTAGCATGCTTGGGACTAGCAATCCCGCCTGAGAAATACTTCTGGTTAAAGGCACTTACAGAAGCACCTCCGCCTCCCAGATAAGCTCCATTACACCCAAGACACTGGGATAAAAGGGAAAGATCAAGTGGGGAGACAATGAGCTTTTGGAACATTTCATCCCAGTATTCCTCTGCACTGTCAAAGTCCCCCATGAATTGTCAGTTTCAACATTAGCTCCATCAAGTTGGCTTTGTGAAGCTCCCACAAGCAAATGCGTTCAGATGCAAGTCCTCTTCAATCTTCAATCTGTCTTTTTTTTTCTTATACTCCCTCCTAAGACCTAACATGCTCAGAAGCAAGAAGAAATACTGAAGCTTGCAGTCACTCCCAAATGAGCTGCAAGGACATGTATAATTATTGAGATAGCATGCGCCCCTGGCTGGATGTCTGATCACAGTGGTGTGCCTGGAACAAACACTATATGAAACCACAACACTTCATTTTGCATGGCCTCTCACTGGGAGTCCTTTTCCATTTAGAGATAGCCAGGAGGAAACTGGCTCAGGCCTCACTGTATCCTTAGGGGCAGGGGAAGAATGTGTTTGCTGCTCACTAGCTGACTCTCACTGTGGGTGAAAATGCTGGTTTCCTGGTCTCAATAAAACCCTGTGAGGTAGGTATCATTACAAATGGCAAAGCAGATAACCCAGGTCACTCTCACACTGATAATCTGTACTTTTGCGTTCCATGAGGTGTCTGGGATGGGGACTGCCCACATTGGAAATGATGGTTGGGCAATATCAGGCTGATAACAAGCTCTCCAACTGCTTCCCCCACTGCAGACAGTCCCCATACCTTCCCCTTCAAGTATGCTCAATAATCCCTTACTGTCGTATGAACATACACTGCCCTATATGAGGTTCAAGTATTGAAGTCTCGGTCTGCAGCTGGTAGCATTATTGAATAGTAACTGGGTCACAAGGACCTACCACTTAATGCTGAACTAGTCTGTGATGGATTCATCATTATGCGAGGGACACAGGTCATTGAGAGCATGCCTTTAAAGGATGTGCTCTGTTCCTCAGTCATCTGCTTCCTAGTTGCCATCAAACAGCAGCTTTTCTTTCTCATCCCCTACTGTCATGATGTTATGCCTTGTGACAGATTCAAGACTAACGGGCCAGCCAATATAGGATGAAAACCTGCAAACTCATGAGGTAAAATCAATCTTCCATCTTTTTTTGGTTTCAATTTCAGCAGGAAGCCATGTTCTATTTGTACATATGCAGACTGAGAAGAATGCTTTTGGGGTGTCAAGTAACATTCGTGGAAGACTGTGGGTGTGGACTGGCCACCTGCACTGGCCCAAGGGAAAAAAAAAAACAGTGCAGAGTTGAATCAGCAGTAGAGCTTTGGCTGGTGAAGAGACCCCAAAGCTAACTAAAGAGGTCAAATCTAATCAGCTGACTGGCAGAGTCACTAAATCCTAGCCAATTAAATTAATATTCACAAGCCTAGGGAGAAAGCTGAGTAAATGTGTTCTCCTTGCAAGCATGAGGACCTGAGTTCAAGACTCAGAACCCATGTAAAATAAGGCAGATGTGATGGCATGCATGTACAATGCCAGGGCTAGGGAGGCAGAGACAGATGGGTCCCTGGGGCTCCCACACCCCTGCCTCCTGCCTGCCATCACATGACCAACAAGCACCTCACAGCTCAACACCAGTCAGCTTCTCTTGCCACCATTTTAATGAATTGAAACTCTTCTGACACCATGAGCCTCAACCAAATTTATTCCTGCCTTAAGCTGTCTCTGCCAGGTGTCTGTGCATAGTAGTGAAAAAGGAACCAACGGACCTTTCAAGGCCCAATTGGCAGAAATAAGAAACGTTTCCCCATAATTCCCATTTATGAGTCCTCCTTCTAGAAGATGAGGCTGACAGAAGCAGAGATCCTGATGTTGGTTGGGGCAACTATCATCCAGTATACTGCATGAACAGAGGGAGACAGAGTAAAAAATAGCACGTGGGGAAGGAGTCCAGCTTCCCTCGGCAGAATATGCATGTCCATCCATGTTACTGGAGCTTCTAGATTCAGGACTCCAGGATATTGGTGAGGTTTGAGGTTATCTGCTTAGAAGACAAGAAAAGCAATGAATAAACAGCACCTGGGAACAAAGGGTAAGAAAATGCCAACAAGGGACCCCAGCCACAGCCTAGCTCTCTTTGCCAGACAGTATGCTTTTCAGAAACACTACTTCATGGTGCTAGGGAGATTGTTCAGCAAATAAAGTGTCAAGCAAGTGTAAGGACCAGGGTTTGAATCCCCAGCATCCATGTAAATGCTGGGCAGGTGTGGTGGCCTGCTTGAGATGGCAGTCCTTGGTAATCAGGACAGGAACCCCTGAGCAAGTTGACTAGGTAGGCTGGTCTAAGCAGTGAGCTTAATGAGAGACCTTGCCTCACTCTATGAGGTTAAAAGCAATTGAGAAAGACACCTGACTTCAATATTTGGCTTTCACGTGCATTTGTATACATGTGAGCATGTACCACATACATGCTCTCTTATATTCATATGTGCCTATACGCATTCAGGAAACAAGTAGCTTAAGAAGGTTTAAAGAAATACCTCACTCAGTATGATCGTTTCCAGGTCCCACCATTTGCCTGCGAATTTCATGATTTCCTCCTTTTTAATTGCTGAATAGTATAGGTATCCCAAAAGCAGAAAGAAACATATGGTATATACTCACTTATATAAACCTATAGG